>CM032889.1:25402736-26602736 GCA_019176425.1 Megalops atlanticus | reverse complement strand
CCAGCAGCCTCACCAGGTGGGGGTGCTCCATGCTGGCCATGATCAGGGCCTCCTGGCAGGGGGAGAGACACAGACTCAGGCCCCAAGAACCACACAGTCCACCTGGCTTCTCAGTGCAGTGTCTCAGAACATTTCTGTAATACTTGACCTATGTTACCACAACACTGCAATGTCACATCGTCCTTCATACAGCAGATCAGGTGCTCAGTGTACAACAGTTGACACAGATATGGTAACACAAACAAACACTGAACAATGACACCTTCCTGCAAAACAATGCAGCCAGGTGGGAAGTTCAAGGGCTCAAGGGCTTTGTGTGTGTGTGTGTGCGTGTGTATGTGAGACAGAGAGAGTGTAAGTGTGTGTGAGCATGTGAGTATGTGTGTTTGTGTGTAGAGGATATGCCTCTGACAGTGAGAGTATCAGCTGTGAGACACTACTGCAGAGTGATGGCTTTCTGAGTCCTGAAAGCCCTGAAGCTAGCAGGGTGGAGATTGCATTTGCACCAAAGAGTAGTGATATTTTAAGACAGTGCTGGGGTGATAGATGAGCAGCCTTTAAATTTAGATTTACAAAAGAGCTAGAACTTGTGCTCTGGTGTAAAGCAGATTAATAAAGTCCCCTACAGTCCAGAGCAGGTAGAAAAGGCCATTTGCTGCTGGAATTAGGTCTGATTTAGAGCCAATGAGACAGTGCGGTAGATCTTCAGCTAATAACTAAGGAGTAGATTATGCAAGAGACCATAAAATATTCCAAATAACCGTATCTCTCTATATTCACAGGGGGAAAAGCACAGCACTGCTACATCTATTGTGGCTTTTTGCCCAGTTACAAGTAAAAACAGGAGTAAAATACGATCCTTTTATCAGTTCCCTGGGAAAACATTATGAGTCACTGTTGGGAATGGTTCAGTTTACTGCTCTTCCTGTACAGTCCTGACCTCCATTACTGTTGCCTGACCCTCTGCCTTCCTCACAAAACCAGGGTGTGATAGGGCTGGGGATCTGGGGAATATCGGCAGGTGTGTGTGCGTGCGTGTGTGCGTGTATGTGCGTGTATGTGTGTATATGTGTGTGCATGTGTGTATATGTGTGTGTGCGTGTGTGTGTGTGTGTGTGTGTGTGAGAGAGAGAGAGAGTGAGTTTGTGTGAGAGTGTGTTTCTGCATGTGTTTATAGCACGGAACTAAGGTCTGGATTCAATCAAAATTGTCAAGCTATCTTCTGTGAAAATTTAATTTAATCCAAAAATAGCAATAGTTAAATAAGTTGTAATAAATCAAACATACTTTATCCTAATAGGAATCAGACTTAAAAAAATAAACACACATACACACACACAGGCACAAACACACACACACATTGCAGGAAAAGTGAAATAGCACAGGTCCCTCTTCACTCAGAGAGCTAATGGTGGGGTGAATAACAGGTGATCACATAGCATCTACAACAGCACACAACCTCCTAACCTCCCAGGTCTCATACATATCCACTCAGCCTGGTCGATGGCTTTTCCCCCAAAGAGAAGAGTCTAATTGTAAAGAGTGGTGCTTATTAGTTCTCAAACTCACCCACTGTTAACACAATCAGGCAAGGCTTGGGGTCTCCTACCTACCACTGACTCCATCTGGAGAGGGACAGTGGTTTTAGCAACCCATTGAATACATACTCACCTTTACCTACACCTCCAAAACTCTCCACCCACATCACCCATGCCAGAATGTCACCACCTTCCTGCTCCCTGGGTGAGTGTCTCTGTTTCTGAATCATCTTTCAGGTGATTCTCATTTGAATTGCTCTCATGAATATAACAGCATAATGCTGAACACCTGTATAATCCCAATTCACTTTTGTACCCCTCCTGTGTCTGAGATTCCTCGTGCAGCAGTGTGTAACTCACGTCCATAAACTCCACGTTGGCCTTGGGTCCTGTGGTCTCATTCAGAATCTTTATGGCCACCGGGATCTTCACCGTCTCTCCCTCTGGCACCCAGATGCCCTGTGAGAAACAAGCAAAAGGCCAGTGAGACCCTTCTTTCCGTCTTCCTCTGCTCCAATGACGCAACTTGTACACACATAGAAAAAACACACCACAAAACACACGCACATTTATGTAGACATATATGAGCGCACACACACACACACACACACACACACACACACACACAAACACACATACAAACATGCCTCATCCACTGACAAACTAAACCTAACAGGCCTCAGAGGTGTCCTGACCTTGGACAGGACATGAGCCAGTTGCAGGGTTTGTTGCAGTACATACACATGTAAAACCACCCACAACAATATAACAGTGGTGGAAAGGTTATTTGCAATAAAATACTCCTCTTTTACGAGCTGTATGGTTTTACAAAGGTCAGACCCTACAGACATGTTCTGGTGTTTGATGTCCTCAGTGCAGTATCTGATTCTCGCTCACTTCTTTCAGGGTTAAACGCAGCGCAGCGGTCCCACTATATTGCCGTAACCTTGAGGAAACAATTTTTGTTAGCTGCAGACACAGAGCATGCCTGTTGCCCTCCTGGTACAGACTAATCTGCACTGCGTCTCACCCAGGTGCGCAATAGATTTCTGCTCCCGAGCTCTGACCTCAGATCAGTTTTTCCACATATTGCTTGAGGGTTTAGCTTTCGGGTTGAGCAAGCTGAGCCTGAATCGTTCTGACGGTGGCAGAGAGTAAAAAAACACAGCTGTGACGCTGTTCCTGTCCCGCTGCGGCTCAGCGCTGGAAGGGTGCAGACGGTGGGGGGTTACCTTGTAGACAGTGCCGAAGGCCCCAGAACCCAGAATCTTGACCCTCTTCAGCTCCGTCTCCTTCAGAATGCGCAGCTGGGCCTGGTTAGGGGCTGTGCCGCTGGGGGTGAGAGGCTCCACCAGCTGGGGGGGAGGCGGAGACAATCAGTCAATCAACCAGTCAATTAATCAATAAATCCATCAGTCAACGACAGGCAGTTCATCAACCGACAGGTCAGTTGGCCAATAAGCCAGCCAGCTAACCAAAGAAATAAAAGAGTCCGTAAATCAGTCTGTTAAACATCTGCGTAATTTGAATGTCGCCACTGGAGAACAATTCAGTGCTGTTCCACACACCTGTTTAATACGGTGACTCACTGCGTAAATATTACAGACAACGTGAGGAGGACCCCATGTGATCACAAACGTACCCTCCAGGCATGGAGATGCCTCAGGCTAGAACTAACTCCTCAAGTGCAGGAGAAGAAAGATGACTGCTATTCTCCTTCGCTGACAAATGAACCTGTTGCATGCTGATCATAAATGTTTCCCTCTGTATTTTTCTTTCTGATCGGATCTGATTAACACCTCAGTTTTCTGACTGTCACAGGAAGTACAGCACCGTAACCCATATGCCCTCCTCCAGAATGACAGACATAGCTTATGGTGTTACACAATCAGCTTCTTTTATAAGAAAATCAGGTTAAACCTTGGTCAAAAGTATAATGGCAGTGGCCCACCCGGGACTCAATCCCATAACCTTTTAGTTACAGCCATCAGTTTCCATCAATACTGGAGCATGACAGTTAGGAGAGGTAAAATCATTTTTTATTACCATATAAAATTCCTGGTATTGGTATTATGGTTCTTAATGATAACTGAATTACAATGAATGATCACATGTTTTCTATATTTCTGAGTCTGAAATCTGTCTGCTGTGCAATTAGCTGTTGCATGTTATTTTCAGTCAGAAAGTGAAAAAAAGCCGACAAATTTAGGAATGAAAAAAGGATGAGAGGAAAAGAAAAAAGGGAGGGTAAAACAAAGGGAGAGACAGGAGATAGACAGATAGAAGAGAAATGGGAGAGGAGAGAGAGAGAGAAGGGAGGAGGGAGGAAAGATGGAAGAGAAGGGAGAGGAGTGGGAGAGGGGAGAGAGGGAGAGAGAAAGAGAGGATAATCACTGCAGATAAGGAGCAGCAGAGGCCCTTGTTGTTTCATTAGGGCTCAAGTGCTGGATAACACAGTGAGTAAATCAGCGTGGCTCTCAGACGCTTCCCGCTCCCAGCTCCCAGCTCCATTATGGCCCGACACGGGCGCTGGATTAAAGCGCAAAAGCGCTTCTTCATTTAAATGGAATTCTAAATCAGGCCGGGAGGAGAGACAGGCCAGAGAGGAGGAGGGAGGAGAGAGAGAGAGAGAGAGTGAGAGTGAGAGAGAGAGAGAGAGAGAGAGAGAGAGAGAGAGAGAGAGAGAGAGAGAGAAAGACAGAGAGAAAGAGAGAGAGGAGAGAGAGAGAGAGAGAGAGAGAGAGATGATTGCGGGTGCCACAGCTGAGGTGAAGAGGATACGGAGCGCGCTCTTTTTGCAAAACCCCCGGCCCCGCTGCGGAGCTGTCCAGACACGACGGTGCTGAAAGCCTGGTGCCAAAGACTGGAGAGGGAGCTGTTCACGGCCCCCACTCTAACATGTGGTGCTGAAACTTGATCTGTCACAGTCTGCTGCCATGCTGATGAAGGAGCGTCTGCATGCTAATATTTACTGCAAATACAAGAATATCCCAGCTGCCCAATAACATTCTGTACTTCACTGTCCACAGAACTCAACCATCTTAAAGAGAAGCACGGTGGCTAAAGTGACAAGATTTCACTTTGTAAACATCATTTAAAAGATCGTTTTTTACAAGGCAATGTTCAAGTGTCATTGAAACTGTTTGAGAAACATCTAAACATCGCCACTGACATACACATTAAATAGTGACAGTGGAGTGCAGTGATGTCTTTTTTTTTTAGCACATCATAGTGCCAGTATGGAAAACAGAAAAAAGTTTCCCTCCATCCAGTACTGCATGTGCATCTTTTAAGACAAGAATAATAAAAAATAAGCAATCAAAGTTGTATATCAGAGACTCATAACCACACATGATGTTAAAGTTAAATCAGTGCATAACTCAGAGCTCTATGGCACTGTGAGTGTCAAAAGAAACATCAAGTGCTCAAAAAGTGTAGTTCTATGTGTGTGTGTGTGTGTGTGTGTGTGTGTGTGTGTGTGTGTGTGTGTGTGCGCTGGTGTGTGTGCGCTGGTGTGTACAAGGTTACCTATGTGCATGTGTGTGAGTCAGTGTGCATGTATGCATGTGCACGTGTGTGTGTGTGTGTGTGTCTGTGTGCATGTGTGTATGTCTGTGTATGTGTGTGTGTGTATGTCTGCGTGCATGTGTTTGTCTGTGTGTGTATGTCTCCGTGCATGCGCGCGCATGTGTGTGTGTGCGCGTGCGTGTGTGTGTGCGCGTGTGTGTGCGAGCAGGCAGCGAGTCTCTCCCTATCGCTCAGGGAGAGCCTCTCTCTCTCCGCAGGCACTCCTCTGATTGCAGGACCTGGAGGCCGCAGTTCACATCCACAGAGGCGGAGCCGCAGTAATTCCAAACGCATTACCACGCTTGTACCAAAAAGCAGAGGCCAGGGGTCTAGAGGGGAGGGTCTGCTGTGTCAGGTGGGAGAGAAGGCACTCGTTCCCCACTGCCCCCCCTCCCTGCCTCCTCCCACCCTCCCCTCTTCACAGCACAGGCCTGACTGTCAATTGCATTTATCCACTTAATTCTGTTATCCTGGCCAAGGCTACATCTAGAGCCAGAGTGATTGTATTTTCATCAAGTGGTCCCCGGAGAGATACAGGGAGAGGGAGGGGGTGAGAGAGAAAGAGATATGCTCAGAGTGAGAGAGAGAGGGAGAGACAGAGTGAGAAATATTTAACAACCTCAGCCTTCCCCTCAGACTGTAGACACAAACCTCTGTGTGGAAAATACAATCAAATACGGGGAAACCTTTTCTCCCCCTACATCAAATGGCCCTACCCATGCTTCACATAACTGCCAAATACTGATTATCTTAGCGAGCAGAGCACCTGTGTCAAAACATGCCAAGTAAAAATGTAATGAGAATGAAATGAGTATAGTGTAGTAGTCCTTCTTCCAACACTGTACCTAACATCTAAATCATGTAGAATTTCTTGTTATAGATGTAAATGTTGAAGTCATTATCTGCATTTTCCTTCATATTCTTCATTTTTGTCAGTCGCCACCATAGCTTTGGCAGTACGTACAGGCATATAAATTGCCCAGGCTATGACAGCTAGAAAACCATTCCTCCCATGAAGAGGGTTCCACCATGTACGTATAGCTCTGCACAGGGAGGCAGGTGGAGGCCACATCAAAGCCCTTCCTTCTTACAGCCGACATTAAACAATGCTTTAATGTTTCCGGAAACACAGAGAACACTCTCCCTCCTCCCCGAGCTGCAGCTCTCAGGCAGTGCACACAGAGCTGTGCTTCCTGTGCCGTTTTTTTTTTTCCTTTTCTTTTTTTCATCGTTATTCAGGGGCTACGATTTTTATGGTCCAGGTCCCTTTATTGGCCATTAGGTTACTGCATGCTGATTACACCATTGCCAGCTCCCTGCTTTGCACGGGAGCAACAGATGTCTTCTGTTCCACCCTGTGTCTTTAAAACACTCACCATCACCCAGAGCAGGCTCTTAGTATTCTTGCTGGGTGCAGAGAAAAGGAAATGTATTCAGATGAAAGTGGGGGGACATTTGGGAGGTGGTCCCAAACTGAGCCTACAGGCCTTGCTTTCCGAGCACAAAAACCTTCAATCCATTTAAATCGGGACAGGGGATGGATCACTAGATATTTATTACTGTATGGACCCAGACAAAATGCTTCCTGATATCACAGAGCCCTGTGGGTAATTGGCATGGATGTCTGGACTTGGAAGAGTTAGAATTTCTGCCTATTTTTTGCAGAAGAAGAGGGAAAAAATTCTATACAGAGATGAGCATGACTAGGCCTAACTGACAGCTGTCAATAATGCTTGACACAGGGCCTGCAAATTATCCAAACATGTAGTGACAGGCAGTGTTTCTCATTCTGGACTGTGGATAGACAGGTCAGCAAACAATGAGAAGCTATTCCCTCTAATGAATAATAAATGCATTCTCTAAAACGGTGCAGTTCTGCTAGCCGCCAGACCGACGTGTGGACGGAATTTTTGGACAGATTTCAATGTGTTATACCATAGCTGTTTAGAAACAATTGTTTTAGAATAATATAGTAGAGTATAGAGAATACAGTATGGTGCATTACAATGTATTATACTGCAGTATACAGTTTTATAGTTAGTTTAGTGCTCAAATACTCTAAGTTCATGGCTGAAATATACACTGCACAGCAGGCACTACAACTGTGTACTAATACAACCATGTACCTCCATGCTGCAGTAGCATGATGAAACAGAAGTAAGCACTGTTGTGGTATCTATAACGGGTTTGAACAGGTCCTGAAGTTCTCCCCCATCACACCCAGCTGCTCCTTCACGCTTCAGCAACAAAGCTTAGCCTGAGGAATCATTTGCCAGGGGCTCTGAACACATTAAACCCAGAGTGAACCAAACAAACCACTGTGTTTTATGAACACTCTTTATGTACACGGTATTGAAGTCCTCACTGTTTTATGATCTCATTAGGACTTGTTTTAATTAATCCTTTGCTCTGTTTTGGTGCTAATGAACTATGGGCATTGTAATAAACTTGTCTTCTTTCCATGTTTATCTGTGGGAGGAGCTGGGAGGAGCAGGGCCGTGGTGGAGGAGGAGAGAGCCAATAGGAAACTGCTGAATGTTACACCCAACAACCAACCAATAGTACACCCTCCAGTAATAAACCTAGACTACTAAGTAACCAATTATCTTATGGGACCGCTCAGCTCCACACTCTTACCACACAATCACCTTGTGACAAAAAGTGTTAAGTTTGTGTCCTTGCTTTGTTTGTGACCCAAAAAGTTTTAGTTTGCTTTAGTGAATAGTGAGTAATCGTGTAGCTGAGAGAGAACCCTGTAAGCACCGGCTGAGACCGTGAGACGGTGAGGCTGGCAGGGAGCGGCTCACCTCGGTCTCCAGGAAGCGCCGCAGGGCCCTCTTCTTCTTGATGCTCTTGCGGCGGACGTAGACGGCCACACTCAGTGCCACGATGACCACCACGAACAGCCCCCCGATTATTCCCGCCGCAATGAGCGGAGTTCTGCGGAGGGAGGGAGAGAGAGAGAAGAGGAGAGCAAGGGAAAGAGAGAGGAAGAGAGAGAGATAAAGTAAAATACTCAAGAGCAGTGCACCTCAGTTTGCTAGAGACAGACCACACAGTTCACTTCTCCAACAGCAACCGGCTGTGGAGATCACAGTGCCAGAGCAGGCAAACTGAATGCACCTTTGTGACACTCTGAAAGAACCAAGTGAGCCATCTATGACGCTATATCTATTAAGTGTTATTGCTTGGATATCAGATAGCAGAGAGCTGTGTATAATATACAGTGAGTCTTAAGGTCAGTGCAAATGTATTAGGAAAAGCCTCTTGTCCCTTTGTCAAAATGGAAGGATTTTTCGTTGCCTGTGTCATTGTCATCCTTCCATGCAAGGCACTTTGAATTAAAACGTGGTATGAAGTGTTTCTGCCCTGCGATGCCCTTTTCATCAATTACACTAAAATAAGATGAGCCGGGGAAGGGGAGCTTCCCCATGCATTCTGTGCCCTCCGTTTCTGCCAGATCCGCACTCAAGAACAATTTCGCCCTGTTAATAAAGAGACAGATCTGGCTGCCGCTGAGCTACTACACTTGAACACTGCACTTTAAATCAGGGAAATGGCATCAGCCAAATGACTGTATCACATAAGCGGGGCAGCGGCTCCATTTAATGTGATAACGTTCGACTCATTTTATTCGGAGGCGCATGAAATGATACAAAAATCCGTCGGTTATTCCATTTCTTGCTTTCTCGCTAATTCACGTGGTGGGAGGGCAGGGATCCCGCCAGTATTCTCAAGGATACTCAAGAAGTTGCAATTTGACCTAGAATAATATGATGCTACCTGTATCTAGAGGTCTTAAAAGGGCAGCGACTATTAATGGACAATTTCAGTGTGACAATTTCAGCATCCTAAGACATCCCTGCCTCATATCTCCCCTCACTTCCTCCTCAGAGAGACTTTGCCTTCAGAAACTGAAACTTTGACTGGAACCGAAATTTTTCCTTTTTGAAAAATGGAAAGGCAACATCATAAAAAGCCACTCCCTTAAAGGATGGAGGACACCATTATTTTCCTGCTCAAAATGGCTACAGTAGTCCTTAAAGACTACGCCGGCGGGGCTGGCGTGTTAGATGAAGATAAAGATAGAGTGAGAACTACAGAAAGACAAGTACAGCAGCATCCTCTTCACATCTGGGCGACAGAGGGCTAGATTAGCCTGCTCCCGGCTGAGTATCTCTCAGGTTAATAAAGTATCGATCCACAGGCTGGCTCACAAAGGCCTCCGGGCACAGCGCTGGGCCTCACTCTAAGACCCTCTCAGTGCATTATCTCCCAATCACTGGCCCCTCACAATCACAATATTCATTTACCTACAATGGAGTGGGTGACACCCCCAGCTTGCAGCCTTACTGTAGTCCACTCTGTGCCTGTCACTGCTATTCAAGGCTGAACAGTTACACGCTTGCAGGGAGGGGAGGGTGTCTGGACCAATATTAAATCAAGTGTAAAACGGGGTGGAATTTCTGGGTAATACGGGGAGTGGTTTGGGGTGGCTGGGGAGGAGAGGGCTGCTAACAGTTCAATGCATAATCACAAGATGTTTTACATGTGTTTTAGAAAGAGGTACTCAGAATTTAAGCAGTTTTAATTGGGGAAACTCAGAACAGTGGGCCATTATAGATAAGGCTACTTAGAATTTTGGGAGATTTTAGATAGGGGAACTCACAAGACAGACGGTGGATCAGTACTTGCCGAACTCAGAAGGTGGTAGATCATATCACAACAGGTCCCTCCCGCTCAGTGCTACTGCACCGATCCGTGGTCACGTGTTGTAAGGCTTTTTCTGTTTAAGCGCAACGCCTTTATTGGGTTCTCCAATGGCCAATCTTTCCACCTAATTTTATTTGCTCATCTGCTAACCACTTCAATATCCAATTGGAGACTCTGATAGTCCTAATCAATTGAAACCGGCTTCCCTGGGGTCAGTGGTACATGGCCATAAATCACCAGCTGGTGCATGGTATTCTATTTCTAAAACCCTAAACCAGGACTTACTCTCGTACGTGCATCTCATCAGGGTTTGTTTGTTGCTCCTTAATGTGCTGGTTTTGTTTTTTGCGTGGCCCACCCATTCCCCCGTCCTATTAATCATAAATTAATTCCACACTGTGCCGTTTCGCCCACTGTTTTCGCTGCGTTTGACCCCCCACCTGAACATCCCCTACAGCGTCATGGGTTCTTATTCGTAAATCCATTTGCTCTAAATTGTTTGCGGCGCTCCGCTCCCCTCCCGGGAGAATAAAACAAACCCCTTTCAGTTTATCGAGCCCAGAGTGAAGCACAGGTAGACTCTGACTCCACAGCTTGTCATTAATCATCAGCCTCTCTCTCTCTCCTTTCAGACTTTTTTTCTTATTTGCCTTACTTCTGTCTTTTCTACACCTGACACAACCCCTGTGCTAACAGGCGAATGCGTCTGAAACAACGGGGAGGTTCTCGTAAGCATGTCCTTGCTGATGTGCTAGCACAAACAGATGCTCTTGTACTTATACAGCCTTACACCCGAAGGTCTATTCTGCTATAAAGGAATAAAGTGGCCTTGGTAAGAAACATCCAACAATTCATCCTTCCAAAACAGTTTCTCACACTGTCTGACACTGTTTTCATATTTTAGCTGTAGTGATGCTTTTCATGTAGATAAATATACGTGAATTAGAATTTGTGAGCATGCACGTTGTTGGTATTCTTGTGTGTGTGTGTGTGTGTGTGTGTGTGTGTGTGTGTGTGTGTGTGAGCAGCAGCATTTATAAAGCTCTTCACCATGGTTAACCCTGTGTCTGAACACCCTGTGGATGAAGAGCGCTCTGCCGTGAAAGAGTGGCGTCTGCAGCATCGATTCCCCCGCTCCTGATGATGCTCTTGGAATTTACAGAGTGACGGAGCCCGGTTTATGAGCGGAATTAAATGATGAGGAACGGGGAAAAATACAAAAATAGAAGCTGCACATAAATAAATAATAGAGAAAAGGGAGTGAGGCTCAGAGGAGCGGGGAGAGAGAGGGGGAGAGAGACAGAGGAGTGGATGTAATTAACTCTCCTCATCGCCTCCGTGACGACCTTTTGGATCCCCTGCAGACCTGACAGCAATGACCGACCCCAGGCCCCCCCCCCCCACCCCTCACTGGATCACTCAGCTGTCACGACTGGGTGTGAACACACAGGGAATACTGCCAGGGTCACATCCTCGTGCAGTACCAGCGACGAGAGGGCCGGCCAGATTGGTGAGATTACCGGGAGAGGAAACGCCATATGTTGATGTGGGATCCGGTGCCAGCGGTAACACTTCCATTGGCAGAGCGATGACATGTTCTGTATTTTGCGGTCAGTAATTACACAGGGGACCAGCTCAACCAACACACAGCTGCCACCCAGCTAATGCGCAGAGGTGCATCATTTTTTCTTTTTCAGTACTGCGTCTGTAGTCCCTGTCCCAGACAGTGCGAGGCCTGCAGGCTTGTTAATGGGACACTGGGGTTAAATGAGCCCAGCACGCTAGTGTCCGCCCCCTCCCGGCAGGTCGGAGTCCAGACTGACCGCTCGGTCTGACCTCTGCGACTGCAGCAGGACCGGCCACATGCTGCGGTCCCTGTGGGCTCAGGGGTGGGAAAGGTCAGGCGGAGCACATTCACAGACCGCTGATCACCTTGGCCTCAAGGAGAGAAAGGGGAGGGAGAGAGCAAGAGAGGATGTCTCTGTGTGAGCCTGTGTGTGTGTGTGTGTGTGTGTGTGTGTATGCGCGTGTGTGTGTACCGATATACAAACTACCTTTTTGTTTTGCTCATCTCTATAAGGATGGCAGCAAGCAGATGGTGGATAGTTGTAAAGCACATCCACACATTTGCCAAGTGTAACTTCCTCTGATCAAGGAACAGTTGGTGCTTGGCTGGGCACTTTCTGTCGGTGAGGGGTAGTGTCATAGACCCTGTTCAAGTAAGTAAATGTGCTACACATGGACCCAGAGGTAAGAAAAGGGATGGACATGACCCAAGTATCTTCTCAGTCAGCTCACCAGTAAGAAAGAAAGAAAAGACAAGAAAAGTGAGATCAGTATTTGTGGAGAGTACCTGTCCATCATTCCCACGCAGTCTTGTATTCGGGGCCCAATGCACCTGGGAAGGATACAGAGACAGAATTAGAAAAAACCTACATACTTCTCACTCTCCTGCCTTTCCGACATCAGCGGCCAGGTTCTACCAGCACCTATGAACCGCTCTGCAACCCAATAAAATGACAGTCAGTGTCAACAGTACCTCTGAAAGCAAAAAAAGGCTAAATAGTTGCGCACCTTGATTCTGATCATCTCTGTTCTGAAATGCAGCACATGAGGAAAAACAATAATTTGGAAGATAGCGCTAAAAGCTAGTTTATATCATAAAATTCCAATTATATACCCTCAGCACTCAAGCTAAACATATTTGCATCAAAAAGATAGCTGTCATATAAGGTATAAGGTTTAATTCTGATTCTGTTTGATATAGCTGGAAATGCACTGAATGCATTACAATTCATGCATTCCTCTTATCCAGTCGCTCTGGATAAGAGTGTCTGCTAAATGCATGTAATGTGATGTATTACCCCACAATCTGATAATACAAGCACCTTGACAGGAGGAATCTGTTTGAGAGAACACATAAAAGACGTTGGTCTTCAGGGTGCAGTGCCCCATTCCTTTTCTGCGATCGACTCTGTGGCGCCTCACAGGGTATCCTGGGGGGAAGCAGCGCAGAGGCCTGTTCCTGCACCCCATTCCCACTTAAAGACACAATTTAGGGCCGTCTTTTAAGGCCTGCCAGGCCCGTCACCTCCGACTCAATCACATTCTCTCACCAGCCTACCGCCATGCGCCTCTCCTCTCCTGCATCACCCAGATTATCAGACTGTGGGTCTGGGGTGGCTTTAATGGCTTGAAATACTTCAGCAATACAATGTGACCTGCTGGTACAGCTGGGTCTTTGGGCTATTTGGGACTAGCACACACAGTGCACGTCCAGTGACCCTAATGTTACCCCACCTTGCTGCCATGTATCTAGAAACTCAGTTAGTTTTATTTGCATGCTGAATGCATTGGATTCTTTTTTGAAGGGTGGATATATTAGGACAGCTACACACCCACTGGCTAGACACCCCACTGCTTCTGCCCTCTTATCTCGAGGCCTGGTCGTCTTTAAACCTGCATCAGTAAAGCAGAGCCTCTCTCTCCGCTGACCTGAGATCTCAGCCGGCCCCTGTCAGTCGAGGTGACGGTTAAGGAAATGAGGCGTACTTGAGCTGACCCTCCGACCGGACAGGTTTCGGCCGTCAGAGCGTGTGATGGCCAGGATCAGTGGGAACCTGGCCGTAACCTGGGGCAGATCCCTGTCACCGTGGAGATGAAGACATCTCCGAGAACATGTCAAAGAGTCTTGCGGTGAGCCCTTTGATGCCAGGGCAGGGATGCTGGGGGGGGGGATGACATCTCCCCTCCAGTCCCTGGGACTGACTTGTACTCATCGTCTCATTCTTCTATGGATTTGTCTGCTCACAGCAGGAGGGTTTCTTTCACCCTGCAGAGCAGTGCACTGTAATCCAGTCTGCAGTCATTGTGTTTATTCACAGAGAGAGGATGGTGGCTGAGACAGCACCCAGGGCATTGCGGGGGTAAGTGGAGTAATGGCGCATTGGAATTACAATCAAATCTCATCATTTAATCAGGCTATGTACATGGATTTACCCGGACGCCAGCAATTGCCTTCACTTGGCTTGCATCTTTCAAACATATGTGTGGACGACCTGTTGTATTGAAATAGATCTAACAAAAGGAGTTCCCGGACAGCATAAGCATACCTCTACTGTAACACTAACTGAACATTGTAAAATGCTGTCTTTGCAAAGGCATCAGATTTTCACTGTTGTACCGTCAACATGCACAGATATAAGCACTGTACTCTCATAAGCACTGTACTCTCTCGCTGCACACACAACACACGCACACACACGCACACACACACACACACACACACACACACACACACACACACACACACACACACACACACACACTCACACACACACACGTGCACTCTTACCCCTGAGTGCAGTTGGAGTGGCAGGGATGACACTCGTTGTTGGCCTCAGCATATTTGAAGATGAAGCTGTTGGCTCCCTGCAGTCCGTCTGGACACTTCTCCACGCAGTTGGGCCCGTCTTTGAAGTGCAAGCACTTAACGCAGTGATCAGGGCCCTGTTACACCGCCAGGCCAGGACAGAGGAAGGGGGGGAGAAGGAGGAGACACATAAAGAGCCAGCAACCAGGCCGGGACTCATAACCATCCCTCACAGCGCACACAATAACCATAAGCATCGACACAGAGAGGATTTATGGGGCTAATAATGGAAGAGGAGCTGTGAGCGGAGACGGGGCAGGGAGCTGTAAAAGTCTCAGAGTTTTTCAGGGCCAGCCCTGCTCCAAACACTGGGAGGCTGATGGACCGACTGACACTGACACACTGACAAGGGCACAAGTGTGCGCACACACACACACGCACGCATATGCACACACACACACACACACACACACACACACACACACACACACACACACACACACACACACACACACACACCTACACACACAAACACCCAAACACGCAAACACCCACATGCACACACACCCACACACGCACACACACACAGATTCCAACAGGGGGAATGGAGTGTAACATGCAGAAATGTGGACTGGGAAACATTTGGAGGATTTGTCTGTGTATGTGTGTGTATGTCTTTGTGTGGTGCATAAAGGCATCCATGTGCATACAGTTGCACACATGCAAGTGCTTACATGTGTATGTATACTTAAGTATAATGTACTTCTGAGTGCTACTACCAATGTTTTTTAATGTTATTTTTTAGACAATGATCAAGTGATTGGTTTAATGGTTTTCATCTTCTTTACCGCAAGGGAAAGGGCACACAGCATCCATTAAAACACAGCCCAATAAACAAATCGTTTCATTTGGGCGATTACAACACAATGATCAGGGCAATAAAAACCGAACTGCTGGGCAGAGGAAAAGCAAATGTGCTGCACTTCAGTCTGTTATAACAGACGGCTCTGCTAAGCTGTCATGTAAATGCTCTGCTTCACACACAGCTGAATGCAATGCGGCTGCATCACTTATGTGTGTCTGGCGTGACAACAGACAACCTTTTAACCTCCAAAATCAATAACGCCCCCCCACTGCAGTAGTGGCCACCATTATATTTCAGCAGCTAGCTCGGGGTGGACTCCCTGGCATTTACTGATGACTGACCCCGGTTAGAGGAGCTACAGCCCGCTTTTCCATGAGGCCGTGGCGCTCTCCTGTCGGACTGTCATAAAGGTTATTTATACAGCCGTCAGATTCCGCAAATGGGGATTTAACAGGCCCTCATAAAAAAGCCTCTGTGTCTGTTAGATACATCATGACCTTCTCATAGCCACCTCTCAAAACATACGTCGCTGTCCATATTTCTAACGCGAAAGTCCAGAGATTTAAGAGTCTCTGTTTCTGGCCACACTTTCCAGTTCACCACAACCTTGGGGGTTCGAGCCACGAGGTAAAAAATAACAGCCCCTGTCAGGAGGTGATGCGGCAGTGCAGTTTGTCTTTGAGTGACGCAGTTTTCCACCAAGAATTATAACCTGGTCAAACTTTTTTGTCTTCCTTACACCTGTGGACAAGAGATCACACTAGAAGTGTTAGCTAAATGCACAAATCATGGCATCCTATTCAGCAATATATGTTCCCGTGTTGACTATTTCACAGAAAAAGCCAGTTTATCAATTAGAAGCCAAAGTGGCAATTCATTTGTATCAGGGACTCAGCACACGCAGTGGTAGTAATGAAGTCTGCTACCTTGTTTATCTGAATTCCCCACAACAGCTAGCAAGAGAGGTTATCAAAATCAGTTCTGTATGATGTGACTCTTCTCTATACAGCTGGTGCTGGGGACAGTGTCTATTAATATCCATTCAGCTGTTCGGCAGTCTGTGTTCCTATGTCCTGTCTCTCCTCACCCGCTGGACTGAACATGTGGCCGTTTTCTGCCTCTCACTTCACTGCTCAAGACAATTTCCACAAACAGGCTTTTCTCAAATTGGAGAGCTGTTATGAGTTATAACTTGAAGAGTCAGCAGCTTTGTTTGCTGAGCCCATCACCTTCCACTCTGTGACAATTTTAAAGAGGGTTAGGTTTCCGTTTTGACTCTACAGGTACAAACACGAGAGCCGTCAACCAGCACGTCAACCAGATCCCTGCAAAGAGTCCTAAAATCCGCCCTTCGGATGGATAAACCGACACTGCTTCATCTCTATAAACCCCTCAGACTCTCTATCCCAGGCTCTTCTGTTTTGAGCGCGCCAATGAGTTTCAGGCGGCCAGCCAAGAGCATCAAAATACAGCTCAGGCTAATCTGCCTCAATAACAATGAGCTCATTTTCCCCTGAAACCCGAGCCCTCCGGCTTGCTTACTCTGGCCTGTCGCGAGCGATGACTCCAAGGCAGTGCTCGGACGGACCACCGGAGCCACAGGGAGCGCATTCAACGCCGAACAGCGACGGGAAAACCTGCGTTTGCGCCGCATTACCGGTCGGCTTCTATGCGAGGCCACTTTTCAGAGGCCTCCCACAATGGATTGATATGCAGTCCACAGGTGGGGCTCTGGTTTCATCTGCGAGCTCTCAATCTCGTCTAGACCGGGACCGCCTGCGGGAGATCTGGCAAAGGGAGGGAGTGAGAAGCATCGCAGCATGCAGCACCGTGCTCTCCGTCTCCCTTTTATTGAGGAGTTCACACGTAATATCAAACACAACCCGGAACGGGCAGAAATTCCTAATGACATGGAATTCCACGCACCAAAGGGTGAAGGCCTTGATCTTCAGCTTGCACTGACCCCCTCCCTCTGTTCTAATGTAAATTGTGGCTTTTTTCATTATAAATGCCAAGGAAAGGGTGGGTGGAACAACAACCACAGCGATGATGAGACAGTGGTCACACGATGACAGTACTTGCCACTACCACTGTCACCGCTGCTAGAATATCAGAGTGTAATGTCTAACCAATAACAACGGTGCAAGGGTCTTATGAAGAATGACACTTAATATTACCCTTAATCTCTAGCTCTGCCAGGTTTGACACACGCGCAGTGTCCCAATTAAGAAACAGCAACAACTCACGAGCAAGCTGCCACACGCAGTGTTGTGACTTTCTGTATATCTCTGGGGTCTTGCTCAGCATTGCATTGCTGTTTAATAAATTAAAAAAAAAATACCTTATGCAAGTTCACTTTGCAACCACAAATGCCATGATTAGCCAACCAAGAACACTATTCTATGAATGCACAGCTCATAAATCAATTAGTAAAGCAGACAAATGTATGCTTTCACAGAGGATACAATTAATCATAGACCCTGACCAAGAGAGAGCCTTGCAGAGCCAACAGAGGTGATTTATGATTGGTTTGGAGTGCCTGAGAATTTCCTGATCAACAGCGTCAAAATTTTGGCTGAGTGTTGGTATCTTTAAAACTATATCGGAAACAAAAATAAATCAATACAAAGTAAAAAAAAAAAATTAAAACAGATAAATCTCATTAACCTGTTTGTCATGTGCCTGTTGCCTGACCATAAGTGTGATTTTAACAGGACTGAAGATGGCTCTTTAAGCCAAAACTTTTGCACCTTTATGCTTTATCAAATGTAGCATTTTTTCAGCATGTTAGAAGTTCTTACCTCTTTTTGAGTGACCGTATCTTACTTAAGGCACAGAATCAAAACACTGTGTTTAAGCTCGGTGCATTTTGAGAAAGCAAGAAAAGAGAGAAAGAATAATACACCCTTCCAATGACCTTCTGGGCGCTTTCATGCATCAGTCGTCGGCTGGGGAGATAAGCCTATAGCGCACAGGGCCACCTCTCACACCAGGTTTAACACTTGCTGGAAGAGCTTAGGGTGGATTTGTACCGGACAGGAAAGACTCTGGGACTTGTCTGTGTGTGCTGGTGATCCTACCGGGCCGTGGCAGGTCAGCATGTTGTCCTCGGCCCTCTCGCACTGGGGGTCACACTCCAGGCACACGGAGCCATTAGCAAACTCGCGCACATCCCTGGGAGACGGAGAGAGAGAGAGAGAGAGGGAGAGAGAGAGGGATTAAATCAATAGCTGCATCTATGCTCCCAGCCCTTTCTGACAGGCTACCTGTGTACCAGGGAATGGGAGTAGATGGGGCAATTGTGCTGGAGTGAATTAAAACGTCATTCATTCAAGCCTTTGGAAAGTAGTGGGAGAGGGATGCAGTGGAGTGAAATGTACAGGGGGAAAAAAAAGAGCAATCCTTCAAAACACAGCGAGTCTGGATTAAAATAGAGTTGCGCAACCACAGGTTTCTTTCAGGTGTCCTGTCTTTAACTCTGTAAGCCTTGTCTGATTTGTTATGACTTACGGTCACTAAAGCAGACTTTTCATTTTTATGTCATTCCTTCTATATCGACCATGGCAAAAGTGCAAATCCTTTCTGCTGACGGGTGGCAGGCACAAAGCTCAAATTGCAAGTGCAACAATCTCAGTCAAACACTTTATTAATGATAAACTGATTTAAACTCGTAACATTTAAATGTTATGCTTCTCTGTGGACAGCAAAGAGCTGTGATTGGTTTGCTTCAGAGGTAAAGTTCATCCTTTACTTCTCCTAAAAGAATGTTTTCCTCATGCAGGCAGATTCTACAGTCCAGGTGACAATAATGGCGGAAGGAGAGGCTGATCTGATTAAGTGAAGCACCGAGGTGGGTCAATATTCTAAAGAGGTGAGTGAAGGGTCCCATGAATAATTAACAGCGCTATAATTAATTGACAAACACGGGGGCTGTTTGGTCTGCCGGGAGGACAAGGCCAGGGTTTCTTTAGATTTTTCAATAGGTCTGGCTGAAGGAATTTTAGTGCCTCAGGCGAGTCAGAAGAAATGGAGAATAAATACAGCAATTCCTTGATTCATATTCATATTAATGTCAGAACACTTTTAAAAAAGACCTTTGAGGTGATATGAAATGAGACTGTTTCAGACGGAAATGTGAACAGCTCCTTGCAATGACAATGTCTTGCAATGCAACTGTATTTACCTAAGCGTCTGAGAGTACTTTAGCTTTGACCCACCAGTGTAAGGTGCCCTGACTTTCATCTCAAAGAAATATGCACAATAACCATCAGTGAATGGGTGTACCTTAGATGTTATCTAACCTCAAATACTTCGACTAGCAGATCTCTGAATTATATGTCATTACTGTCCTCTGGCAATACTGTAGGATCTCAAGATGAATGTACATCAGTGATGCAAACATTTCACTTAGTGGGTTTAAACTGTACTGCACACCCATGTGGACTGTAAGTTAGAGCATGACTGCCATTCCTCTGTAAAACTAAATAAATACCTTTAACCCAGAAAAAAAAAAAAAAATCACTCTACCCAGAGTGGATCTCAGAAAGACACAAACTGAGACACTAGATTCAAAAACACACACACACACACACACAAATTGCCTCCAATACTACAAAGGAGGTCCTGCGCTACTGTATTACTACAAAGGAGTTCCTATATTAATACACCAAGACCTACATATAACATTTTCATGATCCACCAACCCCTACATCCCCAATCCCACCACCTTGACTCCTGGCTGGCCCTAGATAAGGCCCTCACACAGCGGACACCACTGTGCCCTGTGTCCAACAGGAAGGATTAGATGCGGGCTCAGTGAGGGAACATGTGCCCATGTGGTGTCGCTGCTTTTTAATTAAAAGGGATTGTCTCACTAGGCGGAAAAACAAGACCAAAAAAAAAAAAAATCAATTAGAAGTAGCTACTGTTTGTCTGGACAGGATAAAACAAATTGTCTAATGATGTTCACTTCAAAACTATTCATTTTTCTTTTTTTGTTTTCTTTTTTTTCTTTGTCTTTGGAATAGGAAAATGCTGCAGACAATGAAAGCTGGTTTGAACTTCAGTTGTTGCACTTGGCACTGCTGTTCTGTATCTATATCTACATCTGAGCTGAGGGGAACCCAGAGAGGTCAATAAGAATGTCTCTCTGCAAAGGGGGGTGGGTCATAGCGTTATAGTATAATAAATAAGGGCTGACTTCCTTTGCCACACCTCAGCGTTTTGGCTAGAAAATCACAGAAAGTCTTTTCTAATGACAGATGGTAGCATCCAATGCATATCACACAATCCCCACTGCATGGTGGGATTTCATCTTAAAAAAGCCTTTCAGGAAACTCCTCTAGGAAACTCCCCCCTTGCTCTCAGATTATTCATACTTTCCTGCTTTCCTCACCTCTAACCAAATGAACCCTCTCCGACGAGACGGAAAGCCACTCCGTGCTCAGTGAGAGCAGGGCTTTTCCTTTTCTTTGAGAAAGAGTGGGGGAATAAAACCCTGCCCAACAAAAGCCTGTGTGTCCCCTCTCTCTCTCCCCGCTGGAGCGAAATCTCATTTCCATCCTGACACGCCACTTCCTGCTCTGCAGCTGGGTGTGCGGTCTGGGTCTGCCCGACGGGCGCCGGCGCAGGATTAGCGGGGATTCAGGCCTGTTCCGCCTCGCCACCCGACGCACTGCAGCTGCCCAATCCGCAGGAGTGACTTTTTAATTAAACATTTTTGCTCAATTATCTGGCGTAATTCCCCCCTCTTGATTCCCCCGATGGAAGGAGTGTGAGCAGGTCTGTTCTTGACTTTCAGCTGCTCTCTCTCCTCTCCTCTTTTTTTGGGGAATGGGGGCACTATGGTACCCTCCCAGAATGGGAGCACTAAAAGCCTGTTAGGAGTACACAACAGAGTTCTGTAATATGCTCCAAAATCGTTTTTTTTTTTTTTTTTTTTTTTGAACACAGAATAGTAGGTAATGGGCTCTTCAGCTAATACGGTAAAATACAAAGACCTTTTCCAAAGATGCTTCCTGGCAGTGGTTCAATTACCAGCCGTCAAACATACTTGTGATTCATATGCTAAGACAGGGGTCAGCAACCTGCGGCTTTGGAGCCGGATGCGGCTCCTTGACTGTCCCCCCTGCGGCTCTGAGGCAATCTATAAAAATTAGCAATTAGCAGGTGTACAAATTTGCCTATTATCAGACTTTTTAAATACGCTCTCAATTCACCAAGACACCAACTAAATCAATAGAACCACTATATATAAAAGCAAACACAGGGGTTTTAGCCACTGTCAATCAGGGGTGTTGCCCTCATTTGAACACATTCAGGGCTCAGCCCTTGCTCCATTATTTTAGTAGTAATCAAAAAAGTAAAAAATGCAATAAGGAATAGTTAGCGGCAGCATGTAAAAATGTACTTGTGCTCCCCTTACTCCCTTGCTCTCCTGTATCACATTCCTTCTGTGTTCAAAACAACTAGCATCTTTTTTTCAGCTTCTTAAAGGTTAAAAATTATTGCAGCTCTCAGATCAATGCGTTACTGTGAAATTTTGTGAAAAAATGCTCTTCAGGTCATTTAGGTAGCCGACCCCTGTGTTGAGCCATGTTCATGGTCCAAGCATGGTTACTGCTTAAACTGTAATAAAAGGATGAAATGGACAGGTTGCATGTCTGTGTAGCATGTTCTGCAGTAGGAGGCACACTAATGTTTTCTGTGAGCCAGAGCACCTACTTGGCTCCGTAGAGCTCAGCGTGATTTGTGCACTACAGTAACACAGTCGACCACAGAGATATTCAGCTCCATTAAGAGAAAGTGGTTGGAGTGGCGTGCAGGTATTTTCATAAGGAACCACCCTGAGATAATGACAAGGTACAGCGCATACTGTGACGCAGGCAGAGAGGGGTTTGCCTGTGCAGGGAGGGAGTGAAACAGTGGGTCAGAGGTGTGTGCTATCAGTGCAATCGATCACTAGGCCCTACTCAAAGAGGCTCCTCATGCTTCCTTAAGTGGCATTTCTTTCTGGTCAAAGTCATTTACTTATGTCCATTTGGAGGAAGATCACATGCTTTAGAATGTCAGCTTTCACACCATATCTACCAGTATAAGAACACCAATTCTTTTTTCTTTAGCTGTCAGATACTTCACGCTTGTGTTGTCACACTTGTTTGCCTTGTATTGAAAGATCAGCGATGACAGAGAACACTGTATCTTAAGGAAGAGACACAGTGGTCTCTGTCAAATCTCTGGCCTGGCGATATGCTCGTTTCATTTGTGAACAAATGTGGCATGCGCTTGCTGTAGCACTACAGGAGTATGATGCAGAATCAAGGGCTGTAATCAGGGTGGACACTTAACCCCAGAGCGAGTCTTAACGCAGTCAACACACTTCTCAGCAGACATCTGTGAGCTGCACCGGAAATAATCTCTTGCGCCCCCTGTAGGTGGACAGTTGGGTGTGCAGTGGTCACATGCACAAGAGATGCCGAATGTCTCACAGCACCAGGTCCTACCTTTCGGGACCCGCCTCCCTTTTCTCTACCACGTACGGGCCGGTGAGAAGCTTGGCTTTAGAGCCAGAGACTCTGCTTGGAAATTCAAGAGGAAGCATTAGCATGTGACTTCACTGGAGGGTCGCTTCAGCATAAGGGGAGAAGCCCCCTTATGACCCGGTACTCCCCCCCACTGTTCCTGGAACAGCTGACTCCACAAAGGCTGGCGCTGGTCCTTGTTGAGGTTCATTAAGATCACAGAAGCCCAGAGAGCAGTTAATTGGGTGAATCAAAAGCAGTGAGAAAACTACAGAGCATGCTGCTTACATACCTTACAGCAATAATGAGGTAGTCTGACGTAACACACACTTTTTTTTGGGAAACCAAAAGAGATACAACCAAAGACTGCAGGCTGTACCTTCTCTGCTGGATCAAATGTACTGACTACAGACATGCTTTAATGAGTTGCTTTAAAAGGGAAGTGTGCCCTTGAAGAAAAAGCAAACATGAAACGTATAATAAGATAATGTCGTATTTCATCAAGGTAAATTTCTGCCTAGAGTGAATGAAACTGAGGTGTGATGATGTGTGTCTGTGTGGGGGGAAATTATTAGAAACTGGGTTAATCTCTAGAGATTGAAATGTTGGGTCAAATGTACGGTCACTGATCATTCCACAAATATGGCAGATACACAGTGCTTATTCACAAAACTTTGTAGCCCTGCACAGCAGTCTAAGGGATTCTCAAACAAACACACCCAACGAAATAACAAACTCATTCATGCTGACAATGATTTAAATGAGATAACCCATAGCTCATAACCTGGTAATCGATATACATTAGAACACAGCAGAGAAAGTCATGCTTCCAACACAGGTGGGCCTTCACATAAAAGGTTCAGATATTCTACCAAACCCTGTGCTGATGTGGTTTGTGTATTTGTGTCTGTGTGTGATAGACAGTACTGTTATTACTCCTGCAAGAATACTGCTACTACTCTTCCGAACAGCTATTCCCCATATTTGCGCAAATATAAAAATGTTCAGAAAAACATTTGAAAAAGCTATGTGATTACGGGGAAGATATTTGTTTTCATTTAAACACTGTTGTTTTTCCTGCAAATTTTCATATCACGTTTATTTGAGACGCTGTTAATTATTACAGAATAAGCAATAAAAATATTGTATGCCTGTACAGTATACACACACACGCTGTATTCTTCAAAAGCATTCTTTAACAGGCTGTATTTTAATATATTACAGTTACAGTACATAAGAGAGTACAGGTGGTGAGTAACTGGAAGCACTACACCTGCCTTCAGGAGCTCCCCCACCCACGACAGCTGAGCGTTGTTGCTTATCTGTACTTCAAAGCCGCGCTTCCTCACTCCAAGCCTGAGAAGACCGTCAACAGGTGTGCCTGACCGAGCTCTGTGTTTGATTAGCGCATCTTTAAACCGAGGTCACACTGAGATGAAGGCGACTTCTGGGATCGGGAACGACCAGACATGAAACGCGTTCGGTGATTCATGTCTACATTAGCATGAGCGCGGTGTGTAGGCTCACGTTACGGCTTGCACAATAAGGCACCAAAATTTCAAATGCAGTAGCATATCCCTGCTTGAGATTCTGCAGCAAGTGAAAAGTAAGTCTTGGGTTTCTAGGACTTTTCCCTTGGTACTCGCGCTGTTATTTCATGTGTCTTGTTGCTGTATGAAGTATAGAGTGGGCCTGAGCCTCCAAGTTCATACAAACACTGGAATCTATTTTTATGGCATATAAAGGACATAGCATTATTGCTGTGCTTTGGTAAGCCTGGGAGTGGGTTGTTCAATACCACGTGCTATCCAGGATGTCGAAAACTGCGAAATTATTCTCTTCAGTCTCGAGGGATTTTTTTTTTAATGCCTGGTACTGCTGTGATGTTACAGGCAGGTAAGTGTGGAAAGTGTGTTCGCTCACCCTTCGTACAAGTTGCAGGACTCCACGCAAGTGCGCCCCCTGCTGAAATAGCGACAGGACAGGCACTGGTCTGGACCAGGGCCCCAGCAGCCGCCATCCGAGCATAGCGGGTCACACACCATCCGCTCCAAGGCTGTGGGACAGACACAATACATTACATTACATTACACGCATTGAGCAGACGCTCTAATTCAGAGTGATTTCCATCACAATAGAACATAAGTGTATCCATTCAATTCAAACCAGCAACAGTGTCAGATCAGGCTAACAACACCCCCAGATCATAGATATTTGGTTTAGCTGACCATCAGATATTTGGTTAGCTGACTTAAACTGAAATAAAGCAGAATCACCAGTCAACTGCTACCTGAAAAACAGCAACAAAAAACATCCTGTAGTGTGGCTCTCTGACGCTAGCGCTAGCCCACACTTTACGCGTGCAAAATGTTGAAAACATTGCTTGATGTGCAAACTTGAATCGAAAGGGTTAACGTGTGGCTGTACACATGGGGGACAGACTGCTGAGATGGGCGTGTGGCAGGACGGCCGTGATATTAACGCAGTGTGTCAGAGCTGCAGAAAAGAGCGGTGCAGCAGAGTGGTCCCACAGTGTTCCACTGTGCGAGCCAGGTGAGACAGAGCTGGTGAAACAGCATGCCGCTGCAAGTTCCTCCTTCCAGACGAATGCATTTTGGGGAGAGAAGGGAAAAAAAAAAAAAAACCACAAAACTGACTCCCAGGAATTGTGGGTAAATCAGTGCTCTGCAATAGCATTCTCCCGACAAAGACTATCCCCAGTCTCATATCCCTATCAGGAGAGCACTGCATTTCCTTCCACAAACCAGAAGGTGAAGTGTTGATTTTTCCATGTGGCTGATGTCTCATGAGCTTGTGTTAGCTTCCCCCCTTCACACAGAATCACAGTACATCTCATCCCAACATTTTGATTTCAGAGAGTTCCCTCCATCAGCTGTCTACAAAGTGGACCGGTTCCCTGGACAGGGGACAAGTGAACGGGTCCCCAGACAAGCTGGGAGTATCAGAAACAAAGCAAAAGCAAACCACACTTCTACTATTTTCATTCTCATGCAGCCACCTGCTACACTGCTCTGCACTCTGTAAGGCTGTCTGGTCGGCACTCCCTTTAAACCCCTCCTTTTCATAGAGGAATGCATACTGCATTCAAACAGGACAAGGAGACTGAAAAATGCCAGCCTTGGAGGGGTGTGCCAGATTAAAGATAGGGGGGCATTTTTTTGTGGTGCCATGTCCGGAATGTTCCAAAAAAATGAGTCTTTGAAACTGTGAAAAAAACAATTGAATCAAAAGCTTTTTTCAGTTCACGTTCCAAGGCTCAGTTTGTATTTAGCGCTTTAGGTCATTGCTGAAGAAAGGCTCGATGTGGGGAACGAGGGAGGGAGGGGGAGGGGGGGTGCAGGCACGGAAGGATCAAAAAGTTGCCGACTACAAAGATTTGAGCCTATTGAAAACATACAGTATGGGGTCTATTGACGTCAAAGGCAGTGCCAGGCCGGACTGAGCGGAACTGAGGGGTGTCAGAAAGGAGTGTTGAGCAGTTTAGAAGCTGATGTTCCAGGCAAACAATAATGATCACTGTTGCATCACAGCATCCTGCTTCATCAAAAGAGAGAATGGGGAGAAAACAGGCTCTGGATATCTATTACATTCACTCAGTGATGGGAAGAAGAAAAAAAAATCACAGACAGATTGTATCTCATTGCTTCCAGGTAGTAGTAAAGAGCAACAGCAATCCCATGATTCAACGCTCCAGATCAGAGACATTAAGATCAGCTCCTGAAGGGCTGCTGCGTCTGCAGAGGTTCAAGCCGGCTTTGTTGCTCAATAACTTACATGATCTGATTATTTACTCAGTGCGGAACACTATCAGAGGGCCCCAGTAGTAGGTTTCGCTCACAAAACAATTTGCTTCTTTAATATCACACCACAACTGCCAATGGCAAATGTGTTGAGCCTGTTGGAGCTGCCCAGGTAAAGGGCTGCTTTCCACCTTGATATCTTTCCCAAGAGGCTCCTATATTCTAATGGGGTTACTGACGATCTTCACACCAGAGTAAGCCCCCCTCTCTTTCACCCTGGCCCCCCCCTCCCGCACAGTGGGAGGGGTGGGCCCCGCTCTCTACCTCGCCCCTGCTGGGCCCAGCCAGGCGCAGAGACCCGCACAAGGAGAGCGGGAACACTCCCTCGCCCCTCCCAGACTCCTCAAAGTCAGAGAGCTCCAGCTGTGCTGTGCGCTGACTGTCCTTCTCTGAGGAGCATATCTCAGTCTGCAGGGGTGCCGAGCTGAAGGCCACTGAATGCTACACAGCGGTGCACACTGTGCAGAGGCTGAGTTGGTGACACAGAACAGCACTAGCCCCCGGTGTCATTTCCAATAAAGATCTCTGCCAAAAACTTCCAACTCAGCCTTTAAGTTTCTGGCAACCTGTCAAAAGGGGACATTCAGTCTACAAGTAAGATTTTAGAACATCCCTGGCTCTAGCCATCTGAGGAATTATTTTTTTCTTTCCTTCACATTTCAGTGCTTTCTTATGAAATTTTTGCTACATAACAAAAAAGGGGGAGTTTAATCTTTTTTTTTGTGATATGTCTACATAGAAATCTGCCTCTCACAAAATCTAATATCTACCAAAGTGGTATTCATTCTGAACTCAGGTAACTCCAGCAAACACTTGTACTGTTACTGGACCAATCGGTCAGAGCGCACAGTAGGACTTGTCACATCAGCACCATCTGCAGAGAACAGCTCCCATCCACTCAGCACACAGTAAAGCTGAATCAGGTAGTTCCACGCTGATGGGGGTGAGAGCGAGAGGTCAAACCAGATGGCGTACCCCTTAGATTTACAGAACTATTATCAAGGTGCCGTAGTGTAGTATTATCTACAGTGCAATAGTTGTACAACTACTAGTCGTACATATCACAGCCTTCACCCAGTTATACTTTAACTCATGTTCATTGTGCAATAGCCGTTGTTGTCTATTTTAACACTACTGTTGTTTGGTGTTTGTTGTTGTCACTTTGACATTGTATGCAGGCACTGCGAGAGACACTGGAACTGGAGTCAAATTCCTTGCACGTGTAGAAACATGCTTAGCCAAAAAAAGTCAGTTTTTGATTCTGATTGGTGTGAGGACAGAGCTGTGCTCGGTTGCCGGGTGACAGGTGGCGGGCGGCAGCGGCGGGGTGTTCTGGGAACTCACTGCACTCCCTGGGGTCGCGGTTGTTGCGGATCAGAACCTTCTGGTTGTTGGTGCGGAACAGGCTGGTCCAGTTGACCGTGTTGTAGTAGCAGAGCTGGCTGTTGTTGGTGATGTAGACGTTGCCGGCGCTGATCTCGTTCAGGGACTGAAGCTGCAGGGAGGAGATCCACTGCTGCTTCAGGATCAGCAGGGAGATACCGCTGTGGAGGGAGAGACAGGGCAGGGCCAAGACGGGAGACCGAGAGGACAGGGGGGCACGTGGGGTGTGGGGATAATGAGAGGCAGGGGGGAGGAGAGAGAGAGGGGGAGAGAGGGAGAGAAAGACGGGGAGAGAGGGAGAGAAAGACAGAGAGAGAGAGAGAGAGAGAGAGAGAGAGAGAGAGAGGCAAAGAGAAAGAAAGAAAGAAAGAAAGATTAACAAACATTCCTGGAATCTCTGGAACATGAATACAATTCTTCTTTAGATCTGTAAAGATGTCTTCACGCTGTACTGAGTGCAAGGTACTACTCGCTTTGCCGCACATCAAAAGCCCACTTTGTTACCTGTTACGCAGCCTCAGATGGGCTGAGCAAAAGACTGCTGTTATATCATGAGGGACGCTACTCTCCTTGCTGCTACAGTTCAGAGCAGCCTGCCCTGCTCTCTCCCTCCCTCTCTCTCTTTTTTTCTCTCTCTCTCTCTCTCACTCTGGCCAGAGAGGAGGAATTACATGGTGTCAGATGAATTGGGTCTTGTGTTTCCCCGCACTCTGTGTGACAGGCAGTAATTGCTACAATGGCAGCGTTTCCTCAGACGCTCTCATGCAAGCTAAGTCAGACTGTCAGACACACAGCCCGCATCCCTCACACTGCAGCTCGGCGCAGAAGAGCTTTTGGAAGGGTGCGAGACGGGCTCCCTGCGGATCGAACCGGTTGCTCTCGCTCACGCAGGCCTTATTTCACAGTTTATACGAAACTCTGAACTCCCGTCTTCATTGGGACTTTGGTGATCCAAGTCTGAGTGGCAGTGGCAGCCTGGTCCCAGAAATCGGTTGCTTCCTTGGACCTGAGGTGACATTATTGATGCTTTTTCTACTAGTGTCACAGGTCCATACCCATATGGCCCACAGCCTTTAAGATCAGGGGATTCTCTCCTTTATCCATCATATCATGCAGGTGTACTTGAGCTTGTTTTGTTGATCCACATCCGACTGAATTTGTAAAACATTTCTGTCACGGCCATGGGAAGCGCAGTCAGTACGTATGAGAACGATACAGCTTACCTGTACAGCGACCTGCCACCAATGATTGCCAGATTGGAGAAGACACTGAGGTCTGTCATATTCTCTGGCCAAGACTGGATATTCAGAAAGCCTGTGGTTGGGGGCATTGGACAGAGGGAAACAAGCACTCATCAACACCATACCTCTGACCCACAGAAAACAGGCCTTATACAAACGGTATAATGAGCTATACAATCTACTAGTGTGCATCTAGGTCTATTAGTGAATCGAAGGATTTTGTTTAAAAAAAGTGTAAATGGGATTGTGTTTAAAGCAGCCATCTTATCACTTTGCATAAATATATTTATGTGTAAGTTACCGCTTTACAAAATGTCAGCTGGCCATTTATAACATTTGATAATGAATCCCTGAATGAACGTTTTAGATTAGAGGGAATAAAGGTGAGGTATAGAGATGACAGAGAAACTTGGAGGGGAGAGAGTAAGAACAAGCATTACATAAATTACCAAAATTACTTTAACATTGAAAACCCCAGACAGACCATATTTGCAAGGACAAATTAAGCTGTGTAACTGAAATTTGATTGCTTTTGTGCTGCTGCTAAACAAATTCATTACCCTGGAAGCATGTTTGGAAGGAAAACAATATCATACTAATGAAAAGAATGTGTCTAATATTACTGTGCTTCTCCACGGCTGCTATTATTTTGAAAATGGATAGCGAGGAAAATATACTAAAGAATACAAATTAGTCCATTTTTCAATCAGAGCTATAACCTTCATGTAAACTCATCTTCCTGCTTCAGCTTTTTATATGAAAAGTATGTTTAACTTTTATGCTTTCAAAACTGTTAGTGTTTGGGTTTTATGTGCGCTACAGGTATGGCTAACGTAAGACTTGCATACATATCGTTCTTGTATATGCACTGTAAGACTTGAAATATTTACAACGTCTGCTTTACCACTCTCACAGGCAAACAAGGATTAAGCATCTCAGAAATGTTATGCACGATTAATACAACTTTACGGATCAATCGTAATTCTTTTTTAGTATCACAATCAAATTGTCACAGATCACAAAACAGCAAAATTGTTGTGTTAGAATGAATACTGAAACAAGATAACACTTCAGATTGAGCGAAAAATAAGCAAAAGGAGCATGAATAAAACTAACCCATATCGACATGTAATAACCACAATTAGTCAGGTAAGTCCAGCTGGAATGAAACAGCAATGCAATTTCAAACATGGAAAAACAACATTTCCTGACAACTAATTGCTGCAATCACATTGAAAAAAATTGTGAATGCTGGTTGGGCAGTGGGTTCATGCTCATAAGCACAGATGTTCACACGCCCTCAGATTGAGGACTTTCTGCTCACCACCACCCCGAACAACAGCCAGAGATCCATACTCTCATCCTTGCGGCTCAGACACTGTGCCTCATTGGGCTACCGCGCTGCTCCACAACTGTTTGTTTTGTGCAGAACTGCTCTTCTCTCTTCTCTGTCCTGCGCTGTTAAAGCTGAGGAAGCCGAAGCCTCTCTCCCCACCCCCGGCCGCCTGCCTGCCTTGCCGGTGTCGTTAGCGCAGTGTCTGCTGACACTAATTGCTTTAATGACAAAAATTACGGAGACGGGAAGTCGTTCTCAACCCCGGCGACGGGGTCTTCCAGAGGCGGCCGCCGTGGTTTGTTTTTATTTACTCCACTCTCTCCAAGAAGGAAACTTCATCTTCCTAATGACACAAACGACTTCCCGCCGAGTCCCCTGTCTAAGCTGGGCAATCACTGACGGGGCGGGGGCGAGGGCGAGGGCGGGGGGAGGGGCTGCAGTGGATAAATCAGTGTTGAAAAATTCCAGCGTAAGCACGTCGCATGGTTCCACTCTGTTTGCTCCAGCTGCCAGACCGACCCTCAGACCGGAGGGGTGACCCGGGTCTCCTTTGCAGCCTCTGGCCCGCCCCGAGCGGTATGACAGCACGGCAGGCCCGTCTCTCACCTGTGATCTCTCTGACAGTCCGGAACACGTTCAGCTTCTCGGGGTCCAGCGCCTCTATACCGTGATACACATCCCTGAGAGTGACAGAGAGGGAGAGAGAGGGACAAGGAGGGCGAGGGAGAGAGAGAGTATGTGATAGCTGCAGCAGTAATGCACTCACACTGTGCTTTCTTCCTCCACTGGATCTGCAATGAGGGCCATTTAGCACTAGAAGCTCCAGTGAGCTTCTTACATTTCTATCCATCCACACACCTGTTCATTGGTCTACCCACCTATCCTTGACATCATAGGGAATGCATTTAATTTCGAGGGTTGCAAATTCTGAGTGTGTGTGTGTGTGTGTGTGTGTGTGTGTGTGTGTGTGTTGGAGAGAGTGATAGTGTGCAAACCTGTGTTCTTCTGCGTCTGTGTGTACATGTGTGCGGGGGTTTTGGGAACATGTGGGCTCATGGGAGTGTCATGGTCTCAGAGGTTTAACACTACAGTCTGTTTCACACACCAGACAGCAGTGGAACAGAGATTACATTTCTGCCCAGTCGAAACCTTCACAAAGGGAGCAGAGGCCTTCTCTTTCCAACAGTGAAAGGATCATTGTGTGTTTAAGATATGTGGATGTGTCCATGATGAAGTGACTTGTGTCTGCCATCATTACGGCACACTGAACTGTCTACCCTCTCCATTGTAATGTGTTTCATGTTACACTGCTTATGGTAGAATGTATGACAGTTGTTCAGTCATACTCACTATTTGTTGATTTTTGTTCTCCATTTTTTCCATCTGTTGCATTTGTCATAGCACATTTATATAGATGAGTGCACACACCTCATTTAGCACCACCATTTACCAGTAATTATCTGTTTGTTGTAATTTTTGCCTTTTTATTTTTTTCCCAATTAATGCAGTTAGTTCTGTTTACAATTTGCTCTATGTTTGTGTTCATATTATCTGCTGGCTGATGTGACCAAGTTAGATTCTCTAGCGAAGTGTGCTCCCACCGCTACACCAGCTAAATTTGCTGGAGGTGAGTTCAGTGTTTCTGTGTGAAAGGGGTTCCTGTGTGTGAATGCATATGTGTGTGTGTGCTTGGTGATTGGAGGTTCCACAGGGGACAGCTTGTTTGACAACACACAGATATCTGTGAATGAGCATGTTCGGATATCCGCAGAGAGTTCCGGTTGTCGGCCGGTAAAATGGATTACGGCTAACCGTAGCGCAGGGCGAGGCGAGACTTGGGGTCAGGTGGCGAAATGAGTTCTGACAATCTCACATACCTCACCACCAATGAGCTGGGACTCCCACAGCCCTGTGAGCATCTCCGAGCCAATCAGCCAGCCCGCCTCTGGAGAGAGACCCGAGACGCAAACCAGGGCCGTCCACCACCTGCTCCCTTTAGCAAAGTGCGAATTCAGCACTGCGGAGGTGTGTGTGTGTGTGTGTGTGTGTGTGTGTGTGTGTGTGTGTGTGTGTGTGTTTGCATGTGTGGTCTTTACCCACACTGCACAGGGATACTGCAGCCACTCCACGCTTGGGCTCCGGTGGGGTTTCCCCCCCTCCTCATTTTCACTGTCTCTGCAGTTTCTCTCTTTAAATGGCAGAACTCATTTAATACGGAGAGCTGACGGATCACTCTGTGGAAAAGGTGCAATGTGTTTCGCGCGGCTAATAGGGCCGGAACAGTAGAGGGGCTAATAACTAAACATGAAGGCTGGGAAATGTTCTGTAATGAAGCGTATTTTGACATAGCGGGGATCCTAATGAGAATATCATGGCGTAATGGAATGGGTTTTACATGCACACGGCACAACTCTGAGGGCGCATGCAGTCCTCTTACCCTTTTATCCCGGTGATAAGAAACACCAGGTTGCCGTTGATCTTGGTGCAGTTGACGAACTTGTCGATGTTGCTGGAGTCCACAGTCTGCGCTGTCTGCAGGCTGGCAGTGCCTATGCCGTCGCAAGCTGAAACAAAATCATGCAGCATTCTCACAACCTTAAAACATTATTTACACATTACATTGCATTACATTATTGGCATTTAGCAGACTTCTCTTATCCTGAGCGACTTACATATAGGTTCCAATTTTTACATGCTATCCATTTATACAGCTGGGCATTTACTGAGGCAATTCTGTGTGAAAGTACCTTGCCCAAGGGTACATTGCAGCCCCTGCATGGTCACAAACCGAGGGAGGTGGTTGCAGACACGCTATAGGCTAAAGCATAATCTAGCTAATGAACAACGCTCTCACTATGTTCTTGCAACAGTGCAGCAATGTGATGTCACAGCCACAATGTCACGGAAAGGTTGTGAGGGCGTTAGACACTCCACGCCACACAGCTCCCTGCTGCAGTAAAACAGGGGGTGCAGAATGGGAACAGCTTATGAGAAGTTGCCTTACAGCTGTTCAAAGGACAAACTGATGCCCTTCAAAAGAAAACAACAAAAAAACACACTTTCAAATTAAAAACTTTGTACGGCAGGTTTCCGTGTTTGATAGCTTACCATTAACTCATGTGCCAAGGTCATTGAATAACATTACATTTTTTGCATTTAGCAGACGCTCTTATCTAGAGCAACTTACATAGGTTACAATTTTATATATGTTACCCTTTTAGACAAGTGGACATTTACTGAGGCAATTCTGTGTTAAGCACCTTGCCCAAGGGTACAATAGCAGTGCCCCAACAGGGAATCGAACTGGCAACCTTTCAGTTAGGAGTCCTGCTCCTGCTCCTTACCACTATGCTACACTGCCACCCGAGAGGGCATCTTTCTCTGTGTTCACTCTGCAAATCCACTCCAAGTGGTAAAGCATGTACGGTTCAGGAGGAGGGAGTAATCTCTTTAGGTCTTTAGGGAGGAGCTATGGCAAAGATGGAAGAAGAGGGTGGGGTTATAGGGGACGGGAGGGCGGAGCTGATCTGACACAAAGGCGGAGCTCGGGTAGGAGGGGCACCTTTAGGACAGATGTCAGTGCAGGGGATGCACATCTTGATGCGGTTCTCCTCCACCTCCATCTTGTTGCTGGGACAGGCACGCACACAGGAGCTGTGGTCCACCACAAAGTTATCTGCAATGCAACGCAAAACAGCGACTATTACACATCGAATGGGTTCAATGAATTACAGAAAACAATCTTGTTTTCTGTAAAGATTTTTTTACAGTACAGCCTATAAAATTTCTTTAGAGGCCTTTGCAATGTATCACAGGCCATCAGTGATTCAAACCCACAAACTTAGACACTAACACTGAATCAACACAGACCGGATGCCTTCTATGACTGCAGGCTGAACTCAATCTTCAAAAGACTAAAAAAAAAAAACTTGAAAAGGTGGAGGAGCCAATCTTAAATGCATTTTTAAGACATGACTCCCTTCATAAAGAAAAGCTCTCACACATCCAGGACTGACTCATCTGAGTGCGTTCAGTCTTGATGTTACTAAACTGAGCACTTGTGTGGCCCATCGGGTCGATTCGGGGAGGGGGACGCTGCATCACAGTCCCCTGTGACTAACCCCGCCAAGTCCCTTCTTTATTACACCCCAATGAAGTTTCCTCATCACCAGTGAGAGTACGTGCAGAGGGCTGCATCAGTCACTTTGGGTTGAGGACCATGGCTTTGTGTTGAATGGGGGTGGGGTGGCTTTCATTACAACACTCATGGTGTGCCTGGGAGATGCATCAACCCACACTGTGACTGACACTGTTTGAATAACATGGCAATAACTAAGGCGTCTGTGTAAGAGAGAGCTGGGGAAGCACAGTGTAATGGACGTAGTACTTGACTCCCACATCCAGACCATCATGGGCTCCAATCCTAGTAGGACTCTACAGTTGTCCAATTCAGAGAGTTACATAGTTTTGCTTGCTTCAGCAAAAAACAGGGGTTGTCACATGTAAAACAGTACTGTGCATCTTCCGGAGAAATTAATATTCTAATATTTGGAAGAGTAAAGTGAAATAATACTTATATACAGACTCAAACAGGAAGTGAAGGGCATTGGCTTGGCCTTAGACAAACGCTCAGGGGGAGTGAGCCTACATTCCTCATGAGGATCAGTCATGTTGGTAGAAACATGAGGGTGTAAAGGTCAACACAGTGGAAGCTCCATTGCAGGGGAAGGTTATGGCTATAAATGTCCTCTGCCCTTAGCTGCTGCAAGCTTACATGTTGGTCATGTCCTAATATGGGTGGGGCCCACTGAAGAACATGGTTACTGCTCTGTAGCTTAAACTGCTTCAGTATCGTTTTTAAATTCATTCATTTCAAACAGACACATTCTGTATCCTTTTAAAAATTCAAGCTTTCAGTTGAACAGCTGTTTAATGTGGCCTCCTTTTTGTGAGAAAAGGGAAATTGCACTTAAATGTGATCTGGATCTGAGTCACTGAGGGCAAGGCCATAACACATGTAATTGCAGTTTGCTGAAGTGGCTCTGCTACAATGACTCTTTATGATTCACACACTGCAGCCATTGTCACTGCACACTTTACCAGGAATGCTGATACTATAAGCCTGGTACACAGCCTACATCTCAAGCAATAAAACCTGTTCATAGAGAAATAAATAAATAGGTATAAATCGTTCTGATTATGTCTTTATCTCACTTGTATCTCACATTCTTTGTATTATTTTCTTTGTGGGAGTGAGGCAAATCCCTATTTCACCTTGAAAAATCTACACAAAGCACCAACTCATCTAAGATGTTGAAATCAATGAGAAAATTGAACTATTCAATAGGCAGTAACATGTATCATGTTTGAGTTTTTTAAAAAAAAAAAAAAAAAGATCACGGAAGGGTTTTTTTCTCTCTATGAACAAATATCAGAGGTTCTGAACTTGATTATAGAGCCCGTCTGGGTCCTGGCTCTAGGCTGTGGCTTTAGTTATGAGTGAAAAATAAGATTTCATCAAATGATTATGATAGCCGTGCGCCAGCAAACACGAGCTCTAGCTTTTGCACGGTGTGCTCTGTGTTCTGCTGTTCTGTGCGTGCGGGTGCTCTTACGTGGACACTTCTTGACGCAGAACGCTCCGTAGGTGTACTTCGCCTTGGGGTTGTGCTCCAGCTGGAAGGTGGTGGGGTTGTAGACGAAGGGCTGAGGGCACTGAGTCACACAGGCGCCGCTGTCATTGAAGTTGGTGCAGGCCTGAAAGACACAGCGTTACTGATTACACACCATCTTGACAATGCAGGTCTGTAACCTTCACAAAACTGGCCTCAGGGTGTCATGTTGAGGTTAAGTAGATATTTTTTTCCCTCAGTGATGTATACGACCCTGTTTATAATTTAGTGCTGTGAAATGCAAAACTTTGAGGTGGAACATATAATACTGTTTGAGAGTTTCCAGTCTCTGTAAATTGTTGAAGTGTGAAGACTAATAAATGTAATCATTGATCCAAAAACAGGATTTCGGTGATGAAAAAGTGTTATGGTACAATATCAGCAGATAAAAGTTTTAATGTCTAATTTAACTCGAGGGAGCTCAATAAATCATAACCACAAAGCTGGTAACGTGGAAACTGTGGAAAGTTTCATATTGACACAATAAACTGATGGAGAACGGAACAAAGGCACACAAGGACTATGGGTGCCGGTTTATTTTTAGCAGTGCATTGTGGAGAAAATGACACTTTCATGGCATCTCCTACACAAAGAAAGCAATCCATTACAAAAGCTTTAGTTTTTGTGTCAAGAACGTCTTTCACAGCATGAACGGGTTCTAAAGGAGTATGTATTCCCTCCAAACAACAGTGTTAACTATAACCAGCAGAAACTGTGTAGCTGGAAAAGCTACACCTTTTCTACATGAATTAACAAAATGCATGCTGCACTGCTATTGCTAACTGCTATAAAAAAAAAAAACCTTTGAATTTTTAGATTTCAGGAATGGATTCTTTACAATAGGTGTTTACAAAATGGTGAGTGATGGACAGGAATGACAGTTTTCACGGGATGACCTACAAAGCAATCAGTGTCTTTGGGACCAGAGCATCCTCCTGCACACTCCCGGTGGCAGCAGTCGCTGACATAGGGGCCGAAACAGCGTCCGTCACACTGCTCGGCACACACCGTCTTCGTCACTGCGGAGACAGAAACATTACATTTGTCATCTTGAGGAAAGACATAACCATACAGTTCCACACTGGAACATTAAACTCCTCACTGTGGAGAATGTGGACATTACCATACTGCACTGGGCTATTACGTTACACGCATCACTATGGACACAAGAGTGGGCATTACCGTTACACTACTGCAGACACTCATTGCTCATAGACATTAGCAGGACACACTGACACAGTACATGACCACTGTGGATGCAGCACAACAGAGTAGCACACCTTCAGTGGACATCAGCACCATCAGTTTATTATTCAGTCATTTGACAAGGCATCATATTATTAATTCTTTACCGCTATTTCTCCAATAGGCTTTGTGAATATCATGGCTAACGACACTGCCAGGATTTCCTGTTGAATTTTAAAATACGTAGGTGTTTCTATTAAAGAAACTGTAAGCTACTGCACATCATATTACTGCCAGTAAGCATATTTGACAAGAGTCATATTCCATGTAGTTACTGTAATTTACAGTTCCTGTACTGTAACTGTATAATTATGCCAGTGGGGAAATGGCAGGATTGAGGGAGGTAATATTCTAATATAGATAGAGTATCATGCATAAAAAGTTATTAATAATGTATAGTTATGGTATTATAGTCAAACCCCATCGCAGTGGGACAGTTAAAGAGCCATGGCTGGGAAATGCTCTGCTCTGACTGAAGGGGGCTGGGGCCTCAGGGCCTCCAGCAGCAGGTATGTCAGTCTGCAGCATCACGTGGCTGGATGTAGTCTGTTGGCTTGCGCCTCCCGCCCGTCTGTGACAGCGCGAATAGGCCTCCGTCATGTCAGCACGCCACGTGCGCGTTGTCCGTCCCTGGCAGGTGCCATCGCGCTAACGTCCCGCCATATGGGCCTCCGTGTGCGCCTGCCACCGCCGTGACAGGTAACATCAGAACCGACGGAACGGGTATCGGAGGAAGAGCCCGGTAAGCGATTTGCAGACACGGGAGCGGAAGGAAGAGTGCGGATCTCGCAAAGAGACGAGGAGCGAACTTTTATTCCGCTCTTTGCTCTCAGCTGCCCTTCCCCCTTTGAAATGAACTGTGGGTATTTGTGGACTAGAGCATAACCACTGTCATATGTCTGTACATTTTCTGTTTTAGCATGCAATTTTTGTGCTTGCATATGTGTGCGTGTGTACGTGTGTATGTATATGATTAAGCATGAATGTGTTCCTACTGTACAAACTGTATGTGTGTGTGTCTGTATGTGCCCAGTTGCATGTGTTTATACCTGCAGGTGGACAACACACAATGGAAACAGGTTATGAATCTGTAAATGCTTCTTCAACCTTAGCTGGTAATATGCATGTCCCCCTCTCTAACTAAACCACACAGATGGGTTTGAAGGAAAAACGTTCCCCCCCGTCCCATTCAGCTGGTCCTGTAGCTAATGTTAGTCACTCACAGGGTGATGGATTCAAGATGATCCACAGCTGCAATGACATCGGGGCCTGCCTCCTCCGCTAACAGAACGTCAATGAATTCTATTATTGCGCATGAAAATGAAATGGCCTACTTAAAAAAAGACATTTTATCAAACAAATTACCTCACCAGCAAACTCCAGCATGTTGATCTATTTGCTATTAGACATCCACTTAAAAATACTGCCCAGCAATACAATAAAAAACATCAATCTCTCAGAGTATGCTGAGCACCTGAAATTTGAACAGGGGGAAGGCGAGGAATTAATCAGCAGATGTGATGGAAATCAGAGATGATCCCAGTGTGTTTTATGATGCAAAAATTCCCCGCCTGGCTGGATCATTGCAGTTTGAAGGCGGATCAGTCAACGGTTTGAATAAGGGGACAAAGCCAGAGCACTTTCTGCATTTTTACCTCATCCATTTGACCGCAACAATGCGAAGTTGCTTTGTCGCCAACTCAATTCAGTTGAAGATGCTAAAGCAGTCGATTCAGATAAATAGTGACATTAAGATGATATGGCTGTATCTGGCACACCTCAATATCAGGTTTTAGAAGGGAAAAAAATAATATTACCTCAAATCAACTGATGGTTTGTGGTACTACCTGTCTGTGTTTACTGTTCCTCACATGGCTAGCATTGTAAATGTGCAGCAGTAGTGGCTCATAAGTAGCCACTCACAAAACAACAGGATTGACAGACAAGAGAAAATAGAGGGTTAGAGTAAAAGTGAGAGGAAAAGAAGCAAATGGGTAAATCTTATCTACTATGCTGGATGACATTTGCTGAAAACTTAATGAATAGTGCTAAATCATCTCAGTGCTAACTCATATTTGCATCATGATGACACAAATATGACTATAGAAAATAAGGGAAAGGAGAGCACAGGCAACGGCAGAGAGAGAGGAAGAGATGGAGAGGGGGGGAAGAGAGAGGAAAAGGAGAGGAAAGGAAAAAGAAGGATGAAAGAGATGACAGAGGGGAGAACAAGGGTGTGAGGAGAAGGGCACAATGTGTAAAAAGTGAAACGGGAAAGGGGGGACACAGCGAAGCGGGAGAATGAGATGGGGGGATAAAGCAAAAGTAAGAGTGACAGATAAAAAAGGAGGAGGTGGAGGGCAAAGACATCACTGCTGATCAATCATGTTTACAGAGTGTCTCAGTGGCTGGGCCATGTCTCTGATTAAGGATGGCCTATTTGGGAGATAACGTGTTTATGAGATTTATGTATTGATTTCAGTTATTTTCTATTACAGGAACGTGCGATTTACTGCACCCTGTTTCCACGGCCATGCGCCCCCTGGTCTCCTCTCAGTGCCCTGCCCACAGAACAGAAAGGACACGGCTGAGATTTAAGGGTGTCCTGATGCGTGCCTGTGTGTGTGTGTGTGTGTGTGTGTGTGTGTGTGTGTGTGTGTGTGTGTGTGTGTGTGTGTGTGTGTGTGTGTACGTGTGTGTGCATGCATTTTTGCTGTATACATAACTGTTTGGACATCAACAGCTCTTGCATTAATATCTTCCAAAAGGTGATAGGGGAGTTTCCTACAAATTGTGCATGTGCATACAGTGTTGTCATGTTGCATGTCCTCCATTCCACTCCAACTATGGCGAGATTACTCCACTGTCATAACCTGTTTTTTTTTTTGTTAAAAATCACAAAAGATTATCATTGCTAATTAATGATCATTTCTTTACCCCCAACTGGCTATGGGAATATATACTTTTTGAGCACATTCAATTACATGTTGCTTGAAAATTTGATACGACGCTCTGCAAACATCTGAACGACAGGTGGGAAAGCATCAGATCGAATTACGGTGAGGAAACAAAGAATAAAGTCTTCTGGAAGCGAACTAGCCAGAGGAGACTGGTAGCGACAGCTGGGTGCGAGAGAATGCAATAACGCAGGGGAGATAAATGCATGTACTTCACTGTGTTTTCCCATGAAGCCGCGGGGCCAGATATAATTACGCTGTAAGTGTTAAAGTGCACTTCTCAACCGCTGGAGGTGAGAGGCAGAGCTACCGCTCCCACTGGTGTTTGAATAAGAGCCCTGATTCTCCCTACAATTATCTCCTCGATGGGGTGGGGAGGGGGTAAGTGCTGTGCAGGCCGCTGATAGCGGCTCTCGCGGCACGGAGATGTGCGCCAGAGCTTGTGCAGTCCTGTAGTAGCGACGGCTAGCTGGCAAAGCAACAGCCTCTGAGGTGTTTTTCCCTATGGCACGTCCAACTTCCAGCACTGCCCCCTGGCCTGGCACTATGGCTCTCTGGCCCTTACCGGGCATTGGCTTACTGGACTTGAGCCACTTGATATGTGTAGTGCAGTGTAGTGTGTAAGGGATGGGACGGGGCGGGGCAGCATGTATGTAAGGCTGGATTGGCAAGGGTGCCCACGTGGGGGGGAGGCAATACTCACAGATCTGGCATTCGTCGGCACGGGGTCCCCAGCAACGGCCATTACAGGATCGGTGACAGCGGCTGCCTACGGATGACAAAGAGACAGCCCTTCAGATCTCTGAACCCCTCCATACCCTCCACAGCATCCACCTCCAGCAACCCATTACATTACATTATTGTCATTTAGCAAACGCTGGTATCCAGAGCGGCTTACATAGGGTAAAGTTTTTACATGTTATCCATTTATACAGCTGGATATTTACTCAGGCCACTATGGGTTAAGTGCCCGGCCCAAGGGTACAGCAGCAGTGCCCCAGTGGGGAATCGAACCGGCAACCTTTTGGTTACAAGCCCTCATCCTTAGCACTATGCTACACTGCCTCCCCAGACTGCAGTGCAGGAGCTGTTAAACATAATGTCTGCCAGCATTGGCAATTAAGCAGAAACTACTCCTTACCTTAGCCAGCCTCTGTTTTAAGGACTACACTTAAACTAGCCTTTTGTTCAGTTCGAACCTGAAGATATAGTCAGCCAAGCTTGGATTTTTGTACTATTGTTACCATTGAGGTCAAGTGATGAGCTTTTCTCAATACACCCATAAGCAACAAGGAATTTTATTGAATGGGTAAAGAAAGTACATTCACCCAACAGCATCCTGAATGTACTAGCTATATGGGGCAACACAGACTCTCAGGCTGTGGTGATTATAGCCTTCCTCCCTTCAAACAGTCTGTGGGAGAACTCACTCAAATCACAGCATAATCTCAGAAAATGTTCACATGCTGGCGTGAGGAAGACACTGACAGGCTACTCTTGTGTTTTTGTGTGTGTGGTTTTTCTGCCAGCATGTGCTGCCATTGGGGTTTAATTGACTGGCTAGTAATTACAGACTGAGTGTGGGTGCCTGGTGGAGTGTCAGCCCTTTGCCCTAGCTCAAATTCAGTGAAGAGTAATTATGTTAAAGGCTGACTCTATCTTGACATGCTTCTCCATCTGTCCCTGCCCTCCTCTTCCTCTTCATCCTCTTCCTCACTACATCTAGCTTTGTTTAGCTGCATTACATTTGTATACACTTTCCATGTCCGCAGCTGGATGTATGCTGACTTGAAGACAGACAGCGGGAGCAAACAGCCTTCAACAAGTCTCTGCACTGGGAATGTTTCTCAACACAATCCTCCATCTCTCAGCACTTGTTTTTCCACACTTTTTAGGGATTAGACAGACTATTCTGAACATTACAGGAAACAGAAATGCAATGCAAGGGTCATGTGCCCAGATTAACCACACTCCTGATACTGGATTTATATTGTCCTCAACCATTTTGGTGGCAGAAGGCAAAGGTCTAAGGTGATCTGAACTGCATTCTGAGCTGACACATCCACATCCAATGACACAGGGGGTTAGGTTTAATGCTTCAAAATGATCACATACTGCGATACATCACAGATTTAGGATTTAGGATTATGTGCTGCATTTTGGCCCACTATCCTAAAAGGCCATCACCTTTATTTAAGACCACTGAGGGGGGAAAAGCAGTTGCAGATTTTGGGGAATTTTCTGGAATTTTCTTGCAGGAAAGCAGAGCCTCAGAGGAGAAACGAAGGGGACCCGTGGGGGAACGGGCATGTTTTGGACGTGCTGTACTTTGCCATTCTGTCAGCCTGAGTGAGCTTTAATTGTAGCGCGTTACCCCGGCAGCTTCGCCTGAAGGCCATAACCGTGCCATTATGTTTTAAGTCTGACAACCCCCTGATACTGATTCCCATTGACCTTGAGCGAAACCGTTTCAAACCGTAATGTTTTATGCCTTTTTGAAGGAGGCGTTTTAAGTCTGAAACTTCTGAAAAAAGAACATTAAAAACTGATCATTAGGCATGGTGACGACGCCATCAAATCAACGGACGCCGTTCGTTTTCCACTGGTGGCGCAACGCTAACGTTTGAAGGGGTAAAAATACAGAACCCGCCCTGGAACCGCCACACAAAGGAGAGATTTGATACGTTCTGATGGGAATGGCGGGGACATGCGGCCCTTCTTACGAAACACCACCGAAAGAATGGCTCTTAATTGGATTGAGAACAAAAAACTCCGCAGAGGTACAGCAAGAGTTGAGTAAGATAATCTGCTCGAGCCGCTATATCTCCGAGCAGAGAGTGAGGAGTCAGATCAAAGCCTCTGAGCATTACTGAGATAGAATAAAATACATTGCGGGACTCTCTCACTGCCTCTGTTATCACAGATAAAGGGGGTCCCGTGAGTCAGAGTCTGCTGTTCAGAGCCAGGACATGAGAGGCAATTCCAAAGGCATTACGGCCACCCGTAGAGGACATCTTTATCACAGTGAGAATAAAACAGTGGCAGGTTGTCAAAAACAGATGGAAAAAATAGAGGCTGAGATATCCATCCAAATATGGATTTTATTAAGACTCGAGAAAAAAATGGATTCTTAAAAAATATATTCTACATGTTGTTGTAAATTAACAACCTCAGCTCCTTCATGTATGCTATAGAAGGCACCAGCATGACTGAATCTGGAAGTAAAACACCAAGAGTTGGGGTCTGAAATTCAGGAGTGTCTGAATTAGATTCAAACCCTTTTCACATCCTTCTCAGGTCCATCTGCTGCTGTTTTTTCTGACCAGTAGTTGTCTTTAGAGGAGCTGTGGCGTGTGTGTACGTGTTTGCTCTAATGTGTACACACGTTTGTGCGCATTGGTGTTTTTGGCCAGCAGGTCCCTCAGCAAAGGCTCCCTGCTGTTCTTTACTGACCCTGCTACCTGCCTGCTGTGTCATGGACACAGGCTTTCCCTGCTAATTAGGCCTGGCTAATTAGTCCACTCGCTCTCCCTGTTCACAGATACAGGATGTTTGTGTACCTGACTACCCATCCTGCGCTCGTCCGCCTGGTGAGTTGGAGCAGTTCTTGGTGGAAAGACAGCCATAATACTGCATCTAGATCATCTTGATACAAACCCCTTTTCAATCCTGTACCATCATACAACAAAGCATGTCCTCAACAGCAGTAACTATTCTCAGCAGTTGTGTCTGTGTTAGGAGACAGACCTCAAGCTGATTTTTTGTATGAAAGATGTGATTCTTCTGGAAAAAACAAAACTGTCTTAGTTAATAAGTCTCCTGGAAAACACAGACAACTAAAATTTGAGTAAAATGATGGCTTGTTTTGTCCTACACACAACCTAAGTGACCATTTTTTTTTTAAAACAAACGCAACACCTCTTTGCCCAGACTCTTCTTACTAGTGGCAATACTCACATCCAACGCTGATGTTGGTGGGCACCACAAGGAGCTCGGAGCGGGGGTTTTTGACGATGTCCTGCCAGTGGATGGTGTCAGCATGGCAGAGGAACTTGTTCTGGTCCACGTACACACCTCCATTCAGGATCTCTGAGGAGTAAAGACACAAAAAAGAAATGGTTGAATGATGAAGATGTCCAGATAGCGCCTAGAAGCAGCTTGCTCCCGCCAGCATCAGATCACACATATGGGATGCTATATATTGAGACCCATCCAGCAATGCAACATTATGTTGACTGGTTTAAAACCGAGCTGTCCAATCCTTATCCCATAAGACTGCATTAAATCACTTAAAAGCACAGCTAATTACTCAGCCATTTAGAATCTTAACTGAACCAGCTAAACCACCCCAATTCAACAATCATATGGATGCAAAATATATGAGCAATGCTTCTCTGTTACCCTGTGTAAGTGTCTGCTAAGTAAATTAATAATGTAATGCAACAAGGAGGATGCTGTCGGACTGTGGTGTAACCGGGGACCAGCTCTGAACAGTTCTTGTTTACAAAATGACCTTTTCCATGTCACTCCTTCTTGCTGACCCTGAGTCTCCCTGTATCCCATGGTTGATGTCCCACTTTCCAACACAAAGACTATACAATGACAGGTACAGGAAAATGAATTTACCAAGCACTGGCATTAAGATTACGTATAGCTGCTACTCCAAGCAAAGCATGATTGATGCTGAACAAATGAGGTCAGACTAAACCACCTCTTATGGCTGTCATTCATAACAATATAATCTGTTTTTGTTTTCCAAGGAATGGCACACACACACCAGATGTAAACAGAAAATAATAATAATAATAACAGTAGAAATAATTAAGTTTTCAGATAAAAATCCTCTCAGTTTCAGAATCCAGGATGTGAACCCTGGTAACAATAATAACTGACAAGTCAGTAATTTCATTTTTCATCCTGGAGAGGGTCTTAATATGAATCATAGCATCTAACCCAGACTAGAGGATTTGGGGAAATCAATCTTGTTGTCCTCTATTGGAGTGACTTAGGGTGCCAAGGACTGTTATGATCCAGAGATTCCCAGAAAGCTTTGTCTGATTTAATCCTGACTCCAGTGAAAAATAAGAGCTTATAGCAGATTACCAACATTTACGGCTTTGGATTTTTCTCTATATACAGAAGAAGATTACCAACATAAGGACAATATAGATGAGACATATTCATAACTGCGGGCAAGGAGACACACTGTTAATATCTCCACAAAGACTTGATTAAATTGTGCTCTGTGCATGATTGGAGATCATGTCACTGTGTCTTGGTCCGCTCCTTGGGGAATCTCAGACTTGTCTTTACAAACATAATTTCATTTTTGGCTACACATCACAGGAGGTTGAACCCAGGATGTTACATGTTCAAGAAAGCTTGTTAATGGCTAAGAAATTACAAACACAGCAACAGTACAAAAACCCATCTTGCAGTTGCACCTAAAGGTGTTTTTCCGGGTCAACAGTGGACAGAAGGAGCCCTGACCACAAATCCTGACAGGAGACCAACTGCAACCTGTTTTCTCATGGATTGGCTCATAGTGTTCATTAATGTGCCTCACCACCAAAGCAAGGCGAAATCAAACTGCCCTGTGCTTTAACATGACACTATCCCAGAACGAGCAGTTTTTTAAGCTTCCTCTGCCTCCGCCTTCCTCCTTCTTTCGCTCCAGCCCCCTTCCAATGTGCCGGATCCTCAAATCACATCCACCTTTCATGTTATCACCACGATGTTCTCCTCTGCAGCAAAAACGGGAGACAAAACTGCTTCATCACGTTGAGAAACGGCCCGGGCTGTCACGGGCGCGATCAAGGGAGATGCTCTTAGACTTCGGCTCCAAAGACGGATGAGCGTACCGCTGTTTTCCATTTATGCTGGGGCAGTAATTTCTACTGATGTGACGATGCAGCCACATTCATTAAGCCAGCCCCCCCACTTCCACCCCCCACACACACACTTTCCAACTTGTTTTCGATCTTCCCCCCTGCACGTCATTTGAAGCGTCAGCTCTGCTGCATATCGTCCTTGCGCTACTTCATATCTCCGAGATGAATTATGGACACTGTGCAGTGCAGTGATAAAAAAAAAAAAATGCCCCGCATATCATAGATAGCAGAGATGTGCAGGGGTTTCAAAAGCTCAACAGTGCAGTTGAAATGTACATGATTGTGCTTGATGAGGAAAGTGCTATGTAGCATAATGTCACTGCCCAAGTAGCAATTTAAATGGATTTGCAAATGTGCATGTTGATCAGACTGGTCGGGAGACATGTCATTTGCTGGACCGGCAGAGATAACAGACACTGACTTATTCACACTGAACAGCCATTCATCTGGAAAAACTAACAGACAGCAATCCTTTCTCATTTGTTCATATGACAGAAGGGAAGGTCCCTTTTCTATGTGAGAAACAACCCTCAGCAACAGTTTGTTCATGACAAGCCTCTTTCCCCATCTTGTGTAGTTAATTTTTTTGTTGATTATCAGTGGTACAAAGTTTTCCGCAACAGCCCCAGTTTTCCACACCAGACATACAGCACCAGTTTGGACACAACTTTTATTCTTTACTTTCCACATTTTAGAATAATATAAAGACATCAAACCTATGAAATGACACAAATACAATTATGCAGTGACCAAAAGAGTGTTAAACAAATCAAAACTATCTTACATGTTAGATTCTTTAAAGCAGCCAAAAAAAGGCATAAGTCTTTGGATGAGAATGTTGCATGTTTCCCATTATCTTAATTAGGTATGTCCAATCTTTTGACTGGTACTGTAGTAAATGAGTACTAATGAGGGAAGAAAGAGTTCAAATTATGCCAGGTATGCAGGGATATTAATCAGCAGTGAGATGGTCAATTTTTTGGTTCTTTTTTACCAATTGCTGTCAATAAGTACACACATCATTTTAGGCCTGACTACTCATGAATATGCATGGACAAACAGTGATAATTGTAAAATGATATTATTCTTTGTTAAAAATCTCAATCTCTCTTAAATCTCTGATCAAATATAACAGAGACAGAAATGTTTAGTGTATGATTTCCCCTGTATTGTCACAGACCCTAAATGCACTGACCAAGCACCTGGGGTGAAAAGGAAATAAAATCGTCCAATTATATCGCTGAGTCAGGGATCAACAATGAAAAGCTCATGTAGAGATCACATGGTCCTCATTCCATATTCAAACTGGCTGGGGTTCACATGAGTCATCACCTGCTCTGAATGCGAGTCAAGACAGTTTGTTCTCGAAGGACAGGGAGTGATGGGGAGGGGCTGTCTGTTAACATCATTTTATACTGCTCCCCTTCCCTGATGCTACTCTGATTTTTAACAAAGTATATATTAAAAAAAAAAACATTGTAAAAGAAAAAGAAAAAACTGGTCTATTGTCTGTCAAGGGCACTGAATCGGAGCACTTTTGTTTGCCAAGACCAGAGTGAGGCAAGTGTGACTGAAGCGCTGACAAAGGCTGGGAAAGGGCTAACCTCACAGAATGTGGGCGATGAGCGCCGAAGGCCACTTTCAGCTGAGATCACACTCCGCAAACCGCACAGCCATGAGCAAGCACTTACAGCCTCGCCTTTAAAGGCCCTCTTTATTAAAGGAATGAACAACTGTTCCAGTGACCAACAAGGGCACAGAAGCTTTCATCGGCATGTTTCTTTCCCCTTTCATCAACGCAGAAAACTCGTTATTATCACAACGCTTTCATCATTTTGCTGTTCATGCTTTTTTTTTTGAGGGTTTAACATTTACTTATGCAACGTTGTGTTAAAATGAATGTAAAATGCTGTGATGTTTTATCTTTTTCTGTGATAACGCACAGTGGTGCACTTAAAAAAGTACAGTACATTAGTTGTGGGAGAAAAAAAAATATTTAAAAAAAATGATGTAAACATACTACAGTCCAAGTTCCAAGTAAAAAATCTTGCAAAATATGTTATAATAAACATAAACACACACACACACACACACACGCACACACACACAGTCACACTTTGCACCTCGCAGGCAGGCACAGAAAGCAGACGACCCCCCCAGTCTCTCCATTCCAGGGCTCCTCCATTACCCAGAATCCTCTCCTCTGTGCCCCTTTGTTCAGTGGAGGGCCAGCGTCTAATTACATGCACGTAATTACAATGATTTAAAACAAGTATTGGGAAGAGCAATTAAAAAAAAGTGCATTTAATTAGTGAATTCACTTCATGCTAAATGGGGTGCGAGTATTCAATTCCAGCTATTGAAAGTCCCAGGGATGAGATGTATATTTATATTATTTCGCACCTGAACTCAGGTGACTGAAAAACAGACAACTGGAGAAATTCACAAGGGATAAGCATAAGAAATGTACTATGCAACTTCTTAGCACAAAGGATCCTCTACCTTTAAATGTATGGGGCCAGGCGGCATCCATACATTTACTTGCTGATCCTCATCAGCTGATCCTCATTACTTGCTGATGTATTCTCATCATTCCCTCAATCTTCCTGTGAAGTTGAGCAAACTTTATGCCCTTTGACATTCCCGTACATTCAATGTGCGATATAACAATAGATGCAATTATTACAATGGAAGAGGCCGAGTCAACAGGTCCATGCTAAGTTGAGTTGAGGAACAAACAGAATTGCCATGTACTGTATGAACATCACTGCCTTGATATGATAAACTGACATTCATTTTCAGGGGGCTATAAGTGCTGAATCCCAGTAACTGTCTCGCAGACCTACTAATTTCTACAGGCCTACATAGACACACTCATGGCAAAGGGATAACAGTTCCATGTGATAGTGTATCATATTACATTTCAATGTGACCTCCTGCTGCCTCTTAAACTGCCCAAAGAATTATGTGAGAATAATGCATTTACTGAAAGCTCCTTTCAGATGTAAAGATATATATATATATATATACAGCACATGCACAGCAAAGGGGTGAGAAGTGATCTGATTTGCCAAGGACTAAATGAGTTGGAGAAGTATAAAGTCAGTTTCCTTGAACAATGGTGCTCAAGTTCCAGCAGCATCAACAGCAAATGAGAGGGAGCAGAACAATGCTCCACCACACTCGCGCTGTGTGAAACAGCGGGAGGGAGAGAAGCGACAGTCTCTCCTCCTACGGCCGGCAGGCGTCTGTCTGCTGGGTCCGTATGTGCCTCCCATCCCTTCCTCCCACACACCTTGGCTGCGCTCGGCATGCCGGGATCAAGAGCGGCGCTGTGTAGCCGCACTGGCACCCTGACCCACTTCCAGCCTGGTGGGCGTGCCCGGAGGTGGAGAGAACAGCGACACGAGGCCGGATTGTGAGTTTTGGGAGGGCGGGAAAGGTAAGCCCTGGAAGGACGTTACGGGCTTTTTGGCAGGGGCATGTGGTTAGGTGGCTCAGGGTGAGCCGGGTGTGCAGACAGGCCTGCAGCTGGGAGGTCCTGCTGAGTTGCCCCAGGATCAATCTATTAGAAGTGTTGGCATGAAAGTTTGGTGTGGGCAAACATTCATTATCTACCCGTTCATCTAAAGAAATTTGCACCCCCCTTTCATGCGCACAGTCTCTAATCCGATCTTAAAAATCCTCCATGGCCCTTAGATGCTAACCACGTGCTTCAGGATAAACTACCGGAAAATGATTGGCATACCGCAAAACAAAGTAAATTTTGTAACTTAATATGTATAGATGATCTGGGGAACCTATTTTTATTTTATTCTCTTCCTCTCACTCTCACTCCATTTCTCTCTCCATATCTGTCTCTTGCACCCTCCCACTAACACACATACACACACACACACACACACACACACACACACAGATACACAAGTACAAGCGCGCGCACACACACACACACAGTAATTTCTCACTCCATTGAAGAGCAACCTGCTGAGTAGAGAAATCTTAAATATCACTGCCTCACGCGGCTGGGTGCTCCTCTTGTCCAGGCCTTTGATAAAAGCTTAAAGTACACACACAGCCACACCTGCATGGTGCATGTGGGGAGGAGGGCAATGTTGTCAGTGAACTGACTCCAGTTCAGCTGAGCGGATCAGCTTGGAGCAGCACTCCCCTGTCTCTGACTGAAAGCCACAAGGTGTGGGCAACTGCTACGTATAATGTGTATTTAATTCCGTTCAAAGCCTGGATTTAAAGCAGATCTTAATAGCATTACCGGAAGTACATTTTTTCTGAGCAACACTACAGCAGATATAATTTGGCTGGCTGACAGACAATTGTTTTTATACATAGAACAGACTGCCTCATAACCATCACACAAAAGCCCCCGTACAAAAATGAAATATATTCTAATATACTGAGAAATTGTTGTATCACAAATACATTTAAAATATATTAATGCAAATCATAAATATATTACAATATACCAACATATATCAATTTTACAGATATTTCCAGTACATTTATTGAGCTAAACAATACATTTTCCCAAACATATTCTCAATATATAATTCATGTATGGGCCAAAGAAATGCTAAAAAAAAAACTGGATACTTGGAACTGGGAGGAATGTCTTAGCAGGTGAATCAAGGCCTTATCTAAAGCAGGACTTAACACTCATGCTTGTATATCACAGCAGTTAAGAATCCCCCAAAGGCACCACCTTAGAAAATATTAATTAGGTACTATAAGCCAAAACAAAAATGGAGACACAAACCACTTGACGCACACAGGCTTTAATACCCTTCACTAAATGAGTGGGAGGATTTCTGCCCTCCGAGCAAGTGCAGAGTCACAAGGAGAATGACAATGTGTCATGTGTCACGTACGAGCCATCCCATCGGACGGCGACACACTTTAGACCAGCCTGGAACTTTGGAGAGGCGAGAATACGTGGGGAGGAAACAAAACGCATTCATTTGCTGGTTTAATAAGCTCCGCGTCCTAAAAGGGTGACGAAGGCGCACATTCATCACAGCATGAGCAATGCCGAAGACTCTGAACACAAGCGCTGTGCGGCTCTTTGCTGGATCCGGAGGCTGTGCGTTTGAGCAAGTTAACTTGTACAGCTCTCCTCATTACTAGAGTGTGCTGGATGAATCTAAGGCTTTAGAGAAGATAGTCAAACTGTAGCTCGTTATTATCAATACTGTGCACCATAAGTTTGTAAGCTCAGTAGAAGAGATCTGAGCCCAGCAGGCTCTATGTGTTTTTTTTCTTCTCTTTTCTTCAGTAACTGATATAACCCATGAAAACAGAGCTAGCTAGGAGACTACCTTTCTGAACAATAGGCAGACAGACCAGGCAGACCAGCAGACTCTATTTCCCTGCAGGACTGAAGTGAAGTTAGCACTCTCTACTGTACACTTTAATGAACAGCTGCTGGAGTGGCACTGGGATTGTGAAGACGTCCATCTCAATTAAACATATTCACTCATTAAAATGTTAATCTTGCTCTTATTTTTTTCCTCTTGCCTGTGAACAGAGGCACTCTGGCTCTCATTGCTAATTTTGAATAGATGCCGTAAGATAAGAAACACACTAACTCTTTTGATGACACCAGTGCTGCTGCTTCTCTGATACCCCATCTCGGAGACAAATATTCAGTAATAATTCTGGATAAATGTGTCATTTAATACATGACAGATGCCATCTGAACGGGACAGCGTTTGGTCCAGGATTGGTGAGGGGTGAAGGCGTTTAAACTGTGACTCCTCCCAGCGCCGGCCCTCCCTCTCCTGATTCCCCCCCAGTAGCTGTGGCAGTGACCGGCCAGGCTGTGCTCTGACAGTAATGGCTGTAGGGTGAGTGGAGCATAGTACTCTCATGCCAGTAAAGCGCTCTGGCATAGCTGCCCACAGAGGGCACAAGGGGAACATGACTGATGAGGCTTAATCCAGGCCAAATACCCAAGACTTCCTTATATATCTCTGGTCTCCTCTGCCATCAATCATTGTGAAGTATTATAGAGCACACCCTTGTCTTTCAGACTGTGTGTTGCCAAGGAAACATCATCTCCCTCTCTTTCTCTCCCTGGCTCTCTCTGAAAAAGCCCCAGTTAAGTTTAAGGATTATAACAAAGGTGAATTTTCTTTCATGAAAGTGCTCTTGCAATGAGGTTAATATGGCTGTAACCGAATGCAATCACGCTGTTATTTTCCTAACATTCCACATGATGTATGGACCACAATAATCCAACTCCCACGTTTGCGGTTCAGTGGCCCCAGCTGTTGATTCAGCGTGGTTAATTGCATTCTTCTCACCTGTCTTCTGAGACTGCGTGCGAGGCTTTTCCACAGAAAGCACACTGGGCCTCGAAAATATAATGAACCCCCACCTGAAACAATCTGTCATTACCGCTTATCAGACCCAGAGCCTCGGCTGGGTCTCGCGGGCCACAGATTACATCGGAGGGCGAAATGGGAACCCGGGGACGGCCTCGGCGTAAAAGTCTGACCTCGCGCTCGGATCTGCCACCACTCCCGCTGAGGCGGCCCGTGGAACAGGCCCCCATCATTGAGAGAGACGAGGAGAGAGCACGCTCCATAGCACCTGAGGAGACCTTCATTTTTGTTGTTGGCTCTCTCTCAGTAGGGGGGTGGAAATGGGGATCACGTCATGTCCTGTACTGGGTCTGTAACCCAGCGGTAAGCCCCCCATACATTGGCACCTCTGTAGCTACAGGTTACGCAAAGTCATTCCCGAATACTGGGATTTGACCAGTGAGAAGAACCACAGCCTGGAGTTGCTGTTGTTGCACTGTAAAATAACACAATACAGCTTGCCCTCTGTGAGTATGGCACCTGCTACTACTGCGTCTATTGTCAGTGAGAGATCAAGTCACTAGGTCCACTGCAGAGAAACACAATGCACAGATTACACTGCAGAAATCAACTCACACACATCAGCAAACCCGGCTTCATTTGAGACTCTCAGGCAAATGAGTGTGTTCTGTAAACTTATAGGGGCATGTAAACTATTTTGAAAAACTACCAGAGTGAAGTCATAAAGTGAGTGTCCTTAAGATCAAACTCCCTCTCCAGTACCGAAAAGAAAGTTCTGTAAAGTAGCAAAATACTCTCAATTTTGTCAGCAGAAAACACTTGTAGAAGCCTTAGCCTTAGAAATTACCACTACCCCAGCAAAGACACTCTCTATGTAAACACCATAACTCAGAGCAGTGCAATTACAGAAACAAAGGGGCAGCACCTTGGCAACCAGACAGTTAATTCGTCTCACATTCAAACCATTTATATCTTACACAAGGTCGGAAGAAAAAGCAGCCTACATAAATCTATTGGAAGAGGGTAGTTTTTTAATGTCCTTAACACTCCATGAAGAAAATACAGCCACTCTCCATTCAGATGTAATTGCAATTTTATGTATTTGACTAGTGACCTGGAAAGAACAACTGCATTAATTCGACTAACATAAAATCCTTTATGACTGGCTGGAAGGGGAGGGAGAAAGAAAGGTTCCCTGTCTGAGGTACACGAGACCTTGCGAGTGGAGAACGTGATGTAGCGCCAGACCAATCTATGTGAGAGAGTGGAGAGGCAAGAGTGAGGACAAGGCAATACGCTAACTTGGTTCTGATAACCTGCTGCGAACATTCAAGTACAAGTGCAAGAGAGAGCAGAATAAACGGCGGAACATGGTCATAGGGTAATCACAGTCTGCTCACTGCAAACTCAAGAGAGGGAAAAAAGGCAATCGGTCCAGTTGTGCTTTCATTTAATGCTTCCAGATGCTCACTTTATTGTATGATGCTTTGCATGAAATATGTTATATGTAGGTACTTCCTTGTATATAGATATGTATATATGTATATAAGTATATTCAATAATAAAGCTCTGAATTTTAGTTCATGCTATTGGAGAAAATTACACTATAGCAGACTGAAAATCAAAACACCTGCAGTGCATTTGAATACCTTCTATATATGAATACAATACAGAATGAAAAAATATGACCTCAGCCATAATTAGGACACATTAAAAGTGACTAATAGTCACAACTATTAATCAAACAATGACGCACAAATGGAAGGTCATGCCAAATTCTCTGGCTTTTGGAAACAAAAACCTGTAACAAAGACGTATGTGCTGAGGGGTTCCTTTGTCTTTCTACCCTATCTGATTATTACCTAGGCTGAAAGCAGAGATATTCTTTTATGTAGCCAACAGGAGAGGGGTGGAAGGGTACAGGCTGTGAGGAGGTGGTGCCGTGCCCTCCTTTTTTTGCACTGTTCCCTTGATAAGAATAATTGTGTTTAAATCCGGCTGATTACATTTTGCCATCTCCTATGCGATTGTTTGCGTGGAATCCTTATGAAAAATAGCCCAGATTAAAGGATTATGGATTTCTGCAGAACACAGAGCATCTGTTGAGAAGAATGAGGCCATAAAAGGGGAGGGGTTATATCTCTCTTTATTTTCAATCACAGCCATATTAATTTGCGTCTTATGGCTGTAACAGCGGCCATAACAGCGGAGGGAGACTTGGTGGGGGACCGGATCAGTATGAATGAGAAAAGGGAAGAATGAGAAGGTGTAAATATGTAGAATGAGAAGATTAAGAGCAGCCAGCCGGCCTATTGGAGTCTCCCTATACACACACCACCTATGGGTGATCAGATGGATTCTCCTATTCATGCTCTATTGGTATTTCTCAGACAAAAATACACCCCAAACGACTGGATGATGGAAACAAAGAAGTTGGCTTGTACTGTATGTATTACTGGTGACATTTTTATTATATCTATCTATCATAGACTGCTGAACAACAGTGATTCTTCATCAAGCCTTTGGGATTGCAGAGACAGTGGAATACTTTGAGTGCTTATCTTCCTGTAACTGAGTCAAAAGTAGCTAACCGCGGCTGGAACACAACCCTGTATTTGAGTGGCACATTCATACACTGAGCATCGCACCTTTGTCACATTTCTCTTGACGCTGCTGAATGATGAAGCAACACACAGCACAATCTACTCATTGCAGGAACCAGAAAAATAAATAAGTAAAGCAAATGAAAACTGAGTTAAACACAGGGCTCTTCTGAGACCGTGGGCATGGTTTCCTTATTAGCTTCTGTCTGACTGGTTCTCGGCAGCATTTTAATGAACCAATGCCTGCTGAACTGCCCCAAAGGACAAAACAACACTAAGCAATGGCTGAATGAATACCCATATGAATGCCAATTCCCTGGCCATTCTGATCCACTGGGGCCCACAGAGCAAGGTAGTGGAGGAGGAGTAAGCACTGGGGACAACACAACTCCCTCTGACCCTCTGACCCTCTCCCTTTCCTCTGGTCCTCACCCTCCTGACTGACAGTAGTGTTGTAACACTACTGATGCTGTTATAACTCTACTGCTGTTGTTGTAACACCTCTGTTGTTTGGTGTTTATTGTTGTCGCTTTGACATTACATGCAAGCACTACGAGAGACACTGGAACTGGAGTCAAATGCCTTGTACGTGTGGAAGCACGCTTGGCCAACAAAGTCTGATTCTGATTCTGATTTTGATTCTGAAATCGCCAGCAGGGGAGGAACTGGAAGACTCTGAACATGTACAACTGAGAGGATGGCAATCACTTCAGGCCGCGCTGCTCTTCCCTCTGTTCTGCTGACGATGTAAGCCGTACCGCAGCTGACATACGGCAAGGATGATGTAATCGCGCCCCTTGGAAGAAGGCGTTTCGGGAGCAGCCTGTTACTTTGGAGAGGAGATCAAAAGGGAGTGGATGGAGCCGGAGTGTGATGTCGTGCTCCTCAGACAGGAGGGGAGGTGGCCCGGGCACGGCACGGAACGGCGCGCTGCACTGCGCGTTTGGCTCACGCACTTAGGGGCCTGTTCAATACCCACCTGTGTGACTTCAGTCCTCGGCAGGTGGCTGCTGCTGAGCAGTGCTGGCTTTTCATGTCCTACTACGTCCCCTCCCTCGCCTGAATTCCGCACCACAGAAGTAAATAGGCTAATAATTGAGATGCAAAGGGGAAAGGTTGCAATGGAGAATGCATCTTGCAGGTTTCTAAATGCACGAAGCTCTGCTGAACTCCAAGTCAGAGTGTACGATATTGGGAAGTAACAAGGATGTTTGTGCGAGGTTACTCAGCCTGCTGACACTTAAAGTATTACCACAACTGACATCAAACAGGAAGCAGAAAGGATCTAATCATGGAACATACTCATCCATATCCTGCTAACACATAACATCTTCACGTTTCTGTACAGCTGCAGCAAAATTGAAATGTCGCAGAAACATGATTTCTAAGACGTGCATCATCTGCCTAGCTCCAGATTCTGCAGATTAAGATGCAAACCGAGAACAAAGACAGTTCTAATGAAGCTGACAGGGGTGTAAGGAGCCAGTCTCACTGCTGTCTGCCATGACACACAGCAGGGCACGGAGGCAGGGCTGATATCCATCCCACTGTGAAGGAAGGAGCCGAAGGCAGGCTTGACACACTGTAACGCCATTGGCCGAGCAAGGCCAATTGGATTACAAGGAAATCTTTTTATTACGAACACACAGCCATCTGACCAGGCCATGAAAATGTCATTAAGCTTATGTGCCATCAGCAGGTTGGTGGGAAAAGAGGAGGAGGAACCGTGCTCTATCATCACAGAGAGAGAACCACGTGTGCCTCCTTTCTGTGGACAGATCTCTCTCTCAGGCAGTAATGCCTCTTAAGCCTCTACTGGTAAAACATTAATCCAGTAGGGGACACTCAGTCATCCATTCATTCATACATACAGTGAGCAACTGACATTAATGTTTTGTGGTCACTTCCTGCAGTCACAGCCAAAAATCCAAGGAATTCCTTTGTGTGCCATCCCACAGTTCATCTGTAATGCAAAGCTATGTAAATATATTCACATGCAGATGTTGACTGTAAGCCAATGCATATATGTTCTAAATATGAGGGTGCTATCGTTCGACTTTAAAGGTAATGCCACTTGTGAGAAGAACTTTGTCTCAATTTGCAAGCAAATGTGAGGAGGAAATTGCTAATCAATCAAATCCTCATTACTGATGGAAGTACCTGTAGCAAACTTAATACAAATGTGTTTATAATCATACACACATGGACAAACTTATCAATATGCAAACATAAATACACATACGCTCGTGTGCCTAGAAATTCTTGGCCAATTACATAAATGAACATCTGCTGTGCAGTTCTCTGTGTATGTGGATGGCAGAAACATTATAAAACCAAAATACAAATGTTTACAATTCTTCTCAAAGTCAACTTCAGGCTTTTTCAATTTTTTTTTTTTTTTTTGGAAAAATGAACTTTCAGACAGGAAGAGCAGCACAGAAATAAAATAATAATATTAATTTAAAAATACAAACATGCCATATCTAAATTAATTCTCAGTTACTACTGCAGCTGAGAGTTTTCCATTTCACAAATTATAGTAGAATATCAAAGTCACATTATAACTGATAGATTGGATATATGAAAAAATGTATTGCGTTTACTGAACCTGTTTTTTATGATTGCTCAGGGACACCGTTCATGTCCTTCAAGGGTCCCTCAGGGGCCAACTCCGAGGGCCTGTCATCCCATAACTGCTCCACGCAACACCTATCCAGACACAACTTCAGCTGCGGCCTCAAAAACCTAATTATTCCATCACATTCCCCCCTCTCCCCTCACTGACATTTCAGAAATGAGATGCTCGGGATCAGTGGGAACAGAAATAATTGGCTTGGCCCTCTTTAGTGTTTCATTAACACCTCCAGCGTAAAAAAGGGGGGATGAAATACGCCCAGATTAGAGGCAAACACAAAGACGCAGGGTCCCGGGGAGCACGGCAACGCCTCTGCATTTTCTTTCTACTACTACTGTTGTCGCCACAATATGTAACGCTCGACACAAACAAAGACAGGGGGTTTGAAGGGAACTCAAACGCAAGGCCCTGACAGAGAGCGCTCAGCAATGTCAGGGCTGAAAGTGCAAACTCATACCTCCAGTAAATTTAGTCATGGCGGAGCGTTGTACAAATAAGCAGGACAGCTTACGTTTTTTCACAATGTCAGGCCGGTAATACACGCCCCGTGGTGGAATAAACCGGCAAACAAACTGAATATGCAAGCCGAGTCTCTCACAATGTCTCCCGTGACACAGCGAGGTCACATTGCTGGCGGAGCTGATGCCGGTTCATTTAGAATGCCTCAGAGTATCCTCAGAGCGACGAGGATGTTTGAGGAATGGCCTGGTTTAGCTTGCAAAAATGCAGTCTGACGGAAATGGGAATGGAAAAAAACAAAAAGAACTGTTTTGATTATTAATTGACATTAAAATTCCTTGCATGCTCACATTAACGTTTAATGAAGTATCAGTTTGTTTTCTACAGGGCTCACTGGCTACTAAAACCGCTTACTGCAGTATGTTAATTGGGATTTTGGGCAGCGGAGTTACGCAGTCTATGGTCTTACCTGGGGATACACAATACAATGGAGGTAATCAAAAGCACCCATTTGAAATGACCCCTGTGGTCTGACAGAATCCTCTGGTTACCCCAGTTACGGTGGCTCTGGGGGCTCACGATGCCAGCGTCTGTGAATAATTTAGCAGCTGGGCTGGTGCAAACACTGTGCTCCAGTTTCATGTCGTCCCCTCACATCCCCTTGCTAACACCATTTGCTCATATGTGTATCGCGCTTCCCGTTCCCTCTGAGGAACAGAGCAAGATGGTGGGAGCGGGAAGAGAAGAAAAGTCCATCTGAAGGACAGATTCGCTGTAATTGAAAGCGTGCATTAGGGGCGGAGTGGGCGGAGTTTGTCTGTGCTTACCGTTTGAGGATATTTTGACATAAAAAGCAACAACACTGTGTTGACAGGAAGGAGGCAGGGCCTTAACTTCCTGCCTCAATTGTAATCCCTCCCCCCCATAAAGACCTCACACTCCCATAGCTGGTGACTCCCTAAGGCCTCCCATGACTCCATTACAGGGCCTTTATGGCTCCTTCCAGAGGCATTTAGTGGCTAATGGAGACAAATCCTAATGCCCAGAGGCCCATCTATCAAGGGCTTTGAGCTAAAGTGCTGTTGTCAGGGCACCACACAGGGTGAATACCAAGTCTGGGGGTGCTGTGTGCATCATCGTGCAAACTGTCGACCTAACAGGGGAAACGCCGTCTCCCCGCGGTGTTGGTCAGCAGCTTAGTCAGCATCTACACTTCCCTGTTCAACATCAGGCCTGAGCAGCTTACAAAAGTCAGTTGATCTGCTTTTCGTTCCACCCTTATGTCTTAATGGAAAGTTACTTATTTATGAAGCCGCTTTAGATGTTTACTTGGTGATGACAGTTGTCCACCATCCCCTGCTGTAAACATTTAGTGGTGGCAATTGTGCTCCTGGCTTTTGAAGCTGTTCTCTTCTTGCATCATGGCTGTCTAGCTGCCCAATCTTTAATGACCAGTTGTGTCATCCCAATTGGCCAAAACTGAAACTGTCCCAACTTAGCCAAACTGAAATTGAAAGACAGCAAACTTGGTTTCTTTTTGTTGGTATTACTTTTATTATCCTGCCCAAATCTCTTTGAATTCGCAATTTTGCATCAACAATTTTATCAAAACATCTTCATCTTGTCAAGAAAACAGGATGGAAAAATAATGAGAAAATCCAAGAGTTAGAAAACTCACAAGTCATATTATTGTAATTTCCAAGAAATGTTAAACTGTGTTGTGTTTTAACAGTGTGTTGCTTAGCACTGCAGGGAATCCTATAGTATGATACAGCTATCACTATATATATATATATATGCTTTGGTTAGTTTTGCAAGTGCATTAACTGATAATTACTTAGTAGGCCTGGCTTCTCAGCTGGCTGTATAAAAACTGTGAAGAAAGGCAATTATAAAAACTATGAAGAACAGCAAGCCAAAACTTTTCATTTTGTGGGTTTTTACTTATTTATTTTGGGAGCTGTAAAGGAAAACAGAGCCATCTTTTAAGTCACTCTGAATACGCGTGTCTGCTAAACGACAAAAATGTAAATGTTAATGAAATGGAATAAAGTCCACTGGTCACCATCATATAAGCAAGAATTCCAAGGTTAACACTGAAATGCCAGCAAATAGTAGAGTGGACATCTTGTTACATCTACATCATACAGTTTCAACAGGACATTTAACCACCCATAAAGGCCAAGGTATATTGAGGGAAAACCACTGGGGACAACAAACATGAAAGGTCCTCCACTACCAGACATATAAAATTGTTCTGCTTTTAATGGTTGCTAGAGAGTCTAATCCAAAATGATTACCCACTTGGCTGATTCACTGTGTTGCTAAGTTTTAGTATTCACAAAACTAACTGAGATGAGGGGTGCCACTGAAATACCCATTACCCATCAGTTAAATGTCAGATAACACTGCCGCATCAGATCATTATGTAACCAACGCTCCAGGAACATCTACATGCATGTGGTGCAGCCCTCTTTAATGTAAGACCTCGGTAGCAGAGAACTACATACTGAGACATGATCGGCTGCTCAAGTTTACAGAGACAGAAGCATGTCATGCCTCTGCCACGAGTAACTGTTAGTCATCAGTCCTCTTTCAGGAAACGTATGTGCGGTTACCTTTTTTTCAGACTCGGGGGGAGGGGGCATGTTGGTGATGCTTTATTGGTTGTTTCTTTGCTGTTTTCATATGCGCTTTCTGAGTCACAACAAGGCGCTGCTGTAACGAAAGGCTTTCCGAGAACGCAAGGCCGTGTTTGAAGCTGGGAGATATGTTTTAATCATTGGGTTTCTTAATGATGACACCAGATGCATTATTAATGGACCCCTCTTCCCCCATCTCTCTCAGAGCTCAGGCCACAGAGTGGGTATTAGCATCAGCTCCCGTCTCTCCATTTGATCTTTGTGTAATTACAGAGATTTTTGCAAATTACATCACAAGTTTTATGTTAAATAAAGAGGGCCGGAATCCACAAATTTTTTTTTTTTTTTGCTAATCAACTTCATTTCTACTGAGCCTTGTCTTTTTTATCCAAATTAATATAATACAATAATAATGGGAAAGTACTACACCTTCTGGGTTCTTTTGTTCCTAATTTTTTTAGTATTGTTTTTATGTTATAGTTACCTTAAGATTTTATCATATGTTAGCTCAGATACAACAACTTAGCTTAGTTTTTGATGTCCACAAGCTGACGTTGCTTTGAAAGGGAACGTATACACATAAGCAGTAAGGAGTCTTCCATATCACTGTAAGTCACCAGCTGAAAGTCACACTTCAGGGATCAGCTAAACATTGTGGTCACTATCAACTTTGTGTTTGCCTTACAAAAAAAAAAACAAAAAATAAAAACAATAATTTTGCAGCAATGGCACAGTGAAGTGTCATGAGTCACAAAATAGGTGGCACTATTAACTGCTCAAAAAATTTGAACCAATCGTAGTGTTTTGTCATGGAGAGCCCAGTCTTCTGATTAATTCACAGCACATGGTAGCTCCACCTATTAATGATTTCATGATGCCTCACTCTGCCATCACCAATATTGCAATATACATAAAATCATTAATCTTCGTCAAACTTCCTGGTTGTCAGGCCACCAAAAAGAGCTTTGAAAAGTGCCATAAAATTTTGTCAAGCTTGTAGTCCACTCACTTTAACTTTTTTACAGCTGTAAACTAGCAACAAAAAACACAATTTACTTCAGACATTGCAGTACCACAATATAACTCTAATCAGCGTGTATGCATGCACTCATTTACATCTGGTGTCAAGGGAACAGGGAGGTCAGCTCTCTCAGAAGTGCAAAATTTAAAGCTCTTTATGTTGTTTGTTATTAATATTTCATTAAAATTTCCCATTTTTTGCTTATGTAATTCCCACACGGGATCATTAATGAAATAAAAGGTAGTCAGCAGAACGGGGGTGAGAGAGGGAGAACAACAAAAGAGAAAAAAAAGACAAAAACAAAAACAACTGACCAAACTATCAGACAATACACAAGCAGTACTTGTTCCTTCTACCCCATGTCATCACACCCCATTCTAATTAAGTGCTACTCAACAGAAATAAGACTTTGGACTGCTGTCATGGAGGGGGGGGGGAGAAAAATCCGCTTTACTTCTTTGCAAGAAGCCAACTTTCATTCGAGGTTTGCCACATCCTTTAAATAAAGGCCCATATTGTATCATAACACACCACTCCGTTCAATGCTATTTGTCTGATAGGCAGAATGGAACTGCCAACTGTCGCAGCGGTAATTTACAATTAGTATGAAGGTTTTCAATTTAACCACAGCCAATATGACAATTACACCAGCCTTTTAGCCTTAATTTCAACTACGCCGAATGTTATTTTCCAAAAAAAAAAAAAAAAAAAAAAATTGGAATAACGCGACAACGCCAAAAGCTGCATTAAGGACCCGCGCACGCCGCGTTATGAACATAAACGTTGTAATTGCCATCCGTCGGGACGGTCCCCGGGTGGACAATGCGCTTCTCAAACAGTGAAATATTAAGCATGACACTGGTGTAATTGGACGGGAGGTAATCAATTAGGCACACAATTGTAACTGACCCCAGGTCTGGAAGCTGCCGATAAGAAGTGTGAATTAGTGTTTGGAGTGACAGTCGGGGACGCGCCCAAACTCATTACAGCCTCCCATGTCCGCACCTGCTCGGAAAACACGCAAAGCAGATTAGCACAGCCCCGCGGACCCCATGGCGGAGCACAGAGGGGGCATGGCGAAGTCGTCTCATTACGGGGATGTCATATCACGGGACTCGGTCACAGATATTAACTGGAATACAGCGAATCCAGGCAGGATGGTGAGGGGTGAGACTCAACTACTCACAACACTTTTAATATGGCAAAACAATGCAGGGATTCTGTCTCTGAGGGAGAGGTGAACACAATGTGGAGAGAGAGTGAAAGAGAGGAGAGTGATTACTGCTATAACAATAACAGACATGGTAAGTTTAACAAAGGATTAGTCTATTGAAGGATGCACCAGTGCTAATAATCAGTCATAATGACTGAGCAACAGCAAGTGTTTATTTTGAGTCAAATGGACTTTAGCCGTGGTGAATCTTACCTCTGCTGTACATGATTAATGAACTGAACACACCACTTACTCAGTTGGTTAGCTTGTTATCTACTGCATGTACAGTTATTAACCAATACAAGGCTTCCCCCCTCCCAAAATAAAAATCTTACTGACCTATCCATGGGAATATGCGGTTGCTGCATTGGACATGGTTGCTTGTGTGTGTGTGTGTGTGTGTGTGTGTGTGTGCGTATGGGCAAAGACAAGATTGTTTGTGTGTGTATGTGTGTGACTGTTTATGTGCATCTACAGTCCATGTCTGATTGTGCATGTGTGTGTATGGCATTGCTAGTGTATGTGATGCATTTACAAGACATTAAGTTGTCATCTCACTCAATATTTCCTCTACACACTCGATAAAGTCCATTTGGCTTCACACATTACTGTTTTGCCCTGAGCAAAGCCTAGATCCTAAGGGAAAAGACACTGAGTTGTGATCTGATGTGCGTGTTTTGCCAAGATGCTGGCGAAACAAGCTCAGAGGAAAGGGGCTAAGAGGAAGCCCCAGGAGAATGGAAGCTGAACCCACAAACTGTGACCCACTGAATGACATCCATACTATAGACAGCTTTATTACAATTGCATATGTATGGTAATTATATAACTGCTTACACATTCGATTTTCCAAATATTTGGTTTGCAAAGCAAAGTTGTACTTGTACTTTTTTTTTTAAACAGATGATGTATTGTTCTCTCTGAAGTCCATCATGTCTTAGAAAAAGCAGTCTGTCTCACAAACCATCCATTTGTGCTATTGATTTCTATATCTGTACAGATCTGAACAGAGGGAGCAGTGTGCTGAAACATTACAGCCCTGGAGAATTCTAAACCCTCTCGTCTCTCGAGTCCACTCAAGACGGGGCTGTTTGTTTGTTCAGCATAACCAGGATCTTGCAGGAACAAAGCCCACACAAATGTGCAGCATGACTCCTCCTTCCCATGGCAAGGCTGAAATAAAGGTAGAACAAAGGAGGGCTTTTAAACCCCTCGCGCCCTCCCTCCCTCCTCCTCCTCCTCCTCCTCTTCCCTGTGTGCTTCTGCGCCCCCCGCCCTCCTGAGACAGGACCCCGCACTTCTCGAGTGCTGGTTAGCTCTGGCACTGGCCCGGGAGCAGCATGTTACCGGTGACACAGAAGGGTTCTGTGAGGGCAGCGCTGAGGGCAAACAATGAGTGCCGGTGGAGGTGGGCAGAGGAGAAAGAGAGTCGTGGAGAGCCACTTCGCCGGGCCCGACAGCGCTGCCAAGGCCTTTGTGCTGCCGTCTGAATAACACCGCGATCGAGAGGAGGGGGGACGACGGGACAGAGGTCCGACGGAGCAGGGCCGAGCACGCTCAAGAGTGGCCAGCATGGCAGACACCGAGATCCGCCTGCAGATGCAAACAAAGCAGTGCACATATGCACGCAGAAGCAAACTTAACAAAATACTGAGACATGTAGCACACACACACACACACACACACACAGATGCTCATACGCACATGCACGCTACTGCACACATTCACACAACTGTAGGCTGAAAAATGCCATGCATGTTGTAATGCTTGTCTGCATGCCGCTAGTGGCTATCCACATTGCCCTTGGGAAGTAATAAAGCCCATTGTAGTCTGTTCCATGAAGCCTCTAAAGCATGAGCGGCCTCTGCCACTTAAGCACACGCTCACTGTTCAGTCGGCAGAGTACTGGCGACTGCAATGTTCACTCACCTCTAAAGCTTTACAAAATGGCAATCAATCCCTTTCAATCGCAGCACACAAGACTGCCTTTGCTCTCAAACCCTATGCAGCGAATAAAACATATTGTCTGAAAAGGTCTTGATAAAAACTACCTATGTAAAACCCCTGTAAGGACAGATGTGATCCTCATGGCACAGTTAATTTCCGTCCGCGACTGCGGAGGGACAGTGTGGATGAATGTGTTCTCGGCGCGTCTCGCTAGGCGGGGAGGCAGATGGGATCCAGCCCGCCCTCTCGCATTCTCTTGCTCTCGCTCGTTTGCACGAGATGAGAGGAGGTGGTCTGGCAGATGGGGGCTGAGATTTGATGCTTTCATTCCAACAGGAGGAGCAGTTTTGCGTGCCGCCAAATGGGCAGCACAGCCAGGAAGGAAAGCGGAGAAGTTAGGGGTGGGTTGGTGTGTGTGTGTGTGTGTGTGTGTGTGTGTGTGTGTGTGTGTGTGTGTGTGTGTTTGTGCTTGTGTTTTCACGGGCACCATCTCCTGTGTTATGTTCATTACCGCGGCAGTTATTATTTGGCGGAACTCGGCGTGTGGTAATTACGATTTGAACGCTCCGTGGTCGCTGGTTTTCCAGTGACTCAAAGCGGGATGGGGGGAAGAAGGCTAAGCATGAAAATATCTATAATTCATCTGAAACAAGGAAGCGGCCGCACTCTGAAATGTCAGGCAGAATGGCAGCGTTCGACCTCTGCCTCCATGCTGGGACAGGGTGTAATTAAGTGTGATCATTGCTTCTTGAGTGCGTCTCTGGGCAGAGGGTTTGCAGGGAGAAAGGGGAGGGTGGGGTAAGGGTCTTGAGGGTGTATGTGTGTGTTTCGGGGGGGTTAGTACCCTGGTCTCTTGGGTCAAGACAGGGAAATGAACACGAGGGGTGGGGGCAGCGTGAGAGGGAAAGAGAGAAAGAGGAACTATGAACAACTCAAAATTGCTCTGTCGATGTTAATGACTCACAAATGTGTCAGATACATTAGCGAACAATTTGTTTTACAAGTAGGAGCTGCGAATTAGCTTCAGCGGATGTGATACATAGAGATGACCAGTGGATTAGTTACTGTTTTACTCCTGTTCCCCCCGAGCAAACCTAAGAAACAGGCCAACGCTAAAGATTTTGCACCTCATAGTGAAAAGAGGCATCATGTTCTTAGTTTTGGTTTCGATTTCTGTCTCCTTTTGATGGATCTGTCTGAGGTAGGTTTAATTCATCTATGCACCCTATTCATCCCACTTCCATCTGCCCATTTCACTCTGGTAAGGTTGCAAGCAAGTGCAGTTTCCACCCTGTGAGTATAAACCTTGGAGCCTGCAGGCTCTATCAACAATCTATGCCAATCAGAGTTAATTTCAGATAAAGACATCTGTAAATCTTCAATTAGGGTAGATTAAGAGCATGCTGTCATATTTTAAGATGTAATCAAGTGTGTCCGTGTTGTCACCATCTTAGAAACGACACGTGCAGATACCTGCTCAGATACCACCACATAAATAAGAGCTCTGAGACTCAAACTAGAGATCGAATCTCCTAAAGAGCCCATTATCACAATTACACAGATTTACTCATCTGAGCAGTAGATCAGGAGATCAGAGGTTTGACAATCTGTCTAGACACAGAAGTCACATGAACCATATAGGCCCTTATGGAGCAACATGATGTATAAAACTCAAAATACAAAGAAAACTTTTTAGTTTTTTAGTTATGCCATGACTAAAGCTGTTCATTCATTTTGGCCACATAATACATTCCAACATTTGTAATATTATTCTTACATTTTTGAATTCATATTTTGAAATGTATTAAATTCTGTCAAGATTTTCAGAGGGTGATCCAGGAAAACAATACAAGGCTGGCACCATCTCCTTTCCCATGGATGAGACAGAAGTTCATTTTTATTTTCCAGGGATTTGAGGCAGTAACAATATAAAGGAAACCATTCCATCCATCTCTAGATTGGGCCACAAGTAGTTAATAACCTTTATCCTCTTATAAGCTGCTTATGGATTGTATTGATCATTTTACAGATCTCTGGAGAGCTGTTATAAAAGAAACTAGGAGATAATGTGGCAGGGACATCAAAGGACCCATTACAGGCTTCCCTGATGTGTCTCTTGAACCAATTCAGAACAAGAACAAAGCTGTTCATTTTTTTCTATTAAAATGGTGCAGGGTTGCACTGTGGGAATGAAAAAGCATGTGTGTCTATTTCCAAAAGCTCTATTCTGAGGTGTATGTCTGTATGTGTGTGTGTCTCAGTACTGGCTCAGTGTCTCAGCAAGACATTAGATAACACCTGAAGGAGTGTCTGTGTAGTTGTGCCTATGTGTGTGAGTGTGTGCAAGTGTGTATGCCGGAGTTACATTGGCCAGCATCTGGAACTCACTTTCCCCATTCAATGTCTGCTTATTTAATCATGTGCAAGTTCCCTTTTTGTGTGTGTGTGTGTGTGTGTGTGTGTGTGTGTGTGTGTGTGTGTGTGTGTGTGCCCAGGTTTATCCGGTATATGGGGAAGAGTAGGCCTCTTGGGCTGCCTTGTGGCTACACTGCACACCCCCCCATTAAGGTGAGCACCATCTCAGACACTCTTGTCTGAAACTTGCAAGGTGCTCTGCTGATCTAGAAATAAAATATTTTTCATCACTTCCAAAAGAAAAAAAAAATACAAACATCCTTCTGTATAGTCCTGTTAAAGGCACATAATGGCAGCTCACATGGATCTCACATATCACCCCCTCAAAGATGGGCAACATGCCCTTGTGGCATCTCCTGTTCTCTACGTTGAGTTTACTCATTCAGGGACAAGGACAGTAGTGATGAATCCAACAACCACAGCCCCTATAATGTAACTCTGAATGATCAAAAATGTTCTTGAATGTGTACCTCAGACTTAACACACTGCATCTGTATGGCCAAGGGATACCCAGGTACTGCACAGATACTATGACATACCATTCAGACATGGCTCTCTACTAATAACGTACTAATCATAACACAGGTAGCCACCTGATTGACAGGTGCTAATCCATTTTTTTATTTTGCTATATGCTGTGTTCGTTGTATTCTGACTCCAGGTGAAAAGGAAATAAAAAAGCAGGGGAACAGGTGATGGAGCATTAGCGACAGAGCGCTGACCTGGGAACAGCGCCAGAGGCCTCAGGTTACAGAGTTTTATTGAGTTCAGCAGCCGGGCACTGACCTTCCCAGCCCCTGTCGCCTACCTAAGAGACAGAAAGAAGTAAGAGTCCAGACAATAGCTAAGTACACTTAGAGCTGGAGGAGGTACAGGTGACACGAGTGAAGAGCGAGCAGGAACAGACAGACTGCTGTCCCCTCACTCTCCCCTCTCCCCGCAGGCTTGGCGGCCATTTACTTTCCACACGTTCAGGCTTGGTGACAGGTGCCTGACACATGCTATGGTGTAAAGGATCCCAGTGATTTCCTCAAGGAAGTCACATATTTCAATATACCGGTAAATATGTTTTCTGGCCCTGAAGCATTTGTTAGACACACATTACTTTATCTTGTTCAGTTACTTATAACAAATTACCTCATTTTACCGACAAAACTAGTAAGGAGCATCTTTAAAATATCATGGACAGACAGTAAGAGGCATAGGGACAGAGAGAGAGAGAGAGAGAGAGAGAGACAGAGAGACAGAGGCTGTGTTTCAAACCTCCTCCCCCTATCCACCCTCAACATGAACTCTTTCTGACATCATAGAGGGGGCCACAGGGCTGCAGGAGGTTCCAAATGTTAACTTTGTGACAACCTCTGGCCTCAGTCAGCATCTAGCAATAATAGCATTCTACGACAGAATTGTTCAAAGGAAAAGTGCTGTACCATAAGTTTATGTGTTTGATTGTCGGTCCCTGCAAACATTTTAAGAGATAAAAATATTCAGTTAAGCAATGAATGATGGGAAATCATAAAATTTTTAACCACATAGCTAATATATAGCTAGACAGCTAATCAACCGCCGAACGGCCTGCTATAATAATTGGTGCGTATGTGTTTTTGTAGTCAACAGGCTAATTCAGCCAAGTAGATATTTTATTTCCATAAGAAGAGATATTTATGCAACACATTACACTTGGATGAGAGATTAATGTCATTAGTTATACAGAAAACAGTAAAAGCCCATGCATTGCTGCCTCAGCTTATATCCTCAGGTGTCTATGATTTGAGATTAATCTATGTGTTTAAGCTGCTGATCACAAATCAATGGCTTGAGTTGTCCCTGCTGATAACACCAAGACCTATGGATCATCATCCTTGTCCCTTTGGTGTGAAGCCGGCACCTTCACAGACCCGCTTGAATAGGGCGGTTTTGGGGTGCAGCAAGTGCCAACAACTCCCCTTCTACAGAACTCGGGCACACTCAGTACTTTGGGCACCGAACAAGGGAGGTTAGCAAAAGGAGGGTGTAGGTAGCAGTTTGTGACACAGCCAGCGAAGAAGGCAGAGGGAGGGGCTAACGGAGAAGCCACATGGGCTTGTATTTTGTTGGTTTTCCAGTCGAGGTGATATGTAACATTAGATGAGGTCACACGGAGCAAACAGTCTTTACATATGCAGCTGGCGGGCGCACCAGGGAGAAACAGACACTCTCTGGCATCTCGCTGAGCTTATACGGGCCTCCAGGACGCCTGCAGAGGGACCGGGGAAGCAGAACAATGCACAGCATTTGAATTATTAACTGGAGCTGGTGAAGCGGAGTGGGAGGATGATCTGCTGAACTCACTTTCTTCTGCCAGACAAAAGTGGGTGAATGAACAAGAGTGTTAGACTGGAAGCATTCCTGCATAATAGACAGAGAAAGATCTTGAGTCATCTCTCTCTCTCTCTCTCTCTCTCTCTCTCTCTCTCTCTCTCTCTCACATATCATGGTAAGGTGATGATATTAACAGGCAACCTTTTGGTGTGCCAGACTTAATCAAACAGACTGTGGATTTAGAGTCATAGTGATCCTGTAATCATGCATGTTTCCTACATTTGTATCGGGAATGATGAGGCATTTAGGGAATAGAATCAGGTGAAAACTACACAGATTGAAACGCTGTATAGCACCACACTGGGTGTTCCAAGGATTCCTGTAAGGCCAAGTGATAAAATGGTGGATACTAATTACAGTGACCACAATCTTCATTCCACTACTGCACCCAGCAATATATCTCACACAACATACCACAGGAATCACGTTATTACTAGTAGACGGCACTGCGGGAAGTATGAGTAACATGAACCAGGTATGCATTTACAGTCAATTACTAATACTACGCACTGTGGCGATTCAGACTAACAGAAGGGCCCCCCGAATGAGCTGGTGCCTCGCCAGTCGTGTCCTGTATTCATTTCCATATTTTACGACCACGGCAGAGGCCTGGCTTAACAAGATCCACCTTATTAGAGCATACCTTCTGCCTGAGTTCCCAAATAAGCCTCAGACTCCAGGAAGTACAGTAAGAGCTACCCCGCCACGAGGCTGCTCCAACAGACACTTAACAGCACCGTAGGGGGACTTCTCTGGGAAAAAAAAGAAAGATAATTTACCTCACCAGTTTATCTTGTATCACTTAGCATGTGTTGCTACTTGGAATTTAACATCATTCTCTGCAAAATAAGTGTCAACGAGGCTTGGAGAAATCGGTTCAGTCAGACAAATCAGGAACAAAGTAAACAGTCCTTTACAAGGCTGATTTACGAATTCTTGGGACACCTAGCCAAACATTTTCCCATGTTTTCATCTGATTTATTTATTTATTTATTTATTTTTGTATTTTTCTCATAGAACCGCCCTGGGTATCTTTTAAACAACCACGGCTCTGACCCAGTTCCCCTAAAGTCCTCTAACAAGGAGCTAGCCCTCCAGGACTGTGCGGCACTGTGTAGCACACAACTCAATACAGCATTTAAGATCAACATCGTGCAGCTATATTAAAAATGCTGCTTCCTGTCTGTGCTTTTGAAGCTGGCAGAGGCATTGCAGTCTCACAGGGAATGGAGAAACAATCGTGCTGATCGATGCCAGGAGGGGGAAAAAATAGAAAGAAAAAAAAAAACTCAAAATAACAGAAACAGAGGAAAATAACTTCCCTGCACCTTTACTTCACTTAGTGTTAGTACTTTCAAAATTCCTGAGATGGAGACAGAGAAGAACAGCTAGCATAACCATGTCTGTATACCCACCACCTTCTACACTTACATAGTACAGCGACCAAAGGCACAGCAAGAATAACCTACATGACACTGCCAGATATCGGTGCTCCAGTCACATTGCATACATTTGCCCTGTATTTGTGTTGCATGTGTTTTTCTTTTTTTTCCTCTCTCTGTGATTTTATGCATTGTTTAATGCATCATTTCCAGTCCACAGTAGTCGTCCTAGAACCTTTCCACACTGCAAACTGTCATGCAGTTCATTACTTACATTTTGTACCTCTCATAATGGGCACAATCTCGTAATGGGGTAATAATAATTCTGTACTTTAGGGAATCATTCACGCACAATTCCAGTGACTACATGCATACAGAACACATATCAATACAGGAGGCATAGGAAATGGACCTCTTGCACCCTATGAAATCCTGAACGTGCAATCTGTCCTCTGCAGACAGAAGCAGTAGCTGTATTTTAGGGAGTGAGTACAGTGCTAATGGCATTTCCTCTGCAAAGTATTTTCATTTTTGGAGTGTTCCTATGTTTTTTTTTTGGGGGGTGGGGGTCAAGATGCGTACCCTTTATTATTGTTCAGCCAGCTTTCGCTACCTAGTGTGGTATCAGGTGTATCTTTAGGTCCTGTAAACTCAAAGACAAAATACCTCAGGTGTAGCTGAACTGGGGCTCGTGTTAGCATGTTCTAATAACAAGGTTGCATCAAACACGCAACCTCAACAGAATCCAAGAGGTCCCAAAGGTCTCTTTTTTTTCTTTCCGGCCTTTGATGCTGCAATTTGAAATAGATCTCCGGGGTTCTGCTTTACAGCTCAGGATAAAACGGTAATAATATGACATTGTGGTGTTAAATTGGAATTAACCAAACTTCTCCTTGAGTGTACAGCTCCTTACACAGGAATAAAGAGCAAAGAGACAATTAGCCTGAAAGAAAGTGGTATCAAATCTAGTAACTCTGTTTGTTGAAGTGTTTGATGCTTAAGCACTTGAGTCTCCTATCACTCAGGTGAGCAATCTCAGACAATTTAGAAGTCATAAACAATAAGTCGTATGTGTCCACTTCAGAGGAGATAATAAGGTGAAAGGTTAAACCACTCGCTCAGGGATAGATCATTACCAACTCTAGATCTGTGTCAAATGCCTTAATAAGCAGCATATTACATAAATTTATAGCAGGAACCTCATTACATTTTAAGGAACCTCAGCTGGGGATTCTTATGGAAAAATATAGGCCATGTTTTAATGAGACTAAAATTTCACAGCTATAGTTGATCCCTTAACATTACTAATTTAACTGGGTATTGATTTACACTTGTATGATATGAATTGCGGTGTTCAGTTGATTAAATGGAGAAATGTGTTTCAACACTGCCGTTCTGGGCTTGAAGTGATCATTTGAAGTGATCCACTTATTGGCAACAAACAAACTGCTATTTTCCTTTGACAGGAAATGTTGCTAGCAAGGCCACCATGTATTGATATTGTGTATATATCAATATATATTTATAAATGTGCATGCATGTGCATTTGTATGTGTGTGTGTGTGTGTGTGTGTGTGTGTGTGTATTTAAACCCAGAGAACTGGCAAATCCACTTCAGATGTCTGCTTTCCTTTCATATTCCAAATTCCACAGAGTACACAGAAGACACATTCACCAGAAACATGTCATTCGGAAAGCTGTTCATCAGCATTTAAAAAAAAAAGTACACTCGGTGCTGAACATATTCTGCAATCATGTATGCCAGATCTGGTTAAATTAATCTCATTCCGTTTCATCTCTCCCATGGACTCTCGCGCTGAGAGCTCGTATTTTGCGGAATGCGGGAAGCTCTGCAGTCTCCAACGCAACAGGGGTCTGTTTATCCGTCTGACAGCTCCGTGTTTTTATTTACTGTGTGTTTATCATTACCGCCATTTATCATCCTCTCCAGCGCACCGGCACTGGGGCCAGGAGGGCTAGGGAACGGCTCTGATTACACACGGTACATGCAGTAACACTTTACACAGTAGTGGTCTTCTACTTATGCAATTACCTATAACACACACACGCACACGCACATGCACACGCGCACACACAGGCACACATACATACGCACACACACACACACGTGCACACACACACCATCTTATGTAAGCACACACTGTAATGCAGCACTTGCTATGAAGAAACCCTTATACACTTAAAGCAAACACTGTTGAGCAATTACAAGACACTTGCACAGAAACCCATGAAACTAAGTATTATGTACACTTGTGACACATGAAAAAAGTTCCCAGCTTGCGCCTTCCTCTCTCCCTGAGTCTCTGGGAGGCCTGACTTTCTCCAGCCGCCACACATTAAAGCAATGGGCCTCATAGTCCTGTCCTGGATTTGAAAGCACAGCGGCGAGCAATAAAGAGTAGGCGGAGGAGGCGCGCCACAGATCGATTCTCTTCATCTCACCACAGAAGCGTCAAATACGAGAGGGTCTCTGCTCCCAGGGAGAGAAGCAGGCCGAGTTTGGGAAACTTCATCTCTCAAGAATCTCAAGAATTTCTGTGTGAGTCAGCCTGCTCTGGATGGGCAAGGTAGATTCACTAGCAAAAGTCATCAATATTATATCATGGATTAAAAAAAGGTATGAGTATTAGTTAAAATCTGCATCAATAAATCTTCTACCCCTGATACTTGTGTTTTAGTATGTGGATAAAGTATATACTTTTGTCATTGTTTGTCTTCTAAGGACAAGAAACAACAACAAAATGAGTACAATTTCCAATTAAAACACAAAACAAAGTAATGCTACCAAGTATTACTTAGTATTACCAGAGACATATTTGTCATGGCAAAATGGTATCAACAGTATACAGTATTGTGTACTGTAGTAGAGATGATCATCATCACTGTCGTTAATATAGATGGTACTTGGCACTTGTTACTGTGATGGTTTAAGCACAGTGAAATGTAATCACAGTGTAGTAGACCTGTAAACAGCAGATTAAGTTGAAATAATCGTAGTATCAGGGACAGCAGGGGTGTCAGCGGCAATAACAGAGTTTGGGAGTCAGAGAGATTGCATAAGACACCCCGAGCCAAACACATGGACGCACGCACAGATACGCGCGTTGGCACAGGTGTCTGCCGATTCTGCTGGAGTCAGCTCATTACATGGACTGCCACTCTCCTGTTCCCCCACTGCTGTGCACCGCAAAGAACCCCGCCCACTCTGCCAACTTACCCCGCTAATTAGACACCTAATGCCCTGCACCTACAGCGTGGATCACAGCCTTTTCACAGGTGACGATACAAAGACAATGTTGCAAAAACACTGAGGAAGCATTGTAGAACTTTCTCATTACATTTTTCACGTTATTTTCTCGTCACACTTTTTTTTTTCAGCTGATAGCTTCGCTAAAACTTTACTACAATTAAAGAAAAAGTATTTTTTAAAAGGAATGCAATGTGGCTCTTTCAGGCAATTTCTTTCTTCTGTACAGATTATGACAGTCAAACTGAGAGGTTCAGAAGCAACTAAAAAAAAACAAAAGATACATTTTGGTAAAGTTTGTTTCCAGCAGAGAAGCCAATTTCCCCTCAAAGCATTGGAGAATCAATTAAAACTTCATCTGCTGATTGCTGAGGATACAGGACAGGTTGGCTACAACCTTCCCTTTTCCCAAATACATGGCAGAACGAATCCAAACCTATTTGCTTTTGAACATAATGATGCTTCACTACTGGAGCCTTTTTATGCTTTCTCACAAGAGCCCACAGAGAGATGACCTTACCATTTACTTCCCTCTTGAATCAATTTTGTTTTTTACCATTAAAACTATTACTCATCTGCATGTGCCCAGTGAGTCACGCAAAACTTATCTCATGCAAGCTCTGCATTATTCCAGAATAAAAATGTAAAAGAAACTTTACTTATTCTAAAAATATCTGCCACATATTTACATGAATTACCACTAAAGTACAGCAGTGATGCCCTCTAACAAACATGACAATTCCCCTGCATCTAATCAATTCCTCTAATTACCAATTTGCAGAAGAGTTTGTAGAGAAAGACAGAACGGTAGAGAGAAAGCTACAGAGAGAGAGAGAGACAGACAGACAGAGAGAGAGAGAGAGAGAGAGAGAGAGGGAGGGAGAGAGAGGGAGGGAGAGATTCTCAACATAAAAAGACTGTTGATGTTAATAATACACAGAGAAACACAGGCACAGAAATTTTCTCAGAGGACACGGGAGCAGGCCTACCAGTCAGGTTCCTGAGGCCCAGCTGGCGCAGGCCAAAGTTTCCGTCGCGGCGGTAGTTGAGGAAGATGGCCAGGGAGTAGCGCTCCTCGTACAGCTTGGTGCCTCGGATGATGCGCAGGTTCTCCAGGGGCAGGTAGTCAAACTGGTTCAGGGCCACCAGCACGTAGCCCGTCACCTCCCGGATGGACTGCAGGGGACAGAGAACAGAGGACAGACTGCAATTCAGAGTCTGCATTTACACCACTGCGATTCACACATTCAAAAGCTGAGACATGTATACTGCTTACATACAGGGTGGTCAGAAAAGTCATGTCCCATAGGACTTTTGAATGTTTATTCAAGAAAAAAATATATATTTAAACCACAGGTATGTGGTGGGTCCAAAATTAACATAAGAGAAGAGATGGAAGTTGCTTTCATATACAGTATATTTGGGACAGAAGGTGCTTTGCATTGATCCGCAGCTGTAGACTTCAGTGAACAAGATCCAAGAAGGCAAACAATTGATCACAGAACCGTGGGAAAGATAATTACTTGGTTCAAGTGAACGGGAAAGTGTTCAGGCACACTGTGCTCATTGAATAGAAAAATGTTATCAAGTTAATGGCCAACAATTGAACATCATGATTTTTCAAGCATTTATTAAAATCTCTAAGTGGCATGACTTTGAGTCAACATTAATTTAGGTTTTAATTTTTGTTTGAGTCCCATTGTATCTGGCATGCATGACTCCTTCATTACTGTATTATTGTGTAAAACACCACAGCCTCATTTAGGCTGATTACACATATCATGGAGAAATACCCATTCTGGCAACTGTGTTTACAATACGAAATGCACAGCTCATACCACCATAATATATGTTCGCTTCATGTGTTGTGACATAAGAAGTTTATATAGCTGTGGGATAAAAAGTACAGACACAAATAATGATAAGCTACACTGTCTACGTTGCCAGCAGACGTTCAGCATGTGCCACCCTGGCATAAAAACTTTACACCTTTAACTCACCAGAAGAACATCTGGGAGTAGAGCCAAATTAAGTTTTTTCAGATAGTTTTTGTTTTTCTCAGTTCCTGGGAATACAAACTCTCTCAGCTCAGGGTTGTAGGGGAAACTTCGGTACATATTATGATGGGGGAGGGAGGAGGGGGTTGCGGCTGAGCCAGAAGGACACCCTATCATTGCAGTGTAATATAATTTGAGGAGATAATGACTGCTGAGACTTTCAAAAACTTCCCACCCGAAGCTCGTATCGATCACGCTGACATCCAATCCGGCCAACACGCTGTGTCATTACCCGAGACGGGAGGCGCATTGGGGAACAGCGGCGATCACAGCTCCGGCAGGGCTGTACAGAGAGCGGAGCTGGCGCTCATTATGAAAAATTCATCCTGAAGAGCAGATGCTGCCGGGATGCCAGTCACTGACAGCTGTCATCGGCCATACACACTGACATGCAGCTTGTCCCACCGTGGCAGGATCCAGTACAGTCGTGGTTGGCCGCTTGCAGTCGATGGGAAGAGACAAGAGCTGTTTTGCGAGAGGGTGGCGTGCCCGTCTCGTCTGACCTTGGAACATGCGCATTGATTCATTTATTGGCTTGTTTATTGACTAACTAACTAATACATAAAGAACAGGAGTAGGAACGGGAGTCAGAGAGTGAGGTGCTCTGCTGTTGATTGACTGGCATTAGGGCAGCGGTGCAGGATGTCGCTTTTGATTGGCCGGGAGCAGGACAGGAGCGAGGAGCGCTTCGGCTGATTGGCTGACAGGGCAGAAAGGCAGGTGTAAGGAGGTGGCGGGTGGCTCTCAGGTCCCATCAACAGAGCCAGAGTGACCCGAGGGGAAGCCCGAGGAGGCTGGCAGCGGCAGTCCGGGCGGCGCGGGAGAAGCAGCTGCAGTCCAACTAACAGCCGTACAACGAGGCACAGTCGCGGCGCAGCTCCAGCACCCACACAGCGCACTCCACTGAATACAGAACAATGTCACTACCCTGAGGGGCATTTCCGAACCAAATTGTGTCCCAGTCTGGGAATGTGCTATAAACTCCATGGAACAGAACTGCACAGGCAGAATGGAGATTATGATCGGTTATCCAAGGCTATGACTATGGCTGGTAAAAATCACCATGTTTTGCTTGTAAATGCGCCAGAGAAAGCTTATTATTGCACCTTTTGAGGAACAGACCCCAGCATGTTATGACAGTGATGCTCAATGAACTTCTGCCATAGGAGGGATCATCAAATATCACTTTGCGGCACTTCACTGGATTTGAGAAGTGACAGTATAACCTGTGAAGTGTAATGAAGTCCCTGCTAGCTGAGGACTGAATTGTAGTGCTGGGCTTTATGGTGGCCCTTGCTCAGGTTACATTATCGTACATCCTCACCTCTTAAATGTGCAGTTAAGGCATTTTTCTCACTATTGCCTGTCAGGTGCACCATACAATATCCATCTGGGTGCACCATGGTAGTCGTTATGAAAGGTCTGGGCAACTGGTGACATTTTATCATGAGAATAATTCCCTAGTAGAAGAGTGTGGGCTGTTCCTAAATGTTGACATTTCTGCTGTGATGGCTAGATTACAGCTACATTAAATTATACATTAAATAATACATTAAAAACAGTGTGCTTATTATCCTGTCACAGCTGCAGTGATACAAGTGGTGGGATTAAATTCACTAGTGACAAAAGAAAATTAAAATACACAGACAAAAACAGACAATACTTGTGGATGAGTGCCATTGGATTAGAGGTTATCCTTATTTAGATATTGCCTGGCTCCAGAACACTAATGTAAGGACTGAGATGGTTCAGGAGGCTGCAAGCTTGGACTCTGGCTGCACACAGGTGCACTTCAGAACACACAGTGCCCATGTCTGTCTGGCTGTCTCACCTGTTTGGTGACTCTCAGGACTATGCTTCAGGCCAAGTCGTGTCCAGTCGGCACTGACTCATTCCACCCTGCCATGGGATGTAGGCACCCTCCTAACCGACATGCATTCATTAGCCTGGTGCTGTTATACCCTATGCCTGCAGGGGGGTGCTGAGTTCAGTCATTCAGGAGGGTGCTGCTTTTTTTAGCTAGGGATGACTCTCTCCACCCTGCCAGGGGCATGAGAAGTTTGCTTCCTGATATGCATTGACTTGACTGCAACTGTGACACCCCCAGGCCTGCAGGGGGTGCTGTGTCAGGTCACAATGGGGTCTGTCGCCAGTCCTGTGGGTTGAGCTGATGACGACTCCCTTCACCCTGCCACAGGCACGGCGTACCTTTGCCTCTCATATGCATTAATTGATGGTGAAACAACCCCTGGCCTTTGGGGGGCGCTGTGGCAGTCACCATGACTCATATGTAGCCACAGGTACTGTGGCTTGGCACACACTCTGCTGCCACCGCTGTGCCCAGTCTCTGCCAGCCTCCGGCCTCCAGTAACCAAAGGGAAACCTAATCACTGTTACCTAGCAACCACAAAAACCTGCCAGCACAGAAAAAGGGAAAAAAAGAGACAGATACAGCATCTTTGTTGTACTTTTCCTAATTTAATTAAAGGATTACCTGGCTGTGCTTTTAGATTCCTTTGTTTACACTGTGACGCTTTCAATTTCCTTACCACCATCCTCCCAATCAATATTTCCTGAAGTCTAGAAACAGAGGAAACAGACAGGAGATAGAAGTCCATTGGCAAATAAGACTATTGATGGTTTCTTACCCAGTCTGAGTATTTAATGTTTAATTGTAAAAGTAAAGCCAGGCAAACTGCTCTGACGAAAAGCTCATATTAAAACCAATTACAGTTACAGTCACATTGCAGTGTTTGCGATGATCATCTGTAACCACAGAACAGACTGAAGTGAATTCCACCACACGATCATACACATGCTAATGTATGCCAGGAAGTTTCATATATGTTTGTAGGACATGATCCAGGCAAGAGAAGTCAACTGAAGAGTCGGCTGAGGGATATATCTTCAGAACTATGAACTGTTAAAGAATTACAGGCACCTTAATCATGAGTTTGATAAATAAGCTGAAAGGAGACCAAATGTAGCCTCTGCTTTGGCATCAGTAAGAGTTCAAGTTCAATGAAAGAGGAGAAACCTGGGAATCTTGAGACAGACCAGCCCCGCTGACAGAAACCGCAACCACAATGATTTTACAGTGTTGTTAAAAGAAAAAGAAAAGGAAAGTGCCCTCAAGTTTTCAGAGCACAGGACAGAACTGAACCGAATTTTATCCAATAACACATGAAGAGAAAGTCTTATAAAAAATGGCTTTTTCCTACATGCCAATAACAATCCGTAATGAGATTACAGTTCTCTCAGCCTCTGGCAAGACTAATGGCGGCTTACCCGAGAGCTCACAACTAAATTCTTTTATTAAAGCTGGAACAAACCCTTTCCCCGTGTGGGCGCGCGCACGCACACACACACACACACACACACAGTGCACAATCACAGAAACCAAGATGCAGAGAAAAAAATCCAAAATGCACAAAAATGGCCTTACTCAAGTGTAACAGATCATAATTTCACACACTCAGACACACACACGCATATACATACATGACAATACACAGACACAGATCAAACACAGTCCAGTATGTAGAAATTGTGCAGATAACATATATCAACAAACTGTATGCTATGCAAGTCTGGATAACAAGGTCTGGATAAGAGAGTCTGATAAGCAGGTAATGTAACACACTAAACACACTAATGGGCATACATAGGAAGTATAAGGGGACCAATGAGGGAAGTCATGAAAGACTGGGAGGGGAAGGGTTAAGAAGTGTTCTAAAAGGAAAAAACACAGATACGAAAGGCTAAAGAGTGAGAAAGATGTGGTATATGAAACAGAGAGCATGAGGAAAAAATAACTAATGCAGAAAGGATGACTGTAACATAATGCTTTGCTGAATATAGTATGTGCTCTGTGTGACCACTGAATGTGTACAATATTGTTCGGTACAGTAATCATTGGCGACGCAGTTAGCGAAGCAGGTCTGGGTGCAGTTCACCTTTTGTCCTTCTCCATCAGCCATAAACATGGGAGGCTAACAGGGAAGGCAGTGGCTGATTCCCCTCCCTGTGAATCTCTGCAGAGTTCTGTTCCACAGCCCAGACAGACACACTTTCCGTTAAACTACAAGACAGGGGAAGCATTTCGCCATCAATCACCACTCTCCACCACAGCGTGGCTCCAAAGAAGGGTTTACCTCTGTCCATGTTAGTTACTGTTTTCATTATAATATTTTTATTGTTTGAGATGTTATATGGAGAGAAAAAGAGGGGGGTTGGTAGTACCCAATATGGCATCCCCTGGCTCATTCCTGCCTCAGTATTTTTATTTTTATTTTATTTTACTTTGCTAATGTATTTACTTTCAGTGAGAGCCATAGAAATGAATAATGTTTCATGCGTAGGAGACTGCATCATGACAGTGCCAACTTGGGCTGGATAAAACCTAGCTTTGTTATGTTGACTTATGCATATGGCCCATATGTTTATAAGTCTTGATTCAAAGGAACCTGGAAAAATGAGCATGGTGAACATAGGCTCTAGAATGCCACGCTGTCAGTTGCAGGGAAAAAATAGCCGTGAGAATGTGTTTCCTATACTGGGAAGTGGCAGAGTTTGGAATAAGCTTCCACTACAGTGTCCTTTTTTTCCGGAAAACCTCTACAGAGCACTACAGAGAACAGATCGCTCTGTGAAATGGTCACCATGGAGAAACTCAAGGGCAGATGTGTTCATGCCGTGATGAGGTTTTCATATCTGAGGTACACACATATACAAGAACACAAATGAACACTGTGTGCAGAAAACCACAGCGAGTCCTCAGGGCCGGAGAGCAGACGTGGCAATTCCCCCGAAAGGTCAGAGGGCAGACTGATGAAGCCAGAGAAACTCCAGGGCAGATCGGCACTGACGCCGTGGAGATGGCCGCGATCAGACCTGCGCAGCCCCCCCCGCACCACAACTGCAGCTGCGCAACTGCCTCGTCACCACACAATGCACAAGCGCCCGTCCTAACAGGCGCTCTTCATTCCCACCCAGAACAGTTAGCAACCGGCTACAAAACAGCTCAAACAGATTTCAATAATGATGGCTCTCCCCACCTCCCTCCAGCACGCTCCAGGCACAAGCTCAATTTTCCATTAGGACACAATCCATGCTTTATTAAAGTAGGAATAGTACTGCACACCAGTGGTTGGTATTTTAGTTACATGCTGTACTGCCGAATCTGGCTAACTTCCCTCAGCCTGCCTAACAACGATACTGTCAGTGTGACACACTTTCATAGCTTTTGCTCCTGCGACCCTGCTTGCAATGTCTGCACACGCGTAACCTCAAAGGAAGCCACCTGGAATGCAGTTACGATATATGAAAAGCAAGCAGGGGTTTGGGTTAAGGAGTGACATGGACACAAATGAAGGCCAGAGGCATGGGCTAGAAACCAGAGGCCTATTATTATTAGGCCTATCATTATTGCAATATTTTTGTGTGCGTTAACTGAATGATTTAGCAGGCATAGTTCAAAGGATTTACTTTTTTCCTGTGGAAAGTTTCAGAAAATTTTTGAGCTCTACTATTTTAAGGGGCCGACACTGCAGGTTTGTGGTGGAAACCTGTGCTAATGCTAAACCAAAGCTCTTGTCTGAGAAACCTGTTAACAATAACAAAAGCAATGCTTTTCATTTCATAAAAATTGCTGCTGTAGTTACAGTATTCTGGTATGCAAAACAGAAGGAAATGTGTAGTTTAGTCTAAGTTCAGTAAACTTACAAATTAATGTGCTCCAAGTAGAGAACAGATCCAGGTTTTGGTGTTTTAAGCTACAACTTTACACATTACAACTAAATTTACACATTAAAAAAGAAATAAACACCATTTCAAGCATTTTGGGAAAACCCTTTTCACAAAGAGTACAAAGGGCAGTGGAAAATAAGATGGAGGCAGCTGAAAAGGATTCTCTCATCTAACCACAGATATAAAAATGGGAGACTTAATCCTGGGCTGTCTCACATTTCTGGAAGGGAGAAGAGGAGAGATTCAGTAGATCAGCAGGATTATTCCAGGTTTTGTAAAGGGAAAATGAATGTGTTTGCAAGTGAAATAAAACCTTTCCTCTCTCTTGGCAACGTGCACGGGTTTAAAATCAGGTCCTTCAGTCCTAAACTTCGGGGGATGGGAGATGGAGGGAAGAACGGCTGCGTTTGAGTGCATTGTGAGAGGAGGAGAACAGTCAAGTGGAACGAGGAGGGTCTCTGTATATATGAATGCATAATTAACACTCCACCTGTTCCACCTGCCAGGAGAGCGAGAGAGAGAGACTGAGCGAGCAACAGAGAACAAGAGAGCAGGAGAGGGAGAGAGAGAGAGGAAGAGAGGAAGAGAGAAAAAGCAAAACAGCGCGAGAGAGAGAGATGTGAGAGTGTGACGGTAATGACACTATTACCAAATGCGAGCGATGAAACACACATTACCTTAATTACTTCTCATTTACATACATATAGAACCTGTCTCGTGTGTCAGAGGTGGGCAAATTTCTTATTAGGGCTTCTGGGGGCTGCAGTAATCTTTTGTGTCCACGTTTATGTTTTCACTTCTTTTTCTTTGTTTCCGAATTTAACAGCGACAAGGGCAGACTCTTACCACATTCAAAGCAGCCGTTAACCTAAGGAGTTATACTAAAATGTGGCATTTGACATTAAGCAGCAACACTGTGCAGACTGCTCCGGCCTGCAAAGCCACCATGTGGCCTGGATAGTGTAGTTATCCTTTGTGAAATTCACATCTGGAGGACAAAGCCTTGACCCGGTGGTCAGAGGCACACATCACTCTAAATCAATGACTCCGCAGCCACAGTCCTAAGTGTGGAGGGCGAACGCACCATAAAACACCCTCAGCTCCAGAGAGTTATGAGCCGCACTCCAGTGGCCTGGCAGCAGAATACTCTGAGCTAGTACAAAAAAAATACCCAGCACTTTGTGTTACAGGCCACATTCGCACAAAGTTGATTTGACATGACAGAAACTTTGTGGCTAAAACGTTACAAAACCCTGCACTGAAGGGCACCAAATTCTTCTGTTCAGTTGCAGGGTTATGGGTTGGGGCCTTCTCCAATAAGGAGAGGGTGTTTTGGGGGGGTGTGTCTCTGGGGTAGCTGATGATTCCTCCCACCCTGGTGGTAACTTCAGATGAGAGTCATTTCAAACCTCCAGGAGATGCTGTCTTTGATCCCACATGACGTGATGTATTCTTATCTGTTTTTCTTTTTCTTTCGTTTTTACAAAATGTGGATCCTTTATCTGGGAGGCAAAATAGAAATGCATTAATAGTTTTTTTTTCTCTGTCTTCCCTATGATATTAGCGGCTTCTTCACAGCTCGTGTTCTGTTCATTGGAAAGCAATCCCCGAATGAGATATGAGAAAGGAGCTGAGGACTGCTTTTGAAGGCTGAAACAGGGCCTGTACACCCACAAAGGCAACCTGATTGCTGCCTTTCTGTTGAACTCCTTCTTGTTCAGTGTCTGTCGTGGGCCCATTCTGAGGTTGGTATGAGCCCGTATGGAACACTGACTGTGGCAGCAGAGGCAATGCACACTGTAGAGAGTGTCTCTATGGGGAGAGATTAAGGAGAATTAGAAAGCATCTCTCTGTAATGGGGAAGTCTGAGGGACAGAGGAGCGGCATTACTCCCTGAATACCTTTGGGAACAGGGTGGGTGTAAAGGCTGGACTTGGCCTGGCTCACTTTTTACTTGTTTGAAGTGTGAGGGTCTCAGACAAAGTAAATAGAGCATGGTTTTCCTGCTTTGTACCTCTCCACACAGAGCGGGATCCTGCAAGATCTGGCACCCCTACAGCCGGATGACACTCACACAAGCTGGCAGTGGTACTCACACTGGTTCTCATGCACGCACAAGCCAAAATAAACAGGTACATTCACACAATGACCAACTTAGAGATAAACATTCACTCAAACCCAAAACAGTGTCCCTTTAGCCTCAAATATGCTCTATTAAAACCATATAATAACAGTGGCAGACACGAGCTTGAGCAAGAAGCATATGTATACACACACACACACACACACACACACACACACACACACACACACACAGAAGCCCATGTAACTACAGACAAGAACAATAATGCATCATCACTCCAAACTCACACTCAGGCACTTAGACTAGAACACACTCTGACACCAAATTCTCCACACGTCCGCCCAAAGACGCTGGCCTAATGTGATGACTTTAAAATGACACGCTCATGGTGTGAGTGCCACAGTGGTTGTGGCTGGCTGACTGGTGTTCTGTGTGATTTTTATTGCATTAGACAGCAAGACAGTTTCATATCAGCCTTGTTTATGAGCTACCACCCATGAGGTGCACATGTTGCCAGGAACATTTACTGACTAGTAATAGAGAAATAGAGAAACTCTTCTTTGCTCAGCTACAGTCAAGATTACAACAGTGCAGGTATAGACAGGTCATGTTAAAACTATTGTATAAAGAACCCCAACCTTGTGAGATACATATAGGGATATGATATTCCTTTGTTAAATATTTAATTGCAAAACATATTTTATATGTTGCTAGATGAATAGGAGATGAAGCTGAATGCTTTATCTAGGGCAACTGGCTTGCCTCACATTTTTTTTTTTATTTTACAAATTCATTTATTGATTTACATCTTATCATTACCCATTTACACACCTGAATATGTTTTGAAGCCACACAGGCTTTGAATATTCCTACAACAGGACTTTCTCGGAACTAGAACCTGCAACCTTATGGTTACAAGCTGAGCTACTAACTACACCACAATACAATGATGGAAGACAAGCCAAAACACTGAATTCCTGTGAAACGTGTGAATGCACAGAACTGCGCATGCGCACAGTTGAGTGGTGAGAGCAGTATGCACAGTCCCAACCTCTATGAGCTGGGACTGTGCATAAAGAAATGAAGACTCAGGACAATGGTAATATGTAGGTCCAAGCAGCATGGGGAGATTAAGGTCTCGTAAAGAAGACAAAGTTGCCCCTTTGGCAGCACTGTTCAATCCTCTTCCCACCCTGGTGGCATCTGTGTATGATCACAAACCATACTGTGTGTGTTTCTTCTTTCCCTGGATCATCAACCCCTCCAACTGAACGATTACTAAAAGATTACCACAAGCCGTGGCTACAGAGGTGAGGGAGATAAAGAGAGATGACACTGTTCCATAAGGAGAGCACTGGGGTTCAGGGTGGGGGTGGGGGTTTATATAAAGCTTATAATGGGACTGAATGGGTTGTCCTGGTGATGGATGAAGATGGTGCTAGGAAAAGTGACCAGCAGATGCTGACTTGAAAACTTGAGCTCAGTGACTGTTACAGATATTTTTTTCTTCCACTACTTCCTCCTTCTTGCTTTTTAATTAACTCTCCAATGCCAAATTACAGTTGCGTGTACTGTTCCGATTCAGGTTGCTTAATGGGAACCTAGCACTGTTCTCTGAGGAAGTGTAACAAAAAAAAAAAAAAACAGAAAACAAAACACTCATTTCCTTTACAATTATCACTGAACGTGATACCATCTATATCTAAATGGAGCATTAAATTACTTCACAGTTTCACTAAAAGTAAATAACTATTTGAAAATGAAGCTTAGGAAAGTGTTTACTTTGAAACCAAGCTTAGTGCAATTTAACACCGTGCGCTAAGCGGCAACAGCGGCTGATTTTAAATCTAAGGACAAAATGTACACTGACACGACAGCATCATGGAGCATGGAGGAATTTAACCAGAAGGCTGCAGCCTGAATCACAGGAAGGGCCACTTCTGTTGTACCCTTGAGCAAGGTCCTTCACATAAATTGCTTCAGAAAATATCCAGCTGGATAAATGCATAATATGTGAGCAATGTGAGCTATGCAAGTTTATGTATGAACGCTGAGGTCTTCCACCTTACAAGCCTTTCATTGTGAACCATGTTAATTCATCTGAAAACATACTATTCAGTACAACTTCACATGGACACAGAATGAAGTTTGCCCCTACTTCCTTATCTTCACCAACTGCCACCAAATGCTAATTCATCCTCTGGCACCCTCAATAATCATTGATCTGTGCAAAATAATTAGCAAAGCATAAACTGTACTTCTTTAAAATCATCATCACCAGGTAGTCTCCTTATATGTATATCCCATAACAGCCTACAGAAAACTCCTGAGCTGAAAACCTCTGTGTGTACATATCTATACAAATATGAGAATCAACTGATTCATTACATTATATAATTGTCATTTAGCAGGTATTCTTATTCAGAGCAACTTATATACAGAAAGTTACAATATATCCATTTGTATAGCTAAATATTTACTGAAGCAATTGTGAGTTAAGTACCTTGGCGCAAGGGTACAACAGCAGTGCCCTAGCAGGGAATTGAACCAGTAACCTTTTAGTTATGAGCCCTGCTCACTAACCCTATGCCACACTGATGACAACAGCAGGGATCCATAAAAATTGAAATATTGTCACTGGTTCATAGGCAGATACATGTGAACACAATTTACCAGGATGCATCTGGATCACTACAATCACAATTGACAGCAGAAACACAGCTAACCAGTGCAAACCTAGCAGGACCATGTTTGGGAGAGACAAGACCATTCCTCTGTGTCAGAGAGGGTCACAAGCACAGCGACTGCTTCTCAAAGGTGATTAAGAGAGCATCATATTTCTCTGAGACTCTATGCTCAAACTCTTCCAGTTTTGGGCAAAATTCAGAAAGGGGAGGCTGCTGTGAGCTGCATGCCATTGTGTCAGCGTTTATTAATGAAGGCTGTTTAGGTTGTTTGGAGAAAAGTAGATTTCAAAACCATCTGGCTCCACTGTGAATTGGTGCACAGACATATCTTAACACTCTCCATTTGCCGGGAAACCCTTCGCTCTACACTGAACTCCTCCATCTGTGTGTGTTTAATCACATTAATCATGGATAGATAAACATAACTATAATGTCACAGAATGGAGTCATAGACAGAGGGGCATCGAAGCACCAATGGCGTGCTCCTAATCATATACAAACTCACATCTCCATTAAAAACCACAGTGCTATCTACTCTGTTTGCTATGTAATATATTATTCACAAGAACTGCAAGAGGAAATGTGTTCCACACATGCCTCCTCTGTCAAGATAAAATGTATTTGTGAAATAAGATATGCCACTGTAACTGGACTAAACAGGACCTGATCCCCATGTCTGGACAACCCCTTCACCACAGGCTTATTTTACCAAACATCCATCACGTTAGCTGGACAGACTGAATCGATCCAGTATACTTTTCAATTCAGCATTTGTTCAATTACTTGAAAGAATCTCATCAGCTCTTAACTGATTAAGATTATGAATGTGCTCCTCTCCAAATATGAACACAATGATTCTCCAAAGTAAAATGTTTTGTGATGCCAATCCTTTTCTAGCTGAGTGAACAGTAACCAACTGATGACAACTAACACAGACAAGATTAATTTCAGATGCCCTTGGACCAGCAGAAATAATTAAAGACAATGGGATGTTTCTGAACCATGAAGCGAATCAAGGATGAAATGTTGATGCAGGCCTAAAATCCATGAGGAGAATCTATTATGGCCCCGATCGCCAATTGGGTAATAGGCAGATTACAGCAGTCATTGCAGGCTTATTCTAACGCACGGCACAGTATCTTGCTTGGTCTTCAGGCCGATCAAGCTAAACCAGTGTTGTGGCCAAAGGCAGTGGAACCTGCTTTTTTGCCCCGTAACGTCTTCATTGGATCCCCACTGATTTCCCCTGCTTGCTTGGCCCGCACCGCTAATCTCTCCCTCTTCGATCACATTACACACACTGTAATGAAGCGTGCCACAAAAGCTATTGATTTTGCGCTGTGATAATTAAGAACAATATCTGCCGCTCACCTTTCTCTCTCTCTCTCTCTCTCCTCTTTCAGCTCATCTAGATGGTATAGATCTCCCTCGCGCTCTCCCTCTTTCAGCTTGTTGGGGCCGTATAGATCGCTTCTCTCCCTTTCTCCCTCCTCTCGCCCTCTCTATCTCCATTGAGACGGCATTATCTCACTCCTCACCTTGTTCCCAGCGCTCTGTGGCCCTCCATTCTCTGGATGTGAGAGCACGTTCCATTTCTTTCCACAAGCGCCCTTATCGGTCTCTCCCCACGCTTTGTCCCGAACTCTAACTTTGCCCGTGCCGTGCGTTCCGAGTGATTACGATTCCATACAACTCCGTCCTCTGGGGAGAAGGCGTCGTGGAGGAAGAATCTCATAAAGTTCACCCTTTTTAATTATCTTCAGAAACACAAACCGACTACTGGAGGCACTCTGAAACTTATTGGCACTCTACAGAGGTCAGCTATTGAAGATCTTTTTCATTTCTACTAAACCAAAAATGGAGGATGTGTTTGTCTTTTTGCTCTGCCAGCCCTTCTAAGAGAAATGAGTGCTATATATATACATATATATATATATACTGTATATATATATATATATATATACACATACACACACACACACAGTGAAACAGTTTAACACCACCTGTTTATTCATATTGGTGCTGTGAATGGTGACATGCAACGTCAAAGTCAGACAACACAGACAGCTATTAAGAATCCACCGAGAGATGCAATTTTAAGTGCCTTAAATTAAGATGCATCAAGGATTAATACCAGCAGTCCAGCAGTGGGAGGCATCTGGCAAAGTTGAACCAGAATCACACCTTGAAACACAAAGCCGTTTATCCTGTAACAAAGTCCTCTTCTCTAGGCTCTGTGCCTCAGAGTATCTGGATTGTGACCAGAAAAGTGGCCAATCTCTTAAAACCTCTCCATTGTACAATTATGGCTGCTCTATTTTTCTTTATTTTACAAATGTTGTCACACCACGGAATCGCCCACTAACTCTTGTTCATTCAGATCGACATTCAGGAGTGCAATGGGGCAGTAACACCTACATCAGAATTGAAGCATTTCTCTCATGCATTACCAAAAGAAAGGAAAGGCTTGTCCACATTGGAGTGGGCCAGTGAAAAATGTTGAGAATGTTCTACATTAGCACAGGCTCCTGAAGAGGCAGAATGCATGAATGAATTATCAAAGACCTTCAGATCATGGTACTGTCATTTAAATAATTAATAGAATGCTTGGCTTTCAACTGCTTATAAAGTGAAATGTCTGTTCTAAGAGCAAATAAAACTGAGTGCAAGTTCATATATTGCATAGATATATGTATTTATATAGGAGTATATATATGGGTAATATTTATTTAAATGTAGTTTTTGGATCAGTAAGAAATATAATCGCTTTGGAGCTGCTATATTCATTGACACAGCTATCTTGAAAGCCAGGGCTTTAAATGTCTGGTAGCCTGGTGGAACATTACTGGTCAGATATATGACTGGGAATATTTTGTTCGGTTGAAGATGGTCTGGAAATAATTTCCTTAGGTGGATTTAAATGGAGGTTAAACTAACTTCCATTTGCAAAATATTTATATGCCTTTGGAATGGAAGAAAAGTTCCTGTTTAATACATTTTAAAGGGACAACCAAAAAAATGTGGATTTCCTTCGGGCAGAAGATTATTATTTCAGGGAGTTAGTGGGCTATACTGTGTCCACATGCAGGTAATGACATCATCATGAGACAGTGATGTATGAGGACTGTGATGGCAAACGGCCCATTTCTGGACACACAAACCTCACACAGACCCCCGGACCCACTCTACCGTGGCTCTGGTACTGGTAGGAGGGGGAGCCATACTCTCACAGATGTCTAACTGTTCTTATACAGTAGCATAAACAACTGCCAATCCCCCAATACACTGATGTAAACACACACACATTTTTTACATGAAGTTCACTGACAGCTCTCTCTGTGAAATGCAGCCTTCTGTCACTGTTACTGCACTTTCCAACATACTTGGAAAAACGGATACAGAGCTCACTTACAATTTGCAAGCTTAAACATTTTTACAGAAATAAGAGCATATTTCTTTTATTGAAGAACATTTCATGTAATGTGGATGACAGAATGCAGAATCAGACATCAGAACGCACTCCCTCTTTGAATAGTACAGTCCAGGCTTCAATCGTGATATTCAAAACTAAGAAAACTATTTTAGTTTACTTTTTCCACATAAAGCATTATCCAATCATTAGTTGACCCACTTGTGAATATGCAACCCAATTAATAAAAGTAGATTTTTTTGTGCTCAAGGGTTTGAAAATACTGTTCAGGTTGGGATTCTGTGTCATGACCCAGTGCAGAATCCAGTGTCCAAAATTCCATGACATACATCACCCAAGAACTGAGAGAACTGTAAGTGCTTTGGATTTGGGGCAGCAATAACTAAATTTTCACTGTAAAAAAAAAAAAAAAAAAAAAAAAAAGATTTTGCTGTAATGGCATGTCATTGTCTTCCCTCTTCCAGGCAGGCCACCACCCACTGCCTGATCCACAAGCATGGACCAGGAACTCTCCAGATGGGATGAGAGATGAGGATTGCCAGGGTATGGTCTCGTGGTACCACAGACTCCAGAGCCATTCCAGATCTGTCCTGAAGCCCTGATGAGGCCAGAGCATCACTGCTTGCTCCAGCGCTCTGTTTACCCACCTTCACTGCAACACACTCTCAATACTTTGACTTGACAAGCAAATAAACAGTGGAATAAAGGCAGCACCACAATTACACTGTGTCCACAAGCAGGTAATGACATCATCACGAGACATCGATGTGCGAGGACTGTGAAGGCAAGTCCAGCCCATTGCTGGACACACAAACAGACCCCCAGACCCACTTTGACTTGATAAACAAACAAACAGTGGATTAAAGGCAGCACAACAATCAACTATCGTGTGCTGTAGTAAAAAAAAATAATAATAATAAATGAAAAATCACCAACCCTAGAACTCACTTCTCTCAAATCCATAAAACCTGGCATTTGTAAATGACAATCAACCATTCTGTGTGTGCGAGAGCAGCTCTTTGCAAGTTTCAAGTGTGATCCGGGTGGGTCCAGGGCATTGAGCCCATGTACGGCTGCAGAATTCCATACCACTGCAATGTGACAGCAGCATGTGAATAGCAAGATGCTGGGAAGGGGGTGAAGGGGGTCTTCTTTAGGGATGGAGGGAATAGTCAGGGGCAGAGGAGAGATAGAGAGAGACAGAGAGAGGGCAGAGAGAGGACACTGCAGCACAGAATAAATCCCCACACATGGGACGAGGACTCCATCAGTTTCTTGATAATGACGGGGCCCCAGCAGGAATTCTCCAAATGGAGTAATTTGTAATTGATTTAGCACATTAATTACAGTCCGGTTAAGCCTGTGTCATGCTTAATATTGCACAATTTGATGAGGAGAGGATCCGCGGAGGGAGCATTTTGATGAACGGCAATTATTCAATTATGCCATGCTTATTGTCATTCCTTTTAATCTAATGGTAATCACTTCCTCGTACTTGTAATTGCTCTGTGGGTATAATTGCGCTACGAGTAGACCATGCTGTCCTATGTCAGTTTTAATCATGAATGGCCCCAGGTAAGCTTGGAACACCAGTCTGGTGGTATTAATCACAACGGGGTGAGATCAGCAAAGAAAGCGTGACTACACTTGACTGTCCCTCCATTAAGGAGTAACAAATCTCTGAATATTTAAGGCCTCAAAGTGACGCAATTGTGCCTTTGCAATGACGTGCACAGTCCACATAAAGTGGGAAAATTTGTAGGAGAACGTCAGAGAGAAGGGAAAAAAAAGCAATCATTGTTAAAACAAATGACAAATTCACTGCAATGTATCGCTGTACACAAAAGCAGCAGGTTGCTTTCAACCTGTCAGTCCTTCCAGGTTTCAGTTGGAAGGGTTTCACATGGTTTGACATTCAGGAAACCTCGATTGGGCCTGCCTGTTGAGAGTTTTGCAGAGTGACTATGTGCAAAGAGGGGAATGGGTGATTTTGAAGTCTGACCCCATTCTCACTGACCCCGTCTGAATGCAGGCAGCTTCCCTGCACACTCTACCACCACGATACAAATAATATGACAATACAAATAGCAAATATGTATGATGGAAATCTTGCTGTGTCTCTGAAACAATAGCAAAAAGGAACTCTTTCTCCAAGACTCAAACCAATCCTTTTTTCAGTATTCAATTTCTCTTGAGACCATCCTTAAAATGGATGCGGTGCATATGAATCATATCACACAACAAAAGACAAATGTGGAAATTAAGAGCTGTCCAGTTGCAGGCCTTATCACTGGCCCACACCGTTTCACCTGAACACGATGTGGAGACGAGATTCGATGCTATTATTTCGTTTACCTCTTGGCATGCAATAAAACGTAGAAATTTCAAAGCCACCTGGGTATTTGAAGCAATTATACAGGGTCATTTTTTTGTCCAACCTCCACTGCAGCCCTAATTAAAAAATCTTATCTCTCAAGCCCTGTTTGCAGTTGTTACTATTCCAGTAGTTCTCCTGATGAGCCCTGATGAGAATAAAAAGCCCACAAGTTTTTTCTTTTTTTTTTAACAACAACCTTTTAAACAAGGCAAGTTGCATTCAAGAGAACATCTGTTCAGTTCAGAGTGAAGGACACCATTTGAGGGCTAGAAGACTCAAAGAATGAGCAGTTCACTCCAAATGGGACTTGGGGATATTTTTGTAGGTTATGTTGTTTTGGAAGGACAATATTCCAGTATAAACCAAAAGCATTCGCTCTGAAGACATCTTAACATTTGGACACCGATGGAATACCACACCACTGCTTCACACTCAACCCTCCCCCGCAACTGCACAGAAAATGCTCACTTATATTAAAAAAAAAAAAAAAAACTTTAAATGAAAAATCACCAACCCCAGAACTCACTTCCCTCAAATCCACAAACCTGGCATTTTTAAATGATGATAAATAGCTGCTCAATGAGCTAGCACCGTTCTCATTCTTTTCTCCCCTCCTACCTTTTCCCACTAAATGATCAACCTTTAATTTCACTTTCCCATGCCTTCTGTACAGTGAGGAAAACGGCATAATGTATGAGTCAGCTGACGTGCTAAACCAAGGTATCTCTGTTCCTCTAATGTGTCCATTTGTCATGATTACGTTTCAGCGGTGATTATCTCTCTGAAGAGCCCGTCTGCGCAACCGGAGCGGTTAACCACCTGAACCCAACTGCGTGCCGTGATTCAGGTGATACACAGGTCCACCATAAAAAAAAACCCATCCCTATCTGAGTCAGAAGTGGGAGAGATGGACTCTCTGTTTGAGTTGGGCTGGTCTAGGCTGACATAATTTGTACCGATCCCCTTTTCCAGTTGCCAGTTCCCAGTCCCTGCTTGCACTACCGTTCTACGTTTCCATCGGTTACTCACTAATAGGAAAACAACACAACACAGCCAGAAGGCAAAAGGCGCAATGCCCCTTCATTACATATGTCAGCATGCCAATTTAAGAGTCCCCGTGGGCAGTTTATGCATTCTGGTATATTCCGCCGCGCTATTGTTTGGTTTCGTGAAAGGAGCTGCTCACTGTTTAGGATCGCAGTCAGGGGACACTCATGGTTCCCCCCTTCCACAAGTACATCAAGCTCTACCTGACTGCATCAGTGATACTGTCACATCTGAGACTGGTGGCACCAGGCTGAGTCACTGCCTGCATTCATTTTTCACCACCTGTTATGAGGGCTTCCAAGCTGGGTGTCAAATCAAACCGAGGTATTGGCAGGTAGTCTCTCCGCTCTGAGTTGCTGTGACATCAGAAGGAGCCGGTCTCGAGCGATGAATGTTACAGAGTAAGTAGCTAATAAAACCTGATGGGCCCGGACGCTCTATAAATTAGAGCACCGCATCGCGTGGTGGCCATCATTCTGTCAGAAATTACTGTATTGACATGCAACCTCGAGCTTGGACATTAAACTTGGACATTAAAAGTGACACATCCCAACCTTGACCAGGAATCGTTCCAAAGTGCAAGTCATTTACAGAGTTACTGACTGACCCCTTACAAGTAAATGGTGGTTGGTTGTACTCCTGGCCTTTATTTTTGATCCTGACTTAGATTTTGGTCAGAGGAGCATATACACAACCATAATATCAAAGAATGTTCAGAGCATTTGAACCTACTTTGTCATTTATTTTTCCTTTTTTTTTCCTCAGATTCCATAAGCATACAATACATAATGCAACAAAGCGCAATAGAATTCATCGAAAACATGAACCCTGCAATACAGAACGGTAAATAAGTAAATAAATTAACAAACAAATACACACTATTATTCAGAGCCGTAACACATCTGTCTCTGCATTGCTGACAGACATACACACTTACTTCCCTACCCTTGATCCCACATTGCACATAGTTAATTTGTTTCAGTCTCCAATCTGGAGCGTGGATAAAAGTTCTGGGCTGCCTGGTGGTGTGCACTTACTGGTGTCGCTGTGGAGTGTAACGGCAACTATCAAAGGGATTGGTCACTCACAGAAACTGGGGGCCATCACTGGCACATAGATCCTCTGCTTTTATGTGGGGTACTTCATTGGCCCCACACCGCCCCGGCCCCCGCCTGAGAAGGGGCTTCCAATAGGTTTGAAGATGGCCATGTTAAATCACCAATGAACTGAGTGCCGGGTGGCTCTGTGGCGTGGTGGTTGAGGAGTTGGGCTTGAAACCAAAATTCAGTTTCATTCTCGGCTGAGGCATTGCTACTGTTCCCTCAATGAAGGCACAAGACCTGCATTGCTTAAGTAAAACGTCATCTATATACACTGACAACATGAGCTAAACTGCCCCAGGCAAGGGTGCATGCTCAGGAAATTGATAATTTCACACGATTTAATGTGAAACGCGAGATGAGTCAGCCGGGAAGAGAGGCTAGGCACAGACCTGTATGTGGCCAAAGGTATGATGCCACATGCTTACTTGATGAAAGTAGAGGTATAAGCAGTCACAGTTAAACTCCTGTTATTCTGCAGACTAAAAGCTTGCAATTTGCAATACTTTACACCCCAACTGTGTGTCACTAAAGGGTCCAATCCATTATCAACCTTTTACCAAACTTTAAAGGTTTGTCCACATTCAGGATAGCACAGCTCTATGCTGAGTTTTTCCAGTGATCTCCAGACAGCACTTCTGCAGAAGCAGTGTGCTTAAAGGAGATATTACCTCATTAGTGTCCTCCATTTACTTCTCTTTATAGAACTGAACTACTACTGAATTAAAACAAAAAAGGGAACCATTTTCCTTTCACAGATATGTGTGCCTACGTCAAGACAAAAATACACAATTATCCAGCTATTGAAATATTTAAAAAGTGGTGAGTTTCTGACAGTGATACTGGGAGGAGATGGAACGAATACTAACAATGTGCTAATTTCATAGTAAAGAGCTGTAATTACACCAGCAGCCTTGGTGTCTCTGCTGTCCCCCACATTGACTCTACCACCAGCGACAGCTCCTGCCTCTTATCTATTGTACTGTCAGCCTGAGGAATATTAACAATATGCAATAGCATCATTAGCTGATGAGCAATTAAATTATTCTGTCTCTTTTTTTTCAGAGAAGAATAGGTGGGCCACAAAACCAGCTTCATCTTTTATTAACTCCCGGGGGCATCTCTTGTAAAAGCTTGCTTCAACTTTTCACTAGCTAGGTGGTGTATCGTCTCTGTGGAACGCCAAAAATAATCAACAAATAAAGGCCACGTCCACTGAATAGAGTGCATTTCTTTCTCTTTCCATCTGAATGATGTCCCTATTCATTCTTGCGGGGTTTGGCAAGTGATGCCACTATCTGCAGCAAAGAGAGGATAATTACACACATTTTAATCTTAATCAAGACAAAAGATGGAGACATATAATAGGCAACATGTACACAATGGCAATTATTGTGGAGCCATTTGAGAACAGAGAGACGAAAAGCTTATGAAAGAGACACAAGTGAAAAAGGTGGAGAGAGGGAAAATTAATGAAGAAAAAAAAACAAGAACCACAGAAGAAAAAGAAGAAAGAGATGGGGAAAAAAGCAGGAAGGTGAGGAGGAGAGAAAAGTGTTTGCCACCATTTGGTGGTGAGCTGGTCCCCTCTATCCCTCCCTCCCTGCCTGCCTGTGTCTGAGGCTGATTTAAATATCACCACACACGCCTGGAGAGGGGCCGATGAGCCGGACAATCCCGACGCATATTGGTGGGCTTGATTAATGACTGCCCCCATTCCTGGCTAAATTGTAATTACAAGCAGGCAATTGGATTTCAGGGGGTCGTTACCAAGAGAAAAGGGTGGAGGGAGAGTGTGTGTGTGTGTGTGTGTGTGTGTGTGTGTGTGTGTGTGTGTATGTGTGTGTGCGTGTGTGTTGGGAAGAGGCGTGTGTGTGTGCGTCGGGGAGGTGGGGGACATGCAACAATATTCTTTATAAAGCAATCAAGACACAGAGGTGGTGGCACTTACAGAAAGGTTCAGGGACATTAACCCCAAACAGAGAAAAAGAGAGAGAGAGAGAGAGAGAGAGACAAAGAAAGACAAGAAACAGTGAGACAGAGAGAGAGAGAGAGAGAGAGAGAGACAGATTGAGGTGGGGTAGGAGGGAGTGGGGAGAGCATAATGGCAGCATGAGGTTTGTCCAACCAAAAGACTCCGTCGGATGCATTAATTTGGTCTCCCAGAGTTTATTTTGGCTGTGTGGGTCAGTGCCTCTGACTGCTACCTCAAAGGGCGATCTCTTCTTGCCCCGCGGCCGGTTTCACAGTCATTATTTTCAGCTACAAGTGAAATCGGCCGAGGGCTAATCAACATTTAGCTCTTCCGAGTGTGTTATTACGCAGCCATTGATGGATGGTACAATTACACCCGGTGTCACTTAGCTAAATGGCTATGTAATCCTAATGAGTTCTTATACAAACAATGACCAACTAGTGCATAAAGCAAAGGGGAAAACACAGGGGTGGACACAGCGGAAAAGGCACTGCTGATAAGGATACCCACACTGTGTGGCATTCTGGGTAAATGTACCCCCAGCGAACAAAGTCTACAGTAGAAAGGAGAAGGACATAACCAAATAAATAACACATATCCATATACACATTTTTTTTTTTTTTCCAAATCTGTTTGTCATCCGTTTAATGGTCAATACCACATCATTATGCATGATAACCTCTGCATGGGCACAGCTGGAAAATCCTGTCACTTTGGCAACAACAAAAACACCTTGGTTCTCCATCCGCCAGCTTCCACACCCCCCGCCCCAAGCCCTTCTCCCTCCTCTGCAATAAAACAAGGTCAGAGTGGCGAGCAGAAACACACCAATCATAATTCCATTCAGGCATGCCCAGGTCTAGCTCTGAGCTCTCAAGGACCCTGCTCTAATAGAAACAGAAGAGAGAAAGTGCCTCTGATTTGCCCAGCCCAGCACCAAAACAAGATGGATTCAAAGTTCCAGGCAGTGCCTGGCTGCTTCTCCGTACTGCTGCTTTGTCCAAATAAACACATCTCTCCCCCTAGCTACTTAGAATCTTCCGGACACGATGCGCAAGCATTCATGTCACACTCAGGCCTCTCGGCTGCTACTTGTTATTACTCTTCATTTCCCATATGTGTTCATTTACCTCCCCTTGGTCAGATATCTCTGCTCACCGCATTATTTCTTCTTGACTTTTCACTGAATTGATGTGAGGGGGCTAAAACTGTGTTTACTGCATCCCTCTAATGTCTGAGCAGGTCTGTCAGCCAGGAGTCATTAGCAGTCAGAAAACCCAGACCTGGGCAAGGAGTGCTCAATCAACCTGTCAACCTGACATAATCGGACAGGTGAATGAACGGGGTGATAGTTAACTGGAGGAAAGCTCTGTCATAAAATGTAAGTAAAATATAAATACAATTACACCTCAAATTAAATCAGATGTGTCCAACTATAGATTGCATTTGTCATGTATGTAATGCATGTTTGTAATGTAAACTGAAGTGTCTTCAGAAACCGGAGGGAAAACAGGAGGAGAGCAACACTGGCTCTGGAAGAGCTGACAACGTGTGATCATCTATTCATTGCCTTTTCAAAGCTTGACATAATGTATCAGGTACCTTAACATACTTAAATTGATCGTTCAGGCATTTTACTGCTCTTGATTTCATTATGAAATCAAGCGAAAAAGAGCCGTCATAATGCCTTCCACTCTCACTGGAGAACATGTGCCCTCAATCCCCTCAGTCCTTGGCACAGATGGTATGAGGGGTTATCAACATTTGGTCAAAACCAATTTCAGTAAGTAGTAAGTTGCAAAGAAGCAAATTCCTTTTGAAAGTGAACGCTGAACAGTTATTCACATGTCAGAAAGTTTTAAGAGAACAAAGGAAAAAGAATTTCACTTCAAAGCAAATGTAAAATATGTGAAGGCATTTGTGTCATTTGTGTAAGTGCATATGTGTGTGTATATATATATATATATATATATATATATATATATATATATATATATATATATATATATATATATACATATAAAAAACTTACTGATCCAAAACAATATAAGACTAAATAAAATATTTTTTTGTTATTACTGAATTTTTATTTCACGTGTAAAACAAATTAGCAATATAGATTTGTATTCAACAATAAAGATCAGCTAGAGGGAAAAGCAGGTCTCCAGAGACCATTGTAGCATAAAACAGACCAATCGTATCCCTTACTCACAGACTCTATGCTACTCCCACTCTCTCGACTTTAATATGCCTGCATGCCCACCAGCACTGTAATATCTGTGAATGGAGAATCATTTTCTCTCTCTCAGCTCTCCCAGAGCCAAAGCACACTGAGGTTGGCCTTGGCTGTAAAAGCTGAACTCTGCTGAGGTCCTGACCCATTTACAGATTCAATTAAGAATGTGATTGATGAGGACCAGACACACCATTAAGCCACCCTTATTGATGTACTAGACTACACAAGGGCACATCAGAGCTGAAGAAAAGGCGAGGGAAATCGTGTTCTTTTCACAATTTCCATGAGGGGGAAAAAAAAGTTACAGAATTATCAAGCACAAAAGATTCCTTACCACGGATTCAAGGAGTCTTATCAGCACAGACACCCCTCCCAAAGCACCGAAATGAATTGGCTAAGAAAGAATACATACCCATGACACGTAGCAGTGTATTATCAATGCAAGAATTACAGCGGGTGACAACACGGCGTGCATCAGCAGAACTGAGCTATTGTGGCTCAAGTCTTACATGGATCCCATCCCAAAGATCAGGGTAAAGGTGCCTCTGTGTAATTTGATTTCAATTTTAGAAATGGAGATGAAAAAGAAACTTTCCACTATTTTTACCTGTCCTCTCCTGGGTAAAATGACATGCACACAGAGGCACAGATATGTGCTACAGGCTTTCAAAACGCCAGACTGAAAAGTTCAGTCAGAGTTCACCTATTGTTTGTCGTCCTGCTTGTAATTTTCCCCCAAGCTCGTGCATTCACTCTTGATAAGCTCTAATACCCACAACTCTCCTCTCTCATACTCTACTCTTTCTCCAACTCTTTCCTTCCACTTGTCTCTAATACCATTCCTCCCTCTCCGTCCATTCCCCCACTCCATTCCCCTGTCCTTCTCCGCCTCTCTATCCTTCCACCTCCTTTAGCTCTTGCATTTCTCCCTCCCTTGTTCTCTTTCCCTCTCTCCCCCTCTTTCCCCATCTCTTTCCTCTGGTGAGAGGTGTCGTGCCTGTCTTAAGGGCTAAGTGCCTTTGTGTTTTTGACTGTGTGTAGTCTCACAGTAGGCAGATCCTGACTTGGACTCTAATTGAAAGTTCAATCAGACTACTGCCACCCCCAGACCCCCCCCCCCCCTCCTCGTGGCTGCCACCCCCCTCGCAAAACCTCTGAGCTCCCTATTCAGAGTCACCTTCACTCAGACGCTGTAATTACTGGGGTGGGTAGTCTAGGCCTGCTGGTGGGGACAGAGGGAACTCAATGTCCCGACATTCTTCCTCAGCACAAACGCTGGGTGGAGGGGTGGGCCAGGACCCCGAAGGCACAACAAGGAAACGTCTGTGCAGCTGGTGAGCCAGGGGAAGGAGGGGCACCCCCCCTCCCCTCTCTTTTTCGGCTCAACAATCCCTGATAGAGGCAGAGGTGAAAGCGAAGAGGTGACAGCCCACAGAGAGCGGATGCCTCGCATTCTCGACATATCTCAGCCGCGATTGACGGTGTTGTTCATTGAATAAAGCTACCTCTGCGCTTTCAAAATCCACGCACACTGGAGCAAGGCAATTCAAATACACTGACAATAACAGGAGAATGTTAACATAATGATACTGATAAAACCATCAGGATCGCTCCTTTCTTTATTCAACCAGGTAATCCCTCAGTGATTTAGCCTCAGTGTCACGCTGAATTATGATAATGAGCGCGAGTATGTGCATGCGTGTGTATATAACAAAGCCATCCAAAGACTGATCATTCCTCAGCCCTGCTTGTACCCCTCGTTCCATGGTCTTTGATGCCTCTCTCTCTATGGAAACGGTTTACAGTGGTTACGGGAGCTTTTCGCCTCTCATTTGGCTGGCGTCTCTCCAAGCCCACTGCGAGGTTCAGCTGTTTAATGGGAGCGGACTATTATAGTGTGAACACAGCGGCCTCTGGGAATGGGTCACCTTACGTAAATGAAATTCAGCAAGAAAGTGGGATGTGGTGGTGCTCTTCCATCTCAGTCCCGGGTAAGCACTGTGGGAGAGTGAATATGAGGAAGGGGAAGGGCAGGGCAGATGCTCCGCATGGGTTGGCAGCCAAAAGAAGCGGCAGGGAAAGAGAAAAAAGGAGAGGCGTTTCAGTGAGATACCGTAGGTCATGAGCTTGGAACTGTGAGTATCACTGCCTACAGGCAGCAAAGACAGGAGTGCTGTCAACCCCCCACTACTTTCTCCTTTAAGATAAAAAAAATATATGCCAGAGTCAAGTTTTTATCAGCTGGTTAGGTAATGTCCAATTTTGCTTGGGGACGTAATGGGTCAGAAAGCCTTTAGACTTGAGCGTCTGCTCCACACTGCACCACACACAGAGCTTGCAGGCCTGCCATAACCCTGTTATTGTTTCAGTCTAGACACAAAGAGGCCATACAGACTACAGAATATCTGGCCTGGAGGTGTGAAGAAATTGCCATTCATACTTTCTGGCTTGTTCGCATACCTTGAAAAAAATTCCCTGTTGATTTGGTGTAATCATCAGGTCTTATAATTTACCTTTATCATTAAGGCTGTTTTTTTTTTTGTTTTTTTTTAAATGAGCAAAATGAGTGCAAAGTAGTCACGACAATATGTGACGACATTAGTCTGTCACCCTATTCCAGTCAGCATATTCATGGAAACACTACAGGAACTGCATAGATTGCTGTGAATTGAAGTCATTCATGCCAAAACCTGCGGCTGCCACTCAGCGGGCTGAGATTTGCCACTTCCTGTCGGCCCTGTGCTAAGGCACTCTGGAATTCTTGCACTGTACACAGGGGAAAGGGAGAGTGTCAACAGCATGATTGATTGGGCTTTAATGAGGAGTCAATCAAGGCTTGCTACATCATTAGCTGGTGCTGGGAGACAGAACCACATCCTGAGCTCTGATTCATGCCCATGCATCTTCCTGATGTGTGTGGCTAAGGCCAGACAAAGGCATAGTCCCTCACAATGATCATCAATGGAAGAATTAGTGGAGATAGGGGTTATACAGGAAATAATGGGTTTCCACACAGCGCCATCTGGTGGGTGGAGGCTTGAAAAGCACTGGTTTAGCAGATACCAACACAAATGAGCTGGGCTAGAACAGCGGGATTCAACGCAAACACAAACATACTGAATAAATCAAACATTCAGTGTTTTTTATTCCCCTGTTCTCTCCTTTTCTCTTTCTCTCTCTCTATCCAACTGTGACTGACAACATGAGGGATAGCCCGTTGAAAGGCAGGCATGACCAGGCAGGGGAGCCGGAAAAATTCATCACGCTGTCAGCTCCTAAACTGGTAAAAACTGCCCTCGTCCTTACAGAATGCCTCCATACGGCTCGCACACACACAGACACACGTGCACACGCACACACACACATTCACCCACACACACACGCTCACACACACACACGCACACACACACATTCACACACACACGCACGTTCTCTCACACACACGCGCGCAGGCACACACACACACACACACACACACACACACACACACACACACACACACACACACACAAAGCCTCCTTGCTCGGCAGAGCCATCCTGAGAGAGGATGGAGGCTTGAGAGGGCAGAACCATGGCAAAGCCTCCGTTATTGCATGTCACATTTGTTGTCCCTATCTCTCCCCCCCGTCGTCGCCTTTTCTTAAAAGAAGCAGGGTGCATCAATCTCCCATTGGCCGCGGCTCTCCTCGCTGCTTCCGCGGCGCCCGCGGCGGTCTCTTTATGAAGCTGTGGCTGTCGTGACGGACGCCCGGAGGCAGGCGACTCACTCGCGGATCTGAGAGGAATCTCAACGCTCCAGCGCGCAGGCGATCCTCGGTGCCAAGGAGGCCGTATGGGCTGTGAGGAACAGGGGATTCACTCAGCCCAAAGCGCATGATTCTCTGCGTCCCAGCGTATCACAGGGTGCTACACTGGGCGTTCTTATCACTCCCCAAAATCACCGTGGCTTCTCTAATAGGCATATTTGATTCAACACCTACGTGTTAGTTCATAGGATGAATGAATTTTGTGTTAATGCTCTAACACGGACTGGAAACTGCAGCAACTTTGATTCCTCCGAGAAGCCGCAAACAGCCTCTTCCGTCTTTATACAAGCACCTTCTCTCTCTCCTCCTCTCTTTCTTTCTCTCTCTCTCCCTCTGTCCTTGATTAAGTCGAATTAAAGCGACGAGAATGAACTTGAGACAGCGCTAATTGCAACTGTCAATCCAATCTAGCCAGGCCTCAACAACGAGGACACTGAAAACACTTCATCAGTCTTCATTAATATTGAAAAGGGAGAGTGAAGGGCCCTAATCTGAGCTAATCCAGTCATGGCCCCTTTTCAAAAGCGCGCGAGGGTGTCACTGCAGCCCGCACGAGCGGAAATCGCTTCCAGAGGCTCCCTCTCGACAGCACCTCCCCTCCGCGAGTAAAAGGCACTCACACCGCACGGAGAGAGCATTGCAGCATCACCCTCCACACCCCTCCTTTTATATTTAGGTGAACGGGTTCTCTCTTGAGTACAAAATTGCAGTTTCCCTGTCTGAGCTCATTAACCCCATTAACCCCCAGCCTCTGTGGCAAGCCTAACTGGGTCTGCTGTTGGGAGGTGCCGGCTTGCGTAGACCATCACACGTGGAGCACGCAAATGACCTTGCGGTGACATCCTTGACGAAGGTCTCACTGGCGCCCTACATAAAGGACTCCAGATGTGCCCCTACAATGTATCTGCAAACATGCTGGGCTGATGAGAAAGTGTAACCCGCACCCTGAGCAATCGTTTTTTTTTTTTTTTTTTTGGCAGAGTGGGCTTGTCCCACAGAGTTAATATGACTAATCTGAGTTTGAGGTACAATTAGGGTCTGTCGCAAATGACACAGCTCAAATGCATGCAGAGCCCACACGGGTCATGAAAATCAAACAAATGTTAACCCGGCTCTTAGCTGAGATGGACAGCATTTCTTCTTGTATCATAGAAGGGGAAGCTGACAAAGCTTGACACTTCCTGCTAAAACCTGATACTGCAGGAGGAAAAAAAAAAACACCCATTCCAATGAAACTATACTGAGTCTTCAAGACATGACAGTTGCCCAGAAGTCTGAAGTGGTTTTTTGGAAAATTACGTGTGTGCAGCGAAGAGTTGCGGTGTAAATAACAGAGAGAGGAATGTAGAGGAAGAGAAGTGAAGCTCGGGGGCAAGGTTGGTAAATTCCAAGCCTCATCACTGACTGCAATAACCCTACTTCTGCCTTTGTGTGTGTGTGTGTGTGTGTTGTGTGTGTGTGTGTGTGTGTGTGTGTGTGTGTGTGTGTGTGTGAGAGAGAGAGAGAGTGAAAGAGAGATGGGAAAGCAGAGAGGGGCACCATGGCAATGTTATATCTACAAATATTGCTTATCAATCCCCCCGACGCCTAATTGTTCAGCTAATGATGTGACGCCTAATGGAAATGTTTATGGTTTCCGTTTGCAAGCGATAGCAGGGTAATTAACGGCACGCCAGCTCATTAAACGCTGAAGGAGCAAAAGCGGGCGATGGCGATTAGGGGAGGGCTGCTGACTGTGGGAGGGATGGATCTGTGTGGATTTGTGGGAGTGATGCCTCCGTTCAATCCCAGAATGCAGCTGGCTGTGATTCTCATTTTCCTGTAGAACTGGCAGCGCACCACCCCTCACACACACACACACACACACACACACACACACACACACACACACACACACACACACACACCATCAATACCTTGCTCATCCAGACAAGGATATATGATGTCTGAATTATTGCTACTGATTACCTGGACACTTCAGATGAAGAGTTTCAGTTTTGAAGCAGTCATGACAGACTGGGAGAATATTTTCTGGACTAGAGGCAATAAGAGAAATGACAAATGCACCAGTTTGTTTCTATGATTTTTCTACTTACTTTACTCACACAGGAAGGAGAGAAGCTGAAGCATGAGCATCAACAGATACCGTGACATTTGCAAACTAAAGAGGGCTGAAAAAATCTTCCATACCCTGCCAGTCTTAAAAATTGAAATGCTCTGAAAATATTCAACCAACACATACACAGACACTCAGACAGGCACACACAGAAAAAAGACTGTTTTTCAGTGGCAGAATTACCGTTATTCATCACATTGGGGTTTAATTTATCAGCCGTTGCCGCAGTTTAGAAGATGGACTCTATTTACTATTAAAGCTGTTCTGGGCGTTTGGGAGGTGGTCATCAATCTTGGCTATCTTTAAAAAGAAGGCAGGGAGAAGGCATCAGTTTCAATCACTCGGGAGACAGCCAGGAGGCTTCTGGGTATTTCGTTTTTTTCCCTTCAAGGTGAAGTTTTCCTCCCCAACGTCAGAGCCCCCGGGATCCGTGTTATTAATGTGCTTTAAAGTAATAATAATCTTCCCAAAAATACACACGGTATCTTGCCCCAGCCCCTGCTGTTCGGCTTTCTGTGTTTGTAATTAGTGTGTTCAATTAACCTCTGTTAATTGCGAGCCATGAGGATTTGGAAGCCCGTCACGGGGGTGGCCGTTATTTGATGCTCGCATATGCCATGGCGGCGTGATTCGCGATTCGGCGAGCGGGACGCGATTGTTTCCTCGCTAATCTCGGGTTTACAGAACAAATGCACCTCAGGTTCCCACATTCACCCTTTGCGAAGGTTCGGTGCGGAGCGCCGCCGCAGATTGCTTTGTAAAGGGAAAAAGTATGCCCCCCCTCGGTTGTTACGTGGTGCAGCGCGCTAATCGCACAGTTTAATGCCCGCGCGTCTCTATACCCCGCTGTCCCATAGGCTATTATCTCGGCTGGGGGCGAATGGGGACGCTGGGCTCCTCATTGTTGTTTGCTCTGTGTGGGTTATTGGTGTGTTTTGTAGTTCCACGTAGGGGGTATGAGGGGGGAAATAATCATCGGTATTGTTTTGTTAAACAGTGCGTGAGGCTTACACGCTTGCCGCGCACAAAGAGCTCTACGCACGTCGCCGATTCCTTGCGGATCTACGGCACTTCACATGGCGGGCAGCACAATGAACGCGCACGCCAATTCAGGGTCCTTAACATTTGCATTTTTCATGCTATATATACCTAGCCATAGACAGATATTTGCCCATATAATTACTGGCATACATTTGAGTAAAAAGGAAAGCTATGCAAGTTCACCACAGGGCTAAACAAACAGCATAAACAACAACAATAAGAACCCATTTATGTTACAAATAAGAGCAGTAAACTTTTGCAAACCTCTGTATGACACGCTCTTGGTAATGTCGCTGCCTGTAGGTGAGGCAGTGAGGTCACACTCCAGTCACTGTTATGAAGCTTGATTAGTTTTTGCGCTCACCACGAAGTTTTTGAAAATGCGAATTTTCAAATACTGGGAAAAAATGGGAATTTTCAAATACTCAAATACAAATGGGGAAGGGAAAATGTTCCACTTGATGCGTTAAGTACAGATGTTAGTGCTGACTTTCTGCATGTACACCCAAAACTTTGGGTTTTACTTCGTCATGGTGACTTCCTCCCAAGGACACTAAAAGCATTCACTGAATGAGTAGCACATGGGGAGACATTTCCTCAGTTGGTGAAATGAATCATAAGGTGATTCAACTACCTTGCTTTAGCTACATTTGAGTGAGAAGGAGATAGAGTAGACAGGAGAGTGAAGCAGAAGGGGGAATGTTTACCCTGTAAGATACTGGAACCAGAAAGTGTCTTCTTGCATATAGCAAGGCAGGACCTTTCTTTTCCTTTGTTTTCCTTGCTGTAATGTGTACTGTTCTCCTTCTATCAAAAGGTTGTGAGCAAACATACAAATTTAGCAAGTGACCTCAACCGTTTATTCCCTAACAAACAAAGCACAGGGGGTGGAGGGTAGGCAGTCCCAAAATGTTAAAGTGAAGCAGTCCCAGGGTCGGCAGGATCTGAGCAGCAGGTGAAACAATGTGTAGACACTTTTGCACTCCCATCCGCTGAAGTCAGTGATGGTCAGAGAGAAGACGGGGGCCGAAATCAGCAGACGGTTTTTACGGCAGTTTTCCTGGAAGAACAAGGCAGCGACCCTTCCCTGATCCCCCATTATCATCAGCGTTATTTCTCCCTCCCACTGAAACGGGAACTGTCACAGTCTGACGTGTGAGCAAGCCGGGGGGAGAGGGGGTCAGGTACGAATTACATCCACCCCCATCTCATTTCCCCCTCACTTTCCCAGTTTATCTCTGCCACGTTCACAAAGTCCCCCGTTAACAACCTCCCTCACGCCCCCCCACCCCTTCTCACTCTTTCCTGCTCCCTCTTTCTTTTTCTCCCTCATTTTTTTTCTGGTTTTCTTATCTACCCATTGCAGGAGTCACTTGCTGCCTGGGATCCCAGTACCCTGACTCTCCTTCATTCCCCATTTCATCTGTCCAAGACTGAGTGTGTAGGGGCAGACACAGACACCCCCATCCGCTGCATCAGGCCAATGTGCGTCTCTATTAGGATGAACTACACAGACCTTCTGTCCCTACTCTGTGCCTCTATCAGAACAAACTACATGAGCTGGCATCCCCTACTGTGTGTCTCTATGAGAACAAACTACATGTACCAGAAGTGACGCACAAGTGTGTTCACAGTTGATGTACACTGTGCACTTAGTGACATTTGCTAAAATATTTAGTAGAGAGTACACAGAAAGCAGCATGGTAGTAGGAGTTATGAGTATGAATAAATATAGGGAGGCCCGTAGATCATTGGTCAATCAGCTAATCAATCATCACTCAATCAGTCCCCACTTTCTGTATCGAACAGGACAAAAAAAAAAAGAACCTGCAGTCTCTACTATGTGATTTTATGCAGGCGAACTACTGTAAATGCCCCCCCACTGTTGAAAGAATTATTAAAAGTATACAACATTGTTATAAATTACACACTTTTCAATGACTCAGCATCGTCAAAGCTATTCATAGAAAACAGACAGAGCACAACCAGAGAAGCCTGGTTGTCAACCAGTAGCCACGGAAGTGAAGACTCACTCTCACAGAGCATTGGTACTTTTCAGAACTGAGACAGCCCATTCCTGAAAAAAAGACCCCCTACAATCGTCAAACTGCAGAAACTAATCTGGCACTCTGTAAAAAATAATAATAAAATTATAAACTAATGATAAAATAATAAACTAATTCTTTCTTTTTTTTCAATGTTCTAAATTACAGGAGGGAGTCCACGGCTTTCCATCTGAATACATGGGAAATTTGCTCTGTGAGGACATTATTCATTTATTAAAACTTGGAGACAATCAGTGTGAAGTATTAAGGGCTTGAGTGTAGAGTGATGGCGTGGCTGTAGAATTAGCCTGATTAGATGTGATTATGACTGACAGTGCATGGCTATCAGCTGTCAGAGTTAGCTCTCATCTCTCTGCTGATTACCCTGGGAGGAGCTTTGGGAAAGAGCTGTGTGTGACCAGCAGGGGGAATTTCCTGTAAACTCAGCACGGAGAACTAACTCAGCTGCATTCCAGCACAGGACGGTTCTTTAATGTATGATCGCTAACACAAATCTGGCTAACTTCAACACTAAAGCTCATTTCTGGTGTCAGGTTTCTTCATAACTTGAAAAAAAAAATTGTGCTTGCACAAGTCTCACATTTCTCAAAGAGTCAAATGTATCACAAAATGAAATACAAGTAGAAAGAACCTTAGGAGGCTATAAAGCTCTTTCTGAGTTCAGCTACTCAAAAACAAACTGACATTGTTGCCTGTCTGAATCTGATAGATTTCATAATTGTGGTATGCTCAATCAAGCTTAAAGCCAAGGGTGGGTCTGGAGTTAGAAGAAATACTCCAAAGTCAAAGCAATGTGGTCATTGTCTCCACCAGTCTACAGAAACATTACAAGAACATTTTGTGATACCTGGGCTGGAGAGTCCTGTGATAACCAGTTATGTTAATTTGTGTGCATGCTTACATGTGTGTTTAATTTTATATGCACGCATGCATACGTGTGTGTGTGTGTGTGTGAGTGTGAGAGAGAGGTAGAGAGCAGGACAGTGTGTGTATGACAGAATGTATGTGTACTTATGAATGTGTATTTGTAAGTGAGAATGTGTGTGTGTGTGTACATATGGACCATACCCTGAGAAAGGACAGGTCGCGGTTGCGGTCGATGCTGGTGATCTCCAGGTTGCCCATCACCACCTCGCAGTTCTCGTAGTACTTGCGCAGGGTACGGTACTGCTGCTCCAGGTCCGACAGCGTGCTCAGCTTGTTCTCCGTGCCGGCACATACTGCAGAAAAGACAGGGGGAGAGCGGCCCCGTTAGCTCCACAACAGCACGTGATGCCTGCACTGTGAAGGAGCCTTGCCCACAGCAAGGCCTCAGACGATAACATCAGTAATAAGGCGAACATGACAGAACACACATACAACACACTGAGTGTATTGTTTCACAATAGTGATCTCCAAGCCTGATACAGCCATCTTCTGCTGCACATTCTTTTTAGTAGAAAGCCTATAATTCTTTTTAGCAGCGCCTGTAATTCTTTTTCTAACGTGAAAATGTATGACTTCTATTCTTCTCTGAAATAAGATTGTTTTGTTTTGTGTTCATATTTGCAGAAAGCATATTTCTCGACCTTAAAAAACCTAATGACTCTTGCATATCTCTGCAGTGGGCCAGCCAGGCATTGAGTGTACACAGCATTAGGGTGTTGTGGTGGCACCGGTGTCAGAACAAACACGGCTCACGGGTAGAAGCACCGCGAGGGAGAGCGTCAATCACTGTCCTGTGAGCTGTGAAATGCAGATGCACCGGTTGGTGCCGCCTGGTGGGAGTGGGGGGGAGGCGCGGAGCAGGGGCCCCGGGCGCAGGAACAGACAAGCCCCCTTTAGCTCCTGCCCGGGCAGTTGACTTGACAAGTAATTAACCACAGCCATTTCCACCCATCAAACACCTTCCGTGGCCGGGGCGTGTGCCATCTGCTCCGTCAGCTGTCGTAGAGCGCAGTGCCCCCGGAGGTGCCCGCCACCGCTCGCGTGGACCCCCCCGCGTGTTAGCGCCGTGCCACTCTGCCAGCCGTGCCCACCGCGGCCCACACCGCGCCCGCTGATGAAACGGCTGGCGCAGGCAGGAGCCTCAGGCACAAGCAGCCCTCCGCTCTCCAGTAAACATCACCTTCTCCTCCATTGACAATCAGCGCACAGGCTCGGTGCGGCAAAACAAAAAAAAAAAGGGGCCCGCACTGTAACCGCGAAACAAAACTGGCATTGATTTGGACCGAGAAAAGAGACGGAGCGGTAAAGCAGACGACTGCCATCTAGTCTACATCCTCATATAACGATCGCCAGACCCCACGCTATACCGGCACGCTAAGGCAGCGGGGTTAACGTCTCACCGTTTGAGTCTGAGGGCTGCGTGACAGCGGGTTTGGAGAGCCGCGCCGTGGCGGATGTGAGTCGTTGCGGTGACAGCAGTGGCAGGTTCCTCCCCGAATGGAGTCACGCCTGACTTGCCGCTGTCACCCGCGAACTCTTATCCGCGGATCACGGTGCAGGAAGGCTCCGTTCTGCAGAGGAGGAGGATGGCGTTTCCATACACCGGCGGGGTCCCTTATCTCCACGCACGCTCGCCATATTCCCCTTTGATTTTTACACCGCCTGAGATTTCCCCACGCCGCCTAATAACAGGGGCACCCCAACTCATCCCTATTTTTTATTAGAATTATCAAACAGGAGCAGAGCCATCATCCCTTTTCCCCATTCATTTTCTCACAGTCTCCCAGAATGGAAAAAAAATATATAAATGCTCGGAGGCAACAGGGGCTATAAAGACAAATGAGAGCTTGTTCAAACAATCCCTCGTAATCTGTTATTAGATTACGTGCGACAAGGAGCGTGCATACAAATTTTACATGGGAATAAAAGGGGGTTGGGGGGGAGAAATTGAATGCCATACGGGACAGGTGTGATCAATGACGGACGGCCGTGTTTTCAATAACGGTTAGCATGCATTAGGGGCGGGCCGGGCGGAGGCTTTTATAAAGTGGAGGCAGTAGCAATAAGCTGTTATTGTGCCCCGAGGGGCCGTTTGCCGAGATTACGGAGGAGTCGCGAGGTGCGCGGCCTTGTGAGAAGGGCAGTTTATATTACCGCCACTGACACGCCTCTCATTCCAATAAATCCCCGGCCGCGGCCGAGGAGCGAGCGAGCGTGCGCGTGCGAGAGAGAGAGCCCGTCCGCCACCGAGGCGGGAACGGACACGACGCGCAACAACGGGGGCCCCCAGGGCTGACCGCTGCGCATTCACAAACTACGCCTGGAGCGGGGGTGTTCAGGTTTAGAGGGGAACGACGCCCGGCCTGGCTGATGTCCAGCTGCAGGAAGGGGCGTCCAGTGAGGTTCTTTTGATGACAGCGTCACCGTTGGTGCGCTGTTAGTGCGGCTTCCCTCTCGCAGCAGCAGCAGCAGACAGACAGGCTCGTTCCTCTCGCGCACACCACCCCCCCCCCCCCCCCCCATCCCCCATCCCAACACACGCTCACAGCCTGAGCATTAAACCGACCGAGCGTCGCACTCGACGGGTCACACCGGGAGGACGTGTCTTTTTGATCGCTGAGGATGCCTCGGCGAAGCGGCTGCCAAGGGGGACAATAGGCGGCCTATCTGCAGTGGTGTCACTAATAAATGGGGAGCCTGCTTCTTGGCAGAACTCATTTATTTCGGACGGAGTGCGAGTGGCATGCCCATGCAAAGGAATTCTCTCCCCTCAGCAAACGTTTCCATGCTGGGACGTATGAACATGTCACAGAGGCAAAATGTTTTTATTGCTGTGGGTTTATCCCCCCCCCCCACTCCCACTCGACCATAAAAAAAAAAAAAAAAAAAGCAGCTGGATTGAATTTTTCGAAGGGATTTCTGGAATGATGGATTGAGGCAATAAATCATAATTCACAATATTGTGTTTAATTAATCGGGGGATTACCAGTCTGAGGTGGAAAGTGCACACATGTGTATATGTGTGTGAGAGATAGAGAGAGAACAAGAGGGAGAGAGAGACAGGCTATCATATATGTGGTAGTCATTGATTAGCTCAGTGTTGGATTGATCATGGAGATAGTGTGGAGACTGTCTATCTGTTTCCTTATCTCACCTTGTTCCTTAGAATGGCAATGAAGTTTTTTAAATCCCACAAAACACAAAACATCTTGTAATACTCCTACAATGCAACAGTGTCTGTCCCAGATTAAAATATCACTCCTTTCACTTTGCATCACATCAGCCTGCCTGTGGCACTGGATCAGGAATCCCCCTAATGCACTAAATTGAATTATGACTTAATCCCTTGGCATATTTCCATATGGTAGGTTATGAAAACACAAGACTTGGAAGACTTTTTTTATAGCCTACCACTCTAAATCACTCCTTTTACCTCTTTTATAAGGGCATAAACTTAATAAGTGCAAGCAGACTGGGAGTATCGCTCGGTATCAGGAAACCAACAAATTCAGTGATTGACCGAGGACCGTGTAACAGGAACCTGTTTGTATTTAAACTGCACGGGAATTAACCGCTACGACAGGCCGCATTTGATTCCTCGCTCGCATCCAGATCCATTTAATCAGGGCGATAAAACATGCCCTGGCCTCAGCCGCGCAGGCAAACACAAACAGACTGGTTTATCATTTTCCATAATTCCTGACGGTAGGCCGCTCGCATTCATCACGGGGACGTAAATATCTCCGGCGGCGGGCAGGGCGGGGCAGCGCTGCCGGCGTTATCGGGCAGACAGTGACGGATGTCCGTGGCTCCGGGCCTGGCACGGGGGCCGCTGGGAACGTTTCGGATCCGCGCCGCGGAGCGGGACCCCGTCCTGCTGGGGCACAGCCTAATGTGTTCTGCGGGAGATGTGCGCGCGATAGAGAGCGGTGGGGCGACGCCGCCGGTTCGGCCCCGAGCCTAATCTCAGATAAAGCCGCTCGTTCCTCCCATTCTCGGAAAGAATGAGCCCTCCACTTTGTGCCTCTCGCTCTCTCCTCTCTGCTCAAGAGTTTTGCTTCCCCCTTCTGAATCCCCCGCTGTGTAAAGTGCGGACGACATGATTCATGTCGAAACCACATCTTTGTGGATTTATTTTGTAAACTCCCTAATTTTACTCCTTAATTTCATTTCATATCATTTCTTTTAATTTTTCAGTCAGACACAAATATCTAAGTCACACACGCACAGTGAAACAGCTGCATACGAACAAGTTCAAATTACATTGTTGGCACAACAGTTGCGGCTTTTTCATCTGACATCGAAAAAAAATTCCATGTAGCTTTCCAAAGACGGAATTAAGCACTGAATGGAATTGCGCCGTGCTGCTTATGAAATTAATTTTCCATTCGGTCAATTTATTTCATAAGCACTTCTTATTAAACCACTTAAAGTCATCAATACCATCCCTGAGTTTATTGAACACCAGGATCGCCGTGGAAGGGACTGGTCTGAGAGGCTTAGGTGGTGCACCGTGTTCACGAAAGGTCACGCCAATAGCCTGCGACTCAGAGAATGAAATAAAGTGGCGAATGCCACTACCTCCAGTGAACAGCCCTGATACTTCCGCCTGTGAGCTGCGAGTCGGATAAAAAAGGGGGGAATGATGCAATGCCCTCTGTGCCCTGTCTGTTTACCCACCCCCCCATCCGCCTCCATATGGCACCGCTCTCACCCTGGCATGGCACATCAGCATTCAGCACACAGTGCCCTCCTCGCGTTGCCCACCCAGACCCCCCACCCCACCCCCCCCCCCCCCACCCCCCACCAACACAAACAGGAAGCTTTCCCTTCCAACAGCTGGCCTCTCGCCCGGCCGTGAGATCTGACAGAGGCACCCGGGCACCCGGAGTGAGTCCTGGTAACCCACGTGTCCTCTGTCCCGGAGAAGAGCGGACACGGGCACCAGCAGGCGATCTCCGGCCCAGTGAAGGGAACTCCAGCACAACGATGGGGGTGGAATAAGGCCCTTTACACAAGTTTTACCAGAGGATGAGGATGAGGATAAGGATGGGGGTGATGATGATTATTATTTATTATAAATCTTAAGAATTATTGAGATGCTGTATTGCTGCAAGTACGGTGCACTGCACAGTGTAGGATCCACAAATAAAAAGTGCGTGAGAGATTTAAAGTGTATCACTGTACATGTCTACCACATTTGATAACTGCAGTTACATAAAAGAGGTGAGTGGACAGACAACGGATTATAGACAGGGGTAGCTGGCAATTACATAAAAATATGTCTTTCGTAAAGGTTACTACTGTCAAAAGCACTTTCAAACTAACATAAAAAATGTGAAGAACAGTCAGTTGAGTTAGCATGGTGCTCTCTCGCCTCTGTCCTGCACAAACACAGCCACTGCCAGCTCAGTGTCTGCTTTACCCACACATCGACACAGCGATGGATGGTATCGCACAGTATGTGGGGCAGGGGTGCGGGGGCCCAGGGCACTAATTATCTGCACTTACATATTTAAGATGAAAGGAGAGGGGGGTATTCTTGGCAGGGCACGGTTAGCGTTCCAGACCCACTTCAGCCTCTGCCCCCCCTGCCCCCCGTCTGAGGTCTGCTCTGTGTCACTGTGGACACAGGCTAATGCTCCAGTGGTTATCAGAGAACCATGCAGCACACAGATAAGATGTCACGACCCTGTGTGTGCGAGTGGGGGTGGGGAGGGTGAGAGGGTGAGAGTGTGAAAGTGTGTGTGTGTGTGTGTGTGTGTGTGTGTGTGTGTGTCCTCTCCATCCCCCCTGTTTCAAGATCTCTGCCGTCCGCTAATCCCGGCCGCCGCGGTTCAGCGCCCGCCAGATCCGGCAGGCCGTGGCGGGTACCGCTTGGCGGGACTGAACATCGCGTCGCATGCCTCATTACCCATAATCCTCTTCACAGCCCAACATCCCCCCCCCTCTCTCTCTCTCCGTCACAAGGGTTACAGGAAAGCCTTTTTTCATCAGGCAGGGGAAGATGCGATCAGTCGGATTTCACCGAAAGTGAAACAGCGGCTGACCCTGACCGCTTCATAACTGGTATGAGCCCACACAGGTATAACAGCACAATGGAAAATAACTCCGGGACACACAGATAATCACAGGAATACACTGTGTTTTGAATTGCAGATATTTTTGGAGGGGAAAAAAAAAACAGAAAGTGAGCCCTGGGGTGATACCCTGAGACTGTGAATGTGTGTGTCTTAGAAGGGAATAATGACTGGCAGGGTTGTGCAGATGGGTGGATACTGCATACTGCAAATTCATTGACAGATGCATACATTAGATCTCACCGCTCTCCAACTCCAATACTGTTGTTACCCAGAATGCAATTCTGTACACAGAACACTGAGTAGTTGACGACACACAGCAGAGCTTACGCATAAGGCTGAGGAGCAGGTCTCAAGTTCTAGACTCAGAACTTACTGTTTTCCCTGTGACCAGCCACAATAGGAGAACAAGACCCTTTCAAAAAGGCAAAAGAGGGCATCTTGCTAGCTGACATAGATTGACATATGATCTTGTTAGCCATAGATTTGTCTGTATTAATATGCATCACAAATTCCATACAAAGAGAAAAACAGCTGTACATTCCTGTAGAGATAGCCTTTTGAATGGGTCTTCTCCAGTGTGTCATTGGTGTGGTCTCTGGTACTAACTTGCTCTCAGTGGCTATGTCTGGACTTATGCTGCTCTGACATGCACCTTGTTGAAGAAACAGACATGCTCACAATGTTCTCTATTTTACCAATTTAAGACAATTGGCAAGTTGCAATGAGTACACCACCCCAGGGCCCCGCATGGGAGTATTACATCAGTGTGAGCATTACGTGAAGATAGCCCCCTCGCTAACTTGAATTCACATCAGCTCTATGTTACAAATAACATAAAAAGTCTCACAATGTATGACAGCAAACCCACAGCCCTCTTCCTACAACTGTCCTGAGTGATGTGACCTTGCTTCCCCAATGTCACCTGTAGTTGGCTCACTAAAAGATGGATAAGGGGATTATTTAATTTGTTTTTGGTGAATCACACCAGGGCATGTGGGAAGAGATACTGGCACTACACTTTCAGGTCTGGTCGGTAACCCATGCGTGTGGGAAGAGCCTTCAGACAGGAAATCTACTCAAGGGTGTTTGGACATCCTGATCCCACCTTTCAAAAGGCAGCTAAACCCTCAGAGCCCAGACAAGTTCAATCGAACATGGAATTAACGCCTGATAGCTGACCCGGCAGTTTGGCTTTCCCATCAACTTCACGAGCCAAGTCTTGTGGGTGCCGATGGTGCAGCCAGCAGTGCATTACCTGCTTCAAAACAAAACCGATAACAAACTTGGGCCTTCACAGTGCCGTGCCCTTTAAACTTGGACCAGCACTGAGAAGTCACCTTTTGCTTTGGCAAGCGAGTAATCCCATTCAAGTTTATTGGCCAATCCGTCCGATTGAACTATGCAGAAAAATGTCTTGGTTGTCAAGAGGGGACAGGTCTCTACTGAGCATAACAATCGACACCGTCGCAATCTCCACCCCGTCCCTTTCTGTGTAAGTGACGGGCGCTCCCAGGGAGAGGTGCGGGCCAGGCATGATTAAAATAATTTGTTATCATTTTCACAGTACATCTAAAGCACCAGGCCCCTCCATCAATTACGGCGCCATTCGGTCAGAGTGTCACGCTGTATCCTTCATGCTCAAAGCCCGGCGCGTCCCCTCGTGTGGCCCGGATCATGAATCTTAGTCCGATATCCCGACGGTCGCAATCAATTATACCTTTCCGCTACCTGCGCCCCTCCCCCTCCTTTTTTTTTTTTTCCCCGCCATTTAGAAGGGCCCTTTGTGTTTCTGGGGACGGAATTACCTCCCTGAAAATGGAAATGATTTCTCAGCAGCCATGTGGAAGTCACCTGCCACAGAGAGGCGCAGGTGTAGGGCACTTGTATTGCTGGGCGGATGGGGCGGACGGGGGGGGCACGGTGAGTGGGTGAATTAATGACTCGTCCTGGCCAATTTTCAGATAGCCGCTTCTCTGCGTCTCAAAAAAAGAGGTCTGTAGGTAATGTGGCAAGCAGTATGCACGGGTTGGCTGGCTTTCAAGAACAGGGAGCACTAGAGAAGATTGTTCTCTATGTAAAACAACCAAAGAGGCCCCTGCTCAGAGCTGCCATTATCGAAGAACTTTCTGAGGGGCATTGTGTAACGTTACCCTCATTTGTTTAAGCTGTCCTTGACCGGAGCTTCGGTTGACTCAGGCATAGCAAATGGTGTTGTAATACAATTTCTACATTTCTAAATTATAAACAGTGGGCCCATAAGGGTAGCAAAGGGAGGCTCTCTCTGTCTTGTTGTTTTATGATCGGTTCCTCTATCTTGTGAGTCAGTGCCTGTATTTGCCTGCTTTTATCCTGTGGGGTTCCTTTAGATAAACAAACAAATTTTTAAGACCTTCTATGCAAAATGCACTCACTCAGCTTCTTCAGTCATAGCCTGTATATTGGCCAGCATATCAGGGTGTGTGTGTGTGTGTGTGCTTGTGCCTGTCCATAAATGAACACTTACCTTATTGCAAAAACTACAACAATCATCAGCAGAATAACTGGATTTTTTGTGGAAACAAAAGACAGGATGTTAGAACTTCATCTTGTCTTAAACCTGAACTCACATAAAAGCACAGCCTAGAGGGTCATGACCTCTCCTTCAACTATCCCAGAATGCCTGAGCCTGAGGGTCACCCTCAAAGTGTATCGCTGACTACAGCTGAACATTAACCACAACACGCCGCATGTGCAATATACTGCATGTATGCTCCACAGCGGTGAACATGCAGTAATTTATTCCATCAAGCATCACATGTGAGGTGGCAACACATTAGACCCGTGTTTATTATGTATGAAACCAGTCCCCACGATGACAGAGAAGACCAGCGTATAAATTCAAGCCTGATTGCCTCTTTCTTCCCCTTTGATTTCCATCAAGAGCAATTGAAAAGCGCAGCTAGATAGCTGCTGTCTACACGAGCACACATCATTTCCCTGTTTGCCTCTGTGCAATTTGACATGTTCGTTCTCTTTTTTTTACTCCAAGAGTTATTGTGCCCCACTTTTAATTTGATGCAGCCTTTGTATTCAACTTGGCTTGAATCAATAATAATTTGTTTTAATGCTGAGCAGAGGAATGTAAATAGCAAAAACCTGACATTTAAAAGATATAGCATAACCACGAGACCAATATGGTCAAGTGGAATGAGAATAGGAACCGAGTGCACACAGTAATCTATATTCTTATCAAGGAAAGCACAAAGCCTGCTGGTAATAAAATATTGTACTCAACAATAAATTGCAAGATTGCTTGTGCTTTGGAAGGAATGTGCCGGGTGCCTGATTAAGTGTCGAGGAGGCAGGGATAAGGATCCTGAATAGTGCCATGGGAATATATTATTTCTGCAGAATCCTACACGCAACATTGGTGTGGGGGCTGCATTCACTGAGCCCTGCTGTGACTGACTGCTGCAGCATCTGACCCGTCTAAACACCGCAGCAACCCGGTTACACTCTACACAAGCACACAAACACACACACACACACACACACACACACACACACACACACACACACACACATGCACGCACACGCGCGCACACACACACACACCTGTAACTCATAAACATATCGGCTTTTTAAAGGGTGTCCTATCGTCTCTCAGAGTGGCTAATGTTATGAAGGTTGCATTCCGTTAAATAAAAGTTAAATTAAAGTTAGATTGATGTGAATTTCCTTAATATAATAGCTACAGCTCCTCACTGTCTCACAACTAGTGTAAAAATAATGATGAGTAAGTCTCTCAGAAAAGGTACTCTAGTGGCTGCTGAATTTAGATGCTCCAACCACTCAAGAGCTGAGGGACATGCAATTTGAGACACTAACAGGACTTGGAGCCAGAACACCTACCACTCTGAGCTCTCTGATTGTGATGGGGAATCTATGAGTACTCAATTTCCCAGATCATTTTCTCTTCGATTTTGAAATAAGCATTTTGTGGCAATCTGACTTCAAACAGCATGTCCAGAGTATACTTTCAGTAAACCAAGAGCTCCAATTTTCGACTGGCATTTAGGATAACTCTCAAGAGTCTACGAATGACCGATGTGCTCAGATACTCTGAGACAGAAGAACCAAAGGGCCAGCATGCTCCAGATCTGGGTCCAGGATATGTCATATGAAGGCTACTGTGGCCATATGCAGTGAAGGACTGACAAAATGTTTCTGCAGATTTACACTTTACCTGTAATGGTTTTTGCTGCACAACATTTGGGACGGTGCACCTTTGAAAAATTCAATAGCCCACTTTTTTTGAAGCTTACGAGCGTCTGACCTTCTCCTTTTTTCAAAATTTGTGATTCTGGCTTTATACAAACAGCTGGTGTGAACTATTTTTACATTTATGTTCCCCTTAGAATAACACAGTTTCACCCACTTCTTTGAGAATGTAAAGCTCTCACCGAGGTATATTTCACTACTGACAGTTTTTTTTTTCCCCTGAAAAATGTTCTGAAAATGTTTTGAAATGAAATTGCTCTATGAACCAAGAGTAAATAAAGAACTACAAAAACACAGGGGTTTGTCTAGGTTTTCACACACATGCTCTGTCAGCGTGAGGTTGGTTTGTGACATTTTATCCATTAACACTAGTAGCAGGATAGTCTCAAGTAACCATGTGAAAACAAACTGTACTTGAGAGTGCGGCGAATGAGCTCCATGCTTCATTTGATTAAAATATTACACTGGCTGAAATGTAGAGTCAAAACAAGAACTGATGACTCAGCACTTGATGCAGAGCCTCACTTAAATGTAACTAAAATTACTGTCCACTTTGCTGACCTCAGTTCGCTTCTAACATTCTAAAGCCTCTTAATTGTTGTAGGGTTTCAGTGCAATGTAATGAAACATGCCAGGGTGATGCATTCCGTTGAAGCCATGTCTCCATTAACTTCTAAATTATTCATTAATTGTATTTTGCTGCTACTGTGTAATTGTTTACAACAAGCTTGTACTGGTAATGGCAGACTATTTTTTTTTTCAACTTGGCTATTTGGCTGATGTATTTACCCGAGGCAACGAACAAGGCCTATTGAACATTAACACGCAATTAGCTCAGAATACAACAAGGCCCTGGCTGACACTCCTGATGACATGGCACGGCATGTCTTCACTGGGGAATAGGAAGTGGTCCATTTTTCATTTTCAATTGTGTCTTGTGTTCCAGACAGTTACTTTAGTTCAAAATACTGTTTCAAAAATATCCCATGTCCATTGTTCTATATGAAGACATTTACCTGACAAGCATGGAATATACATATAATACACAGAAATAAACACAAAAGATAAAATGGAAGAGAATGGACGCCTACATTATTGACATTGTTGTGACTTTTATTACTTAAGGAGATCATTTTAATGCGATAACATACATGCAGACAAAGCTACAGCAGCAGTTTCTTTTGTCTGACAGCTTGTTCCCTAAAGAAGGGCCTATCTCATCACTCTTCTAGCGTCTCTATATTGTCAACAGCATTTGAAGTGTTCCTTTTCACTCAACCTCAGCCTTTTGTTACTGTAGCTACACACTGTCCACCAGGAGATGCTCCGCTCTGCTTCATGTCTCCAGAATGCTTTTTTTTTTAAAAAGTGAGCGAATGCTACACCTTACAAACAACACAATTTGTTTCCGTGTTATCCATAAACATGGAGTAAATTTCTCTTGCTAGACTATAAACAAAACTATGCACAACTCAGTCCTGGTGTAGACCTACAGATCTCTAGTCTGAGGCCTATCTGAAAGACATTAAACGTTGGATGACATTTAATTTCCTGCTTCTGAATACAGATAAAGCAGAAATGATAATCTTAGACTCAAAAATGCACTTCCTAAGCACCACTGCAAACTTTGCACTCAACCTAGACAGTTATCCAACAATTCCAAACTTACTTTTTAAAGATCGTGGGGTTACCCTTGACCCAGATCTTTTCTGTCAAAAAAAAATATATATGCTGGCATTCTTCACATGGGAAATATTGCCAAAATTACGATTTTACTTCCCTTAAATCATGAAGAACCAGTTGTCGTAACATAGTACACTTACATTGGCTAGGATGTTTGAAGGCCACTATATAGTCCTTGCAACATGTATATGGCAGTAATGGTGTGTCAGTAGACAATACTAGAAAACGTGGTATAGTTTTACTCAGCATCCCGTTTTATTTTCAAATGCTTACAAAACATTGCTCCATCTATTCTGAAAATAATAATAGACTGCAGGAATCTAGTTCCATGACCACCAGAGGCATTGCAGAAGGCAGTTACAGAGTTTCTGTGTGTATAACATCTTCTGGGCAAAGAGCTTTTTCTGGCTATGGTACATAATCATTACCTTATTACCTGACCAAATGAAACAGCTTCAGGTTAAGCTGAGGCAAAAACACTTATTTTTAACATAATGTCAGTATTTTATTGTATTTGTCCCTGACAAAAGAATAAAGAACTACATTCACAGATACATAATGCACATCTCTGTTTTATGGTTTGATTCCTTTTAAACTGTTTTCTACGAGTATCTCAGTCACCTTTTCCTGGAGCCAGGTATTAACTATCCAACTCTCCCCCAGCTGGCATCAGTTTTCGTGTTTTTCTATTCCCACTAGAAAAGAGCTTTGTGACAGTTCAATGTGCCACAGCTAATACATTTTGATGGATTGACAATAACCTCAAAACATTAACACAGCAGATAAACAAAGAAGATCTATGAGTCCTGTACGCTGATTTACAAGGCATGCAACCGAGAGTCTGTTACAGTATTTTATTTTTTTTTTTTATCTAGCTCTGAAAACACATTCCATGATACAAAATAGGTATGAAACACATTCCATGATACAAAATAGGTATGAAGTACTGGATATCTGCAATGTTGTACTGTGTTTATAAATTGGTGCAGGCAAATTTCTGTCTGTAGCCTGCAGGAGGGTCTGTTGCTAGTAGCAACTCGCTAGGAGATCCAAGGACCTTTAGGGCAGAGAAGCGGTGGCCTTGTTAGTTAAATGCAGTTGAACAGGTGTTTGCCTGCCAAAAAAGAAACCAGCAATCTTTTGTTCACATTTTTTCCACTATAAGGATTTCTCATTCTCATCAAGTTATTATTTGGTAATCATATTTTTAAATAGCTTTTTTGATCCAGAACACTAAAAATTATTTTCATTATGTTTACTGCATAAGTTTGCTAACGTTTTTTGTTTCTGTTTTCTGAACACGTTCTACTCCTAGGTTTCCACTGACTGTACAATGAAAAGGTAGACAAAGGCACGAGGATTAATTGAATCTTGAAATAATATTTTCAATTTTCTGAAAAAAAAAAAAAAAAAAAGTAATGCGTATTTGAAAGTGGAGCTTCGGGAAAATGTACTGCCACATCTATCAAAAATGCAGCTTTAAAAACGCTTCAGGCATCCAACCAAACGCTTCCCTTTTGAGTTTGCTTTGCTTTAACATACAAACGCAAACCTAAACACTGACCCTGGAGGGTGTAATATCATAGAGCCAAGTAAGGTGCCTTTAAGTGGAGCGGAGATAAAAAAGTAAGAGTTTTATGATGTGCTCACAAGCCATCATGAGCTTCATCGATAACCCGCATCCAGGCTTGAAGCTGCGTTCCCTGGGCACCCAAGCTCTAATCATCACCTCATCAATGCTCTCGTCACCGGGGAGCTGGAGGTGTCTCAGGTGCGCCCGTCCACCGCCCCCCGAGGTGCAGCCCGAGCAGGCCCGAGGAGCAGATCCTCGCTTGCGTTAATTTCGCAGCTTCTCTGGGGGCCGCCGTGTTGCTCTATGCCTGGCCTGGGAGCTGCTAATTGTTTCATCCAGGCAGCCTGTTCCAACCGTGCCTGAGACGGGCGCCGGGCTAAATTAGGCCATGGACATCTGTCTGAGAAACGCTGTGCCGCACCTGCATTGAAGGAACCGACGCCCGCCGCAGCCCGGAATTAAAGAGGGCTCCTGCTGTCCTCTGTGTGAGGAAGTCCTTGTTTGGAGAAGCCAGAAAGTGAGGAGTGACAGAGAGGAGGGAGGTAGACTGCAAGGATGCTGTCACGACCTGCTTCCTTCCCATTCCTCACCAGCTTTGTTGTTGCTGCTGCTGTTGTTTTTTTCTCTCTACAGAAGTAGCGCTGGTTATAACGACTCAAAGATGTAAAAGCACTCAAGTGACTGAAACCAAGATCTAAGCCTGCCTCAGAACAAAACAAGCACTGAAAAAGATATTTACCATGATGCTAAAACTAATGTTTCCCCTAGCATTGCCTCTTCACATATTAGGAGTAAAAATGCATGTGCCTTTCATCCTTGATAATACATTTCAAATTTTGGCTGTGACTGAAGACAGCAGCTCTAGAAACACTAATACCTCTGATTTACTCACTGATTAACTCACCGCTGGATCCAATCACAACCACCAAGCCATCCTAAGGGGAAAGTTACCCTGCTGTAAGACTGTGCAGTGCCGGATTAATGTTTTTTGAATGAATGAATGAATGAATGAATGAATGAATGAATGAATAGCGCATAGGCTCAGTTGTACCACACACTTTAAACACAAGGGTTGAATAGCCCCAGTTATCCCAGATACTTTAAACCTGATCCTGCTGCTGCTCTGATTGTCATGTGACATCACAGCGATGGATTTGGGCCCTGTGATACACTAGGGCCTTACCAGGGGGCGCACTTGCACTTCAATGCCATATTGATTTGAAGAGCAAAAGAGAGATGCCCCAAGTGACCTACTGGGCTTAAAACTATGCTTCCACTGTGAGCTGCAAAAGAACAATACCCTTTTCAATATAAAAACACTGAACACATTCAAAATGTCATGGTGGCTACAGCAATAACAACAAAAACAACAACAATAAACTCACGTATCCCCCTAAACCCAAAAAAAATCTCACACAAATAGATTTCACTACCCACCAGGTACCACTATTATGACAGAACTGTTGACAACCCCGGCCCATGCGCTGAGCGCCTCATGAAGAATGTGGCACTGCGTGGCCACGTCTGGGAGGGAAGCAGCGTTGCTAACGTCAGCTCGCGGCTCAGACACGGTGTTAAACTGTGTCAAGCGATTCGACCGGCCTCCTGATCCAGGTTCTGTGCACCTGGCAGGCCTTTAATCTACGGCGCACGGGCGCTCTGGAGATGTGCGGCACGAGTTCAGGGGAGGTTAAGTGCGGGCCCTCTATAATTTCTACAGGAGCACGGGGCCTGGGAAAGCTCTCCTTTCCTCCACATGACCTGCCTGGCACCACCTGCAACATCAATCGCGGCACGGCAACTGTTCCCCCGTCCCCTTGGCAGCACGAGTCTCCTGCAGCCGGGATGCCTCGCGGGCAAAGTTAGTCCCTCTCCGCTCACACACATTCCCGCGTGGCTGAGGTGTTCACATTACGCCCACCTCTGCCCTTTAACATACTGGACTTACTCAACATGTAAGTTCATCAAAACAGCCAGATAGCGCTGGCACGTGAGCAGATACAATGGGGTTATTACTGGAGGAAATCTGCAGGGTATTAGCCAGTGTGAGGGTCTCTGCTTTTCTCAAATTAAATCTTTAATGTAGTCTTTTTTCAGTGTCTAAAATTTGTTACAGACAAGTTTTGCATGTTTATTGCTATTCACTGGTGCTCAGTTTAAAGAGTACCCTCATGTCAAGGAACGGCAATGTCGTAAGGTTTGAAATGACAATCCTCTGGTACCCTAATCACTAGTCCAAATATAGCTGCTCTACATGACATACAACAATGAAGCCTTGTGTTTCTTCCCAAACATACTGGGGGAAAAAAACTATCATGGAAACATATCTAAAAAATCTTATGTTACCATGCACTCAGTCTAAATAGAACAGAATAAGTGCCTTCAATAACTGGCCTTGCATGTATACGTATGCATAACTGAATTAGCTGTGCAGGGGGATCTCAGGTGTAAACCCACACACACACACACTCAGAAGAGGAAGAGGGAAGGAACCCGCAGATTCTGTTAATAGTTACATAGCCTCTGCACACGGCGGTTATGTTTCCTGACGTAAAAATTAGAGAGCTAATGAAAAACAAGTCACAATGAATAAAGCTCAAAAAGGAAATCCTCCTTCCATCTGTTGGGAAGTGTAATGAAGTGCCCGGCACTTGGGCAGGGAGCTGAGGGGATCTGGGCTCGAGCTGCTCCGAATTCTACACACACAGCTGAGGCTGGGAGGGGCGGCACTCGCACAAGGAGGAAGCACGATGCTTCTCAGCACCAGAGAATGTGTGGCTTCACCTCTAGCCAAAGGATGCAGTGGGTCTACGTGCAGTAGAAACACACCTCTGTCTATTGACACTATCTGTTCATAGATCATTCTCAGACCGAAGGCAGAGTGCTCTGGGGAATAAGGCAGTCCACAGAATAGTGTTTGAACTGGTAAGAATTTCTCCTTGGTTTCCATTTTCACACCCATGGTCTGATTATGTGTGCTGAAAATTCTATGAGCAGTGCATCAGGTGGGTTTTCCCACTGCTCTGTGTGATGCTGGTTCCCCGTTTTTCAAACCTCACAACAAACAGAAACCTTGAAGTAGTGTGGAGAAGTCATGCGTATTTACTCTGCAGTTAATGTGGGAGTAATTTAAGAAGAGGAAGGTGGGTCCACTAGCTTTGAAGCTGTTGCTGAATCAAGTCCATCATGTTATACACACAAACACTTCACAGTGGCATAAATCTGGTTCCTCACATAATGGGCTATGCCCTTCCCAGATCGTACTGTATATGGCAGAAAAACGCCCAATAACATGGCAGAAAGGTGCTGCTTCCACCAGCACAAACAAACACACACACCCACACACACGCACACACACCCTCTATATCGTCTACCATCCGCCTGTGTGTGCTGTATGCCCCAGGCTTCAGCTCCTCACAGACATTAAAGTAATATCACCTGAACAAAGCATTGCATCCTTATTGCTTTCTCACTAAATCAGATTTGAAGGGAACAATCTATGTAAGTGATTAAAACAGAATGGGGAAAAAAGATGATGCACGCATTTTATTCATAAAGACTCATAAAGTGTGTATTGCAGATATGGACTCCAGGCAATGTTGCTATTGTGTAGCAAGAAAGCTGTAGTGTTGACTCTGCTAGCACGTGCCCATACTCATATACAGTGCAAACACAGACATACACTGCAATCTCTACAACCTGTCACCTTGCTGAAAGAAATGAAGGGAGGAGATGGACCGTTGGACCATTTCACTTGGCACTGTGACACGAAGATGCTCGCATCATCTTCCTGTCCCTGTCTTTCCTCCATCTCTCTCTCTGTTCCCCCTCTTCCACAGCTTCTCCCTGTCTCTGTTGTTTTCCATCTAGCTTATTTTTTTTTCCTTTTTAGTCTCCATCTCTCTCTGTCCATCGGTCTCTCTCTCTTGCTCTCGCTCTGTCTGTCTCTTTCTGTGTGTCCCTTTCTCTCAGGAGTGAGGTCTGTTCATATCCGCAGCAGAGAGAGGGGATTCAGAGATAATGTGAACCAGCCAGAGGCCCGTGTCTCTATCCCTGTACTGACAGTAGAATGAGACTGGCTGTGTGTCTATTCACCTGACAGCTAAAACTCATTGTCACTGACACTGCCTTCTTCACAGAGAGATGCCTGAGTGCACATCAGCCGCAGTTTACCAACAACCACCAACATACTACAACATGCCTAAAACATCGGAGAAACATTAAGAGAGGTGCCACATAGCCAACATAATCTTAAAACCTAAAACCACAGTCAACATGACAGGCCTATAGCCCACTGTGGTCTTAATGGAATTGACTGGTATGAAATAAAAACAGATCCAGACATCCCAAAACTAATAAAGTGGATTAGACTCTCTGGGAGCTTAATAACAAATTCTGTCTCATATCTGAGGCTGTGAAAACCACTATGCAGTCTGTATACCTCCAGCTGTGATGAATCACTGCTTTCCGTTTGCTTCTGAGAAAGTGTGGGAAAGTGCTCACGCCATTGACATGCCCGAGATTGTGTGTGTGTGTGTGTGTGTGTGTGTGTGTGTGTGAGTGTGTGTGTGTGAGTGTGTGTGTTATCAAAGCCACGCTGAGCCTTGATATTGATGTGATAGCATTAGTGTGTTCAGTTGTTTCTGTGTGACTCTGGTCCCCAGGGACAGGACTCTGTGACCACTGGGGTCGTTCCCCTGGTCCACGCTCCCCACTGATGCCAGCTGACAGGACCATCCTCCCGCCCCCGGTGCTGACGGACCAGTGTGACACCGCTGACCTGTCCTCCAGCCCGGCCTGCAGCCTAAGTGTGCTTTGACCCCTCTAGACCCCCTGCGGAGAGCAGGGCCTCCACCAGCCAGCAATCTCCACGCATACCACTGGCAAACAGACTTGGGAGCAGTCAAGATGAAGGAGACCAGACAATCTGCGCACATAACACGGGAAGATGGATACAGGGACAGTCGAAATAAGGCAGATCAGACCGCAGAGATTATTCAGGGAGGGAGATGTGGGGACTAGAGAGGTCAGACAGACTCCTTGCATAACATCAAGTAGGACTAATATCATCAGCAGTCACATGCTGGCAGTAACACTTTGCTATTCCAAAACAGTGTCACACATAGGTGTCACAAGACACAAAGCCTTAGTTTTCAGTGAGGCACTGACTAGGTGCTGTGTCAAACTGGAGAGATGTATGTAGCCATGATGTGCACTGCAAACAACCGAAACAAACTGTGAGTGCATGTCTGTATGAGTGCGTATGGGTATCTCAGAGTCAAACCGTTGCTCACCGAAGGCAAAAAGAGAGAGAAAACGCACTGCTGTTTGCATTTCTTATCCAACACACTCTGCACTTGCTCCAGTAATTACCCGAGTGCCATTCCAGGTTAATGATTGACAGACAAGAACTGGGGAGTGTTTTAGTTGTGTGGCACTCAAGGAAGAGAAACTGATGAACGGAGCCGGTTTGGCAGGCCTGCCAGAGAAACACGGGAACAAACATTACAGATGTGCTTGCTGGTTCAAACGCGGCTCAGCATGAAACGATGGAATTAGTAAGACTGATGTTGGCTCCCTGGAGCACTGTAAATATTCAACTAGGGTTCTTTTAGGACTGGCTCGAGTTCTGAAAAAAAGTTTTCATCGCTCTTCTCTGCTACATGCGTTAATTACCCTGCTAAAAGGCATAGGGCAAGAGCTCAATATACTACAAGTTCCTGATAGAAAGAAAAAAAAACCTAAATACTACAATACTAAAGGTTTTGGAGAGGCATCCCTGACACAGCCAGCCTTTTTCGATCAATAATTTATTTCCATATAACTTCACCTTGATTCAATGACTAAAGATGGCAGACATATATTAAAGCTGTCAAATGGCCAAAAAACATCAACTGGAAGATAAGCACTGCACTGACTCACAGGAGCTTGAAGAACAGCAGGGTGCTTGAGAGCAGTAACGCAAGGAGACCCTGGCTGAGATACCCACCCCGGTTCCCACAGGGCTCAGTCTGCACTCAAGATGAGCATGTTGCTGACTGAACCGCTCGGTAGCACAAACGGGCTTACTACCATAGTGTCAGATCAAAGCTTCTCTGTGAAACAGTTATTTAGCGGTAAAATTTAATGCACTGCTATAAGCTCCCTCAAAATGTCATATCTGTACGGAGCCAGAGGCATATTGTGTGTGTTTGTGTGTGTGGGTGCATACGCACTTGGCATTTATATATTAATGCACAAGTGTTGGTGGGCAAACCCCGAGTTTTAATTAGTCATCTTTAATGAAGCCAATTTCACCTCCTTGTTTGTTTTTCATTTCAGATCTGCTTTATGAAGTTCAGGTGAATACTGACCTTTCTGCCCTGCCGCCAGCAGAATCAATAATTATGGAATTAAGTGAATTAAAAGCTGGTGGTGTCTGCATGGTAACCGAGGGGTGGTTATTATGCCAAGGCAATAATGAACTCAATGGCTTGTAAGTAATGCCCGCATCTGATGGCCACCATCTCCTCCTGCCTTCAGCCGTTCTCGCGTTGTAGGAGACCGTGCCTCTCCCTCTTCAAGGACGATTAGATACTTTGCCCATTTTGCGTGATTGCTGTTTGAAGGGAATGAAGGGACCGACTGTTTGATGTGGTCAGCATGTACACTAATTGCACGGGATTGTGGGTGATTGCAGAGTGCTACTGAATGGACCCCACAGCCCCCTCTGTACTGCGGGCCTTAAATAACCCTGAGTGGACTCTCACAAAAAGTGCCTTCCATTCTCACACAATGTTTGTTGCTTTTTGTTAAATGCTTCAAATGATTTCATAAATAAATGCTTTCATAAATGTTTTTTAACTGCTTTCATAAGCAAGTGTACCCTGTATTCCTGCTGTGAAGCTTGGTTCAGGGGCACAAATGAAGAATGGCTCCACTAGGCTCACAGAATGAACTTAAAATCCAAAACCACATTCACTCAAGTCTCTTATCATCCTCTACTAGGTTGGGATCTCTTAAAAATGTAGATAAAACTGTCAGGTAATCAATGCTTGGCAGTTAGATGCACTTAGGCATTTTAGAGCCAACTGTCTACAGATGCCTTGATACAACAATAATCTACATCTAATCCTTTAACACTGGACTGTAGAGTAACTCAACAGATCTGTATGAGAAATAATCCCCATCCTCATTAAACACTTAATACTATTTACTAAAGCCAAAAAAGCCCATTAGATCTTAGAGCACACAGATACTGCACACCTGCTTATCTGTGTCTTTCATGATGTCATTGCTTATGAGGTGAAGAGGCAAGGCAGGTACTGTAGGAATACCCCCCAACCCCCCCACCACAATTTAGCCCACTAAGAAATGTGACAGTCATGATAATGCTGCAAAAGTCATATGAAGCAATACAGAACCTGGTGCCTTTACTTCTCTGCTTCTGTAGCACCTTACCTTCTGTTCTTGCCTCCTTCCTCTTGGTCTTGAAAGCAGAACAGCTTGTCTCCACTTCGAATAAGAACATAATTGCTGCCAAAGCCTTTGTAGAATGCCATTGTGCAGAAATGTATTAGTCTTTTTTTTAAACAATGGTGAATTTAAGTGAATATTAGTACACTGCTGATTACTTGAATACACCATTGATGCCTTTTTTTCATTTTGCAGTTTCCTTCCAGCATAGACAGTCAGAGACTTTAAAGACTTAGAAAAACTACATCAAACCAAGTCAGCGAGATTGGCCTGGTTTGATGTATGACTACAAAATCAACAATGATCAAAACTTGGCTTACCAAAATATTGAAAAAGTAATAAAACTTGGCCTTTAATTAAACAGTCTTTTATGAACAAACATGAACAAACTGTAGAAATGCAAGCAATGTTGGACTACAGCTGACACAATGAAAACCAAAAACAAAATGCCCACGCACAGAATATCTACTGGATCCACCAACAGTATCTGATTATCTTGACCCAAAGCCAGAAGTCAAAATCTAACAGCCCTGAGGATAGCAGTATCCCCATAAAAATCCTGGTGGCACTTCTTCCAAAACACCACAGCCTAAAGTCTGAGCTAGGAATGGCAAGCTTTCATGTGACCACCAACATCCCCCTTTTCTGCAGTTTCCCTGGTTTCACAGAACACCTCTTAAGGGTGCTGATTTCGGGGGGGGGAGAGATGAAAACTGATGATTGGTTGGGCACGGCAAAGCAGAGCCTCGGCCCTTCGGCAGGTTGCCCGGCAGCCAAATCGGAGCTGCTGCCACCGCCATCTGTTCCGGCGGAGTTAAATAAAGTGCCGCTTGCGCGCTGCAATGAATCGATCGCTGGATGGAGCACGTCAACAGCGCGCACCTCTGGGCCGTGACGCTCGGTGAGAAATGAACTTATTGCGAGGAGAGTGAAGAAGAAAGCCGCGCTGGCCTTTCGGCAGCTTGACCCCAGGGAGTCTCCTTCCGCACCAGTAGGGCAGCGGCTTCGAATCAATCAGTCGAAACAGGCGAGTGAGGCCAGAATGCCTCCTCGCATCCTCACATTGGGGTGCTGGGGGTCGCACTGTACTCACGTTTTAAAAGTTACTAAGCAACATGCACATCACAAGGCAAAAAAATTATTGCACTTAGTGCATCACCTAAGAAACACCGCCACAATGCCTGTGGAATGTTAAACAAGAAACTGCTTTCAACTCATGCACTTATCTGATTAAAGAGTATGGAAAAAAAGAAAGCACTAATTCAGGAGTTGCACCCACAAACATTCCAAACCCAAGCGCAGCCAGGCACTGGTACAAGTGCACCAGCAGTCCCTCCAGCTCCTTATCATTATGCTGCACTTAATACTGACCTCTGTTTTTTCCCCATTCTAATTAGTTTCCTCAATAACCTTTTGGATTTCCTTGTGTTTCTGCTTTTTATGTTTTGTGAACCAAATCACTTGATCTTTCGTTCTGAAAGTTGAACAAGGGTTTATTAAGTCTGGAGTGATTTTGTTGCCAAAAAAAAATTAGGAGAAGGAAAAGTAGAGCTGGGGTCTTAAAGTTCAGGCTGTTGAGCTCAGCTGCTGAAACTGTGTCCTGGAGCTGATGGGTGCACTCTAACCCGGGGATGGGCAATAATGCTTGATGACACAGTCATTATTTCGATAAGGGAGGCCAGCTCTCGACAGCTCAGTACATTAAGACAAAAATGATACATCTCAGATTAAGGCTTCACCTAAAGCAGTGCAGCCCATTTTTCTTTCAGTAACAGCACGGTTCGATGATGCAAAAGCTGAGGAAGCAGATTCAATGATGACGTGGACTAAATCTTCAAATCCTCCACAAGAGGTGGCCATTCCTCAATAGGGCGACCCAACGATTTTCATTCCCTCACATTGTGCTCTCCAGGCTACTGCGACCAGATGAAGTGGGTGAGCACTGGGGGGACGCCAGAGGGGTGATTTTGGGCAAGGCTGCAACCGCCCCACTGTGTTTCAGGGAGCAGAGGTCAGAGATAGGCAGGCTGGCTGGAAGCCCCCCCCCACCACCACCATTCCTCCCCTACTGTCCTGTTTATTGGGGGCAGCAGAGCGTGAAGAAGGCTGGCTGGCTGCAACTGATCCCATTACTGAGCTCCTTCCCCAGGGCCAAATGTCAAGTGGCTGGGGCAAGGTAGACAATGACAGAGGGGGGGGGGGGGGGATGCAGCGGTTATGGTAGGTGGCAAAAAAGGAACCTCCTGGTTTGTCAAGAAGATTATAGAGAAGGGGGTAACTCATAATGTTTTTGGAAGTAATACACACAGTGCACTGTAATCTGGGAGGTCTTTGAGGGTCCAGCATCAACACAGATTACCTCCTGCCAAACCAAAAGGGCAGTTTGAGATCGCCTGCGGGACAGCACAGTGTGGAGGGCTGATGGGATTGGGGGCAATGGAGGACTGGGCTATGGGTTGGTCATCGGTCAGGTTCAGTGACTGGCTTTGCCACGAGTCACAGCCTCTCTGAGTCTATGAGGACCTGTGCCCTGGGGCAGACATCTTAACATAACAAGGTCAGACATTGAGTATCTGAAAATAAAGCCCTCTGCATAAGGTTGCATTTGGCTTTTTTTTTTCTTTTTTGATGAACTCCAACCAGTACAATACTCTTCCATCTTTTAGGGACAATACAAACTGAAGAACAGAAAACAACCATGGAAAAAGATATTTTTTTCCCCCCACGATAGACAACTGCACAGCAGTTACCCAACAAAGCTACAACTTCATAATGAGGTTTATCACATTTCACTGGATCCCAGTTGCCAGTGCTGGGCACTGCTGACTCCATGTACAGTACCACCTACGTTAATGGAACGTCCCACACTGAAAGGCATTGACACGGAGTTCCATGGGGGTAGAATGGTCCCAATTGTTCCATCCTGGCAGTGAGAACTGGTTGCACAACAGCGGCTTTGTGGGACACTCCCGCTGTATTTAGATCACTTTTGTGGACTGGTACTGTTTTCGCAGAAGCCTATTGAAGACAAATTGTGAAAGAAACTAACAAAAACTAATAGCACAATGTTTGGGACAACATGCTCTGTTGTGGCCTTTTTTAGCTAAAATGTTATGGGGTCACAGAAATTGACAAAGCACCCCTAATCCAGACTTGGAATTGCGGTCTATATTATGATTTATGGAACATCTTAAAAAAAGTGCTGGATAATCTCTAATGTGAGTCATATCTCCTCTATTGAGAGAAAACATTTTAAACATATATCTTAGGCATCTGCTGGTCTGAGGGGGTATTGTAGGTAATAACAAATTTATTCTGCATTATGTGATCTGTGTCAGTGTGATGACTTGCAGGACACTGATATTAACCCAATCATCCAAAAATCCCACTTTTGGTCAGGGCATCGCAGATAGTACACAACACTAGGTGTAAGTAAAGTCTGTGGAAAAGCTTGCTGTTCTTTTCAGATAAATTTCTCTTGCGGTGATGTCTTATATACTCTGCTGTTAGAGCTATTTGACTGGGCTACTTTAGTGGAGGGACAGAAATTGCAGGTAATCTCACCAGAGTGTCATAAATTCAAAAATGGCCATCTGAATTGAGCTGAAAGTTCCCTTTCTAGAAAACAAAATTGCTACCCCGTGTTTTAATGCTAACACCCCCCAACATACAGCTGTACCCAAAAATTAAACAATTAAGATCTGAGATGGAACCATAGTAAACCATAATCACAACTATCATAGGGATTACAGACACACTGAGAAGTGGCCATTAACTATGTGTAAAAGTAACTGTTACACACAGTTACTGGACTCAATAACAGTAACTGGACTCTCAAAGTCCACACATTACTACCAACAGAGGGATGGGGGGTGTGGACCTGAAAAATGTGGAATCACCATTACTTGATTTGTATGTGCTGTACCATCAGTGACACCATCTTATATGTACTTGGCAAAAATTTAAATAAACAGCTGCAATATAGCGATTAACCTCATTGCATATTTCACTGCATAACTGGGTGGGTTGCATGTCTTACATTTCACACGTTACCTATTTGCACAGAAGGACATATGGTGGGGAAATTCAGGTCAAGCGCCTTGCTTGTATATACAACAGCAGGGTCCCTCTCAAACCTGCCACCTGGGCACGAGTCCATTTCACTGACCTCTACGCCACACTGTGGTCCATTCATGAATCCTTGTGGCTGCTTCCCTGTGAAAGCCACTCAGGCCTCAGTCCCAAGAGGTTCAATTTGGCAAATGAAAGCCGAGCTCTTGCCTCCACTGGGCCATCTTTCTGAGACACGTCGCTGTGCGAGTCCCTTCTCCAATAGTGCCGATAAGAACCAGCGGGTTTCCTTCAGAAGGGGTGTGTCATCAGCGGCAGATGTATTGAGCATGTATTGGAGGGCATGTATTGAGCCACTTGAGAGATATGAGGGAAAAAACGAAGAAGGAAAGAATGGAAAATATTCAGAGGCCCTTGTCAGGTGGGCCGAGGCGTGTTGGTAATGTATGACAGCGAGGCGGGGGTCTGAGAGCTCTTAGGGAGGCACCTCACGATGCACAGGAGGAGCAGGGAGGAGAAATGGCGACAGGAGGTATCTGGTAAGTGTCAGCTCGGCTGGAGGTGAGTGAGGCACAAGAGGAGCTTTCAGTCATCCGTGAGGTGCATTCTGGTAGCTGCCACGGGAATTTAGTTGAGTGGTATCTTGCCTCATACAGGAGAATGAGGGGGGAAGGGGTCATAGCCCCCATTCGAAAGCCACGCTCTATCCACTACACCAAGCACGAACAGGAAATGGAAGGGTGAAATTCATAATGATTTTCTCACTATACAAAGGGAAGGGGAAGTCTGTTTGAAGAAAATGGTGGTGGAAACACAATTTAAAAAATCTAATGGGTATATGTCTGAAAGGCACCAGAACTGCTGCTCCTGTGGAGCACTGGCCATGAGAGAAGGCAAATGTCAACCTGCTACCAGGACCCTTTTGCCACACAGCCCCTTCCCTCTGTGTGATCAAACGATTAGCTCTGTAGCCCGACCAGCCTTGCAGAGAAGCGCCATGTTCACCCACCCTCAAGTAATCTGATGATGGCAAAGTGAGCCTTCTGTCTCGGTTTCTCTCACAAACCACACCCAGCTTATGAGAAGACAGGCCATCCATGGCTAAACAGCTGAAGAATGGATGTATCTGTTGGGAATTACAGCTATCACCTATGGAGCCTTTACTTATTGTGATCAGACATGTTCTCTGTTGTATCTGGGAGGGAGGGGGTGGAGGGAGACTGACACTTAACATTACTGGACATTGCCTCCACTGAAAGACAGAGCATCCAATGGCTGATACTAATTGGGCATGACCTTTACTTCAGATTGATCCATTTCTTAAGCCTCAACAGGAGGTGTTCGGAAATGTAGGTGTTTTTAAACCCTGTGTGCCCCACATTTTAAAATGAAATCTAACCTACCTCTGGGTAAGAGGGTGAAAGTAAATGGCTAATGAAAAAAGCAAGTTTACGGTCGCTGCTAATGTGCATTTAATGTGCACTCCTGGGCGACTGCCTGTCTGCTAACATGCTGTCACCTCCACAAGAGCTCTGTGCTTGCTGTAACAAAAGGGCCTATCATTTGGCAAACTGCAAAATAAATTTTACTGCTGACAACACGCATGTCTCAAGTTGTCGTGTCCTGCTGAAAGGCCTTTATTTAGTTGTGTTTATTTCCCTCGAAACTTTTAACGCACGCTCCCCGGGCTTAGCATTCAGGGTATTGTGTTTGCGGACACTTCCCCGTTCCGCATCAGGAGTTCCCTCGGCCTCGATGGGCTGCTTATGCTCAGAGGAGCCTGCCTCTCATTAGCGCAGAGTGGAAAACAGGCAGATTCGAATCCATCAGCATACCGCTATAATCTGTCCTCAAGCTGGAAATGGCAGTTCAAGTCAAGGCGGGTGCTTATGGAACGGGTGTGAACCACGCGCTTGCAGTCATATTTTCCATGGCGGGAGCTAATCAAATGTACAAACCGCTCCATTTCACTGTCAAGGGACTGGGCATGAAGGACTGGCTGCCTGCTCAACGGTACAACCCGAACTAATGCACCCCGCTGTCTGAACAGGCGCGGCACATGAAGAAAAACTTTGCAAGGAGAAGCGTAGACAGTAAATTTATTATTTATTAAGGCAGCGCTTTTATGGCTTCAGTGCTCGACCATATGATGCGCTTTATGCAGGGGCTCATTAAGCCTGCTTTGCTGCGGGGTACAGCTACAGCGCTCTGATGTACACCAACAAACCCCCGGGTCCATAAACAGGTCAAAACTCTACAGTACTGCATGCGAGTATATGTGTGTGGACAAGGGCATGCTAGAGTGTGTTTCCCATGCTCATCTTCCTAAGGTCTTCCAGGGCTTTGGGTTGCTAAACTTCAGTACCCCATGTTGGCCCCTCCATGGTGAGACTTTGTGACCATAACAGCCCCTTTGTGTGAGCAAGGACCATGCTGGCTTCCCATAGCCTCAGCCTCTTCCGATATCAGCCCACCAACCATCTGCCCGGGGAACAGCTCTCTCTTTCATTAGAGCACCAACAGCAAGATGAATAACTATTTATTATGTGCTGCACGCCAATAAATATAAACATCACGTACACACTCATCAGTCACAATCACCGTAAGAACACTGCCACTGTTTCTAAACAATATCACATGCTAGTTTGGCAGGAATGTTTCTGTTATATTACATTTCCTTAGCAGACACTTGCATCCAGAGTGACTTACATAACTGAGAATTTTTATATGTTCTCAATATTCACAACTTGACATTTACTGAGGCAATTCAGGTTTATTACCTTGCCCACGGACACAAGCGCAGGCCCACCTGGGAATTGAACCAACAACCTACAGTTTATAAGCCCTGCTCCTTATCACTACACCAAACTGAAATAATTTGCCTGTATACAAGGAGCCCCCCACAGCATGCCCTCTCACTCATAGAGATGGAGCACAGAAATGGATTCCTCTGCTCTGGGGCAGAGATGGGAGAGGGGGACTGCAGAGTGCAGGACTGCACAATCAGGCCAGTGTGCTCTGATGGAGGTCCAACACAGGCCTCTCCTGGCTGCTGTCCAGATGTGGCTCCAGAATCCAACCCATGATGCCTCATGTTCAATTTCCCAGCCTGATTAGATCAACACTGAATCCACAGTGCCCATGTGCAGATGATCATGTATCATAATGTGCCCTTATAGGAGGCTATGAGAGCACTTTCTCCAATAGCATTTAATCAAAGCCACTCTTTTCGGACATGTACTGCTTACTGTATGCTATACATTTTCACCATATCGCTAAACAGTCACCAAATGCTCTGTCGTTTTTTTTATTTGTTAGTGTTGTAATTTGCATGGTTTCCATATTTTGGCAAAGTGTTTTAGAATGCACATGTGTCTGAGTACATGTAGCTGTGGGTACATGTATACACACACACACACACACACACACACATACACACAAAGCCCCTCCGGCCCCGGTTTCAGTACTTTGTAAACAAAATGGGCGCTCCAGCTTCAATCACCTGTCTGCATGCCCACCATGACTGACAGAGCCCCTGGCGGCCCTGCTCTCTGCCTGGTTAGAGTCTAATGAAAACAGATACAGGGGGGAATTTTGAAACGGCGCCGAATTCACTTCACGCAATCAAACAGCCTCTCAGCCTCCGACAGCAACCCTAGCAGGGGGGAGGGGGGGGAAGACAGAGATTGAAGGACCTTTAGACACCCCGTTTCAAAGGAAAGAGAAAACATGCAGGGCAAATTAATTGTCAGGGGCAAAATGATCAAAAGGAGGGTGGAGAGGAACATGGTCGATTTAATGCCATTTTCAAACCCTCTTCCTTTCAGTCACAGTTGTTACCTCAAAAAGCTCATCCAGTGTAGCCCTTAGGCGAAAGGAGAGGGCTCTTGCAGACCTAGAGGGCTGCAGGGTTTGGTGTTCTTCTTACGCTTTGGCTCTTAATTGTTAAATTTAGATTATTAGGTAGGACATCCCCTCACCATTGTTACGAGTCTAAATCAGTTGCTAATTAAAAGGTTAGACTGCCAGTCTTTTATTCTACACCATGGTGTCAAACTCAGTTCCTGGCAAGCTGTATGTGTTCTAGTTTTTGTTCCACCAACTGGCAAGTTGGCTTAATTACATCATTAGTTAGACCCAAAGTTTTCAGACCCAAAGTTATGGATATTTCTGGAACACAATGCACTGTTCAACTGAGACACTCCCAAATTTTAGAGGCATAGTCACAAAATCGTAAACACTACAGCTATTGCTAAACAGCAAAAGGTGAGTCCGCTGACCAAAGCGGCACCAGTGCAGAGTGTGACAATCCTGATGTCTGTTTCCTTTTTGTTGATAATGCAAGTCACCTATGAGTCAAAGTGCTGTTTTTTCCATTTCTTTTCTTACCCAGCTGAGAGGCACTGACATTGTTTTGACAAATGTTACAGCACTTTTTTTTTTGAAAACTTATAAGGAAAATGTAATTTTTATTTTCACAAAATATGTAAACAGTTTTTGGTGGCACATTTGATTCCAAACCTTGCTACTGAATTACAAACACAAGCTCTAACATATTGCTGACATCCTTTACACTAAGATCCCCCCACCCCCCACTGAATGCTATTGTGTTTGTGTTTTTTGTGGGGTGATAAACAAAAATAAGTAAATAAAAATGCACTTTTATATATTTATTTTTAATATTCTGGGCATTGGGTGGCAGAGAGAGGGGCTACCTTATAATCAAGCCTGCTCATGTGTTTTATATATATATAGCCACACTTGTGTGGAAGCACTGTCAGGATACCATGACCATCCAAGAGCAGGACTGGGCAGGCTTTCTCAGTGGCAACCATATATAGAGGCGAAGCATCTGCTCCTGGGTCCAGAACATTCTAACAGCCCCCGCCCCATCACACACACACACACACACACACACACACACACACAAATGCACTCACACACCTCGCCTCCTGCTTGGCACAATAATTTTTAAATCTTACATACTGGCCCAAAAGAATAAAACAGCACCCGCCTCAATTACGCTTTCAGGGCAAAGTCAGCAGGAAATGTAATTGCTCTGAGCGCTTCCTGCTCCCACAGATGGGATGTGAGGTCATGGCTGGGCATTCTGAGACTCCGAGGGACAGGGGTAGCAGGACAGACCCTCGGGGAGGACAGCGCCTTCCACTGCTTCGGCTGGGGCCGGCAGTGACGTGCAGGTGGCTGGCCACCTGGGGGAACTCAGCATCGGGATGACCTGACCGCATCAGAATCTGGATCACCTGAGCACATCACCTCTGGACCACCTAACCACATTCAACTCTGGATTAACACCTGGATTAGACTGTGGATCAAGACCTCCTTGTCCAACATCTCCTACTATTGTGCTTTTCTTAATATAAAACAGCTCCAGCACAGGACAGCTTTCCCTCCATCATAAGACTGGAGAAAGTACTGAGCTACAGCAAAATAGGTGCACAGATGGAACAGAAAGTGAATGGTCAGAGGGCATCTGACTGTGAACTGTTTACTGTGGCAAAAGGGTCATTCATCAAGAAGGGGTCTCAATAGAAATACAACAGACAGATTCCACAGGTCCCTCCAGGGCACACTGGGAGACTGCAGCAGGGATGAGAGTGGGGAAGACACAAGGGAAGCGGAAAGTGGGGATCCATTTCTGATCGTCAGACTCTCCTGCCCGGCTCCATTCCTGACACGGTAACGTGGGTGTCGGGCCTTTTTCCCCAGCTACCTGCCTGAAGCCCATTCAGCAGTGGGGCCCTGCGAATGTTCACCTGAAACGCTCAAAACAAACTGGCTGAAGAGTGGTCACATATCATTACACATGCAAAGTGCACTGAATAAGCACCAGTGCACATCTGTGGCCACAGCCGCAACGGCGAAGATCCTCCCATTCGCTGAGCGCCGGATGTCCTTTCCCATTATGTCGCCACAAATGAACATGACAGTCTTGTCAGAGGCTGCTGTGAGTGTCTCCTCTCCGTCCACCACAAACGCTCTCACACCGACTGACCGTGAACTGACCCCTCAGAACACACTGACAAACCCTGACAATGACAATGTCTTTTCCTTCTGTACGCTGAATCCCATATTTCAACAGTTCGCCAACTGTGCTTTTTTTAACCTTTCATCCCCATGAAGTCCTGCAGGGCTGCATGTTTTTTATTTATTTTTTTTTAACTAATGAAACGGCAATCGGAGCCCTTATTAAGCAAGGGGAGCTGCACACCACACAGACCCCAGGTGCGCGTTAATCAAAGTGTTTCTGCTAAAACCCTCCAATTTGCTGATTGTGGGAAATATCCGTTGGGTGTTTGCGCTGTAAACACAAATGTACTTCCTTGCATACTCACAAAAAACACACCTTGGAACAGGCAAGAAAACAAATACAAAGTGAAAATTCAGATTTTAGAGTTCATTTTTCAAATGCTCTTTATTTCAATTGCTAAATAGAAGAAAAAAATAATGAAAGTTTAATGATTACAAGCTGTTACTTATGGCATGTTTCACTCTCTTAAGAAAGATATGATCAGGCCAATGAGCTGCGTGGCAGAATAGCAGAATTTCTGGGCATACAGGCTGCCAGTAGAGGATGGAAACAGAGGGTTTGTCCTGGCAACCTTGGACTCCATGCCAGTTTTGGTGTAAGTACAAATAACAAGTAAAGATGGCATCAGTGGCAGTGGCTGTGTGAATGAGGCAGTGCAGAGGTGGCAGATTAGGAAGCGGACGACCGGGGGATCTGGCGTTTGGGAGGTGACCTCTCGGGCACTGCAAGGGGCACGGGACTTCTGCGGAGAGACAGACAGCCGGTTTGGCATCTCCTGCCCTCAGCCAGCATTGTTCCATCTGACACCGGGAAAGGGGACAGCGGGCAGCAGTCAGAGCTGGGCGTAAGCTGACCGATAGGGCCCCCCTTCCGCTGCGACAAGGTGAGAAAGCTGGACGCGGGCCAAACGGGGCAAAGCACAAAGCCCTTCATCCCCGGGCCCTGGCCTTGCAGCCTCCGCGCTACGATAGGGACGTGAAACGGCCTGGCGAGGCACTGGGCCCCTGCTGCCCAGTCCTCTCTCTCTCTCTCTGACGCATGGTGTGAGAGGACAGGCTGTGTACTCTTGGGAGTGCCAAGCCATCGCACTCCAGCCCTCTGCTCTCGGCCTGGTGAGAAAACAGGCTGCGTGACATTCCTATCTGGGCACTCTGCCCCTCTCCAACCCCACCTGGGGAGGAATTAGGCCATGCAGCAGCCCAACAGATTGAAGTCGCAGGGCTGCCCTGTCCTGACAAAGGGGAACAAGGGCGCTGGCTCCACCTTTGTCCCCTCTCCCTCAGTCAGAGAGAGAGAAAATGAGCTCTCTCAGACACCAACACCTCCCCATCACTGTACAAGGTGACGCCTGCCACCAATGGCCACCTGGAGGGACAAGTAGATGTGGGGGGGGGGCTGGACAGAATGGAGACATGAACATAGAGGGAGCACACAAAAAAGACAGAAATTTGAAAGAGGGAGGCAGGAAGGCCCTCGTCTTGCCAGGCTTGTGTTCCTGTCACCTGGCCTTTTGGGTAAATATTTACACAGAGGGGACCCGGGCTGCAGACTCAGAGCGTCGCTCCAAATGTCAGCTCTCATAAGCCACAGCTGACGGTCCCAGCACCCGTCCCACTTCTCCTCTTCCCCGTCCAGATGGTGAGGGGAGCGTCTTCACAGCACCTCCCTCTCTCCCATTCAGCGCCCGTGCTAACCGAATCCTTTCGCCGGAAATTTGTTTGTCACAGACAGACCTCGATTACAGCAGAGGTCTGTGTCTCTCTCTCTCACGTTCAGCGTGGAGACATAAACACACTGCTATGAGGTCTGGGATCAGCAGCTCCATTGATTAGGAGAAGATCGATGTCACGGTTACCCAATGATTCTATCAAAGCACCATACAAAGAGATGGCCTTTGTGCTCTTAATGCAATTGAGAATTTACTGAAAGGAAATATTGTTGCCATCTCACTCCCCCAAAAGATTTTATTACCACACAGTAGTGTGTATGGGAAGGAGAAATTACAAAAATATCAATACATGGACTTGTGCATGCTCATGTTCTCTCCTCCACAGTGTAAATGTGGAGAAATTAGTATCTGTCTGCATGTGGCATATATGAATATATTTTGAAGAAACTGTGTGCATGTGAGCTGTATGAATGAAACAGGAGTTTGTGTGTGTGTGTGTGTGTGTGTGTGTGTGTGTATGTACACACGTGTCCTGTGGACACAGGGGAGACCATATCAAGAAACTCCCCATTAGCTGTGCTACTTGTCCCATTCCCATTTTCGCTCTCTAACAAAGTTCATCTTTCATGCGTTGACAGGTCAAAGACAATAGGGCTGAGAAGCAGAGTCTGCATTCCTAATCACAGAGATTACATCTGCTCCACTTCAAAAGCCATGCCTGACTGATAGTTTTGTATCTGATACAGAAGTGGAGAAATTAAATAAAAAAATACAATTTGTTTTTTTCCCTAGTTCTGAGCCCATGAAACACTTTATAGGGGTAAATAACATGGACAGAACTAGAAGAAATACTCTACAATGTCAGAGGGATAGGCTGTCATCCCTTTCAGTTTTCTCTCATGCATTGATATGGTCATGAGTGACACACGCGTGGAGTTGAAATGTGCTGCCATGGGATTCTGGGTAATTTTATTTTCTTCTCATGCTTGTACTGTGAAGTGGTATGTTTCTGTGTGCGTGGGTGTGTGTGTGTATGTGTGTATGTGTGCGTGCAAGTTCATGGATGGTTTCCAGGTTGCATTGATCAGGGCCCCTACTAAAATTAACCGCATTGGAGATTGACATTAATTCTACGCAAAGTATTTTAAGCAGGCTTTACTCTGCTTACTTCCCATCACCATATGAGTTTGGTGAAATTTGCAAAAAACGTTGCATAAGCAAAAATGTGGCAATTGTTTGTGTGTGTTATTCAAAAGTAAGGACAGAGTAGAATCATTAAACTGAATAAAGACCCAGGTTTCATACATAGTCTCCATTGGGAACACGGGAAAGAGAGCACCATACAAGTATATTAATGAAAATAGTTAAATATAAGAAATGCACCCTTGACAGCATCTGCATGAGGACTTCTACAGGAGGGCATGTTTTATTTTTAGTCACAATACATTTATAACCCAAATGAAAATGCAATCACATACACACGGCCAACTAATGGATACTACTATATGTATGTAAACCAAGGAGAGCTCCCAGAGAGCATGATTTAATCAGCACATCCACCAAATGTGGCTATTAGGGAGTTCTTTTCATACTTAACCAGTCCTGAGTAAATAAAAATAGCTGTTGTGCATTGAATTCTCTCCATTTTGTAGCAAATTCTTTTCTGCACTCTTCATTACCGGGAAGAGAGTTAAAAACCAAACCATCCAAATTTCTCAGTCTCGAAAAACACATTCATCAACGCATCTGAAGCCAGACAAAGAGACAGAAAGATGCAATATATGCAGTCTGAGCTCAGAGATCATTTCCACCACCATCAGATGCAGTAAGATTTAGGTTCCATCTGTAGCCAGGCGTGCCTCTCTCCCTGCCCACAGACTGGTACCACAGAGCGGTATCAACACTGCGCTCAGCCTCCCAGATCCCCCAGCCACTCAGCACTGAGGCTGGCAAGGCCGACACGCAGTAATTCTGCCTGTAATCACACTCCCGTCCTTCTCTGCAGACTGGCGCAGGCGGTCAAAACCCATTACGCTGGCAAGTCCAGCCAGCTTCTCAATTGTACAGTAAGTGGAGTTTCTCTCTGCTCCTGTATTGTGTTCTAGATACCCTGAAGACTACAGACTAATGACTGATCAGGCTGGACTGGAAGTGACAGAAATGTATTTGAAATAGTGGCTAAAGGAAAGGAAATTGTACAGGTATAAAGGCTGCAGTCCAAACTAACATATATATTGTAACTCAGATGTGAAATAATTTTATTTAGCTTTATACCAATACTGACATCCCTTTTTTGGGATGGAAGCAGGGTAGAGTGAATAAAAAAACCATGAGGCGTGCATGTAAAAAGAAGAGTTGGCCATTTATGTTCTCGATTAAAGAGTTAAATTGAAGTGTTGGTGAGAGTTTGCATCAGAAGGAGAAAAAGAAGAGTTTTAGTGGAGAACACTCTGGGCCAGACACCCAGGGATGTTCAGCCACGGCCCTGGCCCGCAGCCACATACAGTTAGCTCAGAGGAATATCACTCACTCACGCAGCCTTATCGTTATAGAGTAGAAGGGGCACAGGAACACAGAAGCTCAGACACACAGAAACACACACACACCCTGTCTATACACACAACCACACACAGACATGCACACACACAAACCCTGCATACAAACAAATACACACACAGACACAAGCACTACATATTAACAAAACCACACACACACACACACACACACACACACACACACACACACACACACACACACACACACACACACACACAGCTGCATACAAACACATCCACACACACACATACTTTAAGCAGAGAAAGGCTGGAGAAACCAGTCACAGCTGCAGGGGCAGAGACAGGCAGAGAGAGAGAGGGCAGAAGTCATTGGAGGAGGGCAGGGAGGGGGCGGCATAAAGAGAATGAAAGAAAAGAATAGGTGAAAAAGCTAGCATCAAGGGGACTCTGAGGAAAAGAGATGCCTCACATCAAGATGGAACAAAAGGCTTCTGATCCGAAATCTACAATAAAACAGACCGTCTTCATATCACGCTGCAGGTCTATTTTTAAGAGTCACTACATAATATAGCGGTTGGTAACACTATTGTGACCCTTTCCCAACTCCATCTTAAAGAGCTGCAGTTTACTGGAACGGCTGTGTAATAGCATTTCACAGTGCCTTGCAGTGAGGGTCTAAGAGCAGAACTGCAGCGGCATTAACGAGACCATACCACACTATACCAGAACAGCTGTGACTGCCCGCAGCCATGTGGTGAAATGCGGCAGAGACCCACTTTCAACTGCGAAAGTAAAAGGGCTCTCCACAGAACAGCCCCACAGATCTCCCTCACTTTTTACCCTGCTATGCTGTGCACTTTGGCAGTGGCTCCAGCATCAAAATGTGGCTGTTCTCTTTTTTTGCTTGCATGACACTTACTGTAAACTGTCTATAACCTACCACAAAGACATCTTGACATTTAAAGAAAAGGCATGTGCAAAGCTCTCACGTTTTGGCCAAATGTTTTTTTTTTTTTTTAAGGGTAACTGTGTTTAACTGGTGACACTGTAACAGGTTAGTTTTTGAATAGCTGTTTGCTTACAACTGTTTGATTTGCTCTGCAGTATTCCACACATGCACACACACTGCATAGCTTTGTTGGCCTTGTCAGCATTGGGAGGCTGTCCTTACTGATGTGGCAGTCACTTTTTGTTCGCTGCTTGTGGCGATGCTATTACAGTCCCAGAAAATCTTCAAGTATTCTATGCATCAGCACGAGCGCGGAACATTTCACTTCGTCTGAAAAGCTGTGCTTCTGGTTTTGAAGCGTGCTGTTAAACCGAACACTCCCCTGGATAAGACGCACCGATTTAACATGCAAATTTTCATGAGGGAGACTATAAAACAGTGAGAAAACTGAATATAGTTACCTAATAAAATGTCTCCTCCAATTAGGGACTAATTACATTCCAAATTTCCTCTGTTCTGACAGTGAATAATAGAGCCCATGCTTTTTTCCACTAACTGTAGAAAACCATACTCATTTGTCCCCCTGACACACAAACACAATTACACACACATACACACACACACACACACACACCATAAACAACAATATTTTGGAGATCAGTGTAAATGACAGTAAAAGTAACAGTGGCCTCACATATGTACAGCAGACTCATCAGAATCAGATTAAAATCAGAATGATACTAGAAATAATACTACATTGACATACCTGTATGATGACATCCACAGCAACCAATCAGGATTGGACAGGACCCAAAAAAAGAAAAAAGTGAGATACATTATTGATTATTAATGACTGGCACCATCACTCAAATAATACATTGTGAGGAGATGAAAATGTGCTAATACTTGTGAAAAATATACATATTTGTGAGTATGAACATATTATATTGTTACTGCTTCAAGGATTTCAATGCAAATCTCCGAACAGCCAAGTACTACAGGACTGTCAGTGTCACAGCCCTCCTGCATGCCGTGACGGAAGACTGCTGTCCCACAGAATGAGGAAACCTTCTAAAACTGGAGTCGTTCACTGGTCTTTCTTGGGGCATGGGGGTAGAATTTTCAGCATGTTTGCCTTCTCTGAACAGGAAGGAGGGGATTTTCAGCAAAACAAGGCTGAAAGGACAGGACATGTAGCCCGAGACAGGGATGGGGTGATATCAGCGCGGCTTGCGGTATAGTGGATTATTGCCTATTGTGTCCACCGCTGTTCCAGGCCCCCCTGGGCTGCAGTACGGCTAATCCTGTTCCAGCCATTAAATTACAGTATCAAGCTCCTGTTACATTATAGACGGTGCTGCAAGGGAACCGCTGAGGCAGCACTACCGCAGACACCGAGACACAGCCCTGTAGTTTTGACCCCGCACGCTTTACAGACACAGATAGCTACGCCGTTGACCCAGTTTTTTTTTTTTCTTTTTTTTTCCCCCTCACAAACTCAGATACCTGTAGCATTGCCACCCACACACATCACCAACCCTGTTAAATGCACTGAAGCCCCCTGCCCCCTTTCCCTCAAAGGCACAGTCCCCAGGCCATCACCGCCACTGACAGAGATATCAAAGCAAACATTTGCACCCCAAGTCCTTCCTTTGTCCGCTCTCACTATTTCTTCTGCTTCCATCACCTTTATTAGGGAAGTCCCTTGCTTCACTGCACCTTCTCACAAAGACTGACCGCTAAATTGTAAACAACTGCTCATTAGACTCGCCACTACAACGGTCTCAACCCGCAGCCCGCCCTAATTTAAATCAGGTAAGATTAAATAAGGTTCACAGTGGCCCAATGCAATATATCCCCACTGACTAGGTTGCCGTCATTGAGCAACGCTGAAAACATCCTATGTGTGTACGATGTTTAGCAAAACTGCGGCAGCATGCTGCTTCACTCTCCCCATGGTGAGGGAGAACCCTGCAGCACAGAGTAAGAACTGCTCATCCACAGCCAGACTGAGAACTCAGAACAGCCAGACCGTGACACACCACTGGACCGATGAGGCCCTCCCTCACAACCCAGGCCTCTAATAAAACAGCATTCATGCTGGAGTGGGTTTCCCTTAGACCAAAAAAAAAAAAAAAAAGGATGAGGAAGGCTTTGATGATATGTCAATTGTGCTCAGAATACAAGATGAGGAGGAGGAAGAATAAGAATAGCAATTGCCTTTAATGCTAAAACTAACACAGACTCTCTTTTACTGCATGTGGGCTGAAAACATTTTGTGCATACTGGAAACTGTGGGAAAACGTATTCCCACCCTAACTTGGCTATGAACTTAGTCCATAAAGTTAGCAAAGCAACAGTCCCGAGGGTCAACAGAGGACAAGGAGCATAACCCAGTGACAGCTTCTGAGAGTAAGCCACATGGAGAGAGGTCTCCCTGTCTGCTCTGTGTCTCACCGATATTCTACCCATGCGCCTCAGCAAGTCGCACACTGATGAAATATTCACCAGCGGAGGAAGCCAGGAGCAGAAGTCGCACGGTCACCATGGATGAAAGGGAAGAAGACAGGCCGCTGCCAGTCTCTGGCTCTTTTGATCATCTGTATCATGTATTAACACCATGTGAACATACGGATGCCCTGCATCTACGACTGGATGCAGCAATATAATGAAAGATTACACACACACGCACAAACACAAACATAAATAAAATACAAAAACATTTATTTAGTCAGTAGGCAATTGTTACAAATTCCAGATCTTCCTTGAGACTGCTGTTGCTTTAACTCGCTGGCTATGTTAACTTTAGTTGTCAGAGCAGTTGAAACTGCTGCATGGCCAGAAACAGCATGTGGGACCTTTTAGGCGAAATGACTTTGGAGTTTGGCTGAGTCCTACAGACAAGTCTGACACACCGCGTCTGCACTGAACTCTGTGCTGTCTGTCAACCGCAGCATCAACATCATAATAAAGACAATGAGACCCGGGCCGCTTCTGAATATGTATACATGTCAGCCCGGAGATGGATGTCAGAACCAGAGACAGAGTTTCTCATTACTGGATTCTGTCAGTTATAGATTTAAGGAAGCGTACAGTGTGGGGCTCTCTGCATTTCTCATTCCGGTCCACGCTCGTCCCACCCAACTGCCCCTCCATGCTGCCTCTGACATGAAAACACACAGCTGCAAACCCTCCACTCACTGCCAGCCTTAGAAAAGTCAAAAGGCCGTCTTTTACCGCTATGAAAAATACATGGCAGTATATGAGAAAATATTAATTCCAATTTAAAAGTAGTGCATCAAAAATTAATAATAAATTAATTTAAAATAAAGAAGTGGAATAGGTGTGCTTATTGGTCCTGTATTGGATGGTGTGCTCAAATTGCTTGTCAAAATGAACTTCAAACAATGACAATAATGAATTTAAAACACACAGCTACATGCAGGTGACATGTAAGATTGCTGGTACTGACAGAGGCCTAAAACTTGATTTTGTGAGGTGGCAGTCAAATTAATCATTTGGTTTGGGCCCACAATATCACACCATTCAGAAAACGAACCCAGCCAAAAACTTTTTGGACGATTGCTCCAACACCGTTCACCCTGGTTTACAACACCCCCCTCAGACCCTCTGACTCCTCTCTCCACCGCTCTGTGTCGACCTGACCCTGGAGGAATTACGAGGGGACCCAAGTGGTACATTTAGAGGACTGATACAGGAGTCATAAACAGGTGAGGAGGTGTCGGGAGTATTTACAAGCGTCATCGTGCTGCACTGTGTTGTGTAGATTTACCCTCAGGCCTGCAGTGTGTGCACTTCTTCACTGGACCGCAAGCTTCCATCATATTCAATGGACTTCTTGGCCTTCTCCTGTTACGCCTCTCCTTGGAGGAGAGTTACTAGGTGGCCATGAGGCCGTAATTTGGACCCAATTCATTTGGCGGGACAAAGAGTTCACCGTTCTCCTGCTCAGCGAACTGAGGGCATGTTTCCCCTCCCCCTCATTTCAAACTGAGTCCTGAGATGATCCTTAAAAAAGGGACATGCCTTGGTATTTCAGTTCAAATTGAGCAACAAAGCCACGGGACAAAATACCAAATCAATGCCCACCAGGCAAGGGCATGCTTCTTCTGTTTGTCTGGCCTTGGGGAGGCGAAGAGTCTCATTAAAGCAAACACGCCAACCAAAGCCCAAAGAAAGCTCCTTTTCTACAGGCCCGAGCGTACCTTCACACAATGACAAACACAGCCACACAAATCACGCCAGAGAGCACATTACAGCCCCTTTAAATTATCACTAAATGGATGCGCCACAAAGAGTAAGACCTTTGCGAGAGGATTGGCTGTTTTGTGCATACTAAGAGGGGCCCATTTCCTGAGCTCGGTGCAGGCTCCTCTAATTGGCTGGGGAAACGGAGCAGAAAGGGTGACCCTGCTACCTTCCCCCCAGCTGGATTGATGAAGGGAGACTGACAATGATGCACCGATTCTATCACCATTTGCTGATGTCATCGGGCGCCATTACTAAACCGATGAGCGTTGAAAAATCCTACCACTGAAGGCAGCGGACGTCTGAAGAGGCCTGAGACAGCAGGGGTGGAGTGGGGGCTCCAAAGTTGTGTAACTCACATGAAACAGAAACTGAAAGCACACTGCTGGCAAGCTGGATTGAAAAAACAAGAAAAAAAAAAAGCATAGCAGCTGAAGTTGTATTCAAAGTTCCTTTTAATAATGCATGCGGCTGCTGCGGAGCTGGGGCTATCGCTAAAACACGCCGGGGTAGCGGCGGAAAGAGAGAGAGAGAGGAGGGAAGCAAAAGAGGAAACAAAACCAGAGGGAAAGATTACGAAAGAGCTGGGAGAAGCTGCCGGTGCCGGATCGAGAGTAAGCGCGTGGATAGAGCTGCGGAGCCAGTGACACAGCACACCTGGAAGCACCTGTCAGAGGAATGTGCGTGCGGGGGAAAAAACTCGAGCAACAATACAGGAATCCGAGAGAGAGAGAGAGAGAGAGAGAGAGAGAGAGAGAGAGAGAGAGAGAGAGAGAGAGAGAGAGAGAGAGAGAGAGAGAGAGAGAGAGAAAAACAAGTATCATTCATCACAGAAGCTCCAACTGAAAAACTGCCCTTAAACTTTGGCGTCAGGAAACGTACAGGTTTCCCAGGCTGGATTCAGCAAAGCCTATGGCATTTGGCAGTGCATATACTCTGGTACATAAGGTCTTATTTTTCAATGTGAAAGCATACATCATTGATTTATTTTGGCAGAGGTGCTTTTCTTTGAAACAGGGACCTACGTAGCCTTGTTCACCTCTCCAGAAAGACTCAGCTTTTGATGGCTGGCTTTCTGATGGTGTCAAGGAACCAAGTTAGGATTTATACCTGTTATTTCAAAATGCACAATAGAGCGTGATGTGTTATTTTTCCTCTGGAAATAAGGCCTTTATGAAAAAAGGCACTCAAGGAAAACAACAAACAGGGGGCAAAAATCAATTCCCTGGAGCAACAAGAAAGAAAAGTTGCTAACGGATCCAAATATCCAAAAAAAAAAACAGTCCTGAACAGATAGCCAGACGCAACTGGTCTCTGCTGAGATCTGCTTGGGAGGCAGGGAGGCAAGTGCGTGGGTTTTTACAAAACATATCATATGTGTCTCAGAGGAGTTTAACCTTTCACTGTCTCTCTAACACACACTCTTTTCCTTTAATATTTTGATCTACGCCCCCCCCTTTCCAAAAAACAACCAAAAAAAAAAAAAAAGATGCCAATCTCCATGCTGAAAGTGAAAAGGTGCTGCTTTAAACCAGTTAGAGGTGGCTGCAGAAAAACACAAAAAAGCAGTTCCACAGAGTCTGTCTAGAAACTGGCTTGAGACTAATGTTTTTCGACACCCTTGCTTCTCTTTATATAACCCTCTCCATGCTCTCACAAGTGCTTACACTGGTGTTACAATATAGCACAGTGATAACAAAGATGTTTGATGATGCTGTCACAGTTTAGCTGGTTTAACCAGGGGGTATTATTTCAAGAAATACTATGGTGAAATATGAAAAGCTCAAAAACAAGCACGCATGCGCGCACACACACAAACACACACACACACACGCACACCCACACAAACAAACAAACACACACACAGCCAGACATTGACACGTGCCAAAACACACACGCACTCAAGAGTCCAGGGGGCAAGGTTAGCTGGTCTCTCTCAGAGCAACTCACAGAGGCCTTGGGAAGCCAACAGACACACGGCCTTGAAGCACCTCCCCTCCTCTCCCCTCTCGACCTGCCTGTAGCGTGGTGCCAACTGCCAGGCTTTGAGGGAGAAAGCGTCTGCTGTCTGCCGGCCGTGACAGAACGCAATAGCGAAACTACTGCAAAATCAGCAGAGGAGAAGGGGGGAGACAGAGAGAAATGGGTACAAAGAAGTAGAAAAACAGACAAAAAAGACAGAGAAAAAGATTCAAGGAGAAGGGGGGAGGGAGAGCAGGAGAGGCAGAGAGGAAGGACAGAGAGAGAGGGAAAGAAAGGGAGAGAGTGAGAGATAAAGAAAGAGATGGAGAGGACCGCAGAGTGGGCCACCTTAGCATAATTAAGACAAGGCTGAGTGCCCACCACTGTGCCATTCCATTAATCTCCCACTGCTGGCAGCTGGGCTAAATTTATGGCTGATATAAAGTGGGGCCCCACCAGTGACCTTGAAGAGCCACTTCTGCCTTCAACAGAGGGAGGCGGAGATAGGGAGGCACACACGCGTGCGTGCGCGTGTGTGTGTGTGTACGGGGGGCATTGAATGGCAGTCTTTTACAGGCAACAGATGCTTCTTGATACACAGTAATCCCACCAAACATTTCCTCTCCTCATTCATGACATGCCACGATGCCCTGGATTTTTCTTTTATCCACTCTGGAATGGGTAGATAGGCACTTGCTTGGACGAACAGGAGTAACTGGGTTTGAGTGAAAAGGTGAATGAGTGAGTTTAGGTGAATGAGTGAGCCAACAAGTGAGTCGCACATTAAGTGAGTGAGAGGGAATGAATATGTATTAGCTTCAGACATTTTCATTTTCTCCAACGGTCTTAATGAGAAGGCTCAATAGGGTCAGACAGTTATCTTCATCCCTGAGCCTAGCAAGTTCACAGACTTCAGAGACATAAACACACAGAGCACAGTGTTCACAATGTTTCAAAGCTTTGCTTACACTGAAGACTACTTAGCTGTCATCAAGGGATGTGCATTTTAGCAGTCAATGTGCCACAGTAGTTCTCCATGCCTCACATTTCGGCTGTCAAACTCCCAAGAGAGGCCCAACACTCCAGCACAGCTGTGCTACTAAACTCCCTGGCACCATTACATGACATCTTGGAATACAACTCCCTTTTAAAAGCTATGACAATCAATAAGAAGCTTTAACAGGGAAACAGTTGGACTGATGAAAGGGGTATCCGCAGGAAGGGTGCGGAGTGATCTTGGAGGGAGGCACAGACAGCGAGCAGCCGGCAGACCCCAGGACAGAAGTGTCTGGGACTCTGTGCAGTTTGGTGCTACGCCTGGCTCGGATTTGCTCCCCGTACGCTGAGGGTAAGATGGCAGACTCATGCCAACACACCTGTCGACAGGGATCAGGATTAACTTCCAAATCAATCCTGGCTTCACATCTACATGCGCTGTCCTGGCCCACAGACAGTGAAAAAGAGTAGGATAGAGATAAATAAAGAGAAAGAAGGGAGGAGAAAAGAGATGAAAAGGATAAATAGAGGAGAAATAAAAACAAGAGATGGCAGAAAGAGACAGAACAGTCAGGGACAGCAAAGAAGAGGGAGAAAGAGTAAAAAAAAAGAGGGGAGAGAGAACAACAAAGATGAGAGAGACAGACAAAGAGATACTAACAGAAAAAATTAGGGGGTGGAGGAGAAACAGGTTGTGAGTGAGTGTAGAGGAAAAGGAAAGAGGACAATGGTGTGAAGCACAAGCAATAAAAAGCAGTGACAGCAGGTCATAAGAAGGGTGGAAGATTGAGAGGGTGACGAGCACACCCATCACCCCACCCTCCTGGCTCTAATTCTGACAGCAGACTCCCATTCCACCCCACACTTGGGGAATGTTCAGCAATCTTGGCTTTGCAGCAGATGGTATGTTAACTATCCAAGCTTAGAGAGAAGCACTGAGCTCTGTAACTGAAATTAGGCCCCCTGTGATTGGAAGGAGGTGTGTGTGGTGGTGGTGGTGATGGTAACTTGGAGGGAGTGAGTATGGCAAGCAAGTATGAAGGTGGCCAAGAGAAGAGCTTAGTAACAGAGAGAAAGAGAAATATAAATTTATATGACAGTGCCATTTTTTTAATACTGACAACCACATCCTCCCCTCTAATCCTTTAAAAGATTTATCTGAGCAGCAGTACCACAATACATTTAACCTGAGGGAGACAAGGGGACACTGTACATCCGTCCATGTGTTGCATTGTCAGAGCGTGTCATTGTATCTCCTCTGGTCATCACCATCCACGACACAGCCCTGTGCAGTCTCTGTGCCTCCTGGCAGAATTCATCACACAGACCGCACACAGTCATATCAGGGCAATGTCTGGGCACAAGTAGCATAGGACTCTGAGGTAGTTTGTATAAATGCACAGAGAGCAGATGGTCTACACAGGCAAGGAGGTGCACTCCATAAACCCAGCAGTCTTTCTGTGCACACCTCCACTCATTAAGGACCCTTGCGCTGTAAAATGCACCTTTCCCCAAACCTGGACAACATGCAACCCTAATTACAGATTACAAAAAAACAGTAATATTGTTTCAAATATGAAGCAATAAGGCAGACACGCTGCGAGAAAGCAGCAACGCACTGGAGCACAGTGCATTAACATTTTGCTGGGCATGCGATTTCAGAGTTTTTTTTTTCGTTTTTTTTCCGCAGTTTAATGAACCAGATCAACAATGTTTCTTCCAATTTCAGTCTAGCGTTCCACATTGTCTCGACGTGGCTATCTGCCGTCAGGCTCACGAACTGAACTTTTTAACGCCACTTTTCCCCTCCAGTGCACCAGAAATTAATTCGGTAGCAGAGACGCCATTGCTTACCTCTAACGCCGCTGTTTAATCCCGTGGGTTTCTCACTTACGCATTAACTCCCCATTGTCCTCCGTATTGTATTTTATAAGAGACTGAGTTCATCGATTACGTAAGTGGCCATTGCTTGCTTGTAAAACGCCAATCTTGTGTTTTATTATGCACACTGAAGTTTCACATTTACGTTCTTTTTTATCATTTCTATTTTCAAACGTATCGGCTGTGCACTCTTTTAATGCACTGGAGACATTTCGTGTCGATTTACTTGTCCTCTACATTTTAGCTAAAGTGCAAAACAATTAGGGGACAATCTAAAGTCCACTCTGTCTGGATGCGAAGGCCGCGGAAAATTCAAAGATGGTTTTCTGACGTCATGCCGCTGTTCGCCTGTCGTTCGAATAGCAACGCACTATCTCGCATCTCTGCCGCCTACAAAATCGGGTACTCCCCCACACCCACTAGGGGGCTTTGTTCAGCTGGGTCCTTTTCTATGAAAACATACTTACTTAAACTATCCGATTTTAATATTCTGTCTTTGAGAAGCGATGGTTTCAGCCTGGAAGATCTGTATACCCTGGTTGATTTTCAAAACAGCCCGTGTAAGTCTGCTGAGATGGTGAGTTGGATTTGACTTCTGTGAGCAGTTGTAACTGAAATCTGTTGACAGAGCTGTACACTCAGTTGCCTGAGTTTCAGCTGCAAAGCCTGTCAGCTGCTTGTCCAGCATTAGCATTGTTACTTATATTCTTGTTGTATTTAATTATTTGCAATTTAAATACTGTAGTTTTTCCCATCATGTTTGTTTTTGTTTTGCACCTGCTGTAATAAACCACTGCCTTCACTTGATATCAAGTGTCCTGCAACTTTCTACCACCTTTACTGGCCATGTGTGTCCCATTACAATTTGGCAGCAGCAAGCACAACAGCAGAGTTAAGAAGCCCAGCCACTCCGTGGCACACATCCTGCACTCATTAAGGCACCTTATGCTGTAAACTGTACCTTTTTCACCAAAACCTGGACAACATGGATTCCTAATTAAGGATTACGACCGTTTCAAATATGAAGCGCAAAGACACACAGCGAGACACAAACAGGGAGCACAGCACGATGTAATCAGATTTTTTTGGGCATGAGGTATGAGATTACAGCTATTTTGCTTGTTAGTTTAATTAACCAGGTTAACCTGATTTATTAGCATTAACCAGGCGTTTGTAGTATGAGGCACCATCAGGAAGAAATGGGAGGGAACTGATGTAAACATACTCTCCCGTGAGCTGCCAGCTTTCCTCTGTTCATCTCAGCGCTGGCGTTGAGCGCTGTGATTACACTAATGGAAGACGAGGAGGTAATGACATTACAGTAAGCTCATTCACAGGGTGGCTGAAGCTGGTAGGCCAATCAAACCGAGCATTAAAATGGATCCGCTTCTTTCACAGGGGTCTGAGTTTGAAAGAACAAAACCTTTCCGTTCTCTTGGTTGAAGGGAAGGGTCAGATGGCAGTGATCTAAATTACAACAGATTTACCACAGGGTGCGTGTCTGAAAGGACACAGAGGACACGCGACTCCAAACCGCTACGTCAGCAATCTTCCAGTGTTATTACTAGCTCTATTAATGCTGCCATTTCAAAAGAGCACCACTGAGAACCCAAAAGACACAGAAGCTTCCATTTGCATACATTTTGCTTTGTGTGCTGAACTTTACAACGTCCAGTTCATTGACCAGTTGTGGCCCTTTAGCCTTCAGGCTGGCGATAGAGGTAAAGCAATTAGGTTTGCGGCACGATTACCTTTCTGCATTTCAAGCACATTAACCGTTGAGGACACGCCGACCTTCAGCTCGCAAACACCGGCTCCGCTTGGATCGCGGCGTCCTTGCGAGTGTTCGGTTAACGGACCATGGTGCTGCCTGGCGCACGCTGCCAGCAATTTGGGGAGCAGGTGGCGAGGAGAGCGCGAGGTGCGGCTCTCAGACTGTCTCACCTCTGTCTGGGTCCTGCCAGGGTAGTCCTAATGTGAGCACCCCACCAAGAGGAACAGAGGATCGAACACCACACATGCACACACACACACACACACACACACACACAGACACTTGCACACAATGGCACAGGTTCATCATTGCCAGACACACAAATCCAAGTGCAATTACACATGACTTATCTATACTAGCCAGGATTCAGCTGCATATCAAAGTAATCACTCAAAATCACCCTCGATTCCACTGTGGAAGCACATCGGCCACACTCTGTAACTATTAGCATGCAGAGATGGAGTAAGAGACAGCTGACCTCCGACCCAGGTATTCTGGGTTCATGGAAAATTCCATGCAAATTATTACCACTTTGAATGGCTTTGAAATAATAGGAAAAGGGGCTAGGTGCACTGGAATGTGGCCAGTGAGATCACTCATGATGATTCTTATATTTAAGCTTATAAGGTTTATTTGTGTGTGTGTGTGTCTGTGTGTATTTGTGTGTAAAATTATTTGATTGCAAAATTCATTACAAATTCACCTCCAGCACCTAAGATGTTCATAATGTTTTATACTAATACCTTAAGTGTTACCCGCAACAAACACAAGCCTATGCCTCATGCTCTGCACTAATTGAGACAGACCTCCAACGCATAAACACTTAATTGCAGGTTATAAATACACTTAGCACATAAAAGAAGTGAAAATACCTCTGCAGTGGAAAGCAAACCTAGATACGCATTACAAGAAGCAACAAACAAGGGGCATACAGATTACAGTGTGCACCGATACGGATTTATGGAGATGAATGATCATTTGCATATGTAAATGCTAATGATTGTTTCCTGTGGCACTGGTGTTGCGCTCTCTCGGTAGGTGTTTGGCTCTCACCTCTGAGAGCGCAGTCCCCACGTGCTGCTACAGGCCGCACGCATGTCCACACCGTGTAAACAAGGCAGCCTGTAAACGTCCTAATCTGTTTCCCTTCCCCAGTAATTACACTGACTAACGAGCAGGAGGCCTGCAACATGAGGGGAGAGAGAGAGAGAGAGAGGCAGAGAAGTGATACGAAGAGAAAAAACAGTGATGAGAGCAAGATGGAGAAAGGTGGGTACAGACAGACAGATATGGGGAAAGGCTAAATGGAGAGAAGAGAAAAGTAGTGGTGGAGAGAAAATGGGTGGGGGGTGGGGGAGCTGGACAGACTGAAAAGAGAGAGCTGTGATGAAGACAGAAAAGATGGAAAGGCTTTGGAAAGAGACAGAAATGGACAAACAAGGAGAAATGTGATGTAGAGAGGAGAAAGAGGGGGAGAGAGGGTTTATTAAAGAGGGGTTTTATTACATTAATCATTTCGATAGCTTTATTGTTCACCGTCAATCTAATTAACAACCTATTTGACATATTTATCTTGTATTTGTATTTTCCAACATGTTAATTTGCATTTGAACTGTACTTTTAAATCAGATTTGCAATGTTTGTTGTGGATGTGAGCATGCGTGGGCAACACCCTAAAGCCACAGTCGCTTGAATCAAATTAAAACTGAGAGGAAGGGGAAGAAGAGAGAACAGAAAGAGAGAGAGAGCAAGATGGAGACAGACAAGAGGTAAAGATGTGACAGAGATGGGAGCCAGAGAGATGGAAAGAGAGAGGGAAAGGGATGGACAGATGAGGGGAAAGGTGTGATGGAGAGAGGGTATGAGTGGATAGAGCCATGGTAGATGGAGAGAAGAAGATAGGGAGGACGAGGGGGAGGCAGAAGATGGCGGGGGGGCAGCTGTCCACAGCTAACGTGCCATCTGTCCAGATCGCCCCAGCCAGGATGCTAATCAGGCAATCCATCACTGCTCTACCTGACCATGTCAATTATCCTCTGATCTTTCCATTGCTCTGAATGCCAAAAGGACAGGCATCCAGTTTACGCTTACCGAATTATCCACATCTCAGATACTTTCTTGGAAAAAAATAAAATAAATAAGACCAGAGCATGTTTTAGTTTTTGCTTCCTTAACTTTAATACCCCAGTATGATTGGACAATATAGAATGTAGAACCAATGAAATATTTACTTGAATTGTTGAATTGTTTTTCATCTTTTTGCTCAAAATAACACCAAAATGGAAAATAAAAAAAATAAATTAAAAAAAACTCTCAGATTCAGAAACCTGTAAAGACAAGAAAATCCCTGGATTGGACAGGATTTGACCTTTTTTTCAATGTTATCGTTTATATTATTTCTACTATTATATTTTATATTATTTATATTACGTCCAAAACTGTTCCTGAATTAACATTCTACTTGCTTTCATCCCTTACCAAATGGCCAAGGCTTTATCAAAAGTGAAAATAATGAATAATAATGTCTTGTGTGAGTACATTAATAGTGCGTTCTTAACGTATGCCATTTGATTAGAAACTAAATTACAGAGAAAAATGCATGCGCTGTACAACATAAATAGAACCCTGAAAATAAATTAAAATAAAATAAAATGAAAAACATCATATTTAATGAAACCTATCATACCCAGTTGATGCAGCTGATGTACTATACTGCTTTGATTTGAGATGGGGCTCTCCGTCCATAATCACCCCCCCCCAAAATGGTCCTTTCCGTAGCTCTTAACGAGCTCTAATTTGGCAGCTGACAGCTCGCTAAATGCACTCCACTCCAACTGGTAGCAAGGTCTGCGAGGCAGTGGATCCTGCTTATAAACAAATCAATTGCCTCGCAAACATAATTTACAACCTTCCTGTGCTCGTGCAGTCACCCCCACTCCGGCCAAACAACTCCTGTTGCGTCCAGTCCCGTGGGCCTTTGAAGCCTCTGGGCACATCCTCATGACATCCTGAAAAGCTGCTGTCACAGTATGTGGTGTGGTCGGGATCTGGAAGGGTCCTGAGGGCATGACCTGGATAGTGTTGTGGGGATGAGATATGGGCCCGTCACAGGGGTAGGTTCTGATCTGAGCTGTAAAAGCACGCTGGGCCATTTTTTACAGGCATGACCCGGGCTGGGTCTTTGCACCGGAGGTAGAGATGTGCAGTGGGTTACGGCTGGGGTACAGTAGATGATGGACAGTCAGTCCACGGATAAGGTTAGCCCTGACTCTCAAGGAAGTAGCTGAGGGCTGTATGACAGGGAAGCCAGCCAGGAGTGGATTGTGGGTAATCTTCAGGTGAAAGAATTCTAAACATGAGCGCTGAGTGCTAAAGCTGGCAGCTTTGCAAATGCCTGCCTGATGTTATGCGCAAACTCTCCCGATGGGGTCTAAAGCACAATGTTGCCAATTTGAGCCCGGGATAACCAGTTCTGCGAGCTGTACCATTTCATTAAGTCAATCAACACCTTGTTACATCTCTTTCTTCTCGTGTGTAGTTTCACAGCAGTTGGTGTAATTATTCAGGAAACCTCCCCCCCCAGCACACAGCTGAAGGGCTGGCTGCAGAGTGATCACAGATCTAAAGGGAAGAGCTCAAACAGTTGTGGGCAAAGACTCCCAGCTCCTAATGAGGTCCTTTATAAGGAAGGAGACTCATGAGCACAAAGTCTCCATTGTGGATGAGAGGAATCCACAGGAGCAAGAGAGCAGCCCAGTCTCAATGACTGATGAGCCCTGTTCTCTGTGATGAGCCAGAACCCACAAAACCCCTGCTAACAGCAGCCCTGACACTCTCTGCACACAGACACACCTGTCCAGAACTCTGTACAGAGTTGATTCTGCCTGACTTGGCCCCGGACCAAGTTCCAGCATAGATGGGAAGAGGCAGCCAACTGCACACACCACACCACTCTGAGTCTTTCCGATCGCACTGTCACTGTAACCTTCAGGCGCAAATGTATGCAAAACCCCGGCTTGGCTCGCCGCCCTACTCTGTGACTGCGCATGAAGAGGCCTGCTTAAGGAGAAATTAAGTCTTCCTCTTCGCCGCAAACCGGAGGGAAAAACAAAAGCAGCCGCCGGTGCATCGCAGCAAACAAGCCAGCGAAGAACAGGGAGTAGGCTCTTCGGAGGGGTCTCGTCTTCAGAGTCAGAGGCGTGGGCAGAAAGCTGCGGTCCTCTCGAGGAGCGGGCTAACTCCAGCTAAGCTGGGCAGGTGCAGCAATCTGGCTCACACTGAGGAAAACGGGCAACTCGAGGTTCCGCGTCCTCTAACGGTCCTTGAAACCTGCATGTCTACCGGGCAAACAAAAGCCAAAACAACAGTAGCTCTAAGCCCTCGTCTGGTGTTCACAGCTACTACACACAACCGGTGTGGAAAAAAAAAAAAATCATAATAAAAATAAAAGTCTCCTCATCCAAGGCCTCCGACGATATTGCTGGTGATAAATCATCCTCGCCAAACCGTGACACTGTCACTTTTATGGGTGCTTGATGAAGAGTGATTGCGCTATCATTGGATTTGCCCATCTGTTTCCTGGTGAGAATTAGGACACCCTGTGAAGCCATCTCCACTTGTCTGCAAACTCTTGCTCAAGCTAAGCTGGTAGAGAGAGGAAGACAGGTGCCCAGGGCACTAAGCGTAGTCACTGGCTTGTTCCCACCCAGGTTATCAAGTTTATTTCCAATTGGTTAGCCAATGTTTTAACCTCTCTCACACGGGCCCTCGCCGTAAATCACAGAGATAGGCTTGGACTTCCCGTCTCCCATGTCTGGCCATGGGAACCCACAGCTGTATTGAGTAATGAGTGATTGGACACAGAAGCACTGCAAGGGGAGGGAAAATGGTAAACAAGCAACGGCCTTGCTTTGGTAACCATATGGAATCCCTGATCACAGCCCAACAGCATACACAAGGTCTACCTGACCCAGACCGCTCTGCCTCCTACAATAACCCCCCTGCCTCTGTGTGTGTGTCCGACCAATGCAGAGCTGCAGGGGGAGCAGCTTGGAGGTCAGTGGGAGCCCCCGCCAACCCCCGCCCCCAACCGGTGTGTGCCAAGTTCGGTCGTGCTGGTGCCAACACGTGTCCACCTGCTAACCTGTTACATCTCCCACCTGGTTCAGCGCACCACTCTGCCCTAGCCCCTCAGATTCTGCTTTGAATTTGTCTCAGCACTGAGGGTGTCTTTCTTGTGCAAGTACATCCTTTTGCCCTTGGCTTTGCTTTAAAAAGATCCACTGAAGGCAAAAACATGATAAAATGTTACGTACTAAAAACGTATAAAAAGTGTGACTGTTCAGTTTTTTTTTATCAATAAACCTGGGGATTTTTTTTTTCAATAGAAAATTCAACTACTTCTGCCCTTAATTTCACCTCACTGACTCCAAAATGGCTGTTGACAGCACACGACAGAAAGGTGTCCTCTTCTGTCACCCAACACACACTGTGCGCTTCCAGGCTGTGCTTCTCCCAGCAGCACAGAGCATCGCTGTGTGATTCTCCACATCTCTGCACAGGCCCTTCTGAGGGCCATGGGACCCCTTCCCCCTTTGGCTGGCACCGCCATCACCCTCCTCCCAATGGAGGTCCGGCCATCTGCGGACACAGGCCGTCCAACCAATGCCCTCCCCCTTGCCAGGCCCAATGACACGCTATTTTGCCCACCCTTTCTGCTGCCTGCCCTGCAGAGGGCAGCACTGCCAGGCAGTTCTGTGCTACCTGCTATATAAACTGAGCTGCAAATCAGATACAGCTCATGTGTAAACCTGAATAAAAACCTGTATAAAAAGGTAGGAGTATTAGAATATCAGAACCAAAGGAAACTGAGGAACCACTCCATCCAAGACGTCTTGATCTATCCTGGCAAGTATCTGAGTTGATACTTGTTTAATTCAACAAAAATGCAGAGACTTGCATAAATACAACGGGATCCAATTACTTCAGTACCTCCACCTGGTGATTATTTTAAACAGATTGACTGGGTAACATCAAGATTTATTTCTCAATTAATATTGACTCACCTTTAGCTTACCTATCTCATTTATGAGGTATTCATTTCGTGGTTCATAAAATTAAGGCCTTTGCCATTACATCAGGCCCTAATAATAACACATTCATCAACTCTATGGAGAACTGAAGAAAATATGATCGAAATACCATCATTTCTTAAGTAACACTCTCCTTTTGGAACAGCTGTTATTTTCAGGAGGTGAAAGTCTTTATACCCTAAATGATATATTCAATAATCAAGGTTTGCACAGCTTCCAGAACCTGACGGACACCTACTCTCCCCCTTGGTCCTCTCGCTTGTTGTACCTACAACGTCATTGTATCTGCCTGCAAGATAACATTCATTTTATAATCACCCACATACGATATGGTGTAATGGGTTTCTGACAGTAAAAGGATAGTGTGATGTTTTATGACTAATTTGTTTGAAGCATGTCCTCAACCTCACCTATGTCTGTGATCTGGGAAAGCATGAACCTGATGTAACACCTACATGGAGTCAGGTTTGGGGAACCATATTCTTTTCATATGTCTTAATGTATTCCCCCTCCAGTTGTATTTTTTATGGTTTTAATGTCACTCTGTACTACTCCCAGCTAATTTGTACATAGCTGGTTTGGTGATTTATATGAATGTGTATCTGTTATACATGAAAATAAAAGTTATATGTCATGTAAATCATATTGGTCGTAAATTGAAAACCTGTCAGATGGAAATAAAACAGCGATCAGATGTAAAATTGGTTGTAAATCAGACATAAATTTGACATTTCCCAGCTTCCACACCTTTTCCCATTAGTGCTTGTGTCTTCTCTTGTGCAAAAACACTGCTGGAATTCTCATTCTCAGATCTGCAAATGCTGCTCCTTTTCTAATAGGATTAGATACAAAATGCTGACAACAAGGAACTGAGCAATACTTAGTATTGGACACAGGAACATCAAACAGTAAACAGAAACACAAATGATTAAAAAAACAGAAATCCACTGTGATTTATTAATGATATCTGCCTGCTCCATCAAGTGGGAAAATAGAAAAGGGAGCTAGCTGACAGATAGGAGGGGCAGTTATTGAGCAGTGCAGACGATTTCTCTGAGCGAACGGGAACATCTTGTTTTTATATCTACTCTAATAAACCAGCTGCCAGGGCAGTCTCTAATTGCAATGATAATTTACCCAGGGTTCAAGGCACCACAGAGCTTTGCAAACAGACCTGCTTCACTTCGTAAATAACATGCAATAGAGTCCGGAGGATCCCTTGGTACAAACACTCACAGAGGGGGCTTACCTATCCATCAGTGAATCCAGCCTGTTCTCTTGACTCAGTCCAGAAAACAGGCCAGCCAATTACACCAATAATGCACTTTAAATCAACACCCAGATCTGGAGTAAAGTCACTCAATGAATAGCACAACTGAAGTTTTTGGCTGAATACTGATGTGTTTTCTTTTAAATGTTGATGTATATTCTTGCAATTGCTAATTGCTTGCACATGTAAATTCTAAGGTAAAAACATGTATATTTATCTGAATAAATCTCTGCTACATCTTTCTTGGTTCCATTTAGAGCTAATTGCTGTTGACACCTTTCAGTGACTGAGATATAAAATATATATATATATATATATATATATATATATATATATATATATATATATAAATTCTCACACTGAAACACAACAGAGAGCAAAACGTATGCTATGCAGCTTAAACATACACCATATAAATTCTGTATACAGGACCCTGCACACAAACTCATACATCATGCATACACTGCTTGAGTCTGAACTCAATACAAAGATACACCCACATAAATACACAAAGACAGAGACGCACACCCACAAAGATAAACGCATGCATGCGCTCTCTCACTCTCCCTCCCTCCTCTCTCTCTCACACACATGCACGCACACACACAGACACTTTGGCCAAGCTTTCCCACTACACAATAATGCAGCAGAGTCATCTATAGCCAGCTTCATTTATGGCCTGCCACACTAATGTGAAATAGATTGCTCTAATTGTGGCCTGAAGTTCATCAAACTCACACTGCCATTCAAAGTTTATTACAGGCCTATTCTGTGAGCCTCTGAAGGACAGAGAAGGGGGGAGGGAGAGGGGAGAAAGAGAGAAACAGCACGGCTTCTTGTTCTTCCTTCCAGCTGATCTAAATGCTGAAGGTAGTCCAAACCAGATCAGAAGTCAACTACAGCTTTGAGAGAGAGAGAAATGCACTGCCATTAATGAGGTCAGAATGCTCTTAGCCGAGAGCTGAATATAGCATATGACTTTTCTGCAAAACAAAATACGTAAAACATTGCGTCTGCATGGCATGGGTGTGTCCTGTTTTATGAATTGATAACCCTATGTTTTTGATAAATTCCAGCCCGCCGTCATTACAGAAGAACAAACACCCATTTGAAATATCGTCCGTGCTATCTCTTCCCGTGTGATTTGAATACCATAGCCCGGGCACTTTATAGTCATGGTGCATTCTAATGCAAGCAACTGGGGTGGTACAGTCAAACTGCGCTGTGATACAAGCAATTCAAATCGACTGATAAATTAGTGTCAATTTCCCTGTCTGCGCCCGCCAACGCGTCTCGTGGCTGTTGGCGACGGGGGGCTGGGGGTGTGGTGCGCATTTCCAAACAGCTGGGTGCTGTATCAATCACCCCCACCACGACAGGTTTCAGAGAAGGGGGATCGGGAGGAAAGCCACGTTCTGGCAGACGCCGTTCGCGCTGTCATCTCTGTAGTCAATAAAGCGATCCCGTCGGGGGCAATTTAGCAGGGGGGAAATGACGGAGAGGGAGGCACCGGGGAATTTTGGAGACAAACTAAAATTAAGCCTCAATGAAAACACTGGAGGGTCATTGTACAAATTCAGTTTAATTATGTCTGTGTCACTGGGGCATATTCGTCCATGTTCAACCATACTACTCCCACTGCAATCTTTGCAGTTTATTCTTTTCATATTTCTCCCATTCTTCTAGAATACTGTTTAGGATAATTATAGCAACAGTTCAGTTTTTTTTGATTTACTTTCCAACTTCTTCAAAATTCAAAGTTAGTCCATACTGCAGGACTGTTAGTTAGTTACCAAAAAAGGTATTTGTGGTGATACAAAAAGCACAGCCACAACATGTGATGGGCGTATACTTTCTGACCATTGAAGGGCTGAAGTATCTGATTTATTTCTGCCTTCCATCATAACACAACACAACCCCGGTAGTACTGTAATGTGAAAGAGACTGTTAATGGCTAATGAGTGGAGTATCATGTGGCCTGCTGGTTAGCTGGCCTCAGGAGTGCCAGGTCTGTGTGCATCCTGATTAATGAGGAGGATGTTATGGGTGAGTCCACACCAGCAGCCCCGCCTCAGAGATCAGCGTGTCACCTGTCAGTCAATCCCAGCCTCCCCGAGGCCCGTCAGGAGAGGGGCTAATCCAGCACCTCACCAGGCCGCTCTATCCTCCACCGGGGGACGGGCTTGGATGCACATCCCCAGCTCTCCGAACGCTCCCCTTTTTCAGCTCCCCTCTAAAACCCTGCTAATTGCTTTGAGGATTAGTCCTGGCTGCCTGGTGCCAGTATTTTGGAAAATTTCTCCACCACAATCCCACCACCCCCCAACACACACACACACACACACACACACACACACACACACACACACACACACACACACCCCACGGCCACACGCGCACACACACTCACACATGTGCACCATCCTTAGCATATATGGTAATGGTCATATATGGTAGTGGTCATGTTGGAATGTGCAGGCTGAATCAAAAACATATCGATTGCTGTTTGTGTATGTGTGTGTATGCGTATGCGTATGTGCATGTGCATGTGCATGTATATACATATGCGTGTGAACGCCTGCCTTCTTATGAGAGTGTGTGCACATGTGTACGAGAGTCAGTGTGTGCATGCACAGAAGCATGGAGGCTGTTATTTATATGATCAGGCTGTTTCTTTTTTCATTCGGTGTAAAGAAAGGAAGTGCTTTGCTAAAATGATTCTGTGTGTATAAGCTCAGTTTCCCAGGCCAAGAGTCACACTATCGCTGAGTAACAACTTTAGCTGCTCCTTACAAATCAGGTAAGGAAACCTAAACACTACAGGGCTCTCTAGTGTGCACTGTGTTAGTAGAGGCATACACCATACCAGTGACAGTGCATAGGAAAAAAATATGTTTACTGCTTTCAGTATGATTCAGTAAGAACTCACTGGAGTTATATATGGAATAAAGAGACTGCTGAATTGAGTTTGTGAAGGTTGCCATTCACATGTCTCTTCTGAAGGTCTCACAACTGCTCTGAAGTTTTACAGCAAAGTCCATTAGGATGAAACAAAGATCCTCTCTACACACAGACATGTACGAGTACAATGGCACAATGTGCAACTGAATGCGTCTTTGGAAAGTGTTTCAGAGACAATAGAATGGGCCGCAATGGGCTGGTGTACGCTCCAGCCCCCTGGGTGGAGAGGCTGCAGAAACGTTCCCTTATACAGGAGAGAAAAGACTCGTCTCCAGCATAAATGGGCCACCAGTGCGTTGTGCAGGGCGTTTAATGAGCCATTGAAGGCAACAGCCCCCCCACCATTCCCCCTCCCCATGGCTCAGTGCAAGCTGCTAGGTAGATAGCCTAAACAAGCTTACACTCCCCTCTCCATCAGCAGCTGTCTTCGTCCCTAAGGACAGGGACAACATCTACTGTACAAACAGCACAGTGAGTGCATTCATATTCATTTGAGAGCCGTCCACAAGACGGCTTTATAACTGGCCTCCAATGAATTGGCCGTAACCCGACGCATATATAAAACGCAAGTCCACTTAAGATCCGTCCTTGTGCGAGTAAAATGGAAGTCTGGTATTCCAGAGCCTCTGCTGACTTTGAAAACGCCCCCCCGTCCGCACCCATGTGCTGGGTTTGGAGGCATTAGCAGTTGCAAGGGGCTGGGTATTATGCTGCGAAGGTGTGTTTTCCGTACCTGCAGGCGATGTAAAGACCACTCTTCTTCCATTTCGTTATTGAGCGTCTCCCCCCTTGAGGGTCCGGTGGTGGCCCAGGGGGCAGGCCCTCCGGGACAAACGAAGGGGAGAGGAGAGAGAGGAGCGTGCCCAGCGGCAGCCTCCTAAACACCTCCCTCTCCTCCTCTAATCAATCTTCCTCACTGGACAGGCTTCCCGGAGCAATAGTCACACTCATTCACCTTTCCACAGGCAGGGCAGCGGAGGGAATGCCCCCTAACCCCCCCAGCCCCCAGCCCCCACTTGATTGACAGTGTGGAAAAAGCGGGGGAAAATAGCGGGGAGTGTGTCTGTGTTCACATGAACAGATGTAATCAGCAACACAAACGACAAACGGCCTTAGAAAACCCATTCCAACTGAGAGCAATATAGTCATTGTATGTGAGAGCAGTGAAGATGTGAGGATAAGTCTTTATGATTGCGGCTTAGTTATGTAGTAAATTTGCTTTTTCTTTGTGGCTTAGGGTAATGCAAATGTACACATGCATGGAAACACACACCCTCAGTCTCCCAGTGCTCCTGAATCCAATCCAATGGATCACACCAACAGCAAACCTCCCACCTCAATCTTCGAAGCAAAGCAGTGCCCCTCTCTCAGTCCACATACAAGCACAGAGGCTGTCATAAAATTTCTCCCCTTTCAAGCTACACTGCTGATTGCTGCCATTGCACTTATAATGTTACACTCAACTACCTGAGCCATTGGTCAGCGTTGACCAAGACCCTTTAATATGAAGCCCCATGGGAAATCTTTGAGGCCTGAAACAACATTTTGCAGATAAAGAAGGTAAAGACCCAGTGAGAGGCCAGGAAATGAACAGCGTAGTGCAACAGCTGAAAAGAATGACCCAGTTTAAGCAGGGAGCCCGGGTCTCGGCACATGAAACGCACCGAAACGAGCAGTTATCATACTGCTATGAAACAGCCATCTGCAGTGGACAAGAGCATGCTGAAGCATCACTGTGTGCCTGTCATATTCCTCCCTCACCACTGGGACCCGGTCCTGCTGCTCTTTGCCATTTCATTAAACATTCCCCGCTGTGGGCTGGGGAGGGGGTTGAAACAGCTCCACAATGCCAAAACGCTCCATTGAGACTCTCTCACGCTCACTGACATTTAAAGCGGGTAGGAGAGGGAGCTCCGGCGCCGCTTGATCGCGGGCGCAGCTCGCAAATGAAGACCAACAGCACAGCGCTCAGACAGCTGGCCCTGGCACCGAGGCCCCGCACCCCTGCGCCTGTGGTCAGCGGAGGAGCCAAGAGTGGACAGAGGCACCCAGCTGGCACAGAGGGCACACGTGTTCAAACCCCCCCACGGGGGAATGCCCTGCGAAAATTTCCTCAAGGCGTCCGTTATGGACTTGGTGACGTGGAACGATCGTTGGGCATTATAAAAAGCGCCAGCCCCCTGCAGAAACTCCCGACGCGGCACTCCTGTGAAGGCACAACATTCCAGAATGCTGCTAATGGCGTGGCCATGTCACGGCAACGGCGCTCATCTGCGATTCCAGGCACGTTCTCACAGCCGCGACGGGAGGCCTTCATTAGGAGAAAATAAGAGCAATGTAAAAGATTTCCTAACAATCACTGTTTTGTTTTTTTTTCTCCTTCCCTTTCATTTCTTCCTCTCCACTCGTTCTGTCCTCAGGGTCTTTTCTTTTATTTAGTGTTCTCCTATCCCCCACCTTTCTTTCTTGGGCGCAGCGGTGCAGCCTGACAAGCACACGCTCACCAAAGAATCTTAAGGAACTCTGCCCTTCACCTGCAGCCTAGGCCACGTGAGGGTGATTACAGCATTATGGGGCTCAGAGGGCTGCTTTGCGCAGACCTGCAGGTAACTACACAGGCCTACGCAGATGTGTGCACCTAAATATCACGGACCCACCTGCACAACTCACCACAGATGTGCACAAGCCAGCCCATGGCCTCTTAATCCTCTTACCACACATAAGGCAACAGGTGGACATCTGAGCTCCTTCAGGATAATAACCGTGAAACTGACATGGTGTTTAAGGACAAGGCCCTATAATCGCTGGGCTGCAGGTTAAATTCCCCTGAAATTGTTGCAATAAAGGTCCTGCTATGGAATATAAGAGGATAATGTGCCAAATGCAAGCTATGTCAGTCGCCCCGTATAAGGGAGTCTGAAAGGCAAATGAAAAATAGGAACACACTGGACTGCTGAGAGTAAATGAAGCCTGCTTCTGTCAGTGCTATACGTAATCACTCTGTCTCTCAGGTGCTTATTCACTCAGGTGAATCAAATGCTGCTTTTGATTCTGAGGAAGGGTAGTAAAAAGGGGTCTCAGCCATTGTGTAGACACATGAAATCTGCCTGAGTTCTGTAGGAGTGGGCTATACATTGTCTACCCAATACGACCCAACACTGTTTATCCATCAGTCTCCAGGCGTCAATCTGTTTCACTGAATCTGCTGACTGAAATCCAAATGTGAAGAGTACCATCCATTCCAACAGCTGATTTATCCAATGATAACCCTTGGACACTTCTACTGATGAAAACCCAACCTGCAGACCACAAACTGTTGCTGGGAGCATAGTACAGACACTGCCTTCGCATACTGTCCTGAATCAATGTCTACTTGTGCCCAAGGCCAGACATTTATGTACACTGAGAGAAACTGATTTGTGTTGTAGCCGCATCATATATGAAGTATAAAATGTAAACCGTGAAAGAGATTCCCTGCTGTTATCAAATACAATGCCATTTGGCAACAGCAGGTTCGCTTCCCCTCAAGAACAGAGAGGACAATAAAGACAGTGATTACCAAGCAATCTGCATTACACTCCCCTGGGGAAAGAAATTTGCTGTATTTGATCTGAAGGTTTTACTGACATTAACATATCATATCGCCGTTGCATTTTAAAAGGATGAAGTGATACAGTACTCCAGATTAAAGACACTGGAAGAAGACGCTGCCTAGTTCTTTTTATTCCTTTAAAGCCCGTCACAAAAGCCCCCTCAGCTTCAATTAAGCACTTAGCAGAAGAAAGCCTTTAAGGAAAGAAAATATAAAAGATACTGTCTTGTATTACTTATCTCAGCTGACATTTGCCATATGAGCCTCTCATGTCAAAAACAATATGTGATCCTCAGTGGCATACCAGGAATTCTCTACTGGATCATAAAAAGGTGGAAGTCAAAGAATGCAGAACCAACAGAGCTAACAATACTGAGATACTGTCCCTGATTCTAAATACTGGAGCGGTCAACAGATGGAAGCAAGGACAGTTATTTGCTGGTGCAGATAGACTCTGACCCCCCCACCCTCCTCAACCAACACTGATCCAGGATCAGTATCAGGCTTTTACACAAAATGATTGGGGTTAAGGTTGGAGGTGGGTAATATGATCCTGGATATATTGCTGATATCAAAGCCATAGGTTGTGCTTTGAAGTGGACAGCTAACAGGATCAAGTAGTATCAAAATAAAGGTGGACAATTTGTCCGCAATTTGTGGCGAGTTGAAGCTGGAGGCTTAACGTGGATGTATTCTGAACATACTGAAAGTCACCCCCAATTCACCTACATGCTATTCTTCCTACTGCTCTCTGTCAAAGACTACTTCTCAACTCAGGACTACAGTACATTTCTACTCTGAGAAATGTTGTGGGTAGAGCCCTGCATCTTGATCACAGCGATAAAAAGAAGTAGTCACAGAATATAGGACACGACCTGGTAGGCATGGAGCCTTGACTAAGGAATGGTCACACAGCTGATTTCAGTTAGAGGGGTAATTCAAGTATATCTTGGCTTCATTGTGTGTACATATGTGTGTGTCTACGTACCTTAGTACTATATTTGTGTGTGTGTTGTGTGTGTGTGTGTGTGTGTGTGTGTGTGTGTGTGTGTGCGTGTGTGTGCGCTCTGCACGAGACAGGTAAATGCAGAAGTTCTAAACACATCATGGTAGTTTCTCTTCAAAATTTATTTCAGTTTCATTGAATGATCATAAAAATGATTGCATAGACACAGCTACAATGTTAGTGCTCTTGCATTCAAAACAGATCCCGTAGGTGTGAGTGTGAATTTTTTGATGATGCAGCAGTTACCCATAGCATATGGTGTCATTAGCTATAAATATGTTAGTGTTGGACGTAAGTGGCAGTCAGCGATTCATCTAACTTCAGCAATTCTGCAATTCCTATTGCTTACATTTTACAAGTTGTCAGCTTATACAGTTGGATATTTACTGAGGCAATTAGGATGAAGTGCCTTATTTAAGGGGACACCATCAGATGCACTGTGTAAGTAGCCCTGGACAAGACCATCTGCTAAATGACAACAATGCAACAGCGGCCCATCTGGGTTTTGAACCTGCAGCCCTGTGGTTACAAGTCCCGTTCCCTAAATAAAGAGCAGACATAAAATAAATGAAAGCGAGACACAGAGCTGTGACAGAGCACTGCCACATTGATGAGCCTCACAGCAAAGATAAGCCTGAACCTCAGCAAATCACGAAGGGCAATGCGCTCCAAACCGTTCGGAGTAAAGTTTATATACAAATGTGTTCACCGTGCGATAACGAGTGTCGCTTGCCGCGATTAATTAATGAGGTTTTCAAGGTTGTTTCCCTTTGTGTTGAGCTCTCTGCAAGACCCATCTCCCCTGTCCCCTGTGGGCCTGGCAGCATGTCTCAGGAGGCCAGACTGGGTCCAGCATTCACTTCACATGGGACTCTCACTATGAGAAACCATCCTGCATCCCTGTGGGCTGAAAGTTCCTTTATGCTATCTATGCAAGCTGCACCAAAGTAACAGCATTCAGGCCCACTCCTTTCTCATTAAATCCCTCCAGTGACCAGGAATGCAGATGGTTCCCAAACTGATCACACTCTCGAAATGAAGGAGACTTTCGTTTGCAAACAGAAATGTATGATGTACTCAGACAAGGACCTAGGCACATGCCTAGTTAAGCATTATGCCCTGCTCAATGTACCAATGCCATGAAAGCTAGCTGTAAAGGCATGCACAATTCTACTAATCTGGGGCATTTCCTTTCATACAATTAAATAATAATAATGATATCCCTAATCAGCGTGTGGTCATATCAATAAAATGCAAGAAAGTTAACTGACGGTTATTGTGTGCACCTGCTTTTAACAATCCTCTCATACTTTTCTGCTCAATTCCATGATGCTGAGCCAATGCACACATTCCAAATACAATTCATATGGGGAGATGTTTCATGAAATCATTTTAACCATAAATGCACATACTCTATATGAAGGCTGAATTTGTGCTCGAGATTGGTTGTGTGGTTAGAGAGTAAGGGCCCTGTTGGATCATTCCATTCCTACTTTGGAATGCAATATGTCCTTGCCCCTATTTTGAAACCATTTATTATAAAAACAGGGCTGTCTGGATGGTGAGTTCATACCCTCCGATAACCATGACCCTGTGTTAATGCAGATGACCTGGATGCCGGCTGAGGATCGCTGCTTATCTCCGCGTCTGTGAGCCCGGTCTTTTGATGTGTTAACATTAAAAATGTGGAGGCAGACAGGGGGAGGCCATACGCCACTGATTACAGCAGGCGGTTTGCGGGAAAGGGCAGGGCTGCGAGGGCTTTAATTAGCACCAGGTCTTCCAAAAACTCCTCTGATCGAATTGTCCTCCTCCCAGGTCAAGACTTCGGCCCGGCCCCATCATCAGCAAGGAATTCAGACAGTTCTATACACCGTGTGGATTAATCCAATTAAAAAAAGAAAAAAAGGTAAGATATGGAGCGTGTGGTAGAGGTTAAAAACTGATCTCTCCTAATTAGCTTTCGATAACTAATAAAACATCTGGAATGGCAGGCTGGAGCTGGCTATGACAGGTCTGTTTTGATAGCGCTAGTAGGGGCAAATGGTTCCCTGGCCGACGTTTTAGCGAGGCAACTCTGCAGAGCCATTACCATTAACTATTAACACTGTGACATTAACCACTGCTGTGCGCTGACTTCTGTGTGTACTTTTATTATTAGGGCCGCTGTGCTGCTCATCACACCCCAGACAGAGTGTGTGAAGCCTTTTACTGTAGGAGGTGATACCACTGTTACAATGCAATTCTGCTTCACCCTTTTGGCCAATGGGCCATGATTTATGCTGCTGATGCTCAGAATTCGTAAACAGGTAGATGTTTTTGGGCTGATTTTCCTTTGAACACACCAGCAGCCAGTCCAGAAGAGAGTAAGTAAATGCAGGAAATGAAATTGATTGTAATTCAAGTGTTGAAATGAAGGGAAATCAAAAAAGCCCTTGCAGTCAAAATTGAGGCCATCCAACCCAATGCCAGACCATTTAAGAAAATGCAATGATCTTTCTGGATATGCTCAGCTTTTGAAATCTTTAACAGTCCTTTTAAATTTGACAGATAAGTTTTTATCCTTTGATAAGGCAACTGTCTTACATGTCACCCAACAGGGGGAGCTGTATGTGAAAGAGTACTGGTATATACTATGTGACACAATATCCTGTGACCCGGTGAATCACGAACCAGTCAAGACACGCAACTGAACTGCCGCCCCAGTCTGTCACCCTTCATATACAAAAACGAATCATATTGTAATATATTGAGAAATATGTTGTTCAGCCCAAGAATATAATGCAAATACATTTAAAATATATTAATGCAATGCAGAAATATATCATAATATACCAAAACAGAAAAAATGTACATATATTCAATATATTTGCTGAGTGTAAAACAAATATCTGTAAACATAAAATATATTATTTTTGTGGTATGGGCTCACCCCCTAGCACACAATTTGCGCTTAACAGTTCTCCCATCCAACACTGCCCAGGAGCAGGTGCCTTCCTAACCCAACTAATGCTTTCTCCCCCCCAGTGGTTTCGTGCTAGCAAAACACAGCACCCATTAGGTAGTGCTTTCACCATTCTGTAGCTATTCGGCTTTCTCAGCTAATGGTGTGGAGCCATGGAAAACTGAATTCTGGGACAGCATGTTAAGCACTGTTCTACATACACTGAGAGTTCCTCCTTGTTGTTTATAGACTTTCATAGAAGTGTTGATAGATGATTCCGAGATCTGCGAAACATGGGCAAAGAGTTGGCGGAGGTGTGAAAAAAATCAATTTGCCATATTCCATTGCCATATATGTAATATACATAAATGGATTTGCAAGTATTAATTTCAAGTACAATTGTTCAATAATGAATCAAGCACCACGTTATTTCACGAATAAACATCTTTTTCAACTTTTTCAAGCACCCACAGAGACACAGGTCTGAGCTAAATTGATTCTGTGTGGTTCTGGAGCACAGGATAATGCTGGGATTAGAATTTAAGCATTCTTCAAATGCAACAAAAATAGCAGAACCTTCGATCTTCGCAGCAAACACCTTCCAGATAAACTGTACTGATTTTTGTCATCCTACACCTTACAGCCCTGAGGCAATAACAGCGCCCCCACCTGTTTGTCTTACTCTGTTTACTACTTTAAATACCTGTGTACTTATTTAGGTTTACAACAATCGTTGAGCGAGTGCCAGGTATCCGTGGTGACCCGCAACAAAGCCAGGGTGCTGGGCTGACATTTTTTATGGCATTTCAAGCCCAGACTGATTCCTTTGCTTTAATATTTAACTTGACTAACAGGTCCTTAGAGAACTGGGAAGTTCGCAATCAGAGCAGCGCAGCTGACTGCACACTGGTTTAGAGGTTGCGTTGGGACAGATCTCTGATCAGTACAAGTGTGGAGCTGGCATGGTCATTAAGGCCCGGACACACCCTGCTGAGCAAACATGGGCTATGAACAGAGCTGTCCCTCACAAATTAATTTCAGAATGACCACATGGTCAAGATTTTTATTTACTCTACTGAAATATACTGTGGTTGCTTCACAGTCAGTATCAAAAACACAGGTACTTGCAGGTAAATCAACCTCAACATATGTTACAGTGAGAATCTGCTTAGGTTCTACAATACTAACTGTGAGTGTAACGGCTAAAAACCCTGAGAAACTATAGTTGCCCTACAAGCATCCCTGTACTGCTGTGCTTGTGAAATGTTTCTCCATGTCTCTAGACCACTCACTTGGAGGACCAGTTATGTTATGCTGAATGTTATGCTTCAGCTTTGTGCCCTTGAATATGGATGGAGACAAACATTACTATTACTATTATATTTGGCATCACACTTGCCATATTTTCCAAATGCTTCACCCTGATGACAAATGATGTAAATGTTAATAATCAATGACAGATATTCATGAACACGGAACAGGTTAGTCCACATTGCACAACAACTGCAGGAGTGCAACCCAATACACAGAGTAACACTTCACTCCCCAGTACAGTATACTGAGTGGTAATACTGTTTGTAAAAGAGGTTGAAAACTATATACAACATTGCTCCACTGATATATACCTATAAATACAAATCAGCCTTTTTATATTCATAAAAATGAAACTCATGTTAATTATGTAACTGTTTCAAGATGAATAATACTTCTACGGGTTTAATTTATTAATTCTTCTGTTTACTAGGTTTAAATGACCCATGGACCCAAATATTTTCTTAACCTTGTTCATGAGGCAAACTATCAGAGATTGCCAGCTTTTGTTTACATCAGATAGCATGCCTGTGTGTGTGTGAGAGGCTGTGAGCACATTTGCTTTTTGTGTGTGTGTGTGTGTGTGTGTGTGTGTGTGTTTGCAAAGCGCATGTTCATCTGTGTGTGCACATACATATTTATGTGTGTGTGTTCATGTGTGATTGCACATGTATGTGTGTATGTGTGTAGACATATGCATGTGCACCTTTGAGTGTGTTTGCAAGAATTTGTGTGGGTACATGCGTGTCTGTATTTGTATGATATGCATATGCTATAATTGCGGGGGTGTGGGCTTTGTGTGTGTGCTTGGGTGTGTGCATGTGTGTGCCTATGTGTGAGTGGCGGCACTGTGCGTGTCTATGTGTATTGTATGTGTGTGTACGTGTGTGTGTGTGTGTGTATATGTGGTACTATGTACACACCTTTATCTCTGGCACTGATATGAGTGAGGGCAGGGCAGCTGCAGGCAGGTGTGTGGGATGAGGGAGGTGCACCTGTCTTGTGATGACAGAGCAGTGAACAGCCCCCACACACAGGTGCAGCGCAACTGCTGTGATTCTCAATTGTAGTCTTTCAGGGTATGCATATCTGAAGCTTTTAGCGCCAGAAAAAAAAAAGCTAGCATTCATTTCTTCTTCATACCTTACGGCACCGTCAGTAGTTACTAGCAATGAAAACTACTGCAGGTTGGCAATGCAGTCCTCTCATTTTACATTGTGAGCACCAAACAGCGGCAGCACTGGCACCTAAATGTTTGGCAAATTTTAGGACCATTCATATATTATTACACAGTATAAAGCATGTATGTAGTGTGGTTCCACCAATTATACTCCTCTGGCTGTTGTTCACGCACTCATCCCACACACACACACACACACACACACACACACACACACACACACACCATACTGGCCTTACATGTGGAAAATAGAAGGTATTTCACATTCAGAGTTTCACAGAGACGTCTAATGTACAACGAGACTAACGCAGGCCTTATTCCCTCGTTGTAGCGCCCCCTGCCTCCTGATATGTGCACCGCTGCTCTGCAGGAACAACAGGCGGTAACCGACCTGGGGGTGGTCATTACAAACTGCACTAGTGCACGCTCAACCTGCATGGTGAACCCTCACTCTGAGAACACAGGAAGTGCTCTGATTGGCTGTTTTCATCCACGCCAGTCAAGGCGTGCTCTCACAGGACAGTGTGGGCAGGTGGGCTGGCGGGCGGGAGGAAAGGCGGAACAAAGATGTGCAACGTTACCTGGAAGAGAAAAGAGACAGAAAGACAGTATGAGTGTCTATTGTTTCACATATCCCAAAAGAGACATTCCAACTCAGTATTAATTATTCAGCTTTATATCGCTAGCCTGTCCCAGTGTTTGCAATAAAACTAATGTATGACAATTATGATGACAATTGTTTATTGCACTCAGGGTGTGAAGGAAAGAGCAGCTTGAGTTTGTGTAGATGCAACATAACTCCTTCCATACCAAGGACGCCAACTGTTGCCTTTTACAAAACAGGCTGAGCCACATACATATCTCAGCAACGGTGTCTCTACGCTGGTGACCTGAGAGGTTTAAACATCTGATTGGCTTCCTTCCCAAAGGCAATCTCTGGTTTCTATTTTTTCTTCTCCCTTTACAAGACAGACAGGTTGCATATTTGACTTGGCAGTGACGACTAAATGCAATCTGACTACGTGGGGTTGTGTCGATGGAGCCAGAGTGTTTAACTCTTGGGGGAATCAATCACAGGTACAAAAAAAAGCTACAAGCAGACAGCCTGACCATCAGACTGAGGAACAGACAGTAAAGTTTCAGTAAAGCCTCCTGGAAGTGTGTAACTGTACATGTGCCAGGCATATCGACCGAAAACTGTTTTTCTTTTGGAAATGCTGTTTTCCTACATGCATTTGACACTAACATGTATGGTTAAATGGCATGCAGGTACACGGGCGTTGACGGACCAAGCGTGCTCCTATTATAAAGCTGGCAGTACACAGGCTTCACCTGTCAAGCGGCAAAGAGCTCACAGCATGTGTGCACACGCTTGTATGTGAGTACACTTCTATCGGCTCCTCATCACCGAGATACTCCCCCCACACAACACTCCACACACCCCTTAATCTCGTTTCAATGCACAGTTTAGCCGAGTCAACACTAATTTACCTCCGAAGGGAACGGTGATCAGGGGTGAGTGGGTGTGGGTTGTGTTTGTCCATCAATTCTTGGGAAGCCTTTGTGCTCCAGAGTATTGGGGAGTATTGATTCAAATTAACTTAATATTCCCTTCATTTCTGCATCGGCTTTGCTGTCATGCGTGACAGACAGCTTCTCGGTGGATGAAAAAGGTGGGAGTGAGGAAGGAAATCCCAGACCCACTCCCCACACAGTTCCCCTAAACCATGCCCAGCCTGTTCTGTCCCATCAATGTGTGCCGGGCCTGGATTTCCTACATATGCATGCGGGAAACACACAGTTGCAGCTGGTAGAAAAATGGGGAAAATAAGCACACAACGGTTTTAGCTGCAGTACTGACGTAAGCAACCCCAGAAATATGCATAAAAGCCAAGGGTCATTATGCACCAAGGGTAAAATAAAAGTCAAGGCCTAATGTTCCCTTAACAAGCATAATTCATGTAATACTTTAAATTGTATCCTACTGGCTCAGAAATTCCCAGTCATTTATAGAATGCTTTGATTTAAAGAGCCTCACACAGGAGGAGAACACATGAGCCATGTGACGCTTAATGCTTCTCCCACTGTTGCATAGATTGTGCCTCTCACAGGTATATCCCTCTTGCACAAACAGGGCTTTCCATAGATGCAGTCCTCAACTTGACACAAAGGCATTGGTGCTTGTGCCAGCTCTTCCTGGGGTGTGTGTGTGTGTGGGGGTTCTGTTATTAACATATGACAAAGCTGAACAAGTACTGTTGCCCCTGGGAGGGGAAATCCTCAATCACATCACAATACATACATTTTGTAGACAAATGAAAGTGGCAGAAAAAGCCGCAATGGAATTTGTACCATTACCCCAGCAGAGGGTTTACAAAGTTGTTACTACAATTAGTCAGGGAGACCCACTTTGAGACCATTACTACATTACATTATTGTCATTTAGCTCTTATCCAGAGCAACTTATGTAGGTCACGATTTTTACATGTCATCCATTTATACAGCTGGACATTTACTGAGTTCTAATGCTGGGTTAAGTACCTTGCCCAGAGGTACAGCAGCAGTGCCCCAACGGGGAATCAAACCAGCAAACATGCAGTTGCAAGCACTGCTCCTTACCATTACGCAACACTACTGCCCACAGTACAGTGCTGTGATTTTCCAGTGCCATACCTGGGGGGTATTCCAGAAAGTAGGTTTAATGAAAACTCTGAGTTAGTTAACTCAGAGAAAGTAGTAAACCTCCTAATAGAAGAGCCCTATGGCCTCATTCTCCCAGCAAATCAAAGTAACGGGGCTCTTCTATTAGGAGGTTTACTACTTACTCTGAGTTAACTAACTCAGAGTTTTCATTAAACCCGCTTTCTGGAATACCCCCCTGATCTCCTGCATAACCGGCAGCTAGCCTCGGTCATGGACCAATCTTACAGAAGCTGAGGATGGGAGGGAAGTCAGAGGAAAACATACCCACAAGTTCTACGTGCAAAGCCTCTTGAATACATGACGTCAAATGCGGGCCAGACATGTTTATTTAAATATTGTGCACACTGTTCATTTTGTTGCAGCAGTAATTCAGGTAGATCCATATGTGCTGTTGCCACAGTAGATGTTACTGCTGTGCTTTTATATATATATAAATATATGTGTTCTTTTAACCCAACAGTTCTCATCTTGTTTACAAATTTCCTTCATCCTTTCTTTTCAATTAACAAAGGGTATGGCTGTGTCTCTCTTTTAATGGGCCTTCATTTTGCCCGTTGGCCAGTTTTATGGACAGTCAGATAATCATCCCTCACAGACATAATTGAATTATTGCAACAGCCTGTGGCCTTCATGACTCATTCAATACAAAATTCTTATTTACGTAAATACTAAACACAATCCCAGCAATATTCACATCAGTTGAAACAGGTCTCTCTACCTGCAAAAGAAGCTTCTGCTCTGTCCCCCAAAAATACTTTCTACTTTGACCCTGTCATATTAAATAAAAAATGTGTCTGGTGGTGATTTAACAAAAGAGCAAATACATCAAATTCCAATGGAGTGAAAAAGAGGTGTGAAATGAAACCACAGTGACAAACACTTGCGATGACCCACGGCGATCTGCTACAACAGCCATCGATTTTTCCATTAAAGGATTTAGACCTCGGTTACATCAGTTGCTCAGAAGCAGACTATATAATCTTAATTAATTCTGACTCAAGGCCAGGAAACAAAATTCCTCTCAGTTTCACCATCTGCAGTTAATTGCTCTCCAATCTCCAGTTTTAGAATTCAATTCTTCCCTTCCTCTCTCGGGTCTGCATGCTGTTCTGTTCACCTGTCAGACCTTTCCTGCCATAGGCCCTATACTTTAATTGAAGGCCACTGACTAAACCTGTAAAATGACAAACAAATGCATGCTACTGTAAAGTTAATTACTTAAGGACTGTGCAGTGTCTTGTGGTGAAATAGGCTGTGCGGAAGGCCACAAACCTTGGACTTCCCCTCACTGCTGAGCTGCATGACACTTCAGGGTTAACATCCTTCGTGGAAAGCACCGAGAGATAACCACAAAGAGATATTTCCCTGAACGTTACCTTGGATTTCCTGGAAATTAGATTTAACAGGAATCAGCCTGATTCACCCTTAAGTGGGAGGGGACGGAAGATCTGGCGCTCGCGTTTGCCGTCATTATGCCCAGCAGTGACGCGCTGTGCTAACGATTATCACTCCCCTCCGTCAGCGCGGCCCTTTGACACGTCCTCAACAGTCGCCCCTTAACAGGACATCCCCGCACGCCGTGAGCGATCCAGAAGTGGCTCTCAGAGCGGGAGCGTGACAGAGGCAGAAAGGTCAGCCGCTTAAGGACCCTGCCGCAGTGTAGCGGGCCTGCCAGAGCTGACGCACGGGGGTCTCTGACACCACAGTGCCGCGCTCCTGCTCAGGGACCAGCCTGCGGGCCTGACGCCCTCCGTATCGATCCTGTCTTTTTTGCAAGAAGTGAAATGAGTTCACGGCGAAATCGTCTGAAAAGTGACAGGGTTCGATACTAAATTAATGATGTAACAAGCATCATAAAAACAGTGACCATGGGAGGCACTGTCACCTTCACTCTGAAATGCACCTAGCAAAGCTGTGGGCTGAGTGCATAATTTTACAAGAAGCTTAACTCAGACTTAATGTTGTTGTGGAATTCAATACATGGGAGAGGTGATGCACAGTCCATTGCAAGATACCTGCATGATCATTTCACATCTGTAACATTCAACAAGTAGAAACATTTTTATTTTAAAATATATGTAACTGTATATATAGATCTGATTCCCTCCATAACAGTCCTGGCATAGTTTGGGTTGTCTTTGCCAATGTTGGACACTGACTGGCTGCCTAGATGCTGTCCTGGAGGTCAGAACGATAGGGGTTAACTTGGTTAATAAAACAGGATAATAGTCTCAGCTGTGCAGTCTAGTAAGTCTTTCCCCCTCACGAACAGATAAGCCATTAATACAGTGTGGCACATATGTCTCCCTGGCTAAAGAAACAGTCAAGTTTTGATGGCAATTTGAATTTCATACCCCAGCACTCAGCCTGGACGAATCGGCCAAAACCAGGAATAAATTAGCAATGGCATGTCCTGATCGATGGACTCATAGTTCAGGCCCTATTGATCTGTTGTTGGGATAATATCAGATACTGGCTTTCACTCTCCTGGTCCAGGGGCGCTGTTTGTGGAAAGCTTCTTGGGAGTCGTCAAGCAAAATAGTAGAGTCACGCTTATGCTTTTTAGAGGCTGCAAACAAGGACTTCACTCGGTATTAGGTAGGACCCCAGGGAGCAAGAGACTTTTTTGCTGGTCTTGCAGAGCAATTTCCTCCCTGTCCACAGCAGAACTGCGGATGCTCCACTTGGACTGCCATGATCTCAAAAAGAGTGACCATCCGCAAGTCCAGCCCTTTCAAGGCAGCTCCTAGATGGCACTGAGTTTCTCTGCCACTCCATCTCTTCCGAAACCGGCAGCAGCTCTTTGCTCTTAGCATTTAGAGTTTGTCTCTTTAACACCACACATGTTCCCCTGTTCGTGATGATATATTTCCTGCTTTCAGGCTTGCAGAAATGTATTAACAATATTTCCACACTTCAGAAGAGACTTGTGGTTTGGCTAGTTTAGCCAGGGTAAGTCGAAGCACTCTTTGAGATGTATGAACTTTTAGTGTTTATGTGAGCATCTTTCTATTAAACGACTACCAAAACAGCTTGAAAACCTGGAGAGGATGTCAAGTTTCCTTTTAGATGGTGTGTAATTATTCAACACCATAAAGAGAAAATCCTACTTGTCCTCATAGTATAAGGAAACAGCTCTAAAATAGCCTCAGATAAACCAGAGGCTAATCACAAAGGTGGCAACTGATGGGCAAAAAAAGCCTCTGAGAGCAAACATGTAAATGTAGTTGTAACAACAACGCTGTCACTGTCAGTGTCACTGCTGGCTGACTGCTCAGAAGAACTCATTTTGCTGAGAGCTTGGCTAACTAGTTTCCGTGATCACTTGTTTGTGAAAGCATGTTTCTCATCATGCGCACAGAATATATTAGAAAGGCAGATCACAGATCTGTCTGTGACAGCAAAACATCTTGACATTATGTCAATATCGCCATACATGTCTGATGCAGCTGCTCTGGGGAGGGGAAAATAATGCCAATGTCATGAGGTAAGCAATAAGTAAATACAGCTGACAGAGTAGAGAACTGGCTGCAGGTGGAAGCTTTGCTGGTTAATCTCCCATGCTTTGCAGTGAAGCTTCATGAACCCCATAATGGGTGGAGTTATCACACATTGTCAATCACTGACTCAAACGAAGCAGTCAAAAGACTTGGCCTTCCATAAGAGTAGTGTGCTCAGTAGCCAATTAACAGCTCAGTTCCCGCCAGTGGCTCTTAAAACGCACCGACTGATAGACTGACTTTACAGCAGCAACAGTGGGATGGTTGGTCCATGAGAGACGGAGAGAGAGAGAAGGGGAGCAAAAGACAGAATCAAAATGTACCTCCATTCCATAAAAGACAGATTAAATTACATAATACCACAAAGAATTTGAATGCTAATGGGCCCTCAACAGACACTTGAAATTGGCAGAATGACTAAATATGAGGTTAAAAAGCTGAAGCTTTCTTAATAAAGTATTGGTTCAAAAACCACAGCCAAGTAATTCAAAAGAGAGGCCTTAATAAATCCAGTGTCCCCAGAAAACATTGGACGGTCATTGTGAACTGCAGATGACCGAGATCAACTTCCTACTCTCCTGCACAAAATATAAAGAAATATGAGACACATGGATGGAAAAAATCTGTACAAAAACCTTCAGTTCAATCCCAGACTGGCATAAAATCTTGATCGTATCAGGAGAGTAGCAGGCCAGGTGTGTCACATGACCTGCCACAGTATGCAGCAGGGGGTCAACACCCTGTCTCTGTTTGTAGATGAAAACTGTTCAGATTTTTTTCCTGATCGTTCTTATTAAATGTACATTATCCTTTAGTGATAACTGATACTGGCATTTGTTGCTGTATTTGTTATTTATATTAATTGCAAAATCCACTGTTTTGACATCACTGTATTTTTATAGTCATGCCAATAAAGCACATTTGAATTTGAGAGTGACAGTAAGAAAGAACTAGGTGCCTTTCAATACATTACTGAATACAGGCCTATCAAGAGTCCAGAAGAACAGGTGGAGGGGTAGAGCTGATTCTGTATCCAGCACTCGAGCATTATAAAAGCCTGATTTGTATTTTAAGCCTGTTTCCTCAGAGGATAAGCTGACAAAGGTAGTGTTGCTGAAATGCATCCCTGATATTGACTAATGCTACAAAATATTGAATTAAAACTAAACTGAGCCTTATTTTATGAGCGCTCGCAGCTCATTCATTGTGTATTCCAAAAGATTATCGTACTGTTTACAGCACATAGAAATGGTCTGAGACCATGAAGTGTATCTCAGTGATGCCAGAAATACACAGTGTATGTGGATGGTAGAAGCTACAGATCAGTTAGTGATCTCTTTGAGAAAACAATGTTTGGAGACAGCACTGCACAACACTCAGAGGCCTGTGCCCTGGGACTTTACTTATTAGACACACTACAATAGGAACAAAGCACACAGACACACACACATACACACACACACAGCTGGCAATGTGGTGCACACATTGGCGCTAATTAGCTCAGCTTCCCAAACGAACCACTGCGTAGGAATAAGTACATGTGGGATTGCACTCAGAAGTGCTACGGTACGACTGCATGCCAGAGAATTATGAATGCAAATGGGCCTGGTGCGCTGTTGCCAAAAGCCGTTGCGAAAATAGAAGGAGCATCAGCTTGCCAAATTTGAAAACCGCATGTGCCAAGAGAGAGCATCGGGCCCTCAGATGAGGCCGCTTGAATGAAGCTTGATTCTCGCCGAAGTGACCTTTGACCTCCTCTGCCATGCATGACTCCAGGATGTGTGACGGGATCCTGCATGCAAATACCTGATGAGGAGATGGATATCAGACCACCCTTCTCTCACGATGCATATACCCTGCCCGACGTAGAAGGTGGGGGGGGGGTTTGGTGGTTCATCAGACAATCCACATCGTCAAACTCAAAACCAAAAGTCCACATTTCCCTAAAATAGCCATTAAGTCTGGCTACACCCAGGTAATCTGTATTACGACAACCTGTTGCGGTTTCGATGGCGCCCACAGAGATGGGAAGCAGGGTTGCAGGTGAGAGGAGACAGATAAGCGCGCCGCCCATCACGCTCTTTCACGATTCCCACGGCCCTTTGTGCCTCCCTGAAGGCTTCTTCCAGGTGATTAGATCTCTGCCTTCCAGAGGTTTCTGCAAAAATCCCAGAGTGCTCTGCAAGGTTGTTGTTGGTGCCACGCGGTTATGCTTGGCAACTCTTTCAGACCACGGTGATGTAACAAGCTGATGGAACTGAGGGGGAGAAACCACTGATCAGGGACACCTTTGGTACACTGCTTCAAGCGCTGGAATACTTTCAATGTCTGCAGGACATACCTGGGGTACATTTTTTATGGTGGGTTTTACTGCATACAGTAATCACAATTATAAACACAAACTTGCTATTACAATACAACTGTTGGCGTGGGATGCTTCCTCAGTCAAAGTGCTCTGGTGCCCACTGCACGGCAAAGAAGTGAAAAGGACACAAGACCAAGGACACTGGGCCTCTTTGCAGACGTCCCGTCGCCCTTCAGACTCCTCTCCTGGGGGGCCCCGGGCTCCGTCTCTCTTCCTCCCTGAGGTGGCGGCCGCTGCCGCTTTGTGATTAATCTGAAGAAAAGCCGAAATGCCCTCTAAGCATAATTACTATGTATCTCAGCAGTGCCACACGCTATCACAGAATTAGTCTAATTGTGAAAGCTGAGATCAGCAAAACAGGAGCGCTGGAAATGGAGGCACTTTCCTCAGCGCGCCTGGCTGATGCCATAACCATCACCATAAAGAGCCAGCTTTGATTGAAGACTGAGCTTTAAGGGTTCTATGACTTTTTCGAGTGCATGCTCTTTCGTCGCATGTTTACGGTGAAATCGCCGATGTGTTAGAGCCGGGGAGATGGGAGAAGGCATATTAGGACAAAAGGCCATTCCCCCGGGGGTTCTTACTGACTGGCCGTTTGATCTGCAGTGTCACTAATGCTGTTTTCACACTCTCAATGTTCATTCAAGGGAGCGGCGGTACTGTATTTCATCTTTATGTTCCAAGCCCGCTCGCCACTGAAGTGAAAAAGCCCATTTTCGCATACACAGACAGGCAAACACAGAGCATGTAATCAGCTGAGCAGGTCCTAACTGTTACTTCAGAATTCTCAATGGGCAGCTGGGAAGGGGTAGGCAATCAGTCAACCCCTTCCTCACCTTTGACACAAACATGGTGATATTGCAGGATTCTTTTTTTTTAAAGCATGTGGACATATGCTGGGACCAGGCAGGTATTGTGTGTGCGTGTGTGTGTGTGTGAGGGGTGGGGGAGGGAGGGCTGTTGGTGTTATCACGGGCCTACAGAGACCACGTTATTTACTCTGCCTCAGTGCTATGCTGACAGCAGCTCCCTCTGGGACAAGCCGGCAACCCCCTTCCCCTAAAAACGTGCCTCTTTACCAGCTTGCTCGCAGGCGCGTGACGGGACAGATCAAAGCGGGCTCATCTCCAGTTCCACCACACCGCTTCGGGAAACCGCGCGTTGATACGGCGCGTGTGGTCTTAGTCGAGGAATAGGATTAACGTATGTTTCTATCTAAATCTCCACTGAAAGCTACAAGGAGAGGCGGCTGCAGAGCACTGTAATGATGTTCTTATCCAAATAACTGCGGGGTGCAGGGAAGGCACACTTGAAATGAATTCCAATCTCTGCCAGCAGGGAGACAGAGCGAGAGAGAGAGAGAAAGAGAGAGAATCACACAGGTAAGCATGAGAGTGAGAAAAGGCTGGTGAATGTAAGGCAGGGGTCCTGTATGTACATGGGACTCCTACGGCAACCCTTTGATGAATGTAGCCAGGAAGTGTCCTCTCTGATTGGCCGCCCATCAGAACCCATGTGCTGAGAAATCTCTCCCAGACAAAGAAGCCTCTGAGGGGCTGACGGAGGCCGTCCCGCGCTCCAGCCAGTCTGCTGGTGATCAGTATTCTCCGTCCGTCTCCGCTCGTTTTGGAAAGCGTTCCCTCCCATGAATAATTTACACCGCGTTGTCAAACATTTTTGTAAAAAGTCTCCTCGAATCTTTCCAGCCCGGCGTCTAATGGTGCAGACTCCCTCTCTCGGCTCCCGGCTCTCTCCCCGGTGTTCATTACCACGGCTGTGAAGGTGCTCGCCGAGGAGTCTGTGTGAGAGCACCCTCGGTGTTCCCACCCCTCCCTCCTACCCTTGGCCACAAGGGCACGGTCAGGTGAGGAATACTCCGCGCTTTCATGTCTGTCTCCTGCACCTCCTTCGCACCCTCCCAGAACCGCCTCTTCCCCTTTCATCTGAGCACACGGGGGCAGGCCTCAGGCCTCTGGGCCTCCTGCGCTGTTTGCCAGGCTACCTGAGGATTTGCCTCCCTCTGCTTCTCTTGCTGGAGCATTTGAAGTGAGCTCCAGCTCCATGTGATTACAGCTGGCTGTTTTTGGGGGTGCGCTGCAGCAGGTATGGCACATGGGGTTCTGGGGCGAAGCCTAGCAAAACTAGGCATCGGGAGGGTGTGGCCACGATGCTAAATGGCTGCAGTTTAGGCTGTGTGAGTACCAGAGTGAAGTGGTTAAAACAGCCCTATGATCATGAACTAAGCACAGTAGACACACATATTGACTAACGCCCACACACACACACACACACGCATACCCACACACACATACACACATATGCACACAGATAAGCACACCCACATACACATGCACATTTGCGCGCACACACACACACACACACACACACACACACACACACACACACACACACACACACACTTTTCTCATTACGTATCACCCTCCCACAGCATGCGCTATGCTATGTGCATTACTCATCTAATGCTTCATACTAAATGAGCAGCAACAGTGAGAACTAAAATATGCACCGTCATGCTGTGTTTATGACTTTTGGATGCAGTTTGCTTTTCCTTAGTTGAAGGTAACATATGTGGGTGGGTAAGGTGTCTAATGAATCATTAAGCTCTCATATTTAACAGATTATAGGCCATTTCATGCCTTTGTAACTGTTCCAAATTAAATATAACCAGGGTAAAAATGTCTATATAACCATGCCGCAATTAATCAAAATAGTCTAACTCAGATTCCCAGAATACTTTCTTTTCAGGGGCTGGAAACAGTATGCAGCTTCACCAACAAAATGCAGTTCAATCACTGGGGCCACATTTCAGCCCTGTTCATCAGTCACAAAGAAAACATGGGAGAAGGGAAATATAAAGGCAGTAACTTGGATCATCACATGACATTGCATTTCAGTTTGACATATTCCCTTGGTTAGTGAAGTGGTTAAATATGTGAAGCTTATCTTAATTGTATCATTTGCATAGGAGACAGCCTCAGGACATTCATGTTGTATCATCTTTCATAATTATTTTTTTACAGCTTTTTAAAAATCTTGATCTTGTTAAAGGCAAAGCTGTGTCCAATGTGGCATTTGAACCTACCACTATCAGGTCTAGAGTTATCTGCTCAATCCAGTACAGTAGTTGTGACGATTACCAAATTGTCTCTCTTCACCCCAAGTTTTATAATGCATTCCATTAAATGTGTGTGTGTAATTACTTAATTCTGGAAATGTGAAATGATTACCATACACCTCGCCAAAACTGGTTAAAATGTGCTTGGACGCTTCTTTCTCATAATGCTAAAGAGGTTGTCTATTCACAGCTAAAAGGGTGCATAAGCAAAATTCCAAATTGCATCCCCAAGTTTTAATCATAAACTGGCACACATACATGCATGTGCATACACACACACACACACACACACACATACACACAGAATGTACAGTACACCATTTCTCTCAAAACCCCTCTTCCATCCTGTGCCAAGCAAAGGAGGAACTCGCTACAAACTCTCCATGCCAATCTACATCCCCAAAGGCTGCCTCAAAATATTTCAATCTGCCCCAATAAATGAATTAATGAATAAATGAATAAATTAGCTCATTCATTAGACATTTAACCAGGTAATTACGTGTCGAGACGCACGGCTTCGCTCCTCCTGGTTGGCACTAGGCAGATAACCCAGGCATGGCGTCGAGCTCTCATCAATCTTAATGAGGCAAGCCACTGCAATGCTCAGAAATTAAAAGGGGAGCTCTGGGCTGCCAAATACAGCCCTGCATCCCCCTCAGAGACACTTCAGTCCCGGGGCTATGTGAAGCAACTCCAGCTCTCCTGAGAGCCAAATCATGCCTCATTTTGTCCAAGTTATGCTGGGCAAAAGGTCACAGTTGGCATGACAAGGAGTTTCTCTGCTCTCCATTTTTCTGTTTCTCTTACACCGATCATTGTTAGAATCTATTTGCACACTAGTATGAGGTATGGGCCAGTTAAGGATAATTGTCATGTATTGTGCGTATATGAAGAAATTAGTCTTACATTTTAACACATTTGATGATCTTGTAAATTGTCCTTGATGAGAGTAGGTGCCAAATACATAAATAGTACTACTACTGCTACTAATACCACTATCATACTATTGATATGACTACTAACAATAATAATAATAATAAGAAGAAGAAGAAGAATTATCATTGGTATATATACATATATATTTTACGTATATATATATATATATATATATATATATATATATATATATATATTTTTTTTTTTTAATGGAGAAATAAAATAAAGCTGAATATTGTTACTGTAGTGTGCTGCCCTTTCAAAAATAAGTTACTACAGAGATGACAAATCTCACAAGGAAATTAAACCAGACAGAGGATTGTCTTACATGCAGTATGTCTGATCTACTGAGTCTTACCACTTAAACTGAAGTAGGTTTGATGCTTTTCATCAGGAGCATATGAACACATTAAATAAGGAGATTAGAGCCTAATAAGGCAGTGTTGATCATTATGGACTGATCTGATGAAAGCAATTATAAACGGGCTGATTTCGCATTTGGGAGATTAGCGATATATTGTTAGCGTCAGTGCTTATGGAGAGAGGTACTTTAAACCTATCGTGAACTTTGAGTCAAACGATTGCTTTTTTTCTTCCCATATCGTTTTTTCATGAAAAAAAGGCTTTTCAGCAGCATAAGAAGCTGGATTCAAAATGGTTAGTAATTATTTGTGCTGTGCACATAATGGCAGTGAAGAGCAGTCTGGTAGAAAACCGAGATACTCGGATCGCTCTGTCCCCCACCTAACCCCTGGGTTTATTGCCCATGAAGCCTCTCTCGTCGGCATGCCGACGGGCCGAGTTAACTAGCTCTGTTATTAGAAGCGGGAAAAACAGGTTTCGCCTTCGAGTGCCGTGTGACTGACGCACACCCCTGCACACGCACTTGCTCTTACAGTTCAGACCACTTTATGAGCGCCGCGGCTTATGTAATCATACACCGGTGGGCTTGTGCATCAGCGGTTCAGAGTGGGGTACAGCTTAACAGGCCAGACAATGGGAGAAAGTGCACTGAATCTTTTTTTTTTTTTTTTTTTTTTTTTTTGGCTAACCTTTCAGTTGGCAACAGGTAGGATTGCTGAGGTGATTTCTTCTCCAAATGGTGCCTTAAATTAAACGACTATCCTAACTTCTCCAGACAACTAATCCGGCAAGACTCCCACAGGAATCTGCAGGCTTTTCAAAGCTGCCAGCGCTCTGAAGACTGCAAGCGAGAGAAGCTGACTTGGTTAAATCATACATTGGGTCAGCGCAGTTAGCCGTCTGGCCGGAATGAAAATGCACTAATGTTGATGGTCCTCGCAGAGCCAGGGCTGGATATTCCCCGCTCTGGACACTGTGCCAGGCTAAAGTCAGAGCAGCAGAGCTACTGCAGCGGCACAGGCAGGTTGGGATTCGTTGCCGGAGTTCTCTGCATTCTGCTGAGTCGACAGAGCGGCTGGGGGGTATGACAGGTTCCACAGACAGGCTGGCAGGCGCCTGCTTAGGGATCACCCTCATTAATTTGTTCCAGCACTTAGTGCGGTAAACATAAACACTGTCACCCAAGCTGTCTGCTGCTGCATCCTGGAAGAAATGCACAAAGGAACTTTTTATTTATTTTCATTGGGATGCATGGCTTGCAGAGACACAAATTCAGTGTTTATGATATAGAAATGTGGCGCTATCTTCAAGAGCAGTGGGCTTCGCGGTCAGTAAAGACATGCCCTTGGAGAGCAGCGACTACTCCACTGAGCAAGACACTACTGACAGCCTGACCATCTGTCTGCAGCTGACCGCTGTCCATAGGCAGGGATGTAAAAACACAGACTGGGCCACATGTGACACAGCAGTTTCACTTCAGCTCACAAAACCAGGATTCTGAACCTTGACGTATGCCGGAACTGGCATCCTTTAACCGGTTTCCTACCAGTCTCAGCCTCAGATCGAGAAACTTTTGAAGATTTTTTTTTCTTCTTCTTCCTTCCTTTTCCCCAGTTTTCAAAGCTGCCAGCTCAGACATATAAACCGGCCTTGATGATCTTTTTCTCTCCGCTCTCATTTTGTCCACTTCTCATCAGGTCTGAGACTCTCCCCGACTCCCACCACTGAATTATTTATCTGTCCTTCATCCCCTTGCCCTTCAGCTCCAGTCTTTTTCTAAGGGAAAAAAAGAGATTAATTGAATGATTCAGGGCTGCATCGGAACTATTTCCAGCCGCCGCTTTGTATGGGTGCTTGCTTCCCATATGCTTAATTAGGAGACGGAGTTCAGCCACAGCAGCCACACTTGTTTAAAGAAACTTTCTTTAAATGTCATTGTGCTGCGCTGGCCAATCAGAGGGGGCCTGAAGCATTGCATTGTGGGAAGGGCTTGAGACACATGCTGAAGAGGGGGGAGGCCCTGCCCAAATGCTGGAAACGTACGAGTGATGCCGGTGCATCTCGGGACATCACCTTACAAAACACAGACACTGGGCTGCATATTTCTGCAAAAAAAAAAAAACAAGGCCCTTTGGTGTTCAACTGGAATCTCCTTCATCTTCTGCAGTGGGCTCTCCCAATGCAAGTTAAGTCCGTTTCATCACCTCAGGAATCCCAAAAAAAAAAAAAAATTAAGGGAAAAAAGCTTCTGATTTCTCACGATGAGGCTTTGATAGGGGCGTTGCTTACAGCCCTATGATGAGTGCTGTCTCTTATCCTTCAAATGCTATGCTATCAGAATGCAAAAGAGGACACAGTTCCTTTTTTTTCGGGGACATTTCCAAGGAAAGTATAATGGATAAAATAGATAACAGGGAATATAATGATAAAAAAATGGGCAAAGATGGTGATGGGATGGGCCTCGCTGCGACAGAGAGGAGCAGGGACCCTGTGTGCCGGGTGCAGGCGGGAGACGAGGGGAGGCTCAATGTGACCCCCATTAGTCCCGCTCGAGGCGTCCAGGCGTGAAATGACGCCGCCGGCTGCAGGCGGAGTCTCCTCGCGAGCGGCACTGTCCACCCCTGGCCATAACTCAGCCTCCCCAGGGGAACCCGGCGCACCGGCCTTAATGGAGAGTAATAGCGGTCACTTTCAGCGCTCCGCGAGACCCCAACCCCCTCCCACCCCCACTCCCCCCAGTGGCTCAAGACAATTAATTTGCATGTCGGTGCTGGCAGTCGCCAGGCCTGCGCGGCTGATTTAATGGCTGCCGAAAGCCTCGATCATTACATTCACACATCCTCTCTACAGACGGGGCCTGCGCGGTCACACGGTGCATTGATTTCTGCAAGAACTGCTGTTTTACTCAAAAAGAACCCATGAAGAAGGGGGAGCTATACTTACACAGAACCGTCAGCATGGCTACTCCTGTTAAAAGTGACAGTCAGATGTGTAAATGAGATATGGACGGGCATGGCCAGACTCTGTTCAAACTCTTGTGATTTCGTTTTTTAACGACCTGTGTTTAAAAGCCAATGTGATTCTAAATTGTTGGTCTCCGGAGCTACGGAGACACACAGGAGTGCAATATCTCCGCGTCCCCTCCAGCAGCAGGGAAACACTAAGTCACAGCTGCTGCTAATTCCACAGGCATACATCACAGGGCACTGAGTAATGAAAACAATTAACACCTCTAATTACCCCACTATATCACCATTCAATGCCCTGCCCATTGATCTGATAGACAGAGCAGGAGTTATGAGCAGCTGTAATCGAAGAGCTCCACGTAAAAAAGGTTTATGGCTTTCTGTTGTATCCTGGCGGCCGCTCAGCGTGTAAATAAATCTCGGAAATATGAGCACATTTCTTATCACTCCTTCAAGAGCCCCCCAAAGGCTGCTCCATTCTGATTAAATCTCTGTCATAATCGACGGGAGGTGAGGACCTGACAGCAGAATACTGGACAATATCTAAATAATAATTATCAGCTGAAAAAAAGTCGAAAGATGCCCACAGAAAAGAGAAGTTGCAGTGTCATGGCTCAATATCCTGCAGCTGGCAAACTAGAAAAACTCACAACTCAAGGCCGGCCTCCCAAGCTGCGCTCGTGATCCTGACGTCTACTTTGCCTTGGCGGCCAACTTTCGTGTACGATGTAATGATACCAAGAGAGCACATTTACAAGAATGCGTGACAGGGACAAGATAATGGTGGCCTGCAAGGCACAAAGGACAGATGTTGTGTTAATGTTTTTCATTTTTTTCTCATTGGTGAAGGAAATGGACGTATAATCTCAGCCCCAGGTTTGTCTATTTTTCAGCACAGGGGCGGTTAACCATTTCTCTTGTCTCTGCTGTGCCTCGACAGGCCACACGGCAGCTTTTCTGAAGAAGAGGCATTTCCATCCCTCTATCTCTTCCCCCTCTCTTACTCAGCTGCCCCTGCAGAAAATAAGACCACACGCTTGTGCTCCATCACGTTATCTTGTACTTTCCCTTATCTGTGTAATATAACACTGCCTCTTATTTCTAAACGGCAGGTACCTGATTGAACTGTTGAACCATGAAGCTGCCTGCCTTTGGTCCACAGATGAAAGACTAATTGTTTGTAATTACTTTAAATGTGACAGAGAAACTCAATATATTTTAGTAAATGCATAACCTAAACTGAAAAGTAATACTATGGCTAAATAAGACAAACATGAACAGGCATACATACGCAAACCCACACACACATTCAACATGCTCTCAAAACGTTTTTCTATAAGTGATGTCCTACCACTGTCAGGCAAATTAGTTTTTTATGTATTTATTTATTCTCATGTACATGAAATAGGTTATGAAGGCATGAAAAAATATTTTTTAACCTGTTGTACAGAACTTTATTCTTCTTGGAAGTCTCACAATGTATTAATGCTTCTGCTTGGTGATCAGATACAAACTGTCTGCCATTCTGGCTGTTCAGTGGCACAGTTGTATTTGTGCGCACCCATAGCAGACTGGTGACCCATTTCAGAGGAGTCAATGTTCACCAAAAGCTTTTCACAGAGGTAAACCTAATTTAATAATGGTAGAGTTAGAGAATACAGTGTCTGTGTCTCCGCATGTACATGCGTGTAGGTGGGTGGGTATGTGTGCATGCACATGTGTATGTACTTGCATGCGTGCATTTGTGTATCTGTGTGTCTCCATGCATATATGTACGTGTGTGTAACTGTACATCATCTGCTTGCCTTTATTGTGTATGTGTGTCAGTGTGTGTGAGTGTGTGTGTGTGTGTGTGTGTAGTGGAGTTCTGGAGTGTGGGTGGCATATCCACTAGTCGGCCCTGTGCACTACACAAGTAGGGCAGGCACAAGACAATAGCAATTACAGATAACATCTTGCTTGGCTATGCTATTGCAAACACACAAGTAATCTGCTTCTAAAAGCCTCCACGGCACTCAGATACCTACCATAGGACTGTGTGCTGAAGATATATTTCAAGTTTCACAGCCCCAGCAGGACATCCCATTGGGAACAAACACTGACATGCAGCACATGCAGAGCAAAAATACAGCATCTGAATGTGTACACAGTACAAATGTATAAAATACAATACATGCACAAACTATGCTCCATCATGCAGGGGTTCCATTTCTTGGAAATGACAACAATACCTATCAGCAACAAAAACTCACTAGATCACTAGATGATAGTTTCTTTTTTTGTGCTATCTCTTAATTATTTCTTGCCTGATCTATGAGTATTGTGTCTCTGTAATGCAGGAATATGCACAGGCTGAGAAAAAAAAAATGTCATTGTACTCAACAGCACCTTAATCACAAAACAAGAAACAAGAAATGTACAAATCAATAAGATCCCAAAAGAATAATTTTTATACAGTAACAAATTGAATCATGATTTGCACCATACTCCCTGCCACAAAATACATATATAGACATATACGCCAACGTAATGGCTTTCTAAAGACCCAGAAACACCAAGAGGCTTCTGTGTTGTTGATGTATAACCTTAAAGTAAGACTTTATGCGATGAGGACGAGTTGACATTCAAACCCCTGGCGAATCTCAAGTCCCTGGTGCCTGTTCACGTCATTATCAAAGAGACCTGTTTGCGTGAATTAGCAGGAGAGCACATATTTAGAAGGAACCCCTTTTCCTGGATGCACTCTGACAGTCGAGCTGTACAAAGCAAAGGCAAAAAAAAGAAAGAGAAAAGAAGGAAGCTCTTCACCTCTGAGACGCTGAGGCGTCAGAACCTCCAATGTGCTGACATGGCACCTTCTGACAACTCAAAGAGGAAATGAATAATAATAAAGTCATCCAGCTGAAAGACAAGGATCTCAAGAAACTTTGAAGCCACTGCATTTGGATAGTCTAGAATTTGTGAGGTGCATCTTTAAAAAAAAAAAGCACTGCGTATGCCAGGTTTGGAAGTTGCAAAAATAAAAGGTACCATTTGTTCTCTTTTGCGAAAGTGGTCGAATGACTCGTGTGAAATTCCTCTGGGTGCAGGAAATGGAGAAAAACAAGATCCTCCCGGGGAGTTGCTGCGCTGTGTGTTTGTTTGTCTCCGGAGCCTAGCTACCTGGCGAGGCTGGCAGCCCGCGGGCGTGGGGCCATGTTTGTAAATAACCTCCCGCCATCGGCCGGGGAGTGCGTGAGCTGGGTCCCTCCAGGCCGATTGTTGAGAGCGGTCAGCAGGAATGCGAGGCTGCCCGACGGATTCAACCAGGCAGAGCACACATTTTGAGAGAAGGGAAAGGCATCCGCCACACCCTCAGACAGCGGCACTGCACCCCACACAGTGGCAGACTGTATTAGGTGATTGGACCAGGCAGTTCACCTCAGTAAAGATTAACCAGCAAATCAAGTCTCTATAGATGTACACACATATCATATACATTTTTGTTTCTTATTCTTATCATTTAAATTTTCCTCCCTTTTCATTTGGTATTTTAGTCTTCAGGTCCTGAAGTCATGGATGGTGCATGATTTCAGTCAGCTAAACAGCAACCCTAAATATGAAGTTTTACAAGTGTGTGATTGGCTGGGATCAGCATTTCTCTTGAACTGAGATGAAGATGCAGACGGACCCAGGTCAGATTGTTGCCCTGTTGGTCCAGAGTCTGACACACACGTGTGAGCGTGGGTACCAAAGGTGGAGCATCAGAATATGCTCAAGATGAGGGTGGGAAGTCCACTGATTTCGTGGAATAAGTCAGGTGTGGTTGTCATGGGCGATGTGGCTCTCTCCTTGGTGCACAGGGCGGTGATGGAATCTCACAGCTGAGCATCAGTTAACACCCCCAAGTGCCACAATCCAGGACGGTCATAGCGTGGCACTGCCAGCTTTCACATCAAAACCCATTACACGCCCACGGTCCACTCACCATGTGAAACACTTTCTGTGCAAGAATAATGAAACCACCTACAGCATAAATCAGACTGGAAGCAATCGAGACTGTAGCTGTCCCAAATAAAAGCTAAGTCACCAGCATAGTACCAGCAGGACTGCAGAAGACTATATTTAAAGCACCTAGTAACCACACAGGCATCATATATATTTATCTCTCATGATGACGAGGAGGGCAGGAAATGAATCCCAGTTATCGGCAGAAGGCCGGGAGAGGAGGGCATTTCCTGGCAGAGGGGACATTAGATAGTGTGAGCGAGTCCACGGCCCTCTCGCCCTCTGCGGCTGCCCCCCGTCTTTATTTAAACGCACCTCCAGCATTCCCTTCGCCATCGGAGCTGTATTTTTAGCCCTGGCTTGTTTTCGGCACAGCGGGCTCCCGCTGGAGCTGGGGATGGGATTGGGGGGGTTAGCGGTAGCAGCGCATGCCGTGGAGGGAAACAGGTGGGGGAGAATTCCCCAGCTGCGCATTCCTGTCGGTCGACAGGCGACCAGGATGGCTCAGGAGGAAAGGCGCGGGGCCTTTTACGCACAACTGTAGTGGCCACACTTCACCACCCCCCCACTGTACTCAGATAGTAGCGGTTTCTCTGGGCTTCTTACCCAGGAGGACACTCTCAGGAAAAAAACTGACTGGTGTTTGTAGAAATCAGCTTCACTGGCTGTTGTTGATTTTCGACCCCCCGTTTTCTCCTGTTATCCTTATTTTCTCCCTCACACAGACAATGGGGACAATTCCAAACCCTACAGCCAATCAGCTCAATCCTTTCACCTGTCCTGCTGCCGGGGTCATTTCTGTGAAGGTCCTCTTGACTCTGAAACTGAAACCTTCAAATTATTATGAGATGGTGCCCTGTGTTAGTCTGCATAAGAGAGGAAACCACAAGATATTAATCAGAGTCAGCTTTAAATTTATCTATACATTTTATAATATTTAGCTAATGAGTGACAACGGGGCAGTCACCCATGAAAGTCACAGAGAATTTAATGTTGTGGAAATGACCATTTAAGACACGACACCCCTTCTGTAACCATTTACAACTCAAGCAGGAAGCATCACATCAATAATGACCGGTCATGACAGTGATTCCCATGCGATAACCATCTGTCCTTCTCGAAGAAGCAGGACATGTTATGTGATGGCTGAAGCATTTGGCACAGGTGAGGAAGGAGGAAGGGGACTACACGAACACTAATAACACAAAACAGCCCCAGTTTGGAGTAAAACACCAGCGTGTCTGCGTGACGGTCGGAAGGGATAACACAGAGGAGAACCCCAGCAGTGTCGGTGCTCTGCTCTGCCTCCTGCAGCAGGGGGATGTGTGTAGGACAGACATGGTGACAGCTGGGCGGGGGGGTGTGGGGGGTGGATGCCGTGGTGCTGAGCTGCCGGGGCTTTTTTTTCGGCGTGCTCTACGCCGCAGTTTTAGGCCGGAGCCCTCCCCTGGAGCGGTACTTTAACAGAGAGGGGAGCGGGGAGTAAAATTGAATTCCTGGCGGGAGTCCGCTCCTTTCAGTTCTCAAGAAGAGAGCCGGGGCGATACAGAAAGAGAAGAGAGATGGCGGGGGGTGGGGCAAAAAAAAAAAAAAAAAAACAAAAAAGGACAAAAACAACAAAAGCGCTTCACTATAGAGGCGAGAGGTTGTGCGATGCCTGGGGGGCTGTGAGTGGCACTAACTCTTTGAAAATGGCTGTGCACATCGGAGGGCCCCCCAGAGGAGTCTGGGTGAGCCGCGGACGAAAGGTTCACAGAGCAGCCAGCCGCCGGAGAGAACCTTTGTCCATGAGACAGTCTGCCATCGGTATGGAGTAATGATCAAATGGAGGTTAAAACCCCACTCCGTCTCCATCAGTGCGCTGGAATGCTGGTCTCCTCTGCTGTTCTCTGGTAACAGTCCTTATGAAAATGTAGTCAACGCAAAGACATTAAATGTGCATTCTCCAAAGCAGCATGTCACTAAATACATTAGCAGACACACAATGTGTTTGTCTTTTCTCAGAAAACATGCTGTACTGTCAAACAGATAAAATACAAATTTATACAATGTAGTATTATGTAAATTTATGTCACACACATTACTTATTGTAAAGGGACACCAAAGAAATAAAGTAATCTGTCAGAAATATAAATAAATAATATAAAATATATAAAAATCTGCAGTTTCGGTTAAAAAAATGTGCACTCTCTTCTGATCCTTACTCCCTGTTTCATCAGAAGGAAAGCAATTAAAGGCAATCACTGTGCAACGCTCATTAATAATTCAGAAATATGAAACTTTGAGTTGTTTCCTTGAGCAAACCTTTGTTTTCTTTTTTGTCCTCAGCAGATAGGGGAGCTAATTCTACAGCTGGGCGATAGAACGCCTCCTCAGCCAGGTGTGACAGTTCCACTGAACAGGTGCCTCCATTCCCCTGACTTACGCAATCCGTCTAAGGACAATCAGGAAGGCTGTGATAAAAATTAGATCCTAACTGCTGTTCTTCCCTTTGATTAAGTGCTTTTAAAAAGTGCTGCTTCAATGGCTACAGGGAAACGGTGAGTCATTAACCAGGCTGTGGGCAGAAACAGACGGACAAAAATATAATTGCACTCAAACATACAAGCTATTCTGTGAAGTCCATTCTCATAGTCAGCCTTAACAAAGTCACAGCTGTCAGGAACAGAAAGCTTCACAGAACTGGCTCAGCAGTGCTGGACCCAAATTAACACCAGTGTCCATAGCACTGATAAGCTAGAGCCATACTATGATGCAATCATCAGTCATTGCAACCTAACTGACACATAACGCTATCACAGCCTTGCTGCAAAATTGCAGCCATGACAACATGCAGCAACAATGTCAGTGAATCATTGGCAGAGGATTGTATGTCGGTTGGTTAGGATGAATATAGTGACAGTAGGCATCTCCTATGCTGGTAACGGTAATGGTCATTTATGAGGTTAACCATGCGAAGGCACCCAAGGTGACATTCTGCAAACACAATCCAAGTGACACGAGGGAGCCCAATAAGGACTGAGGGCAGGAAGGGGTAGGCTCCACCTGCTGTGTTTGTGGAATGTATGTCCTCATGAAGTATGACCTGCAGCTCTCCCTGCCTAGTGTGTAACGTCCTTCCACCATTCCTCTGACATCCTAGTGACATACAGATGTTGCTAAAATGTTTCAGTACAGCTCATGGGTAGGTGCATATCAGGAAGGCAGCGGTGACTTTTGCTCCACTGACACATCAACCTACACGACCTGACGTGAGACTCATTCATCACAGGCCAAACCTCACATTCACCAGTGCCTTTACCAGACACTAAAACAGCCTGTCAATCACACTGCTGAGGAGACCACAGAGGAAATGGCCATCTCCGTCGCTGCTGTTACCGGACAGGCTGATGACAACAGAAAGTTATTTTTGCAAAATGTTTGCTGGATGATATGCTCCATGGTAATTGTAATGATATGTTGATATGCTCCATGGTAACATTCTCCCAGTCATTTTTAGGATAACGTGCCCTGGGTACAAGGCTACCTCAGCCACCAAGGCAGACCAGCAGACAGAAAGATGGAAAGTAAAAAAAAAAAAGAAAAGACAAATTACACAGGTAAACTTTACACATGGAATCTCTGTACGCATGTCAAACAAGCAAAGATAACCTGCAAAAAACAGTATTTCCAACCTACAGATGATTCAGAGCAGCCCTGAGAGTGTCCAGGGGGGGCAAAATACATGGCCAGAGGCCACTTTCTCCATCTTGGCCATGGTCCTGGTGATCGCAGCTGACGGGCTCCAGCAGGTGTCACATGACACACAGGCTTAGCGCTCCGCGCAGCTAAAAATACCCGACCGTGACACCAGACCTTGTGCTGCTGGCATGGCGGGGAGGCCAGCCGTGGTCTCCCCCACCCCCACCCCCCCAAAAAACTCCTGCACACACAACACAGGCATGCGCCTGGTCATTCCCAGCCGCAAGACTGGGGGTTTCGGATGGAAAATCTCGACCGCGGTTAAATTCTTCCACTCTTAGGATTAGCGACGCTACGCCTCTGACCGGGCCCGGCTCGGCTCAGGGCTGAGTCACTCGAGGTTCCCGCGTGGGCCAGGCCAGGTTCTGGCACCGGCGAACAGACAGGCCGGTTGTCTTTCACCTGCTCCGGTCCGGCAAGCGGCACCACAGGCCTCTTGGAGGAATTCAGATCTCAATTTCCAAACAAGTGAGGCCATTTACACCGCCGAAACTGTCGGCAGCGTCTCTGAGCACACTGCCACAATAGCGTCCTAGGGGGCCGTTACACACACCGGGAACACAAAGTGGGGATGGCAGAAGGGAGGCGGTATGCTTGATTTATCTGAATTTTAATGGATCTCCCAAGACTGGAGCTTACAGCTTAGAGTGCACTCGCTGCTGTTATTTTTTCAGACGGAGACGCATGACGAAGGAGTTCTGCTGTGGCATGTCTGGTGTGTGGCTGTCAGAATGCAAAAAGCAATACATCCAGCCTTCACCTCCAATCTGGGTTTCTCCTCAGCACTCTGTCACCAGGCCCTGGGCTGCCGTCACAGGCCCCGTCTCACGCCAGCACATCCATGACCCTGAGTGACAGAGTAGAAGCGCCATGCATCTCTCTCTCTCTCTCACCCTCTCTCTCTCTCTCTCTCCCTCTCATCCTCTCTCTCTCTCTCTTTCTCTTACTTAGACACACACACACACACACACAAAAGCCTGCTCAGGGCTGCTCACAACACCGTCACACCTGTTTAGCTCTTGATGAAAGAAATGTTTTTGCTTGTTTGTTTTTCTCATCTGCCGGCTCGCTCGCCTGCATATCCGGCATGCTGCTCCGTCGGTTTCTGTGATGCATAACAGCTCTTCTACCTGATGCTGTGGCTCTTCTTGTCAGAGAGGGCGTGCTGCTGTGTGTGTGTGCGTGTGTATGTGTGTGTGTGTGTGTGTGTGTATGGGAGGGTGGGCTCTGAACAACCTAGTGGGCACAGGGCCAAGTACCCATGTCTCAAGAAGGCCAACAATAGGCCAAGGCACCAGCTCCACATCGATTGGCTGGGCAGAAGCCCTCTCCAAACAGCACACGCTTTGAATCCCAGGTTTGGGTAAAGCATTTACAGTTTGTTGAAAGTAGATAAATAAAGCGGGCCCATCCATTCGGTATGTGAAACCGAGATCAGATATCTCCTTCTATAGCTCGGGCCCGTCTCTGAGGACCCGGGAGAGGGAGCAATCAAAGCTGCTCGTTGCAAAGGGTTCTGGGAGGAGAAATCAAAGCTCTCCTATGGAAGGGGTGGGAGACGCTGCTGCTCGAGCGGGCCCGGCTCTGCGGATTTTCTCCCGGCCGTTTGAAGTATCAGTAAACAGCACCCGCGTTCCTCAGACCCAAGCCCTGCTTGTCTGGGGATTTTCCGGCAACTTCTCAAAAGTTTTTTTTTTTCCGTTTACCCTCTCTCCTTTCTCCGTCTTCAGCCTGCACCACCCCCCACCCCACCCTCTGAGTTGGGGCCTCCCGCTGAGAAGAAACCAACCAATGCGGATCCAGTTAGAAACACTGTGCGTGTGCACGGCCGACATGCAAATATGGAACCTGGAACCCAGTGTAGAGAGCTTGCACGAATGGGGGTGGGAGATCAGGGCTGATCCTATCCCAGCTGACTTGAAGGCACACACAACGGCGAACCCCAGATCTGATATGCCTTGTTTTCATGACCGCCGCAGCCCTCTCTCCCTCGCTCTCCGTAGGACGTGAAGTGCCGTGCTGCTGGCGATTAGCTCTTGATTAGCGGCGCTGCTAAATTAGATGAGAGGGACATGGCGCTCTGAATACAGCTACAACACCACTCCATTAGGCCTCTACCCCGCTGGCACCGACTCAGCCCTGCGCTGTTGTCCCCAGCACTCCAAAACCATGGCAACCGAAGATCGGCGTAAAGCCTGGTGCGGATGGGTTTGTATCAACGGGAACCTCTATCGGGGGGTGGATTCTGGTCGGTTCCAACTGTGTCGTTACTAGAGGGAAGGGTGGGAGAGTGACAGATCTTATCACCAAAAATAAACCACAAAAATTCCCAACAGAGCGATGAAATAATCAATTGCTCAACTTACAACCTTAAGAAACTGCAGCAACGCTATTTCATCTCACTAAGGTTTTCTTCCTTCCAGTGTCACTCTTCGTTTCAATATCATTTTCCCTACCTATACAGTTGAGTTCAACATATCAAAAGATCACCAGAATAAATTCAAATTCGAGCTGACAAATAAAAATAAAACACAGGCTGAACCCCCTGGGAGTTGCTGTTGAAGAAGATAAAAAGCATCTTATATATGTCTCAGTTAACAACTAAAACACTTCAAGTTGTCAGGATTTGAGCCAAATGTTTACATGAACGAGGTAAATCTGTTATACTGCATGATGGTATTGAAGAGCCTGTTTTTTTCTGGACATTAGGTAGACATGCTGAAAGACCTGTCCATTAATCTGTCAACTGTTTCCTGAGAGATGGTGACAGAGGGTCTGAATCATTGTGCCTACATAACAAAAATGCTTGCATCATGGAGCAGCAGACAGGACTGTTTTGCATAAGCAGGAAGCAAAATCAAATTCATCAAGGTTCACTGTTATCAAACACATGTAGTTTGAACCTCTCTTGGGTTATTTCCCATGAAGAGATTACAGGGTTCATTAACAATGCTTTTCATTTCAGGGAAAGGTTAGGAAAGATGCACGCAGCGAAAAATGATTGGCTAAGTCACTGTGTAATACCGTGTCTCCGGCACATTGTGTTGCCCGTCTGCCTTGCCCTCTCACCCCAAACATATCCCTGTGAGGCCGTCCTGTGCCAGGGTGCCAGGTCCCAAGGGGGGCATCTCATTAAAAACCGTGTTATGTGCCATTTTCACAAGTGCGAGGCGTCTGTATGGCCAGAAATGACCTCCCACTCATTCTCTCACTACAAACTCCATCTGCTGTAAACAAGGCTGGAAGCAAGCAGTAAGACTCAGTCTGCTGCAGTTTGGGAGCCAAAATCATTCCAAACGGGAGAGAAAAATAGACACAAAATCCATACTTTTGACCCTTCGCTCCCCTCCCCTCTCCAGCGACACCTCATTCCCGCTGGGAATCAGGGACCTTTTCTATCCTTCCCAGGGAGCGGCCCCTTACCGGGCTCCGTGCCTCGCCCCGGGGCCTGAAGGAGTGGGGCTCCGGCCTGGGAGGCCTGCGAGGAGCCAGCCGCTCAGAGTGGCATGGCTGGGGCCCAGATGTCCGCATTCAGCCATTGTTATCTCTGAAGCGCGACAGCGTCAGCCGCGGAGCAGGTGCTGTCGGGTTTAAATATAGACACGCGCTAAGAGCCGCAGTAAAACCCTTCCAGAGAGAGGAGGATTGAGCTTGGAATGAGTATACCCTGCCCCTCAGCCCCCTTAACACCCCCTTTCTTCCAAATTTGAAACCCAACATCACAACTTCTCCCCTTACGGTTTAATCGACTCCAAATCCAAGCATCTTGGCAGCTGAGAAAGACAAGCTGTCCATCGCATTGTTCCAAGTTATATTCACAATTGACAAGTTTATGCGTTTGGTTTGGCGTTTCGTCGTTAAATTATCTCACTACGCACTGATAGATTACAATGCTTTTGTTTTGTTTTTCCCTCCAATAAATCTTTCTGCTCTGGCTGCTACAGAAATGTCATGCAGAGAAAGTTTTCAAATGCGGAGCGACCAGAACCTCTCTCTCACTGTCTCTCCCTCTCTCATACAAAACACAGACCCTGTTGATGCAAAAAGCGACACCAGTGCCTTGTTTTTCTGGCCTTGACCTTTCAAGGACAGCTTATACTTCTTAATGACATATCTTTGCCACAGAAGGAAAATCCCAGATTTCAGAGATGCTACTCATAAGACCAACAGTGTAACCTTGTCAGTCTAGAAGGAACCAAACCCAAAGTCTAATCAGGAAGTTATATGGACTAGCAATTTGGCTCCTAATGTCACACACACACACACACACACACACACACACACACACACACACACACACACATATCCTCATTGGTTCACTGAGCAGTCACAGTTTAAATAAGCGAGTATCCTTCACCTCATTAAGGGACTGTCCAACATTCACAGGGGCTACACTGTAGCTGAGGATGAAACAGACAAACTAATGTGTGTGACATCTAATCTGGTTGCCTTCAAATAATGTATTGTCAATCATTCCACACTGAGAAAAACCTTTCACACTTTTAGATCTGCACAGCTGGGCTTGATCAGCACAATCAGAGCAGTTTTGCCCAAACTGTAGTCATCTGGTGTTATATTTACGTGGTTATATTCACTGTTCTTGATTGAGGCAGTGAACATCCACATCTGTGTCTGTATCACACCACTGGAGCAAGTTAAGAGAGGGCCACCATCTCAGCCTTGCCTCTGGTCTCTCATTATGGTTATGTCTTTGCCACAACAAAAAACATGCAACTTCTTTTGCAGTTCCCCTCCACAGTGGCAGGAGGCGCTGAGCAGACAGTCAATGCCCATGGTATGGAAACAAATCTAATCAGACCTGGGGGTTGTTAATGCACACAGCTATTTACAGGGCATGTCCAGTACTGGGAGGTGGCACAGCCTGCGCAGCCATTTTCTGACCCATGGGTTAAGAGGCTGGGAATTACAGGTCCAAATACAGTATCTGCCAGTATGCTAATTAAGGTGAGGTGTTGCAACCCTTTAGAAAAATGCTACTCGTTATCACATCATGCATTCTGAAGGTGAGTACTCTTCATTGTCAATTCATATATTTTTCTTTTTCCTTGGCATTTCCTGGCAGTGTCAACTACTGTAATACACAATAATATTTCCTTGGGGCTTTGCAGTGATCAGTTCTACGCTGGGCAGACTCGGGCAGGACATATAGCTGAATATTTATATGGATGTGACAACACACAACCTTGACATCAGAACAAAATGTGTTCTCACAGGTAGAATAATACAGCAATGTGTCAAAGGTGACCTTCGCTGCCTGTTTGAGATGATGATTCACCTCACCATTGTGTCAGAGAAATATACATTACCTGAAATGCAATGTGAAAGTCATTCTCACAGAGTTATCCTTTTGTAAGCCACGGAGATGCAGAAAGAAAACCCCCCTATCTTTTAAATAGACTGCACTAAAAATAGCTCCTTCGAGTGTTTAAAGTGGCCAGCTTCTTGCGGCCCCCACGCCCCCGCACCCGCAGAACAGCAAAGATAGCACGTTAAACTGTCAGTACGGCTTCCCAAATTGACCGAGAACTTTCCAGCGCGGTCCGCTAGCATCAGGTGTTGTTTATAGGAACACAAACGCGGTTGCCTGGGGGCTTTGAGTGAGCCCTAATCACTGATGTCAGAGGCCCTTGTTTCACTGTGAGTCTAAACGGCCTGCCCTCTTCTCTTTGCCACTTCCCCTCTTTCAGCTCATTCGCAACATAAAAGGCTGAGGTTTTGCCAAGGAAAATTAACTACCAGCATTTGGAAAAACGCTGGATCCGAATAACTTTCTTTATAACATTATTTACTTAGCAGATGCTCTTACGCAGGGGTGATTTATATAGCTTACATTTGATAGTCTTGAAAAGTGGAATACACAATTGGATATTTATGTAAGTAACTGAAGATAAGTACCACAACCCAGGGTCCAAGGACTGTGCCTTATTCAGAATTTGGAATTTGGAATTTGCACCCGTCATCCTAACTATTACTCCATGCTGCCTTAAATAAATAAGTATAAAGTCACTTGGCTTATTGTGTCACTTTAATAGGGTGGAGAAATTAATTCAAATTTTCAAACAAAAAAAGATGAAGCAGGACGAGTATAAAATGAGAGAGAGATGTAAGATTAGCCAGTCATGAGTTTCAGCTGCAATTTAGCTGGGACTTCAGATGCGATTCTATCCCGAAAGAGCACCTGAACTCTGTCGTTCCGCCGTGTGTGGCTAACAGGCAGGCGCTCCTCCGCCACAAATGAGTTCTCTTCCACTTGATTGAGGATGAAAGAGATTGTGTTAAGGAAGAGACGGAGGGAGTAATGTTTGGGTCGCTTCTCTTTGCAGTAAATCCATCAGAGACAATCAAAGCTGAGCTGCATCTTTGCCCCAGCATGCGGAGTGAGAGTGGAGTGCTTTTCTTTGTGGCGGAAGCAAATCACTAAATGATTCAAAGAATCCTAATATCAGTTTAATGAACAGCTCATAGAGAATATGAGCATTCTCTTTGCTTTGGCGACCCTCTTTGGAGAATCTGCTTGCGAGGTCTTTTTCTGTGCTTCACAGGGAGTACTGTTCATCAATATTGCCACTTTTGATTAACTATTTCTTTCTTTCTTTTCTTATTTATTTTTTTTCCATGTGACTACCTTTACAATTCAGCATTTTCACAAAGGTCAAAAATTTCCCTGAGGCTCTTTGTTTATGCCTGGATGTAACTGAATTGCCATTCACTCATTCATGGACAAAAACATGACAAGACACAACACAGACAAATAACTGATCTTTCAAGTTTCTCTCATCATTTTGGGAATGTGGTTTTGTTTACAAGTGTACATCAGGGACAAGGAGACAATAGATAGGTGAGAGCAGACATTGCTTCGGGTGGCACTATTCTATTCAGAACCATTCCATAAAGCTGTTGAAGATCAGGTCTTTCTTTTTTTATTTTAAAATAATTATTATAATAGTTTGTCTGTGTTTCTTCAGTTTGGTACTGATGCCACTATTGTCCATTGGTGACACAGAGGTTGTATTGGGTGCATTTTTTCATTTCAATGACTGCAGCTGAAGGAAATCATAAACTCAGCCCATGTACTGTCTGCATGCAGGTAACGCACTTTGTGTGTTTATTAACCGCTGCCTTAGTGCTATTTTTCCATTACTGCCAGGTTTGTGTTAGAATTTACAGCTAAAAAAACACACCATGCAATACTACATACAGCTCACCCCGAACACACAAGCCTGACAAAGCAAACCTATTTTCTGTGAACCTCCCCCCCCTTCCCCAACCCCATTCCCCTAGCCCTCCACATCTCTCCAATGCAATTTGGTGCAAAATTCAATAATAAAAATCTCATTGCTTATAATTATTTATTTCCCTGTATTGACTTCCATTTCGGCGTGCTGGTTCGCAGTTCATTAAAACCCAGTAGAGTTTGAAATTGGTCAATATATTTAACAAATGACCTCCACAGAACACTCGCTTGCCACCTCAGCAACTTCATGATGGCCCATTTAGTTTAGCAGGGTATAGTGGTGACAATATTGCACCCCCCCCAAACCCACCCCTTGTTTTATAATCTAAAAGAAAAAAAAAAATACAAGGAGGAACATGCTTTAATCAATTGCTGCAGAGATTGCAGGGTAAAAACAAAATAATTTACTACCTATCATTAATGTCATGCCAAACAGGCTAAACACATCTACAGGCCAAACACATGTCCCAAATGCCATCTGCAATATTAGCTTATACCTGTCCATTAACAAACTATCAGCAAACCAGAAATTAGTCCTGTGGCCATTCACATGATAGGTGAGAGACAGATAGCATTTACAAGGCATGGTCACGCCATAGGCTCCTTAGCTGTATGTTCAAAGCTCCTAAAGAAAGAGAGTTGTGTTAAGGAAACGCAGGCCACAGATCCGGGCCTGGGCCAGGTGGGGCTGGAGTCTGGCAGCCAAAAGCGGATTTCCCGCTCCCCTCTCCTATCAGATCCCTGCCGTCCTCTCTCATCTGTGACAGGTGGTACATGCAGGGGGGACCAGAGAAACAAAAAACAGGAAACAAGCTCCACGCACGATTACAACCCTGGCCCGAGATCTCCACTGTGGGAGTGCGAGGCATTACGGGTTTTAGGTATAAAGACGTTGCTTTCTTTCCCTTAAGACCTCCTGCAGGCTGTGGAAGAGAGGAATCCCCTGGAGTGGTTAGTAAAGCTGATGCCCAAGGGCAACTGTTGTGTTTTTTTGGAATCACCAGTCAGCTGTTTAGTGCACTCTTGAGGATGATAGAGAATTATAAACGCTTCCAAGCTGTGGCCTAGTTGTGGGCTGTTTTTTTAAGGAATTGTAGGAAAAGGACAGGCGGTGACACAGAGGAAATGACTATCCCAGTAGCATGTGGATGAGTGGCGTGCACCACGTCTTCATGGTGACCTCCCACATCTCCTTCCTCTCTCAGAGCAGACTTAGGGAGCCTCCAGCATTATATAGTCTTTTGTTCACAACAGTGAATGCATTGTGAACAAGGTGAGTAATAACGTGCATGACATTTTCCTACAGCTGCCCAGACTTAGAGCCTCCTCTCAGCTAAATGAAAGACATTTTCAGAGCAAAGAACACTGAGCGTTCCGTAAATGAGCTCCTTTGTTGTCGCTCCCGATATCTCCTGGCTTTACGGCGTCGGCCGTTCGTTCCTTCTCCTCATTTTTCCGGCATCGATTGCGTTTACGGGCTCTCGTTAAAACCTCGCCTCTGAAGCCGAGACGTTCACCTGCCGCTCCGCTTCACTGTCAGCGCGAAGGCCCGCTGGCACGCAGTCGGCGCGGTCCCTGCCCCGTCTTCTGAAACCCGACACCTCAAGGTCGCACACGCGGGACACCTCTGTGGCGTGGACGCGTAAGAGGAGATAAACGTAGCGCGTGAGCGGAGACAGAGAGTGCCGCATGTCGGAGCCGGCATGCCAGCCTCCTCAGCGCCTGCCGTGTCTCGCCGAGAGAGAGAGGGACGCCATCCCCATGTGACAGATTGCGCTGGCTCTCCGAGCCGCGGGAGGCGCTGCCCCCCCGGCCCCCGATCCACCTGGATGCGGGACGGGCTGCCACAGTCGCGGGGGGAGCCCAGGTTGGGATGGAACCTGATCCGCTCAGCGACACGGATTCCGCGTGCGCCATACACATGCTCTCGCACCGCACCTTCTGCGATTGAGGGGACGGGTAACACGGCAACACACAGGAAGCCGCGCAACGGCTGCGTACCCCCACACGCTCCACAGGTAGGAATTTAGAGACCGATTTCCAGTTAATCCACAAGCAGGTCTGTCGAACCGAATACAAAAAGAGTACTGTTTATTTCCCGCACACAGCATCATCTGCGCCTCAGTTCCACCTGGGGGTAAGGGGAGAAATTCACCACAGAGCAGTCCGAGTGAACCTCACACGAAGCAGCACACTTTTCCCACGAGGAAAATGGGAGGAGACTGAGGAGTGGAGGCTCATTTAGATGCTGCAGGTCAGCCGTCCTGAATGCACACTGGCCGAGCAAAAAGACCAGAGGGACACCCTATTAAGGTCGAGTCACAGCCAGGGCATCTTTTACCACGGCAACAGCACACCTGGGGAGGTGGCCACCGTTTATCCCTGATGATGGCCATCGATCGGGACAGCTCTGGCCTCCTGAAGCAACTGAGTCTGCTTCTCAACTGCACCCTCCAAGGTGACCTCCCCCCCCCCAATTTGAGGAACTTGGGAGGTGGAGACACAAAATAAATTGAAAGCCATCTGTATGAAATGACCCCTGACATATATGCGCTCCCCCTCCCCCCTCTCCCGGATCCCCTGGTCAAATCACCACCCCTGCGTCCAACCTCCTTCACAAGCCAGGAAGCCTGAGAACGAGTCACTGACCAAACTCAATTACCTCATGCATTTGTCTCGCCCAGGCCGCCCTATCTCACGGACAGGGCGTAAATCTCTGCCCCCGAGTCAATAATCCCATCCTGGGGTCTTCCGTGGGCTCTCCATTGTTATGATCCTGCCTCGGAACAAAGCAGGGAGTGGGCCAAGGGCCAGCGGCCATCCGTCTTCCTAATGGCCCAGTCACAGCTCATAATGAGATAAAATACAGCAACATCCCACGTAAAGGAGAATGAATGCTGGATGACCATCTAAGGGGAGGAGCTGTCTGCGTTGTGGCTGAGAACGGAGACCAACGGCGGGATCTTGGTAAATCAGAGAACTTGTTGTTTTTCAAGCTTTATGGTTTACAGCAACAGTTGAGACAGCCGGTAGGCGGGCGGTCAGCGGAATCTCTGTTTCATCAGGGGAAATTACGGACGCTCTTTTGAGGTTCTCCGTTTTTTACCTAAACGCAAAATAAAAATGTCACATTCGCCGATAATTGCTCCGAGAAGCGTCTTACGGGCTCGCGTTTGTTTGCCGTCGCCGGCAGGCCGATCTAATTAACTGCAGGACTGGCGTTCGCGTTCCCTGCATTTCTGCGAGGGGGACGGGAGCTGAGGATAATGAGTTTTGCGAGGAGCGGTTGCATGGGATTCACGGGTTTCCAAACTGCACCGACCTGCCGTCCCCACTCGGTGACAAATTGCTGCGACGGTCCGCTGAGCATGCCGAGCCCGCACGCTGAAATGTCATCGCTGCTGCCCCCAGAGCTGCTCCTATGCAATGCATAGCTTGCTTGTCACACCGATACACGCTGCTGTCGTTTCGCTGCCTTTGTTTCTATTGGCTGCACGTTATTGAGACGGACAGATACATGATGGGAGACCAGGGGAGGCTGAACGTGTTGTTGACAGTTTAGAGCTGGCAAGAGAAAACCCAATCAACAGGGTGATAGTGTCCATGTGCAACAGAGGCACAGAGATGAGGAAACAGTATTCACGCTGGAATCCTCCGCGCACACACACAAAAAATAGAAAAAAAAATAAACCGGAGTGCAGCTTTCCATTTGGAGGGCTGCTGTTTCTGAAGGCCCACCAGCTGAGAACTTATCATACGCATCCCTCTCTGTCGGAGCAGCTATTTCAGGCCCTCTGTGTGCATTAATCAACAAAGGTCTGCTGCTATTTCGAGGTGGGCGGGTGGCAGATTCCTTGCCTCGCTGGGCTGGCGGAGCGCATGCAGGGTCTCTCGGGGGGCTGGGGGGGTGTGCTGTAACGAGCAGAACAGCTGGGGAGAGGGGGTCTGTGGGTGACAGTGAGCTGAGCCAGGACCACGTGCTTGCCTTGAGGGCCTGAACCCAAATACCCCTGATCTGTGCTGTTCGAGCCCCGCACCCCATCTCTCCTAACACTCTCCCCCTCCTCTCCTCTCCTCTCCTCTCGGAGAGACTCTGACCACTTGTCAGGCACATACCATGACTCTTACAGCTCTATCTGCTCTGGGGAGTATAAGTGTCTCCTGTCCTCCATGTGGTCAGAACAATTCTGGTAATTACTGTCATCCGTAGAGTGGAACTCACAGAAATTATGTGCTGGCAAATTAACTGACATCCATACAGGGACTTCAAGTGGACTGTTGCCATCTGCGTTAATATAAAAATAAGCAGCATATCTGTGCTTAAGCAGGAGTTGTACCTCTTCTTGTTACAGAAATGGCAAGTTGTTGACTTGTTATTGATTGCAGATAAAATGACAAGGAGCAAAGGGCCCCTGGGCCCCAGCGGAGGAGAAGAGGCTGAAAACCCCTCACATCCCCGGATAAAGTCAGCCTGCAAGCTGGCAGCTGTACCCTCCAGGCCAGCGCTCCCCTCAGGAGGAGCGGCAAGGCGGAGCTCCGGGACCCGCCGCTCCAGCGCTGTGTTTGGCTCCGCTGCTCTCTGCTCAATGCCTCCATTGTCAGCCGCGCATTGAAAGGGCCCTCCGTCGACTCCGGCCAAGCCCGGCCTCCTGTCTCACACTGGCTTGAGAATACACCGGGGCCGACTCAGAGGAGAGGGTTTCTGGCCCGTCCTGTGGGATGCCAGGAAGCTTTTTCGTAGCTGAGCCCTCCTCCCTCCTGACCCCCCGCCTTGGACCAGATCCCTGCCTGGTCGGCCACTCTGTTCTGTGCCCTCCTATGCCCCCTCTTCCCCGCCAGGGTGAATATGCTGACCTGACTCTTCTCATGTGCCAAGGAGCACCGAAGGTGTAAACACCAGCACAGCCACCCTGCAGGGAAAGGACTGTATCACTGACCTTAATGTCATCTTACTACAACACCTACTGTATATAGTCAACACCAGGAACATAAACTCATAATAATCCCCTGATCTGCTCATTAAAAAAGTATTTTATGAATACAATCCAATTTATGTTGGTAAGGGTTTGACTATGTGATTGAAATACAGGTATTAGTGTCACAAAAAGGAAATGCAAAATAAATGGTAAAGTATATACAAGCAGGATGCTAACAGCACCTTATTCTGTGGTTACAAAAGGCAGAGATGGGGAGTACTTTACAGCAGCTGTGATATGGAGATATGAGACAATACAGGGAGGCAACTGGTACTGCCAGGGAGAGCAAGTGGGCACGTTGGTGACACCCGCACAAAGAACGCAGGAATCTGAATAGAGTTACTTTTATTAGGAGGGACAGAGGGAGTAGCAAAAACCGCCAAATCTGTTCATGTAAGTCTGGCGAGATTCAGCCCCTCTCTGCCCATCTCCTTGCTTATAAATGTCAGTCAGCTCTCATTGTCGGTGTGGGAGAGAAAACGGGTGTGCAAACACCACAGCTGCACTGCATACCTACAGACCTTGGCATGAAATGCTCTGACCAACTGAGAAATGCTGTGACATGCAATAGGGCTTTTGAATTAAAACTTGATTTATTCCAGTTTTTGACAGCTCACGTACTTTATACTTGTTGAAGTTACACACCAATGTGAAGATAATTAATATGTGTATGTATGCATGGACCTGCTGTACCAAATTAATGGGTTGAAATAAATTCTCTCCTCTGGTCAATACTGAAACCAGGGGCCAGATGGGAAATTGCTTCAGTCAAACGCAGCCCACAGTTTCACAGACTTGACTCGCCTGAATGCATGCAACCTCCACTGATGGAGCTGCAATCAAGGGGAAAAATATTGGAGCATTTCGTTTCAGTGTGGAAATTACAGACAGCCAGGTAATGAGCCAGGCTCTGATTCTGTTTACTGTTCCGCCCATCCAAACACACTCAGATGAGTGCCTCCCTTTTGAATGTGCTCAAATGGTCCCATAAAGGACACAGAGAGTCTGCTCTCATATAACCCAAATCCCTGAGCTACTGAACCTGACACCCAACTGGAAGGCCACTGTGTCCATTTAACTGTGATGTAGTGTTTACATTTATATTACATTTGGTCATTTAACAGATGCAGGTTCTTATCCAGGTTAGAGCGCTGGTTTCTGGACCTAAGAGGTCAAGGGCTCCGATCCCAAATCGGACACTGCCATCACGCAACTAAGAACAGTACATTTACAAAACTGCCTCCATTAAAAAGAATCTCTTTGGATGAGTGAGTTACAAAATATATCAGTAGTACAAGGGTGTCAAATAAATAATAATGATTAAGTCAGCTTGACTGCTCTCCCCAGCTGTGAGTGTTAGCCGTTTAAATAGAGCCGCGGTGCAAGCTGAGCTGCAGTCCTCCCGGTTCGTTCTCTCTTCACAGCAAGTTCACTGACAGCAAGATTCATGACACCCTCAAGGACTTTGAAACAAAATGCAGTTTTGTGCTTACAAAACTGGCAAACTTTCTTTTTTTTTGTATTTCGTTCTCTCTCTCTTTTTTTTTATCATGGCTGTGGACCTTTGTGGAGATCGAACCCAGGTGATCAATTCCGAAATCTAAACAAAGTGAGAGGCCCGTGTTCTGGGACCTCTGACCCAGTGTCTGGCCTTGGGAGGGTAACTCCATTACTGAGAGAAGGGGGTGGAAAAGTCAGCGCACTGGAGGCGATCAATACCGAACACTGCCAACAGAGAAACTCACTGCCCTGTCAGTCTGCCGAAGCAAAGGCACGGCCCACTGTGACCCATTTCTCAGTTTCCTGGGACAACGAAGACTAAGTGTCACGGCCCTGGCCATGGTAGATTCAGATGTCCATCTACACGCCAAGGCCCTTTCATTTTCTTGCCTCCTATTGGGCAAAGATTAAAACAGTATTAGCCTTTTGGCTTGAAAAATGTGTACTCCTGTTATGTAACCCGGATATTCCCTGATAAAAGGTTCACATGTGCATGCGGCACATGCTAGCCTGGTAGGACGTTTGAAAGAAATTTGATTGGTTTGACAGGTTTGTCAGTACCCGTGTTTGCATTTAATATCCTGCATTTCCAGAGAGATTAACTGAATTACGAGGCAGAAACAGTGATTTTACCACACGCTTCACAGTGATTACACTGTTGTTGTTACTTGTACTGCTTCGGTAAACACAGCAACAATGACCTTGTTGTTATCTTTCATGGCAAACGCTGCTGACAGAAAGAGGGCTAAACATTAACTCTTCACAGGAACCCCTGTGAGAGACGGCACTTTGTCAACCACACGTCTGGGCCTTTCACACGCTAATGCAATGGCCAGAGTGAGAGGACCACAAACAACCGCTCCATCTACAAAGCTTTTATTTATTGAACACGAGTTCAGCATAAACAGCTTCGTCATCGCCACTGCTATTATGTTTTTCGGATATTATTTTGTGTCAACGATGAAGTGTCTGTATGTAGGTGCACGCATGACCAGACACATACATGCCCTAAACAAAAAGTACACACACACACATACATACATACATACACACCTAAATGCATGCACACAGCTACATACATATACGCAAACTACATTCACATACACACTTGCGCATACACGAAAATACAAACACGCAAACAATCAAGCGCACACAGGCAGACACAGCGACTCACACACAGTCTGAGTGGTAGTATTGCGTGGGAGGTGTGTATACTGGCAGTCTGTTCTGTGTAAACAGGGGAACATAGCATTCTTGTGCGCTGCCTAGGAGAGTGAGATGGACTGTGAGATCATCTGAATGTGTGTGTGTGTGTGAGAGAGAGAGAGAGATGTGAAAGCGTTATTGTATTCAACGATGTGACAAAGTACGAGAAAAAAATTCAAATACCTAGATACGGCAAAAATCGACAAAGAGACAATGGGGGTTCTTTGCAAGCGATATAACAAATAACAAACCGTGTAACTGGCCCATTTTCCACCTGTCAGGGATCTCACATAGAGATCCAATTCATCATCGGACAACAACTGATACCATTTGTGCTTTATGCTGCAAAATTACTTGTGGTGCAACCAGGGTTGAAAAGGCATGATTAACTATCAAAGCACGGCAAGGAATCTTCTCATCGCTGTGACCGGCCCAGCCAGACACTGTGTTGAGTAACGCTTAAACAAAGGACGGGCCGGGGAGACAGAGGCATTGAACAGCGAGCTGGCTGGCGGCCAGTGGTAGCTTCTCAGCAGAGAAAGAGAGGGAGACAGACGAAAGATCAGCAGGGTCTGCTGGGGATGTGCAAACAGGTGAGATCTACCGACTGCTAAAACCCACTGCACCGCTGCACCTCTGATGAGTGATGATCATTAGCTTTGCTTGAAAAGACCGGGAGCTTATATACGCACTACAGCTTCCGAGGACTGGAGGATCAATGCTGCAGTCCCCGATGGCAGACAATTGGGAGTCTGTTCCCGTGGGATGAAGCACCTTGTCGCTTCAGTAAACGGTGGCGCCACGTCTCTCCATCGTGATCATCGATTGCGCTGCTTCAAAAAGGGGGGACGCTGTGTGGTTCCTGAGATGACACCTTGCGGTGAAACTACATAACGCTGCTTGCGGGCAGACCCAGCTGTGACAATGGGCATACGGAACCGACTCTCTGACAATACTTTCCATTCTGGGCCTCTGGCCACCAAAATGCCATGGACAGTCTATGCCTCCAAGCTTGATACTGGGGCCCTGAAGCAGCAGAGGTGTTTCCCAGGATCCAAAAATCCCCACTGAAAAATGAATAGGAAACATTCATCCTTTTCACAGGCAGCCCTGAAGAGGCAATAGCTGCTTTGTACCTTATTTTCAATACATACTTGAGTGCACAAAAAATGCAGCCAGTTTATGTACACAACAACAATTCTCTACTATATTTTACAGTAATAAGCTACTTTATGATGTAGAAACATGATTAAAATAAAATTCCTAAATAAGCTTTTTAACACCTTACTAAGGCTTACTAAGGATAAAAGATCTACAAATACATACGATAGCACAACAATCAGTTACAACAATCATTTGATGTTTTGCACCCAGAGGCCAATGAGTACAGACTTCTAACAACAGAAAAAAGGGCCTACGCAATATGACTTGCCACCCCATACATCCAAAGGCAGAGGCTTCATGGATGCGACCTGTGACCTCAGGGGCAGTTAAAAGGTACTTTAGATCTACAAAGCATTGCCTCAAGAGCAAATGGCACTATTAACAATGACAACCAACAGCAGACAGACTGAGGGAGATCTAATTCTGCAATAGGAATCCTATGTTCAAAGTGAAACCAGGGTGTGAGTAGAATAAAGCAAAGAGATGTCCACCATGAGAAATGACCAAATAAAACGGCCATAATGATTTGCTCAGATAAAAGCACGCTCTAACAGAACTGGAATGTTGAAGGCTGGAAGGCAAAGCAATGGATCTAGACATTTTCTTTTCTTATACTATGTTCTAGTCACCATTTTGAAGTCTCTTCCATACCCAGGTTTGGTATGGGGAGGTCCAGGTCTATGTGAGAAACATAGACACATTTGTAAGGGCACATTTTTTAAGTAATGTGCCCTTACACCTTGCAGCTGAGGGGAGAGCAGACCTTTTCTCCGGGTACATTTGCGTTCTTTTCAAGAGCTATACACTGTTTTTTATCGCACTTTCACTGTGAGGCAATTGAGCAGTCAGTGAGAGCGACTTGACGTTTCATTTGTGTGCTTCAAAAAATAATGGCAGCGGATCTCATTATCAATGTGTGTTTCGCTAAGCTCTCGCCCCGTCTGTTCTGGCAATGTTTTACAGATAGCAATCCTTTGCGTACTCCAAACTCTTTACTCCATATCTTGTGCCTTTGTTGAACGTTCAAACACACTCTTCAATGAGCTCTGCCTTCTATAAAACCAGCGTGGTCCTGGGACTTTGCCCCACAGCGATTGACACCGTGCCACAAACGCTCTTTTGTGTTGGGGTGGGGGGGACTTTGTCCCTTTAATGAAGGGCCCACACACCTCTAAGTGAAGCCACTGTGGGGTGTATGTAGTCACCGCCAGCGGGGCCCCTCCTTCTTGTGCACTCTGTTTCGATCGCTCCCCGCTCTGCCACCGCCCCCTCACACTTTTCGGGGGGGTGAGATCAAGGCCCATCACCCCCTACTCTGTGCCTGTCTGCGGGACGATTAATAGGGCCCTTGTATTCCCCCAAGGCCCCCCCCTTTCATCCCTGCACACACACGTTCTCTTCTTCCCCAGGGCTCCCTACCTCTTGAAGAATGGGTCAGGGGCCCCCACCGCGTCAGGGTTCAGCCCTTGGATCAATCCCAGAGGCCCCCCATCATAGGGGACCCCCTTCAACACAAGGGCTTGAGCACAATAAGCCCGCTGCTAGCCCACACCAGAGCTCACAGCTCAGCAGTATGACCTCACAAGCCCCCGGCTGTACACTTGTGAGAAATGAGCGTGGCTGAGAGCCAACAGTGTCAGCAAGCTTAGAGTTGGAGTCCTCAGGTGGAGTTTTCTAACAGCGCGAATTTCCACTAACTCCTGTCTGCTGGAAATGGTGGACGAGGCCTAAATAGGTGAATGGGGTGACCAGGTGGGAATTACAGTTTGCGAGGAGTCATTACGCTTATGGCTAGACGCAACTCTTTTACCAGTCAAACGATGCTGCTTTGCTGGGACTGATAGAGGACATGCTCAAGCTTGGAAGATAGGAATATGGCACTCAAAGTTAGAAACATCATAACCCGCTACATACTCACACCCGGTAGAGGGGGCATTCAGAAAGAAGCTTGCCCACTAAAGATAAAACCTCTCCTCAGTCAGGGTATGGAAGGGCTATTTACTTGGGAATTTTGATATGATCCCAATATGTCATTTTTTTCAACACTCCTTTCAAAAATCTCTGTTATTTGACACAATGAGGTTGGCTTTCTGGCATATCCATCTGCTGTTCCTGTCTGGGACAGAGGGAGTGAGAAAGTACAGGAGATAGAGGTGATTTCAGTGAAACATTAATAACTATTTGCTTAACAGCCCCATCTGTCCACAGCAAATTCCATCACTTAGATATTTTATCAATCATTCATACAGCTTGATTAAAGCAAAGGTAAAGTGCCTAGCTAAAAGGCAAAACAAGCTAAAAGGCAAAACAAACAAGCAAAACTGGGCCCTTCCAAGTTGATACTGAATATATGTTTGCTGAAAGTTGCTTCATCTGAAAAGTTCATCCTCACACTGGTCTGGATGGTAATTGCACCATCTGTCTAGTGTAAAAATCTCATATTGTTCAGGGCAGTGTACAGTATGAGGCCGACCCTCACTCAACATTCATTGACACATAAGAGGATCTGGGCTCCAATGGTACTACTGTAGAAACAGAAAAGAGCAGCTCTTGTATTAAACAGAAAGGTCACGTGACGCTTGTTTAAAAACTCGAACATGGCAGACTCACGTTGCTTAACCGTGAATATGCTTCAGTGTTCAGGAATGCTAATGGAAGTGTAAGACTGATAAAAAGGACACTGCATCCTTGGAGACCTGGAGACTGCTTTTCCCTGGAGCTCTGGAACCTTTATGTGGGAACAGAGAGGGCCTGATTCAGGCTTGCTGTGGCAGCTAATTAAATTAAGCCTCCTTTAATAAAAAAGGAAGTGATCTTAATTCTTTAATCCCAACTTTGCCATCAAAGGAAATGGAAAAAAACACACATCCCCCAGTTATAAGTTTCTGTACATCGCAGCTCTTTTTTTTTTTTTTTTTGAAAAGTCCGTTGCAGCAATCATGAAAATTGTTTTCGGGAGTAATAACAGGCTAACTTCAACTCGAACAAAACTGTCCGTTTCGCAAACTTTTTTTATCATTACTCCCAGAGCTTCTGTTCTGACACATTTTCCTCTGATCTCAGCACACTCTGGCCTTTCTAATGTCATCTCCCAACACTAAATCTATCTTGTTTAAAATATGCCCTTTAACACCACCAATATCAGCTGAATTGGTCAGAGATAAATCCACCATTATAAAAGGGGAGGGGGTCGTATGTTTCAAAACATCCCAAAAAATCTAAATTTCCATGGTGTGGGATGTGGTATGGTGACTTGTATGTGAGGAGAAAACATAATAGCCGAGGATTACCATAAATTTACCCCAAAAGAACCAATCAGATGAAAAGGCAATTCTACTCTATAATGGCTTGTCTTCAGCTTGTTTTCACATGACTGCTCCATTTAACGTAAAAGGCAGTTCTTCATATCAAAACAACCATATCTGAGCAATACCTTCAAATTATTTCACTTATCAAATATCTAATTAACCACTGCATCCAATTTGCCGGACCTCAGCGTTTCCACCTAGTGCCTCCAAACAAACAAGGTCCATTCAATCCGAACTGAAACTGAGCAGCCGTTTTCATGTTTCTCCTTCTTTCTCAGCTAGTCTCATTTACTACGCAAAGGGCGGCAACCACGCCTGTTCACTTCTTCTATAAATTAAAAGGACTGTATTTTTTCATGAGTTTGAGGAATCAGCAGGACCCCCCATCCTCCCTCTGTCCACAACCAAAGTGGGGAAAAAAAAGTTGCACTCAGCTTCTCCGACAAATTATGTAAATAAGGCGTGTGACCTCTCCTCTGCACCCTGGGAGAGTTAATTACCAGTGGCTACCCTGCCTAATTGGCTGAAACTCGAAATTCTTCCTTCCCTCTCTCCTCCCCCATCCCTTTTCCTCTGCTTTTAAGCCAACAAACCCATTTTGCCTGCTTTCCCAGGCACCTTTTTCATGGTCTCCCCTTTCGTTCTGTTCTTTTTTCCCCCCCCCCACCTTTCCAAGTTCTAGGCATCCTGGTTAATTTGAGCATCTGCTCCAGCTGGTGGTAAATATTTAACAGGTTTTTTATACAAATCAGTAATTTCAGCTATTTGGATGGGCTAATTGCTTTTGGAGGAGGAAGAAAAAAAAAGTTTGAAAGAGGTGGAAGTGAAATAGAATGAAAAAACAAGGGGCTATTTTTTTTTTTCTGAATGGAAACCAAGGGAGAAAAGGGAAAGAGGGGTTTGGCCAAGAAAGGATTCTGCTTATGCAGCAGTGAGGGGCAGAGGGAGATGGAGAGAGAGAGAACTAGAATGGGAGAGAGGGAGAGTGAAACAGACAGAGAGAGAGAGGGTGGGTGGAGACAGCACTAGCTGTCACTGGAGTATGCAGCCAGTATACGATGTGCACTGAGTGAAAAGAACTATTGACAGAACAGCAGACGGGAGCAGGAGAGAAAGAAACGTAGCTAAAGAGAGCAGGAGAAAGAGGCAGAAAAGAAAGGAGAAGAGAGACAGAGAGGAATGGCGGCAGCACTGACAGACAGTTGGGGCTCAGAGAACAGGCAGGTAGGAAAGGAAAAACAGCCCTCATCCTTCACTGAGACCAGCGCTTAAGAGACAACTTTGATGTGCTGAGGACTGAGGGAGAAAAAGGAGGCACAGGGGACAGAGTCTCGTCCCTCTCCTCTTCCCCATCCTTTCTAGTGCAAAAGCAACCAAAGCCCATGGCTCATCTGCGGACACCAACACACACACACACACACACACACACACACACACACACACACACACACGTACGCACACACGCACGCACACACGCACGCACGCACACACGCACGCACACACACACACACAAACACGCACACACACACAAACACACACACACACACACACACACAACACAGTGCCTACACACACACACACACACACGCACACACGCGCGCGCGCACGCACACACACACATACAAACACACACACACGCACGTACGTACACACACACACATAGATGCACACACACACACACGCAGACAGGCACACACGCACACACGCACGCGCGCACAGAAACACACATTTCTCAGTGTAAGGGTGTGAGAGTTTGTTGTGGAGTGACGCTGAGGGTAATGAAAATTCACACGACAGAAGGTTTTAGGGTAGGGAGATTAACGACTGGAGAGCCACTCTCATCTAAAGAACCACACAGAGGGCATCAGAGGGGTAAAAGAACACACAGAACATCATATTGTAACTAGTATTAGGCTCTGCGAAGTGACAGAGATAAGACATCGCTGTGTTACAGTAGACGGCCCGGCATTGGGTTATTACTCTCATAAATCGTGTTGATGAATCCAGGCTCCAGCGGGTGCACTGAGCTCTCAGTGATGATCCCGTTCAGTCAGACTTACCGGTTGGACACTAAAAGATTCACTTTTGACAAACAACAAAGCCAAATCCACCGTGATAAAGACACAGGAGTCAAAGTAGGTGGAAAAATTTTTAAAAACTGCGCTGTGCTTCTCATTGTACATTAAATAACGCCAAAAACTAAAACCCGACAGAGCAATCTGGGCAGCTCTGACCTGCGAACGCGGGCAGGCACAGAGGGCGACAATGGGGCCTAATGAAATGCCATTAATCCATTCATCTTCCGGGAGAGGAGGGCACCCTTCAGAGGGGCGGAGATTTACGGCCTGGCCACCCTCTCCCGGCCGCGAATACCGCGGTTAATAGCCAATTCAGAGACCGGCGGGTCCGCGGGTCGGGCGCGGGCCAGGAACAATAAAAAGGCTGTTACCGCTTTAATTAAATGACAGTCAAAGATATGGATTATAACCCGTGGAATTAACCCGAGTCGCGGCGCAGTGCCGCCGTGTCCATAAAAGCAGGAGTTGTCACGCTGCCAGGTGCTGCTGGGGGGGGGAGGGTTTCAAAAACCATGTTCAATCAGACCTCACTTGCTGTGGTGGAGGAGAATCCATCACCGCTGTAGTTGAGCTGGGGAGTGCAGCGGATTCAACGGTCAGGAGAATTCAATACAGCCTTTCCACGCTTACTGTACATGCCATTGATTAAGCACCCACTGTTCCCCCCTGCTCTCCTGCTCTGGGAATTCAGCCGTTCCGAGTTCAATTTTAAGTGACAATTAATGAATCAAAGGGAAGGACGGTAGAATAATGGTCCATGCTTCTAATGCAAATTCGGTTACTGAAAACATTAAAGGAACATGATGAGACGGTGGGAAACTTTGGGAACACTGTCAACCTCCTCTTGCATTATAGCCATGTTTTCTTAATGAATATCAGGATTAAGCTGGAAAGCAATGTCTTGACTTCACCTTTGCTACAGCTGGTTTGTGTTCAGGTGAGGAGGCTTATTTATCACTGCAGTAGATGAACTGAAAAGACCAACGCAGGATTCCTCTTGTCCACAGATGAGACACTGCTCTTACCTGATTTATACTTAATAAAAATAACATACAATACCAGGCTCTCGGGCTCTCTGTGATCTCTCAGACGGTCTCCTGTAAAGTTTGATTTCCTGCCTTCCCTCTCACGTGGCCCGCGACAAAGAGCCCACACTTGTTTACCCTTATTGAAATGAGCAGCCCTCGCTCCCCAGAGAGGCTTCTACGTCAGAGGAACAATTAGCCGATGCAGGGTCTCATTAAGTGGCTGCGCTGATGGAAAAGAAAGACCCTGAAGTCAATGCTTTTTTGTGCGTGTGCATGCGCGTGCACTTCAGACTGACATCACAAGCAAGGCTCGTTCAGCTCAATCATGCGGTTTGTGTCGGGTTAATTCCGACCTGTCCGGTGTCCCGCTGCGGCTGCTCTTCATTGTTGCCACTGTATGAGTGCGTTTTAGAGAAAGCACATCTTTTTTTTTTTTTTTTTTTTTTTTTCAAAATGAGCTGATCAAACTGCAGGGCAGAGGAAGCTGGGAGATTATCCCTGCTTGAGGTTCACAGCTCATTTCAGGTGTGCCGCTAATGAGCCAAACTGCTCTGTGCTGCTATCTGTGCTGCAGCAGCTGGCCCTTTAAAGATAACATGAATAGCGGGGACAGGACTCGATGAATTGTATTTTTTTTTTATTCTCGGTAATGAACAAAAAAACATAAAGCAAAGAGAGAACACAAACCAGGAGTATCTAGAGAAGAGAAGGACAGGGGGATGATGGAAAGGGGAAGAGACAATGAAAAGTTCCAGGAAAGAAAAAGGGAATCGAGGACAGGAGAGAATATTAAAAGGAACAAAACGGAAAGAACGAAATCACTGCACCAGTCGGTAACAATGAACTCGGCCTTTCCCGCATGTCCTTCTCATGATCCTGCCCCATTCCGGCAGATGGTAGCAGATGGAGGAATGGGTCCAGTTTGGTGCTGACCCAGTCTGCAGTACCGTGTGTTTGGTGTGATGAGCAGGCATGGTTTCAGTGCCAGCCTGTGAAATCTGATGTCTGCTCTGCACCCCCCCACCCCCCCCAACCCCCGGCTACCAGCCCAGGCCAGCAGAGTGATGACACCGCCCTCTTTCCAAATCACATGGACCGGTGCAATAAATCCGCCAGTGTCGAGCCGCGAGACAAACCATTTCCCACGATGATCCTATCGTTGTGACTTCTGCTGCGAGGCCAGAGAATGAAAGAAGGATATTGATATGTACTCGCACTGCAGAGGAACTGGCATGGGTTCTTTAAACTGAAGTGCCCCCCCCCCCCCCCTTCAGCAGGACATTGCGGTGGGAAAAAGCATTCAGATCAATGATTACATGTTGGCCTGTGAGCTTATCTCAAATGAATGTTTCTCCCCTTCTATCACCTATCCCGTGATTCATATTTCCATGCGTATTGTAAGCCTAAGCTCGATGATTGAGAGCGACCACAAGGGCAAGATCCTAACATTTGATTCTTACGATGAATGGATTTCAGCTCAGTGATAATGAACTAGTGCTTTGGCGGCTCTCGTGGTAATTGGTTCGGAGGGATGTGGCGGGATGTGAGTGCTCTCCGAAACACAAGGAAAGACCCACGCGGACGGCTGGACGGGGGAAACTCCTGAGGTGGCGCTGTCACTCATGAAACAGGCCCACAGTTACGCCGGACTGGTAACAGCTGGTAAGTCCCGTGCTACGGCAGCCATTACCTTCATTATAACTGGTGTCAATCAGCGACTTGTCCCAAGGGGGCCTGCTGGCAGATAATTAGAGCGTACCGCAATGAGAGTAAGCAAGAGAGAGCGCTTCTTCACCTGGAGATGATACTCAACCTAGATCATTTCTCCAGTCCTCCTCTCCCAACAAGATATAGCACCAATATTTCTACTGGATGGACTCTTCTCCTTCCTCAGGCCTCTCCAATGCCCTGTTCTTCACCTCAGACTAATCGAAGTACGATGTGTGGTTTAGAGTGAAGACGTTGTTCATTTACAGCATTTGAATCAGGTGGTGTCAAGACAAAATAGTTTTCCCAACAACCCCCCCAATTCATAATTTACTGTGTTCTACATTGCATTTTCTTAAGTAATATTTTCTGCTGGAATACGTTTCAGGAAATATATAATTTAGAAGGTGGACATTCATTGCTGTTGTTATAACAACCAGTTTGAGATTTAATTTAATTGTATTTCATATTATGTATATATATATATTATGTAACTGAATTTTAATTTAACAGCTAAAAATTAGAATAATCAATACTAAAAGATCACCCCATTGAATCTTTTTAAGTGTGCAAGCCAGCTAGCTATGTAAGGTCAGCCTATTTTTGGTTAACAACTTAGATAGCAAGTTATCTACCCTGCAGAAGTCGAAAGTCACAATAAGCAGTGTGCATTACGTGGTATGGGGTGCATTTGCTTTTCTGTTCATAACTGTAAACATGTCTGCATGCCTCGCGTGCTCCGCTCTCAGCCGCAAACAGACGCTGGAACGCGCGTGGAGGGCGAGGCTAAGCCGATTAAGAGGGGAAGACAATAGCGGAGCAGGTAGGCAGCTCACACCTTATTTCTGCCTAACAGCCTGGCATAATAGAAGGCATTTACAAAGCATGTCTTTCATGGGAGGCATTTTCCATTGCTGCCAATAGTGACTAATAACCACGTATCACCTCTCCACCTCTGTTACACACACCATCAGTCTCCGAGCCAAAGAAAGAGAAGACCTTGTTCATCCTCACCATGTGCTAAGTATTTAGTGTTACGTTCATACAAAACAGAGTGGACAGAATGGCCGCTGCATGGTTTAATAATGTGAACTCAGCGGACCAGCTTTAGCAGTAAATTGAGCTTAGAAAAGCTATTGCTTAATTCATATAGATTTGCCTGCAGGCTCGCTGTTCACCGGAGGAAGACTATGTATCTGCCTTTTTCCTCTTGAAGATGCATTAATAACTAGAAATATTTTGGGAGCTACAACTTCTTTTCATCTTTTCTTTGACCATGATTTTATTTATTTTTCACTTTCTGTAACCTGTTTCCCTTACCATTGAATTTGTGACTGAGGTACCAAATTCAAGGGCAAGGAGGGGTCATATCTGATAACTTGCAATTTGAGCCCACCACAAACATGTCCCTAACCTCTGATTTCTGACGCAAAATGTGTGTGAGAGAGAAACAGAGAGACAGACACGCTCTCTTGTTAGACAAATTGAAAATGGGGTGCCATTAAACTCAAACTCAACCACTATCCTCAAGTCCTGACACAGACACCACAACCAAGCACAAACCGAAAACGCTCTGCTGTCCATTGCGAGTCCATCTCTGGAGGCTAGCAGAGGTCACATTCACCTTTGTGACATCATCAAGGTGAGTCCTGCTAATCACACCTCCCTCTGGCACAATGACTGCACAGTGTACTCACCTGCTCCCACTGTCCTCCTCCTGCACCAAAGGAGAGCGCTGCCCGGCACAAAAGAATGGCACTTCAGCAAAAAAAGACAAACGGAGGTCATTTCTGGCTACAGAGATGCCATTTATCAAATGCCTCAGCTCTCCTTTCCTATGTCCAGCAGCCACAGAGTCTCTGGTGGTGGGAGCTGAAGAGATGATCACTGCCTCTTGATTTGAAGAGAAAAGAATGTGCTCCGTTGAGTCCTATCTTTAACGTTTGCGTTTTTGTGTGATGGAGGGGTATTTATCCCTGACTGAAGCACCTGGACCGGCGGCATCAGCCGTTTTTTTTCCCCTCAGTTTTGTGAACTACATAATCACTCCTGAATTTACAGAAAATGGGGGAATGCCACTGGTAATAAAGCAGGAAAAATTCATCAGCATGCAGTGGCACTGGGTATTTTTACTGCGACGGTTACGTAAGTCCTTGAGCAAGTCAGCATTTGGCACATTTAAACAAACCAGGTTCTTAATGTGATGACCCAGTGACACCAAGAGAACCATTATCCTGCAGAAATCTCCCAGGATCATTGATTATTAATTAATGCAAATGGCTGTTCACACACTCAGCTAATAAAGGATCTGATTATGTAATTAAAGAACATGAACCGCAGGGCAGCTCCTCTATGCAGGGGAAGCATGGCTCGACCGCTGCACAGTGCATTCAGTCTGGCAGGTCGGTTGATTCTGAAAATAATCATTCACACATTTAATTTAAATGAACCAGTGCTTGTGACCTTGCCAACCTACCCAAACATAGTGGAAAAAAATAATCTGGAAATGGGTTTAAAAAGAATCAAGTCCAAAGACACTTGTCTAATTGACAAGCTCTATTTAAAATTCTAGTAGAGGCAGTGTATGAGTTTCGGAATAAGAGGAGCGCGATCTTACTCAGTTATGGCTTTAGTTGTTGCTGTAAACCGCCACTTTGGAGCCCCTGGCTAAATTTGCCGCGAGAAACCTCTCTTAATCTAGCTAGACATTCATGAAAAGTTTGTTTGCATACTTTGTAACCAGCAACCTCATGTTTTCTAAGGATACATTAGCCTGCCTCTGTTGAGGCATTTTGCGGCTAGTTGAAGGAAGTTCCATGAGATTTGAGTTAAAGTACTAAACAGAGGAAAATGGGAAACCTATCATCAAAGTCATTCTACAGTAGCTGGAGCCACACAAGGGTGTATTACTGTACTCTAAAGATCAGGTGAAAGGAAGATAGTGGCAGATGAGTTAAGGTACCCACTATGCACTACTGCCTGTCTGCTGATCTCTGGGATCCATGACACTTCACCCCTGAGAGTGCACTGGGTGCCGGGGTGAGAGACCGGGGTGCCTGGATGAGCTGGCCTGGTCCAGCACAGGCCCCCGTGCGTTGCATCGCAATGCTCTCCCATCTTAATTAGGCAGAGATTTTAAAGAGGAAGCGGCGTGGGGCTGTTTTTTTGTTTCGCTTCCCAGCACGGGGGTAAACACGGGGCGAGCGGGGGCCCCCGTGCCCCCTCCCGGGCGGACTGGCGCGGACCGGGCGCGCCCGACGCCCCAATCTGGCCAATCTCGCCCCGTCGCATTGTTCTGCCTCCCCGTAATGAGGCGCTCGCTGCCGCGCCGGCCGCTGCCGACATGTGTTGTGATGCAAATGAGGCCTCTGTCTCGCCTGCCCAACCGCAAAACACCGCTCTTAATTGTCTTCTTTGATCTGGGGCTAATTCCACTAATTAGGAGCCAACTTTCAAAGTTGAACGTTTTGCTTTCTCTTTCTCCCCTGTTAACTAACCACCATCTCTGCCCTGATAAACAGTGACTGATTTGGGTTTGAGGGAGAATATAAAAGCAGTTCCGCCACATGTTCCGCAAACACACTCATTCATCTGTACACACAGATAATAGACAGATGCACGTAGTCATGAATAATCATCCTGCATGGATAAGCACAGATGCTGACTGTGCCTCACAAAGCACACACAAACTCGAACGGACACACGCGCACACACATATATATATATATATACGCGAAACTATTTATATTTATATTTATTTATATTTTTTATCATTCAGCAATATTAGTAATAATGCTCTATAGCATTGTTAAGAACTACATTATTGTTAAAATTAATTACTGGTAAATGATAAAACATTATGTAACGTATAATGTATATATAATATATGCTCAGAAATATACTGAGAACTTAAAATCCATGTTCATTAGTCTAAAACAGCGGGGCAAGGGTGAGACCTTGAACCTCTTTGTACGACATCTTGGAGTTGCAGTTTTGAATATACATATGCAGGCACTCTCTTCCATTCATATCCTCTACTATACTGAGCACACTCCCGCTGCTCCACACGCGGGCCTGCACGACACTCACACACACACACACACACACACACACACACACACACACAGACACACACACACACTCTCAGTGCTGGTCCTATTATTATCCCTGTATTGCTGCTCCCCTGGGTTCTCTGAGTCCCCAGGCTAGGTTCTTAAGTAGGGACCTCCTGCTGGATGCTTTATTCTACCCTGTTCTGGATTGCATTACCAAACAGCAGCGATGCACTATTCCACATCATATTTCTGTCTGATGTGATTCAGCTACGTCCCTAAAGCCTCACTAAGTCACCTGCCATCTCTGCCCGCCATTCACTACACTGGGAGTGACTGCTCATATATTAGCTCCATCTCGGCCCCGAGCACCGTCCCCGCGCAGATCTGTTTATGGAAATTGCATTGCCTGCTACGGCGTGGCCCTACACTAGAATTAAAATGGAAATACCCCGATATCAAAATCCATATTCATACGTCTATAATGAGCAGAGCTTGGCGGTTGGCCAGAGAGTTATCCAGGGAAAAATGAAGCATTCAATTTGTAAAGGGAAGTCTTTTCTGATTATGTTACATGTTTGCATATTAAGATTCCCACCAAAAGGGCCATTGACAAATTTCTCAAGCTGCATGGGGGCGTTCTAAGGAGGTCCCTACACGAGACAGATTGGTGCCTTTCTGGGAGTGTGGCGAAAACATGCAAACAAAACAAACAAAATGGCAGGTCTCCATAATCAGCATGCTGGAAGGTTCTGTCACACCGTACAGAGGCTTGTGTACAGGAAGCACCACCGGTTTCACGGTCGGCAGTGACCTGCGTGGCTGCTGTCAGACCAGAATAACAGGTTGATGGAGATGATCATTTACAATTGGCAGTTCTGGAATAGTCCGGGTTGGAAACCAGTTGAAGGCTGTCATTTGACAAGACAGTCTGTCAGCCTTCAATGTACTTCCAGGACGCCATCTTAAAGGATGCAATTGAGAGACAGAGATCTTCACTACTGAAGTGCAACCTGCAATTTTCCAGAGGGCCAAGATGTCTCAGCAGGAGTCTCATGCTACCAATCCATCCCAGCCTCCCAACCCACTCCCCCAAAAAAAAAAAAAAAAACAATATATCAAGCTTTCCTCAAATACTACATACTATCACCCACCAAACTGCTCTTAAACATAACTGTTCTGGAACTACCAGTAAAACAGAACCTTGTTCTGTTTTATTTTTAAATTTGCAAAAAAAAATCATCATTTTCATTGAACAGAAGAAAATATGAAGAGACACAGCTAAATCTATGGTTCACCAGATCTGTCCGCCCAACAATAACAACTTCTACAAGCTTCTAAGCAAGGCAACTGGATAGACTGGAATTCACCTGAAAAACAACAAATATCGGGGGGTAAAACCTAAGAAGTAACTCTTAAAAACAAGAAATCAAAACTGTTGCCACTCATTTCTGTTTAAATACATTTAGAAAATTGATTATTTTGAAGACTGAAAATGTAACATTCAATGTTTTTTAATGAGGCAATATTTATTATTTTAAAATCTTTGTTACCTGAGCACATTTTTCCAGCAGACGAATCTTGTTTAAACACTAATACGACCCATGAGGGAGCAATCTTCAGGAGGTTCTCACAAAAGCAGCAAACATTAACTGATAAAAAAAATCAGCCCTTTAATTATTCTTTGCCTGAGATAAACTAACATCACACTAAACTGAGCAGTTTGTACTTATGCAAAAAAAAAAAAAAAAAAACTTCATCGAAAACAAATCCAGGCTCTCTGGCATCTTAAAAAGCAAAGGGACATAGCTGAAGGGTTTACACAAATCAATACAAATGGCTGTAATAAAGTGTTAAAGAGATGGTTGAAGCAATTTAGCCAGCTGTTACTTGACTGGTATCAATCGCAACTGATTCGAATCAAACTGAATTAAAAGTAACTCTAGATATAATTTACCAGAAGGGAAAAATAGTTAACCTTTCGTTGATGTCAAAGACTACTAAACAGTCATCTTTTTCTCATTGTATTACTCTCACTATTCACAGGATGTAAACCCACTAGTCATAGGTCATAGGATTCAAGTTAGTCCCTCATGTATACAGATGCACACAGATGCTTTCATTTTCTAGAAATGTATTTACACTGCGCAGATCACCTCAGAATTCATAAAACCTTTAAATTCTGCTATAATCCTCTCGGAATGTACACATACAGAGTAAATCAAAAACACTTCAGACAGGAGACAAAGCAAAAAGGAAAGCAAAACTGACATCCTTCCAAACCATGGTTTATAATAGCTGAGGGGGGGGAAGGGGTGCAGGGGGTGAAGATACTGACTGACACTGTACAGTCAAAGGATCCCATGCCAATCGGAGCATGGCCTTTTAGTGGTAGATGCTGTCAGAGATGCCAGTTTGACGGGCGATGCAGACCCCAGTGACATTTCTCCTGTGCGTGGATGGAGGCGAGGGAGGGAGGAGAGCTTTGATGGTAAAACAGTGGAGCCAATTTGGTGCTACCCGTCGTTCAGTTTTCCACCGGCGTGAGCTGCGGCCAATGGTTTTCCTGCTGCAACACCCCCCCCACCCCGGACACAATGCGCCTCTTACTTATTCATTCCCGCTTTCATTAGCATCGCACCCCATAGCATTAGCATTTGTTTTCCAGTTAACCAGTAGCTGGGCAGGTTGTCTGTCACAAAGGCATGTTCAGTCGCATGGGAATCCGATGAAAAAATTCCAGTTCTTCTCAGTCAGTTTTTAATCAATGCATGAAGGCTGCATGATGTATGTATAATGTATTTACAACCTCCAAACATTGATTCTGGATCAGCTTAAATAACCGTGACCCTGAGCCAAGCCACCATGTGAAAAAAAATACAAAACTGTTCCAGGGTCAGTATGGTGGTCAAAGGACAAAGGCAGTTACAGGCTCTGTTTGGAACATCAGCTAGAATGCATGCCTTTTTTTCCCCTGGCTTCCACCTGCACTGTAACAGCAGGTTCTGTTGGCTGGAAATTGGGTGGCATGTGGAGGAAGAGGACTGGATTTCATTGAAGTTTCTTTTTTTTGCTTGTTTGTTTATTTCACAAACACAATCATTTTGGGCAGTAACAGATCTGCAATGGTGCTGCAAGAGCTTTAGGACAATTTATACCCTAAAGAGTGAATATATTGTGCAATGTTCTCAGTGCAGAAGGTGGTTACCACAAGACCAGCACGGCCCAGAGGAGACAGAGGTTACCCAGTGGCACAGTTCACTAAGCAACAGGCTGCGGAAGCTGCCAGGTCAGCCCGGCCAGCCGATTGGTGCACAGGGGACAGGAAGTGGAAGCAGAAGCAGCACGGGTCAGGGAGGTCTCAATCATCCTCACTCCACAATCATGATTTGCCAGGGCTGTAAAGCCAAGCTTGCCATGTTAATGGGAACACTGCAGGTCCAGATATTCTGAGGGCCACTTCACGCCATCATTTACGTTACACTTAAGATGAGTGTCAAGGTGTGGTGGACATCACTGCGGTCAGCAGCTTCTGCAGTGAGGAGAAAGAAACACGGGAGCCACGTTTGCGAACACATGGGGGCCTGCGGCATCCAGCCACCTCATCCCAGCTCCCTAATGGCAAGCTGGAGAGTGGGCCTGACGGGTGCTTCGCCAGGTTTGTTGTTCTAATTAAGTCAATTAGGGAAATGCAGAGGCAGATGGTGACAGTGAGAGGGGAAACGACCGTGCTTCCTGCTCCCCCCACCCTACAAACACACACACACACACCCCCTCCGGAACATTCCAGAGCTCCCTGCCGCAGATGTGGGCTATAGGGTGGAAATGCACAGCACGACCAGGCACCCGCAGCCATGTACCACCTGACCTCACTCCACTTCACCTTTTGTTTGTAGCTCACTGGACATCTGTGTGCGCGCACAAACACACACACACACACACACACACACACACACACCGAGGGAAATGTTAAATGACACAGCACCACACAGAAATGCTTTTGAATAGCCTAACGGATAGGCTAGGATAGCCTAGCCTAACTGCAGGGGAGCAAACGGTCCATTATAAATGCTGTTTGGAAAAGTCCTCTGCTTTCCTTATAATGGATGCCAGCTTGTCTGGACAGGCAGTGTAGCTGTGCCCGTCTCCGGGCAACTCTTGTCTGTGGCCCTAGTGGATTTGATTCTCTCCTGCAGAACTTAACGAATGGAGAGTACAGCAGCTGTTGAATCTCCATTCTAAAAAGGCCTTTTCAGTGGGACAGTATTCTCAGCCTGTGTAATTGGTGGCAGATGAGTTGACAAAACCCACAGCTAATTACCCTGACGCGGAGCCAACGTCCTGAATCACCATTGGTTGAGAGGCGGTGTCCTGAAACCGGAGGCGGGGCAAGCCGTGCCTTCACCTCCCGATCTCCGGCGGGTCTCTCTCCACGCATCGCCACGGCAGAGCCAGCCCCTCGGTTGGCACGGCGACGCACAGGGCCAGAGGGTCCGGTCTTTTACCCCTGCCGATCACATTCTCTGCAGAGCTTATTCAGATTGATTATGCAGCCCCACGCTCTGCGGCCTGCCCAGCCCTGGAGCTGGGATCGTACAGACTTCATGACACTACATTAATATTTACTCCACCCCCCTGGGGAACTGGTTGATGGTCGTGAGGCTCTGATGTTTCAGCAGGGAGAAGAGTGTGGAATGGAGGAACAGACAAAATTCTCTGTGACCGGGGACGGAAGAGAGGAGGCCCAGGCGAATCGGGGGAGCAGCAGAACCCATTAGAGGAAATTGCTGTCATTGCGGAGGGGGCAACTGTAAATTCATAACCCCCCGAAACACCACCACCACCACCACCATCCATTTCCTGCTGTGCTGGCATGCCTTGCCATTGTGCCAACGTGACCTTTCCGCTTCACGGAGTGGGGGAGAGCTGAGCCCGGGCTGCCCTTTTCACCCCACATTTATCCAGGAAGCACCATCTCGCCGGAGCCTGTCGGCAGCACCCCCGACCTTCTCCGTGACGGCCAGAGCCTCCGGGGGAAAAAGCCAGCCGCGTACGATCTCCGCGTCGCGGCCTCGTCGGAAACGAAAGCCGACGGGTGGCGCGGCGATCCAAGACGCCTGGGATCTGACAGACAGGGAAAGCACCGACGTGTCTGTGTGACAAACGTCTTATTGTTTGAGAAAGATGGACAGCGTGTTTTTGACAACGCCATCCCCGCGTGCATCTCCTGTCATTTTTGTTATGTGGCACCTCTGCAAACATCAGCTGCCACCATCAGAGGTATTAGTCATCCATGCTTTAATCCCAACCCAACAGGTGAGCTGAGGTATCACTCAGCACCAGCTCAGACTCATCACATCGCCCACAAGGCTTATTCTCACTTATCTAAATATATCCTGTGTTCTTCGTCACTGTCAAAACATTTAGCTCTGTCACCAGTAGGCATAGGTTATCTGATCTCCCGTGTGTTTCAGAATAACTGAAAGAAAAGGTTTGGATGGCTTTGGATGAAACGTGGAATAAATGGCATGCGAGTGTGCTTGAATGTGTGTGTGAGCGTGTGTGTGTGTGAGCGTGTTCGTGTGTGCGCACACACATGCTGGTACCTGTAAAAAGGCTGGCATGTGCCTCCCCCTATAATAAGAGGGGACTCTGAAGCTAGGGATGCGGATAAACCAGAGCTCTGATTGGCTCTGTCCCTGAGATCCATCACTGACCCGCCAATGAAATGCTCTGCTTTTGTTACTGGCAACTGAACCAAGCACGTGCACACTGACGGCGCACACTAGCACCCTCTGATGCCCATCAGCGTGGAGCAGGCCTGGCACATCTCACCCTGCCAGTGGGCACAGCAGCAACGGCTGCCAGCCTCCCTGAGGGCACACTCGTGAGCCCCCATTAGCCTGATGGGAGATGGCAGCCGGGCCCAGCTCCTTTAGCACCCAGTCCTTCTGAGTGCCACGCTAATTAAAAGAATCCCAGCCCCTGTAACTGAAGAGGTGGGCTAGTTGCATGCTAATGAGAGGAAAAAGGGGCGACAGGAAGTAGGGGAGGGGGCCTGGGAGAGGGGGGGGTTCAGGACTTTGGGGCTGGCTCTGGGTCTAGCCTTCTCGCTGCACAAATATGGCCAGCAATCTGTCATGCTACAAACACAAAGTAGTTTGGAACATTATGAGCGTATAAGCGTCTATCCTAATTACACCTAAGCCTCGATGTGCATTTTGCTCCTGGGCATGACAGTGAGGTAGAAAGCCACACATCTGTGCATACCAGCAGAGGGGCAAGGGAGGGGATGAGAAGGAGTAAATGCCCCGTATTGCAGGTGGACCACTCGAGCCCCGTGTTCCAGCATGACCCCTCTCCGCCGTACAAAAGCGAGCAGCATTTCGAAAAAGACCACCGGCTTCTACGCGCTGGAATTGAAATCTGAGGCTTTCATCAAATACGACAGCTTGCGCTGTCCACTAAGCGGACTGACAGTTCTGACATTTATTCTGAGAGATGATGTCTGATAGAGGAATGTGGTACTCGTACGGCTGACTTCATTATGTTACGCCCGCTGCCGGGAGAGACCAGACGTGGACAAGTGTGTCAGGGAAACCTTTCAAAAATAGGAACCTGGAAGTTTTCAATATAACGTGCTGCTCGACACACCCTGACCCAGGCGCTGGGGAGAAGCCCCCACTGAATATCAGGACCATAACAGACACAGCCCGCTAAAACAAAACACAAAAGAGTCCCTGCTACATCTAAAAGCAGGGACTCGCGCTGTCCTCTGATGGCCCTTCTCCGCAGCAGAGCCACCTGGCTGTTACACGGCTGTGATCAGCATGAGTGGCTTACCCCTGCCTCCCACCTGTGTTTATCTCCCCGCTTTCAGCCCTGCCGCAGCCCAGTTTTATGGCTGCGCAGATTGCCGATGCTCCCAGCAGCTGCTTGCGAGGAGGCCGGCAGCGGGAACACTGGTGGACTGAGGTGGCACGGGTCAGCGCAACAAAAAGGGATGAGGGAAGTCCCCACGGAAACGGAGCAAAGCGGGCCAGCCTTGCTCCAGCTCTGTAGCGGAACGAGGGGAGAGATGGCCCACACTTGGCACGGCATCATTTATCACAGAGACGCTGTCCTCTGTGACAGCTGGCACTGACAGCCTGCGTACAGACTTGTGTCTGGGACACATACCAGTATCTTATCAACAATAGGTTCCCTGCATGTTTGCTTTCCATGTCCTGTATGAGGCTCTTCAACGAATGAAAATATAAATCACAGGCATCCTCACTACTGTCTGTCTTCAAGGGTTTTATACCACCCCAGTCAAGCTTACCAAGTAACCTATCAAGTAAGCTATGAAGCTCAGAGATCCACAAACTGTGAGGGGGACAGTGGCTGCATAACTAAATTCAATGCAGTGTACAGAGGTTCTTGCCGCAGTTAACGGGCAAATCCAGATGCATGATGCAGGTGGACTGGTAGCCGCATTTTTAAATGCATCGCCCTGCACAGAGAGCTCGCTCTGAGGTCTGGGCCCTGCTCCTGACATTGAGGCACCGAGGAGACAGAGCCTTTTCCGACACACTCAATCTTCCGAGCGCCGGAGCCCGGGAGCCGCAACACACTGCAGCACGGTCCATCACATCCGGGCGACGTCAAACATCCCAACCCTCTCCCTCCCTCCCTCCCTCCCGGACCAGGCCAGGCCAGCCACGCTCGTAAATTTCAGCACCGTCCTTGCTCTGCCCCCCTGTGAACCCGGGCGTGTCAGCTTTGAATCAATCAGCCCCTGCTGGGAAGCCCGGGACACTGCAGAGATCTACCTGTCTGTTTCGGAGAGGAGAAGGGAACCGGGTGGCGTGGAAGCCCTTCTTTCGGGAGCCACGGAACAGAACTGCTCCTCTTATTCCAATACTCCTCGCAGTTCTAAAGCAATAACTAAAAAATAACAAGAAAACAGCCTCCCGCTCTAAACTCAAGCAAACAATCTGATGAAAAGAAGGAGCTGGTTGTGCCGTAGGTGTTCATAAGACAGACAATAAACCAGGGCTGTGATGAACCAAGCGGAGGGGCATCCATTCCTCTACCTCCTGGAAGCTGCAGGTTTGCCTACAGTCTCAACAGAGGGAAAGCAGCGTCCTGCAGCAGAAGCAAGCGTCCCCGGCACAGACACTCCCTGGGCAACGGTGATTAATTGGACCTACCGGGTCATGTGACCACGGCTACCGTACCCACAATCCTGGGAATCTCCACCCCCCACCCTGCCACCCCGCTACATGACACTCTCCAAATCGCCTCACAGTCTTTACGGCTAAAATTAGAGGCTTTCTCCCTCCCTCCCTCTCTCTCTTTTTCTCTCCCTCTCTCTGCCGTGCAAATGATCCTGCATCAGCACTGCTTCACCTTGCCAAGGGGGATACTGTTTCTTCACAGGGGAGAGGTGCAGAAGCTTGTTTGGGGTGTCGGGGCGGGGGGAGGTGGCAGGTACTTGCACATGCAGTCCCCACCTGTTGTCTCAAAGACACAATAATGATTAAACATGCTGTTCGAGCGCGCTGGCAGTCTCCATTTTTCTCCCTGAGTGGCGCAGGTAACTGTGTGTTGTCCCATTTTTTTTTTTTCCCCCTCCTCGTGCCAACAGAAGGGCCACAGAGCGCCGGCCAGTGTTTAAGATTGAGTGCCACTGTCACAGGTAAACAGCCACAGTGGGGAAAACATGGCCACACTGACATTGGACCTGTGGTGTCATTTTTTCCTGTTCCTCTCTCTTTCTTCTCTCTCTCTCTCTCTCTCTCTCTCTCTCTCTTCCTCTGTGCCTTCCCTTCAGCCATGGACGTGGATGCCATTCTTATATAGCTGTCATGTACTTAAAAGGCAGAGAGAACCCAAAAAAAACCACACTGCTTGAAGTGTACATCCTTACATCTTTAATATTAACACCTGCCTTCAACCCAGTCTGGGGCTGGAATCATTCTACGCTTTAAATGCCTTTATACTCCAACACAGCAAATCCAGAAGAAAGTTCAGTCACATCAAAGCAGTCCGAGTCCATTTCATTTCTTGATCTTCATTATTATTTTCCTCACCTTTGTGCTTCCTCATCTTTCTGGGAAAAAAAGGGGTGGAGTGGGGGGGGGTTTCCTGCTGTTTGGGGCTTTGTGGTACAGGAGCAGCAGGGATCCCGTGATGGTTTGTTCTCTGTTGAGTCCTGCTCTCTAAAAGGACTAAGCTGTAATGACTGATGTGAAGAAGGGGGGCATGCTGAGTTGGGCTTGCTGCTGCTCTTACTTGTGTCATACAGACAGAACACCCACTCATGTGAGCAGCACTGAACACAGTTCCCCCCCTCTCATACTGAACACCATGCCCAACTCCCTGAGTCTCCTGTACTGAACACTCTGCTCTATCGTCTGAACAATGAGCCTTTTCCCGGCATGCAGTCCTGCCACATCCAAAGGTCACCTGCCGCATCCGAAGGTCAACTGCCTCCTTCCCTGTATTTTGTCGCATGGGTTTTATGTACCTGCACATCCCAGGGAAGGAGTCCTGTTATTTCTGCCCGCCCGCAAGGTGACTGCCCACACGCCCAAGGGGGCAGGCGTTCAAGAGGTATCGCCATGGAGACAGACACCAATTTACAGGCCCTCCTGGATTTGGGGGCTGGGGGGGCGTAGTACTACGGCACATTAAACATCTCCCCTCTATCTCCCCCCTGTCACACTGGGACACGTACCTACGCTCTCTCACACGCACACACTCAAAGAGGAAACGCTCCCCCTCCCCAACCCCCCCCCCCGCTTCTTTTCTCTCTCTCTAAATTCCCACACTCCCTGGTGCCTCCTCTCAGCTGCCACTTCTCACTGCACACTCATTTATTACAGGTCACTAACGCAAAAGGAGCGTTTAAAAGGACAAATCGCCGCAGCTCCGCGCGGGCCCCACGCCGGCCTGCCGACCTCCACAACGCAGACTCCCGCTGCGTCCTCTACGGCTCGGAAATTACTCCGATTCACACCAAAGCATTTATTACTTTTACGGCTTTTTTTTTTCTTCCTTCCTGTTTCCTCCTTGTACCAATATTGAAATTATTTATGCAGAGGCACTTTATAATCATCATCGTTACTGATCACCTCAACGCTTTCATCCAATCAGTTTAACTGGGGGAAAAACATTTCAGCGGCCATAAACGCAGCATCCATTAAAACTGCAGGCAGGTTCCTCTGCAAATACGTGGAACGAAAAGCAAACCGACACACCTGTAAAAAGGCAATGCAGACCGTCCTTCACTTGTACTGAGAAGAAAAAGTGCACCTTTCATTTTGTAATGACGGTTTAAGGCCATTCAGAATGGTTTAATCTAAACGGTGCAAAAAAGCAATGCATTTAGCTTGTTTTCTGTTTATTCCTACATGCTTAAATGGACAAATCAAGATAAAATGCGAGGTGGGAATGTGTTGTCTTGAAGCAGTCAATATCACTCATGGTCCTGCTGTAATTACATTGTAAATGCAGATTAGCTATGAATATTTTAAAATGGATTACAAAAAGCAGAAAAAAATGAAATTAGCCCTTAAGCACATCTTACACAAAGCACATGAAAAGCTGTTTGAAAGTGACGTGCCCCCCCACCCTCCTCCCTCAGGTTTGCCAACCTATTATTACTCTTTATTTGTTCATTTGATTATTCAGGGGAGCATGGGGGAAAAAAATACAACAAATCACTCAGTTGTCAGCCACTTCTGGGAAAATAACAGGCAAAGACCGGGAATTACAGAGACACAATTATATTGCTTTTAATTCTTTACATTGTGGTAATGAGTGCGCCTTTGTGGAGATTAGACAAATTTTATTGTCATTCTAATCCATTCTTTTGTGGGGCGCACAAAGGAAAAGAAGAAAAGCACAGAAAATAAAAAAGGCGCAACATTCCGAGGCGGTAACTCTTTAAACCGCTATGTTCTGGATTACCGGAGTGGCGTTGTCAATCACGAGGTGGACTCCTCTCTCCCTTTTTTCATTCACCGAGGAGAACAGCCTTTGGTAAATCCTCTGAAGCAACACTTGTAAAAAGGCCTTCTGTCATCCCTAATTGTACACTGACAATCACAGTTCTGAAAAGATGCCGTATGATGTACAGTAAAAAAAAAAACAAAAAAAACTGTGATATATTCACAAAAGGGCCCTTTCGACACACAAATGAAGAGAGATTCCTAGATTCTGTGGACGGCGGAGCTCATGGAGTTCCCAGTCCAGCCGCGGCATATTCTCTGCCTGAATTTCCCAGGCAATGACCCAGACAGCAGGCACAGCATGAGTTTGGCCAAACTGGCAAAGGACCCAGCTGTTACACAGAGGCATATACACACTCACAGACAAGCTTCCAAAATGACACAAAGGTATATCCTCACGGCAGCGGAGCAACACAGAAGCTAGAGAATGGGACAGGGGACTGGCTGGGGACTGTGGTGGTGGTTCCAGTCCTCGACAGGGTACTGCTGTTTTATCATATGGACACCTAACCTGAATTCTTTTGCTAAATTTCTAGTGGTAAAAATTGATAACATGGAAGAAAAACTCAAGACACTGTATGAAAGATGCTTGGATAAGGATATCCACTAAGCGAATGAATAACAATAACCTCTGCATCTGTATAATGGCTGACATTTGGCAGGAGTGCAGTATTAAATGGTTATTAAGGACAGAAAAAAAGGCCTGATCCACCTCCGCTTTCTCCACTGCTAAGGGGAGCTGGTGCCTCAGCGAAGAAATGGATTCTACCTTCATTAACAAACTGTCAGACGAATGCTTTTCATTACAAAAGGAGAGAGAGAAGCTTCATTTCCACTTAATAAGTTGTCAATATACTTGTGTAATTGCAGGGCAATAACATAAGTCACATATGTAACAATACAGTAAATGTTACGGAAAAGAGGTTTGAAAGCATAGGCTTATAGATTATGTTAATAACATTACCCCTTCCCCTAACCCCAGCATCTTACCCCAAATCCAACCCTACGTCTGTACTGAACTGTGTGTAACTGTACTTCTATAGCAATTAAAAAAACCATGCTTGCCGTTGTAGAGTTCTTACAGTGACCGAACAATGAGGGTCTAAAACTTGTGATTGCGGCTGCAGCCTCAGCTCATTCCTGCAGACTGACCCCTCACCGAACAGGCCCCCAGAGACGCCTTGGTGACTGACAGACTCTTGCTGGACACCTGCCAGGCCAAAGAGAAGGGGACGGCACAAGGCCCTCACCCGACAGCTCCAGAATCAGCTGTACACAGAGCAGCTGGCTGCCCGTAGGCCCTGGGCATTTAGCGCCATGCATTATTGCTACTGATAGTTCGCGCGGGCGGTCTGCGCACACAAAGCACATAACGTATAGGAATTTTATCATTCGGCTTTGTGGGTCCATCCTCAGCTTAGATTTACAATGTCCTTCAAAACGCATTTCTGCTTTATTGAGATTACTTGTGCTTTTGTTAATTTATGAAATCATTGCGCTTATATGTAGCATTTTAATCGTGTATGCACAACATTGCACTCTACATTAGATGCTGGGTATTGACAGCATGCTAACGAAACCTGAATGAGTTTAACAATGACAGACATTTGACTAAGTAGAGTACAGCATGCATACTCTCCAACACACACACACACACACACACACACACACACACACACACACACACACACACACACTCTTCACCCAGCTCATACACACACAAACTCTACACCCAGAAAACACTCCAGCCAACTCAGTCTCCAACCAGCTCACACATGCATACACAGGTATGGACACATGCATGCACACAAGCACGCACGCACGCAAACATGCACATACTCACATTTACGCACCCGCATACCCCACACCCAGCACACACACTCCACCCAGCTCACGCTCCATCGAGCTCACACACACACTCCACACACTAACACACTCCGCACACTCCAGGAAAGCACAGATCCCACCCAGCGCACTCCCCGAATCAGTGATTTACACCCCACCAGGCTCCTCTTAGGGTAATAATTGCCTGCTGCGCTGACAGAACTGTTTACAGTCCGGCTCCAACATGGTAACTTTTCTCCCCAGCTCTTATTTATGACATTCAATAGGAAACAGGGGAGGGGATCAAGACATTCAGGTGCTCCACAGTGGACATAAATCCTAGAAGTGACTTAATGCCGTTTAAAGCCACGGCCTTCTGGGGCTCTCATTGAACAGAGGCCGCTATTTAGCGACCTGAGCACCAGGTGAAATGTGCAGATATCAGAGGGGGGATTCTGGGTAATGGGAATACAGGAAGGGAAGGGTGGTGCGCTCTCCACCTTCCCCGCCTCTGGCTCCCCGGTAGAGGTGATAATGAGCCATTCAAACGGGAGTAGATAGAGCTCAATCTCCCAGCAGCCCACGGTCATACATCAGGCCCCCGGAGTGGCCTTATCTGCAGCCAAGTGTACAGACAGGTAGAGGAGGTAATCAAGGCCGGAGCACCTCTCACGCACACGCTAATAAATCTGAACTGTCCTCACAAACACCCATGCATGTACACGCATGTGTACACACACACACACACACACACACACACACACACACACACACACACACACACACACACACACACGCACACACACACAGACACACACAAGCACACGCGCGCAAACACGCGCACACATACACGCGCACACACACACACACACACACACACACACAAGCACACGCACACACACACACACACACAAACTCATGCACATACACAAAAGAGAAACAGCACCTGAACACACAGCCAAGGGCTGACAACAGGCAGCCCCCCAGAGTAGTTCTCATTATTGCAGTTGACAGTGTGACCCTCCTCTCTACCGGAGGAAAAAAAAAACGAGGCAATCAAAATGAACACCGTGCAAAAGACCATGCTAAAAGACTGCAGAGGTAGCTGCCCCAGGATAATATCTGCAGCATAATTTCCTTACAATGTAACAGTTTAAGTCTGGCAAGACATGAATCGCTATTATGTGTTTCCCACCCACTTACCCGCATATCTTGGAACGGGAGTAGAGAGGTTCAAAATCAAAATCACTTTTTTGATCTTAAAGCGCTTCAATCGTTTCAGTCTAAAAACGGCCACAGACATACAGACAGAATTGCACACCGATTCCATAGATATATATGGTCCTGATCTAGGTATGCCTAGTTGCCACACACTGTCAAAGGCCAGGAATGGTACAACGAGAGGAGATGATCTGAGAATGCATCTATCTCAGGCCCACTGCAGTATATGTCTTATCACCAAAAGCTTAAAGAACAAACAGCTTTAATGCCTGCTGCAAGGTAAGCATGCTTAATGGGACTTTGTGTTGATCCAGTGAGTGATACATTGTAGTTAGAGCCTGAACTTCAGTATTTCAGGTTTAAGGGAAATATAATATGCATTTTACCATGATGGAGCAGTTATTGTCTTGAGGTTTTAAAGGAATCAATCGTAAACCAAGGCAGATCAATATGTCCACAGCAGGGAATAATAATTACAAAAGAACACTAATTAAAAACACTTTCAGACCTCAAGGGTTCAAGTTCAGTTAATCAACATTAACAGCTGAAAGGATATTGGTCTTGATTTGCTGAATAACAGATGCCGATAAAACTTAATTGTGGCTTTTCAAGATATATATAATCAACAAAAAGTAAATGGCGTAATCAATTTTGAAGGCTTATTTTGGAAATCATTTTTACTGAAATTTGAATCAAGCTAATTAATACATTATTTAGGGCACATGCTATTATTCTAAGCCAGACGCTTTTTTTTTACTGTTACAGATAGAATCACAAAAAGACGCTTGTATGTCCCAAATTTGGGCTCTGTATTTTTTTCCCCTGCATATTTCCTATTTTAGTCCTTTCAAATGATCTCAAAGCGGGAAAGGACGGAACATCGGTTAATCAGGAAATTACCCTGAAAATTGGATTGGAGAGAGGGAGGGGAGGCGGTGTTTAGAAATGCACACAGGGATAAAGTGTGGCAAAGCACGGGGGGGTACGGCAGCGGATTACGCCCAATTACACCGGCTGGATGGCATTCCGGAGGGGTGACGGCCGCCCTTGGTGAACACCTGGAGCATCATCAAAGAGGTAGAGCTGAAGCCCCCCTCCCTCCCATCCCCCAGCTCCCAATCCCCCCCCCTACACACACACACACTGGCATGACTCCCACACACTAAAGGGGGGGGTCGGTGTCATTGCGCCCAGCACGAGCAGGATCAAATGTGGTGGCACCTCAGGGGACACGCTGGTGTTTGCATGGGATTAAAGTGTTCCCCAACGTGGCGGGGGTTTTATTCTCCTCTAGCCGCCCTCAAACTCTCCCTGTGCCAGTACCACCCCCACCCCACTCTCCCCTGCCCACTCAGCACCCTCCATTGTTGCTCAACTGCTGCCTAAAGCCACCCCACTAGCCTTCTCCTTTCTCCCATACCTCCCCTCCTACATCCTATTTACTACCCTTCTGCTCTTCCATAAACTCTGCTACTACCTATTTACTACCCCTCTACTCACTCATAAACCCTCCTACTACCTATGTACTACCCCCTACCCACCCATAAACCCCCCAACTATCTGTTTACTACCCCCCTGCTACCCCTCTACTCGCTCATAAACATTTCTACTACCTATCTCCTACCCATATGCTATCCCTCTACTCACCCACAATCTCTCCTACCACCTCTTTACTCTTGACTACCCCTCTGCTACGCTAGTACCCATGCATATATCCACCTGCTACCTCTTTACCACATGCCTGCTTATTCATACACCCTCTGCTGCCTTCACACTCTTCCTCCCAGCCACTTCCTCACAGACAGCAGAGGGGAGAGTGATGCGATTTGTCACTGGCGTTCAATTCAGTGGTGAGCGCTCGGCGGCTAAGCTTTCCTCTTAATAAATTGGATGTCATAATTAAAGAGAGAAAAACGATCCTGCCGTGGAAACTGAATCCTGCATTAATTTCAGCAGCACCCTCAGACAAAAGCAGATGACGGAGATCCTGAGAGAGGTAGTTATGGCAGGCCGCTGTTCCTCAGATTGCAGCCTTCCCCTCCCCGACAAGAGCCGAAGCTCTGTAACACAGCTTCACTAATGTTCCCACTATAGGCAACAGGGATGCATGGGCACATATAGCTTTGCATATATTGCTAAAATCGGTTTCACTTGCACAGCAAATGCTACACATTTGAACTAAGTGCAACAAAAGGCATATTATTATATTAATGGAGGTAGGGGGCAGGGGTTTTTTTTTCCTTTCCTCCCGTTATTGTGTTTTCATTATTTATATGCTTTGGGAACACTCTGCCCTGTGTTTGGCATGCCAATAAAGCTGATTTGAATTTGAATTTGAGAGTCACTGACAGAATAAGGGGAGGAGAAAGGGAGAGTAAAAGAGAAAGAGAGATTGAATGACTGAAAGGAGGGAGAAAGAGATGGAGAAAGTGTGCAGAGGAGAGAGAAAAGGACTGAGAGAAGATAGAGTGGGGGAGCGAGGGAGGGGCAATTAATTCCTGCAGGCATTCATGTGTAACTCTAACGAGAATCACAGTGTTCATATTGTCTCATATGTACCAGACTTAGGGTCAAGTACAATTATGCAATTTGTAATTCATGAATGTTATAAATTACCATCCAAATATAGCTTGCACCATGCTGGTATTTCACAATTTGATTAAGATATTCTAACGCAGGAACATTTTGAAGAATGGCAATGACGCTTGCTATATTCATGATCATATTTCTGTGAGTACTGTCTCTCCACTGACAGTAATGTTTCACATATATTTGCAACATGACAAAACAGTGTAATGTTTAACACCTGCTGGTATATTGTGTATTAGACTGACGCAAGGCCAGCAAAAGACCAAGCAAAATATCAAATCACAATATGCAACGTCAAACAATATTCTGTACCCAGTAGCATTTACCTAATGAATGCCTGACATGCATTAGTATGAATCACAAACATGCAGTAATAGGTAATGTACTGAAGGCCTTTTTCCTGCATTCCCAAACTTCTTTTCAATGCTTGCCTGTGACTGGTTCACAACACAGACATATTTTTCCATTTGACACGGACAGACTGAAAATCTTGAAGACGCCAGCTGAAAATGAGGAGTGCTATAAGCCCGAAGACAGCAACTCATTTGCAACCACCATGGAACGTTACTTTAACACTGACACAACGTATCGCGAGAATGTTTTCTGTACGCAATGATCGGAGCCGGAGGGGGCAAGGAGGAGTTAAAGCAAGGATTGGGACCGAGACTGGTTGGAGAGGAGGGGGTCACTGCCTTGTGCCCACAGGCAAGTGCTTCTGGGAGGAATTACAAGTGGCAAAGAAAACAAACCCTCCAGTCTCTGAAAAGAACCCTCCTGCCTCTCCCTTCCGCGCCGCGTTCCGTCAAAGAGGGGTCCTGACAGATTACGGCCGCGGTATATTGCTTTCTCCCCCGAGCGGACGGCGGCGGGTGTCTCAGATTTAAAGGGAAGAGAGGAGGGGAGCGCCGAACGCCGCACGCTTTTGAACAACATATCCACACAGAGTACGACTCTCTCATATACCCAGCGGGACTTGGCAAAGCGGCTCCCTCCGGAATCAAAGCCTGCTATTCCTCCCAATAAGAACAAAAGACAAGGAGGTCAAACCTCATTTCATGCCCAAACGACGAAAAAAAATAAATAAAGAAAGAAAGGAAAAAAGCTTTATGAAATGGCAGCTATTACTGTGTGGGTAGTGATTCTGACCCCCGTCTACTTCCTGCTTCGAAGAGGGAATGTGGTCCTACTTGACGGGATCTAGAAAGATGAGTTGTGAACTCCAGGAACTGAAACCTTAATACATACTGTTCACGGGTAACATGTCAAAACAAGTTAATGTAAACTGAAGCATGTACTGCACCGGGGAAGATAAAAAATTAAGATGAATTAAAAGCTATTTTATGTAAATTTTAATATAAAAAGACAGAAAAAGCTATGGCAAAAATATCTGATGAAGGCACTATTCAGTTCTCTTCACATTTGAACAGCAAATATCACAGATATGAATAGGCAGACTATATACCATTATACCATTCCAGGACTTTATGCTATATTTTATGATTAAATTGTCTATATTTCTATGAAGAGGCAACCCACAGTCCAGACCAGGCCAAGACAAAGGAACGTTGGCAGCACAAAACAGGAAGGAATGAGATGAAAGAATGAATATTAAATCATGACATCCAAAATGTAACCTCTCCTACTCCATTCTGATCAACGAGACAGTCAGGCAGTGGAGATAATCACAATTAACAGCTGGAGCAAAATGCTACCATCACCCTCTCTCCTTTGCTATTTTCATATCAGACAATCCTGACCCCAAGTCCCAAGTTCACTGGATTGCACCCAGATGCACACATGCATTTATTTCTTAGGCCTAGCGTCCACTATCAGGTCACCCAAAACCTTAACTGAAATTTGATATGTGTAATGTAATTTTTTTGGCGCAGATCACTGTCAGTCACTATGGGCAAGGTAGTGTTGCTCTCACGAATCATCGTTGGCAGCATTTGATTTACTATGATGTACGGTAATGTTGCTTTAAGTGATCATTATTAGGCTTTAGGTGCATATAAGTATAATGTAGGCATGCTGCCCCCAAAGATAAATGTTGGGTTCTGTGTTATATTAATACAATTACTGTTGTGTGTTTATAATTTATTTACTGTGCTGCTTACTCATTTTTTTGTGTTACAGGCTGTTTTGTACCCATCTTCTTGTTGCTCCTGTGATATGCCTTTTAAAGTCTGGAAAAGAGTGTCTACACATAAATAAACAAATACATAGAAAATGAATAAATAAATATCACACATATTTCACCAAGACTACAAAAGTAGTGTCTACCACTTACGTTAGTAAAACTGTAACCACCAGCTGCATCAGCTCTGCACGGTAATCAAATAATGCTGCAATGAGAAAAAAAAGAAAACAAAACCCTTTGGTCTAAAGACCCATGACTAATGTTCAGAGTGCATACATTGCTGGAAACAAACTGAGAGAACATACAAACACACGACCCCAGAATGAGAGCTCAAAATGAGGTCATTATTAAAGACTTCAGTGTCTTAATGTAATAGGATGCATGTGTAATTACTTATTTTGGGGTGACTTCTTGCAGCAAGAAAATCATTTCAGAAAATTCACCCCTATATATGTTCCAAAATGTAATAGGATGCATGTGTAATTACTTATTTTGGGGTGGCTTCTTGCAGCAAGAAAATCATTTCAGAAAATTCACCCCTATATATGTTCCAAAATATCCTGTTGATAGGAAACACAAAATCACGGTCTTGTCAAGAGAAAACAAGCTTAATTACTCGTGATTAATTCTTACTTTTTGTGATTCTGACAACTCACCCAAGCGGCTTAAGCCGAGCAAAAGCCGATTATCTTTCTGATATTTGTATTCTAGGATCTTCCACTGGTGTTTTTCTTGAGAAGTTAAACTGTAAATGTCAAGCTGTAGCCTGATGAAAATATACTGCTGTCTCACACTAGACTGGATGGACAGTCTTATCATTTCCTTATTAGTGGATGCATATCACATTGTGGAAAAAAAAGCTGGAGGAAGAAGATCTCTGTGCCTTGAACATACTCTTACGAACAGTGACATCCTGAAATATCAGCAATATGGAGAAAACAAAGGTATATCCCATTTTTCAGGTGCCGGGCAGAGACAAGTATAACAAAGAAACCAATGTCTGCACACCTATGTTTGCATTGCTCTATGTGCACCTCCAAAATAAATTATTTTCAGGTGCAAATAGCGTGAAGACATGTTGTTCTTTATATACACAAATACTGATAGAAATCTGTTACCATCATGATCCTCATTCTCCATTTAATCCACTTATGATAAAATGCAAACCTCTATATCGCCTTTACACTTGCCAGGTTTCCTTGCAAAATGTTTATAAATGATCTAAATACCACAGCTGCTACAGCTTTATGGCAACATTTACAAATTACACTAATTCTCAATATTCAACAGAACCAAATGCATTCAATTCAAATCAGATCAAGGGTAAAGCATCTGAGACAGCACTGAACACTAAACACTATGTATGCATATTATGTATGCATTTATACGTATATAGTGGAGCTCAGCCACAAAGGCTGATCCTTGACGGGAAATTCAGAGATTAGGAAGGGATCATGAAGAAGGGGGGAGATGGAGACGAACCCCTAATTTCTATTCTGCACACACAGTAACTCGCCAAATGAGCCACGTACCTCGGATTCTACATCGCAAATATGATTCTTTAGCTGAAACTATGTCTAATAACCTGAGCGGACGACTGCCTCTGCCGCCCCCGCCCACCATCTGAGACACACATACACATACACATACACATACACACACACACACACACACACACACACACACACACACACACACACACACACACACACACACACACACACACACACACACACCTCCCTCCGCCTGTGTCCCACCCCCACAACGCTTAATTTGTTTCATCAAAAAGCAATTCAATCAACGTCTTGTCGCCCTCTGGCAGTCTCGGGTTGGCTTCTCTACACTTCATTTCCCATTAGGGTTCGAACAAACCGCTCGCAGCTCCGAGCGAGTCAGGATCGTACCTCTACCGGGAAGTGCAGGTGTACAACCGATTGACAGCTTTTTTAATCTATTCATTAATTAGCCTTTGTAATGGAGGCCCACTCGTAGCAGTCAGATAACAAGGAGATGAAACAAATTGGTTTTCTCTCACTTCACTTCCGACACTAAAGACCCCCGCGTTTGTTCGTGTATATGTCGGCTGCCAAACCGACTGTCGGCTTCATTTAATGACAGTGAAGTTCGGCGCAGTCAATTACTAGCGGAGATGCGGCGGTTGCTAGACAAGTCATTTTCACGGTTCACGTGGATTAGTATGAAATTGCCACCTTAGAAACAAGGAACGGGAATGAATTGGTCATCCCCATGTCGAAAGTCTTGACAGTGATATAAAGCCTTTGCCATTTATTCCAATTATCTTATGAGAGGAACGTGGAAGAATGCATTGCATGTGCCTATCAATTTTCTACGAGTTTCATAAGCCATGACAGTACCCATTTGCTTTTAACAACTATATTTTACGGACTAGAAAATCAGCATTTTTAGTCGCATGTAGATTGAATTTATTACCATTAACCATAATACACCGAACCTATAAAACAAGGGGGGAGGTAATTATCTGGGATAAATATCCTGCTTTCATAATCAATTCCGCAATGAAACAACCAAAAAAGTAAAAATACCCCATTTTTAGGGACCATGGCCTTGTACTGACTGTCTAGCACGCTGCGTCTAGTCCCTTAAATGTGCATTATTTCGAGTAAAACGCGTATGTATGCTGAATTTTTCGGTTTTATACATTAGTAAATATTTTTCCCCGCCAATAATTTTCCTTAACAATCCCAAATTTTAAACGAGCCTAGCAGCCAAAAGCGCCATGCATGCGTTGAGTTTTCAAGTCTCTTTGTTTGACAGAATTCAGAATTGGATACGATTTTCTGATGTTTCACGCGAAATGGGCTCCGGAGGCCCAGTCAAAAAGATACGTCACCTGTAACATCCCTGTTAATGCAGCAGAGGCTTCTACGCCAGTCAAAATCGTTAACGAGACTGTTTACTTTCTTTGCCATGTTGTCACAAGGACGCTAATGTCTACAGAAAAAAGGGAGAATACGGCAATATGTGGAACCTTGGTGTTACATATAGAAAGTCAGCCAGAGAGAAACCTGAAACACTGACAAAATCCTTCAGTAGCATTAAATAAATCTGTAAACTACAACGACTGTTACTACAATACTGTTAACTATTACGTTTGCTTATTATTATTATTATTATTATTATTATTATTATTATTATTATTATTAGAGGGGAAAAGAAAGGTCTCTGTAGCACAAAATCTCTAATTTTCATTCATTCGTTGTCGTGTATTGTTCGTTTCTTTAACAGTGTTGTGAAGTGTTCAGTGCATAGACGTGCAAAAGGACAATGGTACATGCATTTATACACATCATACGTTTGGGACAAAGAGGCCTGCGCCTGACCACAGGCAAAAGGAAAATGCAGTCCAAGCGCATTATCTCCAGTCATGAGCTGATGGGCTGACGAGGGTATCACTGGAGATCATGATCTTTTGCTTTTTTTTACGTAAATCACGGCTATGAAATGTAAAACGATGTTTACTCCAATTACCAATGGACTAAACAATCAGGTTAAACTGAATCGAATGTGTGTCGAATGATTGCCATTAACAAATGAGGAAATTCATTTTAATTTTTTAACGATTTGATTGCGGCAGACGGATGGGAAAACATTTCTAGAATGTATTTCGAGGCGATCTGTAAGCCTATACAACATTCACTTGGTCCACAGCAGAATTGCACTCGTGGGACCGGAGACTCATTATTAACGGTTCAGCGGCACAAGTTTCGGGCTGCGTATGAGACAGTGGCGTCTTGCTGTTGTCAGCTTCAACGCGCTCGCGCGCACACATGCTTCCACACACCCCCCTGAGAAGACATATCGGAGAAATTCTGCACATAAACGTACAGTGCCTGCTGCGTTTCATTCAGCGCCAATATCAACAATCAAGCACATATGAGACGTAGGCAACAAACGGGGCTCTCCACTCAGTCGTCGCATCCAAATGTAGAAGCACAGGGAGAAAGCGCTACATTCTGCGCCTCCGGTTCATACCACCACCGTGTGGTGACACGCGCTCTTTCATACAATAAACAACCCACTTAACTTGCTCAGCGATAAAACGGAGGAATTATCTCATCACAAGTTGTCAAGAACGACTGTATACGCACGTATGGTTCATATATAACCCATCTGAGTGACTACTTCTTCATTGGCATCTCAATAAATTAAAACGAACAGGAAAAAGAACAGAAACTCACTGGAAATCATGATGTGTTCTAAAACTAGGTAAAGAAAGGTCATTCTCTGTTTTGTAAGTCGCCTTTGCAGATAACACGGTATTATTATTTAATATTATTATTGTTCTTATTATTATTACTACTACTACTATTACTACCAGTACTTAGAAGAACAGTGGTGATGCGCTACGCATCATGACTTTCTACTCTCAAGCAAAGATTGCATTCCACATAACATACACATTTGTTTGTTAATGACAATTATGTCTCATTTCTTATACGTCGTTTAAATTAAAACGTTAAAATGGCATGCTGTTTAAAGTAGAACACTGGATCATACTTTTCATACTTTTTGAATGTGTGTGTCCCAGAATACAGACAGCATTCCAAACGAAAGAAAAACATATTTTTAGACCATCTTATTAACGACTCGGTCATTGTGTAACCCTAATGATGATGACGATAATAATAATAATAATAATAATAATAATAATAATAATAATAATAATAATAATAATAATAATTGTATGAATGTGCAAGAACGACATCTTATGAAAGCCATATTAACGATACGTAATCATATAGCCGACTGACTTCTTGTAGCACTGATTATAGAAAATCTGCTCTATCACCTATATGTCAAATATGGCAATAACTCACGGTGTGAAGATACAGTACTGCAGAGCTGAGCCAAGTTATTATAGACAGGGCTGACAATAATACTTGTAGTTCTGACAGGAGCGATTGTTCACTCGGCAATGCAATGATAAGAAAAACAAGCAGACTGGTTAAACCCCTTTTCTCCACAAGGAAGGGAATGAGAAGAAGAAAGAAAGAAAACAAAACAGAAAAGGAACTGGGCTAGCTTCGTCTGTGTCCAAGGGACACGTGTAATGATTATTCAATGGTCTGTTCTCTGCGAATTCAACAGTGCCATTCTGTGCGCGGAGCTGAAAGCAGTACACTGCTTCATCTGAGATTGCTTAAAACGCACACTACACACAAATTTATCAAAGCGAAGACAGCACAGACTTGCATGATACCTAAGGTTAACTGAGCAAAAACCTTGAGAAAAAAACTTTACTTTCCACACATTTACACAGAGAAAACGAATTCGAATCGCCGGTTCAGTAAATAAACCAATCAACAATCTGGTTGCCTTTTTCCGTGTTAGATCACTTCATTTGTCAGACTTGCAAAGACTTCAATGCAAAGATTTCGAAATAAATCTGTAAAAAAGCATCCAACAATGTATATTTAACCGTAAAATGTCCTCCAGATTTAGTCTGTAAACCACATAATTCTGATCTCATCAACACAGCGCTGTCCCTGCGTGTAACCGAATGAAACAAACACGCAGTCACGACAAGTAAACAAGCACTTTGCGCACCAGATATTAGGGTAACTGTCACTCACCTGACTGTGAAGAGCTCACCCGAACCACAACCGAAGTGAAGAGAAAGCCGAAGAAACACTGTGAAGAGGCGAGCTTCATTTTCGGGGTAGTGGTAGTAACTCCTAATTCACATGTCCAGCAACATATCCTCGTTTTGCGGGGAAAAAGAAGAAACGTCCGCTTTTGACTGTTTTTTCAGTCTATATATAATGTTATAATGTCTCCTCTGAGTGTCTTCGTCCAGTTTTTGCCTCGCAGAGAATAACACAACTTGTAACACAACTGTAGTAGCGTAGTTTCCAAGGCGCGCTATGGCTCGTCCAGATTGCAACGCTCTGCTCATGCCATTACTCTCCTTAGAGTTGGGTGCAGACACGGCTCGGGAGCCGGAGACACTCCCACTGAGAGGGCTGTCCCTCCCCCCACCCGGCGGATTGGTCCTTCATACGGCTGTCACATTAAAACCCCGCCTTTTGCCACGCCCTCGCTTGCGCCTATTGGCTCGTTGGCGCTGCCAAAAAGATGCATTTGTTGCGCTGGAGACACCTGTCTCGGACTCTGTGCAACCAGGCGAATTCAGGACTGTCAAAATTACTGCAGCTCCTTCCCCCCGAACATTGCAATAAGCATGTGATTTGGATATCGATTAACCATGTCTACCGCATTTTTACAAACTATCAGTTGTTAATAGTTTGTCATGTTTAATGGGAAGTGTAATGACAATTACAAAGCATGTAATTTGTTGTATGTCACCCAGCGTGCGATGTTCATCAGTATGCTTCGTATTAGGCTACCTTTTAATGACCGCTACACGGAAAGTTTCAAGCGCTGCGTTTTCAAAGTCCCAAAGCGAAAGTCCGCATGCGGCTACATTACCTTCAACTAAGACGCCTGTCCTTCCAATAACACTACCCTTTCACACCTGCTAGACGGGCTGAGTACTTCCTGGAGTTGCAGTATAATGAAACATCTGGCCCATACCATCCTGCGACACACATACACGCGCTCACTGCTGGCTCTAAGATGGAACGTACAGAGCAAAATGCGACTATGTAACACTGTACTATCCAGGGTAATCTCCCATCCTACAGTATGGAAATCTGCACATCAGTTACGTGCACATAGTTACGGCTATGTTTTCAGTAAAGATCATTGAGCCATGCTGTTCAGATAGGTTGGTTTTAATACAGAGAACCCACGTCGCTACAAATGAAGATGAAATACAAACATATACAAAAGGTACAACGTGCCAAATAACCACAGACCTTTGTTTATTTGTAAACATTTTACATGTGTCTTTACAACACGAGTGAGAAGAACGCTGCATTTAAAAATGTGACTTCTTCTGTACTTTTCACTTTGCAGGAAGTAATCAAGGTTTTCTAACCGAGTGGCATCTGAGAACGCATTGAACTGTGGCTTGCTTCCACAGTGTCGCTGTAATACTGACCTCTCACCAGAGGAGGGAGTCAATTTCGCACTTCTTAGGTCATGGAAAGCATTAGACGGCAAGGAGACTCAAGCTGTTACTCGCAAGTATCCTAACTCTTAATTTGACTTTGGCATCATTATTAAACAAAGCTCAATGTGACAAGCGTTTAATATCAGTGACACACAGGGGATTAAACATATTAAAATAAATACTATTTAATAGGCCAATTGTCAAAAAATCTAAAATGCCCACCATTTATTAACATAAACCAAAATGTAATTTTGTTGCAATGTTTTAATAATTTCAATAGCACGCTCACCTGACAGTATCTTCTGTACTCTGCCAATTGCAGAATTCATTATTGGGATTATAACATGAACCACACAAAGGCATCTGTGAGTTTATACAATGCAGGAAATCTGGCTATATTTATCATTTAATATAAAACCAAATGATTTGTTTAACGGGTGAGATTTTACTATATGAGGACCACTATTAAAAGAGATGTTAGGATCCCAGCCCATCATAATATATCCAAATGCATGATGCAATTTACAGTGCCTTTTTTTATTACATTTTGTAGTGATTATTTCCACTCCTTTTGTACTCTGCAGCATTCAGTAAACTCATACACTGAGGTCAAGAGCTTGTAGCAGAGAACTGCAGCCAGGCAGAAGGGCATATAGAGGAAACAAAAGAACATTCTGAGCAAAGGTATTACAAAGGCACAATATAATTGACCCCCGGCTGATCCGCCAATCAACAAAGCTCATCACTTCAGGGGCCTTCAGTTTGAAGTTGAACAGGCAGAAGTATCTGTGTTTCCAGTCGGCATGCAACTATTCAGACAAAAGAGTGAATGTGGGTTTACTCTGTACCTGAACGCACACTTGAACATCAGTTGATAATAGATGCATTTTGTGCTCAAGGTGAATTAAAGAGATGGGTTTTCAGACAGTCAATGAAAAAGTGGACTAAAGGAACTGCAGAGGGTGCATGAAGTGTCTGGATGTCTGCTTTTAATGATATTGACCATTAACTGCTTATGAGACCTTGGTTGTCTACAAGGATGCAGGCTTCAGCATCCCTGTAACACGTGCATCATGAATTTAATAAAAATGCGGGCAAAGATTTCACGTTGAGCACAGTCAAACGTGAAGATATTTCCATCTAAGCTGTCTGAGCTACTGTAAGTCCTATCATAGCACCTGATATCTAACTCTGCATATCAGGAATGTGTTTTTAGACATGCACATCAATTAGGCTATGATATCTATCCATATACTTACAAAGATAGTTCCTGCCTCAAACAACATGCTTATTCACTGAGTTTAAACCATTTCTCTACACAGTAATTACAACATTGCAGTATAATGCAAGGTTAACCTCTTTATAATACATATAGTATTTTCTATGTATCTGTGTTTTGTGTCTATGCATAATAACTAGTATACTAACACTTACAGAGGTGGGATTAAAGGGTTTTTCTTTTTTAGTTTTGGAATAAATGATGAGTGATGTTAATTAAAATAAATCTTGGACATTGAACAATTCCTGTTCCAAAAAACCCCTTTCCAGCATCTGTTAGCACACCTGCGTGTTTTATTCATGTATTTGTTGTGTAAACACACACACACACACACACACACACACACACACACACACACACACACACACACACACACTATACACTGTATTTTCACATCCATTCCTTGCTAAGAATGAAAAGTGCAGATGGCATAAAGGCTCGTTTGTAACAGTTTTCACAATCACGCAATCATTTTCTTTGTACTATGTTCTGGTACAGATTGGACAATTGTATCTGTTTTGTACCTGTCCCATTGTGCGTTTGGTTGACAGCCCTCACTATTTCATGTTTGGCCAAGCAGCTGCCATAATAAGATCTATATATGTCCCCAACCATATCATATTATGACAGTTATTTCACACCCTGGTAAAAGAGAAGTGCTTTTCATGCATTCAGTGTCAGTACTCCAGCCCCCTAGCTGTTGTGTTTTTGTTCTCCCCATCTGTCATTGTGTCCATGTGCTTTTGTTTTTCCTTGCGTTCCAGCCCTGCCCCGCTCTCCGCCCTGTCTCCGCCCACCTGATCATCTCTACCTGCCTGCCTGCACACCTGCTTCCCATCACCTCATCAGCCCAACCCTATATTTACCCTGCTTGTCTCTGTCTTGTTTGCCAGTTCGTTGCAGTGTTTTCCTGTTTCGTTCCCGCCGTGCTTTTTCCCTGTAAGTCTTGCCGTTTTTGTTCCTGCCTGTTCTTCGACTTTGATTCTGCTCGCCGCCTTGCTTTGTTTGCCTGAGTATCTGCCTGCCTGGTTACTGACCCTGCCTGTTCCCGTTTTCGACCCTGGTTTGCCCACAGACTGCCTGCCTGTTACTGACACTGCCTGTTCTGGTTTTGTTACTTCGCCTGACGTCTTTGTTAAAGCTTTTTGGAACCTGAAGCCCTGGTGTCCGCGCTTGAGTCCTTGTCTGAGCCCTGACATTCAGCCATGTGGCTGTTTAAAATAACACTGAAGATGTAATAAATGTACCAAAATCAACATGTGCAATCAACACATACATATGGTACCCACATGCATGGCAAGACACATTAGAAAGACCAAATTTCAATGAGTCACAATAATGTGAAGCAACAAAGGTATCAGTTTTAGATCAATATCTAAAATAACATATAATCCAATAGTTACATATTATTCTGAACATTACATATCTTAAAACCATGTAATTCACCAAACCCCAACCTTTTTTTGAAACTCCCACACAACCTTATGAGCACTGACAACACCATCATTTGTTCCTAAAGGCTGTCATGGTGTAAAGTGAAATATATTTCTTATAATGCAATTTATCGTCATTTGGTTTTGAATGCTTGAAAGTCCAATGACGTAGTAGGATAAAAGGCAGGAAAGTGGGAAATTACATTTGCAAAATGCATTCAGGAAATGTTAAACGTTCATCTTAGTGCGTTACAGCTTGCGCAATCCATAACTGCATTTCAGATTCATCTGAAATCCATCCTTAATTAAAATTTCAAAACCCCTGCCTTGAAGGGTTGGGGTCAATTTTTGAAAAGGCTTTGGAAATTAAATTTAAACTCTGTGGCGTATCATTTTCTGGCACAAAAATGCAATAGCTACAGCAGGAACATACTGTTCTTCTTTAATCTAATGATTTTCAGAGGGGTAGCATACAAATTTTAAGTGTATGTCTTGGATGAATCTTAGTTAAAATAACAAAAGATAGAGATTTTGTTCACATTGAAAAGACAGGCAAGGTAATGCCAGCCAGCTGTAATCATGCCCTGCTTATGGTTATAATGTTATGGTTATAATGTAGGGACCTTCAACTCTAACTGTAACCCCTAACCTTGCTAAGGTCCACATCAGAAACATTTCTATCCAATGGCTGTAGGTCTTGACATATTTTTGAGGCTTGTGCCCTGGGCACAGATGAGCTATCAGAAAGAACCAGACATACCACTACCCACCCTGAAGAGGCCCACATGAGATCTCCCATCCTCTGCAGAGATTCCAGCAATGAGCTCATTGGTCACCTCAGTCCTACAGCAGCCAAATAACATTAAATTGGAGAGAAAAAGAATATGCCTTTAAATTGTCCTGATTATCTATATTGCATGGACGGTACCCTGTTTTGGTTATTTTTTCTCATGAACAACCTTGCCAGTTTAATTAAGGATCTTCCCCCAGCAGCAGATTCCTTTTTGCTTAACTCCTTCTGTTGTAGCATTAACTTCTAACAGGCAATGCTTAATGTTAATTTTAATGCAGAAAAACCTAGCCTTTTGTCAAAATCAAAGTTATTTTCATGTGACCTGTTCAATTAAACTGGCGTCATTTAAAGTGCACAAACATAATGCTTCCATATTAGATGCACCGGTCTGTTACTGTGTGAGGATATGGATCATGTGACAGCAAAAACATAACCAATCCCTCACCTGGCCACACCCACCTCTTTAACAACTGCTTATGAGAGTCTTTTGAGTGTGCCAAGCGGTCCAATTGAAGCAGTATATTTCATGGTGGGTTTTCTACACCTTCTCCTGGTTTTTTTCATGTATGATTATTTTTCAATAATAGCAATTATAAACATTATCACTTATCAGTTGTAGTATGTTCTGTAAGGGATGCCCTTCCATAGATACAGAGATGTACTGGTCATTAAAGGGTGAATTAACTCTTTGTCATGGTGTTTGTGTGTGCGTGTTTTCCATCATCCAATAGAATTTTCTCAAAGTGTTGTCAGGAACATGTTTCAATAAAAACAACTGATTAAACAAGAATTAGAGTAACTTGATGGTTTTATCAGGTTTCGGGTCTTTATTTTGATCCTGGACTTATTTCTTTAATGGGAGACATTGGCTTGAGATGAACTGGAATCACGTGTTTCTCCATGTGTCAATGAATTGGAGGCTGAAGGTCTTCAAACCTATATGTGATCTACTACTATTTATGGAGTAAATAGCCCCGAGATTATAGAACACTAGGCCATACTGGTCTTAGAACTGTATTGTTGCTGTGGTGGTCTACACGTTTACTAAGGTTTACTAAGGTTACTAAGGTTGTTTCAGCTGCCCCACTGAGTCTGTAATTGTTGGCTTCAGGGGAAAAAAAACTGCACCCAGCATTAAAATGACTCAAGTGCAAGGTGTTGTAATTCAACAAAATACATTTTGATAGAGGTGTTGGTTTGAAAATGTGATTGTAATCTCTCAACCCTGATTGGCTGCAAATGCACACCTAGGATATAAGTTCTGAGCACCGTCTGATCAGCTTTCTCCTGGGTCTCTGTCTCTGTGTGGTGATGGTGTGGAAACAGTGGATCTGCCTCTCCCTTCAGGGCAGTCAAAATGGGGCTCCGGAGAAGCTCAGGGGTGAAAGCACTCAGCTGGAGTGGAAGCTGAGCTCAATGCCAGCCGTTTCAGCTGACAATGTCCGGAAGCCCACAGTGGAGTAATAAATTGGTTTCGTTTTGCTGGGGACAGGAGCAGGTAGGTCTGCCAGGGTCCTCTCACCTCATCACTCTCAGCCACCCTGCAATTCACCAGGTGCCTGCAAGTTGGTTTGGTGTCAGTGCAAGAGCACCTATCCTCCAATGAGTGTCCACTCCACTATAGCCCACTGTATAGTTGCCATGCAACGATTGCTGTTGGCTGTTTGCGAGTATATCAGAGGATTGTATTTGTTTTGAGTGAGTGCAGAAGTTGTGGCAGTGAGACGAGCCTAGTAAACAATTGCCAATTCCAAAACAGGATTGCATAAGGAGGGAAAAGCATGAAAAAATCACTTTTTTAAACCAGAAGTGGGTCAAACAGCGAGCATTGTTATGGTGAAGAAGGCTTTTTTATCAAACGGCAGACATCCTAAATACACTGTACACTGCTGTATCAAGGTATAATGGAGTTTTGAACTCTGTAGTCAATCACAATCCACATTGGAATGAGAAAGTAAGTTTAAGAGAAATTTGATCTAAGGTTTAGAGAAATAATACTGTCTGCACTGAACAACAAAATATACTGCGATAACATAATGCCTTATTCTGAAGCTGGAGAAGGTGTATTTGTCTTGAACATACCACTGCAATAAATAATTGCCCTTAAAATTTTGCAATCACATTTTTTTGCTTAGCAGACACCCTTATCTGGAGGGACTTACACAGCTTACTATTTTGACAAGACGTACTGCTGGATAGTTACTGTCCTGTACCTTGCCCACTGACACAACAGCAATCGCCCATCTGCGATTCAGACCAGAAACCTTTGAAGTTTGCTACGCTGCTGTCCTGTTTGCAAGGGCCAAACATTTAAACCTGCTGCACTGCACTCATATTCTCTCACAAAATTCTGTCATTAAATTTCCCAAAGTGAAGATTTTAAAATTTACCTGATTTGCTTTGCCTTTGCACCTGTCCATGTATTTTACATTAGCCTACTAGCATTTAGCAGATGCTCATATCCAGAGAGAATCCGGTAGGTCACAGTTTATTATGTATTCACATATTATGTATTCATACAACTGGACATTTACTGAGGCAATTGTGACTTAAGCACCTTGCCTAAGGTTGCAACAGCAGCAACCCAATGGGGAATCAAACCAGCAAGCTCTCGGTTACCAGTCCGGGTCCTTACCACCATGCTACACTGCCACGCTCGACGAGTCATCAAAATGTTACCTATAGGAGTCCAATCGACGTTAAGGTTAACGGTAAAAGCCGTAAGTCAGAAACACACTGTAATGTAGAGCAGCGTTTCCTTGCTCTACCTACCTGACTGAACTCATCAGTGGCACGTTTTATTAGCTGAGCACACCTGATTTAATCAAGCAGCAAGGATAGATAGAAGATACGCAGGACAGGGTGCTGCCAGGAGTAGGGTTGGGAAACACTGGTGTAGAGGCATCTGTGAACACTTTTGTTTCTTCTTTTTTTCTTTTCTTTATTTTAACGATCAGCTGGGGCGGAATTCGGTGCAATAGGACTGAATCTGTTGCAAACGGCTCCGAACAGGACCGAACACCCAGCTCTGATGCACCTGGTGCCCCTTCACGAGGACCAACACCGCCGGCACAGTTGGAGATAGATTCGAGTTTCATTTGGATACAATACTCTAAACTGTGTCTTAAAACTGTCTCTTTTTTCCCCACAAATTGTTTTCAAGTTTTCAAGATCCTCCCACCCCTTCCTTATGCAAGTCAGAAACAATACCCGCATTGATGTGCAGAAGTACCAACAGTTTTATGCAACCTTCTGAAAGTGCAAAAATGCCTACAAGCCCTCTATGTTTGCATCGCTCTTTATCGTGCGTCACGCGAAAAGGGAAGGCTATGCTGTTCTCATTCACCTTGAAATTAACTGGGTCTGCCACAACACTAATGGAAAGGGCTATAAATCGTTTACCGTTCAACCAACTGGCAGGAGCTGTATTTTACCATTGTACAATATTAATCTGAGACAGGGACATTTTCGTTTTACCTGCAGATGTTGAACATGGAGAAAATGGGAGGGGAAGACAGGTAGAAGGGGTTGTGTTGCTTGTGTGGCTGTCTTTTCAGGAAGGGAAACCACTGTTTGGTAGTTCAGCGCAGCTGCACAGGTGTTTGTTCTTCAAAATTAACGTTTGGATAATGATATTTGCGGCACCGGTTGGACGCCATTTAATTACTGACTATAAGAATTAAAATGTTTTCAGTAATCTCTTTTGGTTATGTTTTCGGGAAAATTTTTCATTCACTTCTAGTATACTACCCCGAGCTGGTCGTTTCCCTGCACTGAACTGTAATTCAGAATCATCATCCCATATGACACAACGAGTGAAGTGGATCGACAGGCTATCGTCGCCTTTACTTTTGTTTTGCTGCCATCTAGTGTAAAACTCGCAACAGAACAAGGAGACTAGAGGCAAACGAAAGGAGACCACACATAAACGGGGTCCTTTGGGCAGTCCTTCGTACAATTAAACATTCAAATTTAAACTCCCACCACTAGGAAAAAAACTGCATTGAAATATACGAGAAACACTGATGTGTAGCTTAAGAGTGAAGGAAGAGAAAAAGAGCAACAATTGGACAAAAGTGCACTAAATTGTTCAGACAAAATGCAGTATTTTAAAAAGTTACATAACGGCGTCTCAGAACCAGTCTGGTTCTAAGAGGCAGGGGATTCGTCGTTTCAGATGAAGTTCTTGTATATGAGTAAAATAAATGCTATTTTGCATGTTTCCAGGCCGCATCTATTATTCCGAATGCGTGAATTGAATTCAGTGCACAGGAAGGGGCAGAGTTGGACAAAATGAATGACCTTACATTAATCTACCACTAGATGGCAGGATAAGGTCAAGAATTATTACTTTTTGGTTTAATCTGAAGCTGTCTGTCAAGGCGATCCGCTCTTAGCACTTGCTTACAAAATCGGCCAAAGTTTTGTATCTTACTGTGTATAAAGTATCAGCGTTTGTTCAGAGAATTAACATATATTTTAAACAACTAGTTATAGTCTGGATTAGTTAAGAGATGTAAACAAAATTGAAACTCTACTTGTGAGGAGTTATACATAGCAGCAAGAAATATCCTCTCCCGCTATCATCCAACAAAACTATCTGATGAAACAGCTGTGGTATGTGTTTAATATGTATATAGAGTCTTTAATTTGTACATTTCTGAATATCATACTGTGACTAAATGATTTTGTAAATCAACTGTTGATACTTAGTTAGGGCAAAACCCCTCATTGCATTAGGATGTGTTAGAGTCCTGCCCTCTCTAAGCAGTAGTAACAGTCAATCTAATCTGCTTTGAAGATGTTTGGGTTTGTGCTCTTGCACAAGCTCGCCTGCGTGTAAGACTTCTCTGTGCTTGGCAATTGTTTCCCACAGATAAAAGTGTATCTGTTATTAAACACAGAGTATCGCTGTGGGTGACAAAGGCCCCTGTCACTTGTGGTTATACAGATAAGGAAATTGCATGCTCACACACACATGCGCGCACACACACACGCACACAACACTTGTTTCACGCTGAAGGGAGAGAAAGATGGAAATACACTTCCACATTTGTTTCATTGCCCATCATCATGTGTGTGTACAGTACATTTTGCATATGACCATGTGCAGTGCACTGTATGTGTTGTTCTGTGTACAAGGACATGTGTGTGGTGCATGCACATATGTGTGTGCACAAGAGTGTGTGTGTGCGTATGTGGGAGTGTGGGGGGGGGGGGTGCTTTATACCTCTGATTGTCTTCCCTCCACAGAGGCAGTACAGTATAGCACAGTGTAGGTGGTGTGTTCCTGGTGTGGAGGTGAGGCAAATGTAGATTCCACTACAACTGCCTCTTTCCACTTTCACCTCCACTGAGGGCGGGCTGACAGCTTTTAACCCTTTCCTAACCCTCACCCTCACTCATCTCCCCTCATTTTCACACAACCCACTTCTTCTGAGTAGCACCACGGCCTCTTGGAAAGAACACGCCAGGCCGAAACCTCGTGGTAAAAGTGCTTGGTGGTGGCAGCATCTGACACCAAAGCAGGAACACACCTACCTCTTAGTAATGCTCGCCTTCACAAGTAAGCAAAAGGGAGGGAAAAGGGTTGAGTGTTTGTGGTACTGATGTCATCTGCAGAGTCAGTGTTTTAAATAGCACAAAACCCAAACTCGGAGTGGGGGGGGGTGGAGATTTTTCACAATTGAATGAAATCCCACAGCTGGATTGGTGCAATGACATGGTGGGGTTACATTATAGGTAATAGGCAAACAGGAAGAACTATGATTACTGAATATTACCATTATGACAGAAGTGTTCTGGGGCATCAGAAGTGTGCAGCTGCACTGACCAGTCTTCACCGATCAATGTGGATAGGCTATAGGCTAATCATTATGCCCTTGTCATGTTAAACTGATCCTCCTATGGTACAGAGCCATGCTATTGAACAGAATCTATATCACATGACATCGCACATGCTTTGTCCCTGTCCTATTTGTTCACTCTGTTCTCTGCCACCATAAAGGGCATTATAGAAATTGTACCAGGCACAGTGGTTTAACTGACAACACATATGAGATATATATGTAGGCAAAACAAACAAAAACCGTCCCATACAATCTGACGCAGATTGAAAACGTGACCCATTCTGGTCCCTGATGCCATGCCAAGCTTTTATGAAGAATACGTATTTGACAAGTACTTGTTTATTCAGGGCTGAATATGTAAAAACTTGGAATCTCAAGAGAGTTGACACATGCACAGTGATCAGCTTTCAATAACAGATGTAGGACAACATCACGTTTTCATAAATTTCAACTTTGCAGGAACCAAAATGTCGCAGTGTGATGTTGGGTTTCAGTGTGTTAGCAAATATAGGCACTACACCCAATTCAAATTGTTTCCTTTTTCCACATCATGGAATTTAAAGCATTTTACGTTAACTATGATACATAATCTAAAGATAACTCAGATTACCTACAAAAAATGAGATACATTGCTACAATATGTCTATAATAAGTATCATCAATTGCAAACATGATGGTGTTGGTGTTGACCTCTTTGTCTTTGAATAATTGTACACGTGTTCAGTCTGGTAACAGATTGACTGGTAAGAGGGGCTGGTAAGAGATTGGACTCATGATAGAGTGAACCTTACAGTAATTACAGCACTCATGTAGCCATTAGCTGTCAGTTTTTCTCGTGTGGTTTTCAACTAATTCCCTTTGATGTATTGTAGGTCCTAGCTCCCCTAAGTTCTAAGAGGCTGTCAAACATTTAGCAGCGCTTCATTTTTTCAGAGACTTTGCCTCTCTTATTGTTGAAGATCCTGGATACTTAAGCAACTTTGCAAAGTTTATAGACTTTATAGACTGCAAACATTAAAACATCCCAATCATTTTATATTTATAATTTATCCATTTATTTTTGAGCTGTAATCATGATCAGTGCAATGTAGCACCATGACACTAAAGGGACTACACTGAAAATTAATCCAAGACTGTGCACAATCACTGGGACACACAAATACTAAAATGCACGTTATGGTTTCAAAGTTCACTTGTTTATCACAAATCTCCAAACTGCATTTATAATTTATCTTCATTTGAAAAATAACATTATGGTTTATTTTAGCATTTATATTGATTCATACTACAGAGATTCTTCTTATTCCTTTATCTATAATCTTTTTACACACATTTTGCAACTGCTTTTGGCTATAATCGCAAATGTTGCCCCAACCAATAGAGCATCAATGAATTTGAATTTTACCTTGGGTTTTACATGGTTCATAAGCTTGGATAAAGAGTGAAAAGGGTCTGCTCTCAGCCGACCTCCAGACCAGATTCAGAGAGATGATCTAGGGTTTTGAAATCCAGATTTGTGAAGTGAAAGGAATAATAACTCACTTGCTAACAGAAGCTCTATGCACCACCTTTCATTTCTGCTGGAGTCCACCCCCTGTTGTGAAAGATCAGTGTAAAGGGAGAAGAAAGCAGGTCAATTTGTTGAGCAGCTAGTCTCCCAGAGTAGAGGTTGATACAAAGTCCAAAGTCTCATACAAAAGAATATTTTCACAAGCTGTACATATATGTGTATATACATCTAGAACTAATCACAAAAACTGTACATTTTTGTACCTCCTTTTCCCTGAAGATACTTCACAAATGCTATGCTCAATTCCAGGCTGCCTGGCAGATCATCAGATTGTATCCGGGTGTGTCTCCAGGCAACCTGCTACAGAGTGCAGGTGCACAATGTGGCCAGGGTACGGCGCCAGAATGCAGACACATAATGACCCTTCATCATTCAATATTGAACAACCTTTTAAAAGGTTGCGGTTCATTTTAAGTTATTTTTGGACCTGAATTCAGGTGCATTTACTTTAAGTTTGACATTTTGAACTACCAAACCGGTGAAATGAAAAAAGCATCTATTTCAGTGTACAACACATGCTACTACACATGCTTTTTGTTTTCTTCTTTAGGCAGTTGCTCAAAATGATTTCAGACCCTGGACGCTCTTAAAATCAACCAACAGAAAAAAAAAAACAGAATGTGCTGGTGAGGTGAAGGAAAATGAAACTGCTGACATTTCAAAGGGGACAGAAGTGAAGCGGAGAACTGTAACAGGCACGTTTCTTTCACAAGTGCTTCAGCTGCTACACTACTTGATGATGCTCGCTCTCTCACTCTTTCTGTCTCCCTCTCTCTTTTTCGCTCTCTTCAGTTCAGTCGAATTGAAAATGCTTCATTGGCCTGAAATACAAGACAGCAAATATTACCAAAGCATTGACGATTTGCAATGAAAAAAAAATAAAATGAACTTTGCCTGGAGCATGAACAAAAATAAAGTTTATTTCAAGGGGTAGAATAAAAAAACCTGGTTATCCCTGTCATTTTTTTACTGAAGGAATTCCTTCAGCTTGTGCAGCAGTGATCGTGATCTCTCAGGCTGTGACATACAGCACAGCTGTATATTACACTGCCAGCACAATGCAGGCCCTCTTCTCCTCAAGAAAGCATTGCGTTTTTTTCCATGTTTGTATTACCAAACTCTCTCAAATTTAACAGAGCGAGTGATTTGCAAGATCTGTCTCAGAAGTTGAAGACCTCAACGGGCACGAGGTGCAGTTAAGGGGAGGGTTACCCCACCCTCACCAAGGCCACATCCGGTCCCTGGCCCAGGCCAGGCCGGGTGGGGTTGGGTGTTGGGCTCTCTGTGGCCAGGATGTTAGTGAGATGTTGTGACCTTTACTGCCGGGTTGAGCATTTTCCCGCCGGGGTGTGCTCAATGGAACGGTACTGCAAACCCACAGGACCAAACACCTCACAGCACATTGTGGCAAATGCACTTGGCATTAATTTCAGCAAGGCACATTAAAGGGATACAAAATAGGAGAAAAAATAAAAATCAAATAAACCAGTGTTCACAAGCTGGAATGTGAGTCTTCATCAGAGAAAGTGTTCCAAGTGGTTTTAGTTCGTTTGTTTATTTGTTTTTTAGTCTTTCTTTTAGCACAAAACTTATTGTGGAATTACTTTACGTTATAATGAAGTGTTCTTGAAGGACACAGTTGGGGGAGTGCTGTCAGACACTGTCAAACAGCTGAGATGGTGTCCTCTTTCAGTTTGTTTTGGCTTTTCGATTCAGCCTTTGGCAGCTGTGCACCCATTTCGGCTCGACCACAGCCCAGGTTGTCTCCTGCTTCTCCAAACCCCTTGTCTCCCCCAGTTTCCCCAACCTCAGGACCGGCTCTCGCTTCCCGGTGTGGTGAGTGTCTCCCTCAACTGACAGGTGTGTTTCCCGCCAGATAGCCCCCCTGTCTGCTCTCTCTTCCTCTCTCTCTCAGGCTCACTCTCTTAACAGGTGCTCTTCGATCCGAGCAATCCAGATTCACCCTTTTCTTTCTCCATCTCTCCGCCACTCTCTTACCTTTCTTCCACCCTCTTCTGTTTTTGTCTTTTCCTTTCTCTCTTTTTTCCTCCCTGTCTGTCCCTTCCTAAATTCCATTTTTTGTGAACCCACTATCCTGCAGTGCAGATCTATTGGCTCCCAGTCATTGCCAACAGATAACATGGCCAGTGTCAAACCTGGGCCCTGGGGCTCAACCCCCAATGCTGATAATGCAAACACACAGGCTGTTCTTACTCCTTGCCCTTGGTGCACCCATACCTGGAGACACTGATACTTCAATTATACAACCACACGTTAGTCTGTGCTTGAAATTTGATTCTTTCAGAAATACCAAAATTTGTAAGTCTGTGTTCAGTTGTGTGTCAAGTGTTTAGCTGACACACAGAGTCCAACAACTGCACGAGAGTCATTCAAAAACAGCTTTGCTGCTGGTCCAGCACGGAGGGGTACCCACCTCTGCAAAAGCAGGAGGTTGGTGCCGTGCTAGAGTTGGCACAGGGTGTAGGAGTGACCTGAGCTCGGAAATGTCAGGTTTTGCTCTTTCTTTCCTCAACAGGGCTTTGCACTGAATCCCTGGGTGACAGAAGGGCAAATGGAATTTCCTGCCACCCACCATTTCTGCTGATGTTCTGATGAAGATAAAATTCTGCCTCGGAGATCTGCTCAGAATAATCAGCGAGAGATAACTGGAAGTCAGTGAGCTCGTAGCAGAAGTGTTGGTTACGGAAAAGGACCTGATACTGACCCTTCCACTCCTCGACTCGCGTGATCAGAAACCATCCATACCCAGTGATCTTTGCAGCAGTGCATGCTCTCTTTGTGGGCTTCTTACATTACACGCATATAGCATACACTCTTATGCAGAGCGACTTCCAGCACAAGAGAACACTTCTTCTACAGGCACCTGTCACCACCATCTGCATAAGATGCTCCTCCTTCAGTCCTCAGACTTGTAAAGGTTTGAGTCAATCAGGGTCACACGACAAATAAATTCATTTACTAAACTCATTTATTATTGCGCAATTAACACAGAAATAACACCTTCGATACCTCCTCTGGGTCGTCGCTGTAATCACACAAATCATCACCAGCTCGTGACACTTTTGGGAGCATGACTGAACTTAGCTGGGGGGGGGGTTATCATTTATCACTGTCGATCTGACATCCTCTGCACATTTACAGGAAAAAAATTCAAATGTGCAGTTAGTGCAGAATGTATTCACGCAATGAGTTAGAGCAGGAAAGCCTCGCCCAGGTTTTGAATTTGTGTCCATACATACAGTATGTGGCAGTGCAGTGTAGTGGTTATAGAATTATTAGTCTTGGAACAAGGAGCTTGCAGGCTTGCCCACATAAAGGACAGTTAATATCTGACCATATAAAGGAATAAACGAGAAATGTGAGCTATGAAAGGGTAAATAATGAGCGCCCTGGCCGCACCCAACACAGTTCCTCATTGCCAGTCATGAATCTTTATACGATCAGTCCCACATGTCCTCAGACACACAGGGCTTGCTTTTTATTTTGAATCAATGCTGCACGAAGTCAGTGATCCTTACAGAACCTGGTTCAGCTAATAATATTGGGCTCTCTGAATCAGATGAGCTGTCCAGATGATTTAAAGATCAGTTAATCTCTGTAGTATCCGCACAGCATTGATCCAAAAAAAAAAAAAAAAAAAACGAACAAACAGCAATTATCCTGATTCCAGGGTAGGGAGAGCCAAACTGCCCACACCAGTAGAGCTGGATTCCCTGTTTCCTGGTGCAACGCCCCAACCACTCCCTGATCCACGCTGTTGGTTACTCTCTGGCCCCCTTTGTTATTTGAATCCACATTGCTTGCTGGTGCAATGTCTATGGTCACACCCTAAATCAGTCCATTAAACTCATCCTTGGCCTCAAACACAAATCTATATGCACCATGAAATCCCTACCTGTGTCCATATACAGTAAGTACATATACCATATACTGTACATACATTATCATACATGTTTTGAGCATTTTCTCATTCAATACAGCCGATTTGTCTACACAGCAATTTACAGCAGAAGAATGCTATAGGTCTATGGGTTAGCCATGCCCACCCTAGCAATCTTGTTCATTCCTCTGCATAAAAAAAAGGAAAAAAGTTATCATAGATCCATCAAGGAGGAGCAGAATACTTGCCACACACAGGGGAGAAAAGGCCATCGAGATAAACCCTGGAGCGACAGTGTTAATGTGAACAAAGAAACAAGAGCAAAGAGTCCTGAGGCAGCAAAAGCTGCTCCATCCTCCACAGTCAGACAGGAAAAACAGAAACGAGACTCACAGGTGCTTGCACAACAATCCACGGGGATTCAATTTATGAGAGAAACTCCCTAACACTAAATCATAAGAGCTCAGGAGTCACTTCCCCAAATTCAAGTCTCATCTTAAACGGCACTTGTTTGAAAGGCCATTAAATTTCACCCCATACAGTGCCTGGAGGTCCCACTGTGTTCACAGTCACTTTCTGAATCCCTTCGCTGTTGCTTTGTTTCGTTGAGAAGCTGGTCTTTTAACGAGAAGTGTCATATTTTCCCCTCCGCTGACACTTCACGGGCTAAAGTTGTCTTTGTGGGTTGAGACGATGTGAGAAGAAGGCTGGGGAAACGTGTGCTCTGCAGAGCTGAGCAGAGAGGCCACTTTCTCTCACTCACCACAGACACGCGTCTCTGGAGACACATTAGCAGCTCCGGATGACCCTCTCTGTGAACGTAGGCTCACCATACCCCAACACCCAAGCCTCACAGACAAACTGAGGGAGTGCTTTGTTTTGAAGAACAGTTTCCATTTTAGGACAGTCTCCGTATCTTGTTTTTCAGTAAGTGTCGCCCAGACTGGAGTTGTCAGAAAGGTAACCCTTTATAATGAAAGGTTGTGACAGTTACAGTTTATATTCTGAAGCATCAGTCTGTCTCATCTTGTTTGTGATATAGTCTTTGCTGCTACATAAATATCAGTGTGGAGCCATTGATAAAAAAAAGCTACTGGGCAATTTATCAAATTTATTACAAAACCCAGATGATCTTTGACAGCATGTGGTTACAGTTGAATTCCAAAGAAAATAGTTGTGCTATTGAAGAATAAAAAGAAAATTCCACTCTGATTTTTTTCGTTAAGTATCTCACCCCCAAATATGACTCATAAAAAGGTGTTATATGACAATGGACCAGGGTGTACAGACTACTGCAACCTGCATGGCCTCATTGCAACAGAATGAGTCAAGCAGTGATTAACGCAGGTATGAATAATCCACAAGCACATTACATGCCATAGTGTATTTGCTTATCAACAATATATTTATGTCTCCCATTTGTATAGCAGGAGTGACATATTTGCTGCTGTGCCCAACTAAAGAGATTTAAATTCACAACCTTCTGATTGTGAGCCCACTGCCTTCAAAGTAGCCAAGACCATCTCTCTTAAGATTATCAAGAGTGTAAAGAAGATTACGCATTTGAAACTAAACCAAAGGGAAAGTATTTTCTCGGACCTGAGTAAGTTAATTGTTCTTACAGTCAAAAACATTTTTAGCAGGTCCATTCAGAAGCTTTCCCTGGGTTTTCATTTCTCCTAGAGCCACCCTCGGTGCCCCCACACGTCTGACTGGCTGGTTAACTGTGCTGCCCATGACATTGCGCCACGCTTTGCTGTGGGTGAGATAAGGCAGCGGACAGTTGGGACTGCAGCACCATGCTATCTGCGCCAACACTGATAGGGATCTGGGTTTAGAGAAGTGGCACCATCTGGGACGCCGCGGGCGAGACACCTCCCCCCCCACTGGGATCATGGTTTAACCATCCCTGGAGCTGGCCCTGAATGCACTGTGCTATGAACCGCACTCTGAGGGCAGGAGTCCAGACCCGCCAATCATCCCCATGTCCCGATTGTCCATGGCTTTGGTTCAAAGCCTGACTGGAGTTACATTCAAACTGGGAAGCAGGTACTCTTGTGTTTTCAATAAAGATCTCACATAAGTTACTTGAGGAAGCAACCTCTCTCCAGCCTTCAGTAATTTTTATTATGGTTTTACTCACCAGCCCAGCACATAAATATTGTCTACATGCCAATATAAAGTTGTGAGACAGTTCTCTGTCCTGCCAAACCAAATATAACCAATATGACCATATTACCAAATATGACCTCTCTGCATATAAAACAGAGGTCTTTAGGGTACTCGTTAACAAATGGGTACTTGAAGTACCGAGCTTAGTTTAAATAGTGTTCTTTTTTTTTATTGCTCAACATGATATTAAAAAAAAATTCATTACTCCATACATTACTGTTGAAATACTGTGAACTACTTTATGGAAAAAATGGCTTATATCTACAAGGGAGACTACTCAGTTATTGGCAATTTGCCCCAGTAATTTGATCTGGGTTCACACAACTACATACTTTGTTGCATTCATCATTGATAAAACCATGGCAGTTTTACTTTAAAGCAACTGAAAACCACAGATTTCATTTATTTATTGAGTAAAAACAAAGAATTACCTTTGTGCGCTCTTCCAGTTCCCTGTCTGAATTCTCGCCTGCAAATAGCCAAAATTTTCACATTGATTTTCATTCATCTCATTCATTTAGTACTAGCCTTAACCATGATGCTGGATAGCATGTATTTTTCATTAGCGACTTTCTGGCAATCACTTTGTTTGAAGTCATTTCGCAAAGATGCGCATTTATTGCAAGTCTACCATGAGGAATTATGATTTATTAATGAGCATCATTACAAAAGGCAATTGGTAGTTTTTTTTTTTTTGCAAAATATTGCCTGATGTCATGGTTATATGACCAAAGTGAATGAGCGCAGACACTGGGGAAGATACTCATGAGACACTGTGGCCTTCTGGGGACTGAATCTGACAGCTATGGCTGACAGAGGCACGAAAGGCGAGGGTAGAAAGGTCACGCTGAAGATAGAAACAAAGTTCAGGGAAGATCAGCGTAGCAGCTGAGAAACAGAAGCAACAGCGTATACAAAAGCAAGCGCGGCGCGACTGAGAACAATCACTTCAACAAAGTCTTTAAGACTCCACCTCAACCAGAATCAGCACAGTAACGTTTGTGTCACTGAGCGTGATCACGAAGGCCTCTGTGGCAACGCTATTGTCTCAAGACACTTTGATTATAGGTGTTTCATCACTTGGGGAAGGGTGCTTATCTCTTTTTGACTCTGGTGCTTGTCTAACGTACTCTTCTGAGAGATACCATCTTTTCACTGCCTCCCATTCATTCAGGGCATAACAACAACAGAGGCAGGCACAGGTGTGGAGGTCGTCTCCGCTGCCATCACTGGGGCCACCCTTACGCACGGCAGTCAAAGGTTATTCAACAAACAGGTAAACATCTGGAGTCAAATATTAAGTTGTCCCTGCAAAAAGCATTAGGAAAACAAACATAGCTTATTTGACCCCCAAATATAAGATGAGTTTTACATTTACAGATGACTGCTTTCTTCATTCTTTCTTCAGAAATACAAGGGCCATTCTATAGTGTACAAAAGCAGTGTCCCACAGACCTTGGGTACAGATTTCAGTGATTTCACCACTCAGTCATATATAGCCTATGACAGTGTTATTATTGATTTGACTTTGTAAAAAGCATTCAACTCTTTCAAAAGCTGCAAAAGGGAGCAAACCGGTTGCATAGGCTTTTACGGTAATACGTTAACCAGACTTTTATCCCAAAGGTCCATGAAGCCTTTCCACAGGCCCAGGGTTGTATGGGATATCCCCATTTCCATAACTTTGTTATTTTCCTGGCTTGGACATAAGGCCCTGATTCTAACCAATTATGACACTCCAATCAAGCGATTCACCGTAACGTCAAATTTAGTTATCCAAATCTTAGACATTAATATTTGTTCATTTCCGTGACTATCAGAGTAATACAAATATATCGCTGCTAGCATATAAAAAAGGCAAACGGAACAAAGCTAAAAGCTAAAGATAAAGTGGGCGCGGACGGAGTCTAGGCCCACGATAAACCGATCAGTCAGAAGCAACAGGAAGCGGACTTTGGAATAGGAACAGTAGCAATTTTCTGCCATTTGGAACTTTCCCAGACTGCTCTGAAACTCTGGCGGTGTCATGAGCTTGAAGCTGCTCCCGTGCTCTGACACAGCGGTGTGTGCTCAGTGGAGGGGGTGGGGGTGGGGGACTGTGGTTTACATACATGCGAGGTGTGACGGCTTCAGGGGAAAAGGGACAGTGCAGCTCGATGGAAACAGAAGCTATTTCACTTACACGGGTCAGGTTTACAAGGGTTTCAGGCAAAGGTGTTAGTGCAACAAGCCACTGTGACACATGCAGTGTGACTCACACATACATGCACAGCCCTTAATTCATGAGAGCCTGCATTCTGCAAAAATGTCTAATCAGAGCTTTCCGAAGCATGGCTCTCATTGTTTCTCTGAGCGTTTGAATCATTGTAAACCGCTCTGCACTACACGTCCATGTCCATGCTAACACTATACCCCTCACCCCCCCATCAGAAAAAAGACACATAAAGTCAGACAATTATATCAGTATTTAATGCAGAAATGTCCCATGCTTCAGAAACGCAGCACTGCACTACAGTGTCCTCATCAAAAACATTGCTGGACAGCGCGTACTTAAATTACCAAACATCTTTTAATCCTCTTGCAGATTTTACAAAAGAAGACAACAGCAAAACTGGACCCCTCCCCTACCCCCACCCCCAAAATAGTCCCATTTACAAGGAAGTCTAATTTGGATTTTAAAATACAAGTGTGAAAGGTGGCCATACGAAATAAGCAGCAAAGCAGACATAAGTACCTGAGATCCCTACATTTATTTGACTAAGCATCATTCATAGCAAACAAAACACAGTAAACCCCATTTCAAAATTAGTACCAAAATATATGCAACTCATGTATGTATATACATAAAATGTAAGTATCAAAACTGCAACCTTTTCCTCTTCCAGTTTGTTGGTTTGCAGTAACAGGACTTCAAAAATTTAATCACTTTTCATGAAACTATTTACACATTATAACTCTGAAAAAAATAGCACTCTATTGCACTTTTCCTATGTAAAATGCACTCTAAGTTATACCGCGTTTCCATGGTTTCAAGTATATTCAATTGTCATGATTTTCAAAACTGTCCCCATGTGTTCATAAGCTGCTGCCATATTAAGAGATTCTTCATATTCCTCTTCAATTTAGTCCATTCTTCAACTAGTCTGTATGGAGTGTGAAGTCAAAAACCTTAACTCAAGTCAGAAAAACTTTTAAAAAAAGCCTTCCCCACCTTTCCAGAGACACAATAAAATAAATAAGCAGTACAGATATTGAGTCGATAACAATGTGACATTTGTTTTGGCGCTCTAAGTGCATTTTAATACTTCTTTGCACTTAAGTTACCCCAGCCTGAAAACAAAAAAAATATTAATGTTGACATACAAAGTTCCTCTCCATGTACAAGAGAGTAGTGAAAAAGCATTCCACTCCTTCTGAGCTACTATAGGGCTACATGTCAAATTGTTCTTCCTTCTCACAATAAATTCACGGTTCTTGCAGAGGGATCTTCAAAGTGAGGGCAGTTTCTATAACAATGATTTCCTTACCAGTGGACATCAGGGCATCATGTCATGCAATAAAATATACAGAGTACAAAAGAAGTAATGAACACCAATGAGGACTTTAAAGCTTTAAAGACGTCCATAATGACCACACTAACGAGTGAAGCCAATTCTTTCATTGCTGATGTGATGATGCTAAACCATAGTGAGAATGCTTTAAAGAAAGAAGAGGAAAGAAAAAGAAAGAAAGAAAATGGATGAAAACTTCAGTAATGGTATAACATAATGGTCTCCTTGAGGTGTGAGTTCTCAACTGACCTTCACAAAAAACATATCTGCCCAATTCTAAGTTACTTTTTGAAGAAGGATAAATCCAAGTCTTATACTTAATATAGAGTAAACATCTCTCCTGTTTATAGCAGAAAATAGGATGTACATATCTGCATATGGACAAAAAAATTGATGAGAAATAACTCATCTAATTAAGGAGAGAATAGTAATCACCACCCAAAAGGTAGAAGTCACAGGTTGCCATGGAAACACACACACAAACATAACAGGAAAGTCATACGTATTCTGGAAAACAGTTTGTGGCTTCAACCACGTTGAAGATAATGCACAGCGAGCAAAAAGAGAGAGCAGAAAAATATCGATAAGAAGTAATACAGGCTGAAAAAAAATCATAAAACATTACATATTCAAAATTTGCATAATACACATGTCAAAATAAAACATTTATGTGACTGTTTAATACCATTTAGAAAAGAAAATAACACAAATAAATATAGACAAACTTATCCACTCCTTTGCTTTGGAGAAGTAAACACTCATGCAAAGTATATGCATGTTATTGTATAAGACATTGATGTAAACCATTTTTAAAGCCTTTGTTCTAGCAACCGGTTCTCACAATTTATAACAGTTACAAATACTGTGGAACCTGGTTAAGTAGCAAATCCAGCACCCAGCCTTAGAATTGGTATCGTGTAGGAATCTGAGGTGTGTTTGGAAAGCAAGGCAATTCACACACTGATTTGTAGCGTAGATTACGGCAGAATATAAACAGCTACCAACACATGATGCAAAGAGCTAAGTGTAAGTTTGGGCGCAGACAAACAACTGCGGTCCACTACCCCTCCTGGATGTGCGATATATACCGTAAACCACTTGTACAGCATTAAAAAAAAAAAACATATTCAGTGCTTAGCATAAAGTGCATACTGTACATTGCTTTCTATCTACTCATTTCAAGTGAGCGTTTACACAGTCAATCTGAGCAGAAGCTTTGCCTACGTGGAGGCAACAGGACAGGCGTGGGAGAGATGTGGATGTTGTCAATGTAGTAAATCTGGATACTGAAAATGCTACGGTTACAAGCACAAGAAGAGACCCTCCTGGCCTTTTGTGCTCCCAGCACAGCTGCGGACATTTAGGAGGTATTTTTCGGAGTGCTTTCTTCTGCGACTTGCCTCGGCAACAGAGAACATTGCTACCTTAAAAATGTCAAAATGTTATGTATTCACAGTCGGGTTTGCTAGATTAACTGTGTAATGACGAGCAGTGAACTTCAAAAACTAAAAAAAAAAAAAAAACTGCAGTGACAAGAACAAAACTTTAACAAATCTTCTCTGTGACAAAAAATAACATTTCACCAGCAAATAAAATTATGTAAAAAGAAACAGAAAAGGAGAGAAAAATCCCAACTGACGACAAAGACAAATTCTTACCTATGATTCCTAGATGAACGTCTGTATAACACAGAGTGTGACACCACTACACTTCAGCCATCACTCCCACCATTATGAAACTGATAAAAACTAAGACTAGGTCAACTGAAATATTTGTGCCCTCAGCTGTGACTGATGAATATTTCCTATTGAAGCATACCCCAACATCACATAAAAAGACACGTCTTCAGCTTTTCAATGGAACACCGTCCATTCACAAAGGGAGGTGTCTCGGATCAATCATCACCCTACCTCTTCAGTTCGGGGGGTGGGGCAACTGAAGCAGTGAGCAAGCTCAGCTAAGGTGCCAGTCATGGAATGATTTTAACTCTCATACATGTCATCTTCCAAAGTTTGCCCAGGTGAAACTCAAGCTTTCATGTGGTGATGAAACCAGGTCGCCTCACGTTCCCACACAACCAGCCTAGCGCTGATGTCAAAAAGAAAGTGTTGCTCTATTGAGTGACATCTGACTTACCGTACTGCCTGGGCACATAAAAAACCCCTAGAAACTCTACATCCCTTCACACAGAGCCATAGTCTAATGTGTACTCTTCATAGTCCATGCTTTTACCTATAGCTCACTGCTCTTTAAAATGACAGGGAGAAACCAGACTCTACCTTTTAGGTTCTTTGACAGTGTAGATCATAAACTGGTCCATAATTGCACCAAGGTGCATCTGAGGCACAGCACACAGCCACAAAGATCCACATCAATATAAAAATATGTAGAAATGCGGTCATATAGATAGTAAAAAAAAAAGAACAATAACTATCTTGCATGTGTTACATAGTTATAACCATGTAATACACTGGACGCTTGTCTGCAGAAACAGTCCGGTTGGAAATTTTGAGGTGGGTACGATTACGGAAGACGGACACAATGAAAGCGCAGTGGGATGTAAACTTCAGAGTAATAATGATCTGCAACATAATGAATATGCATATGCTCTTAGAGGAAAAGAGTTACTCATGAGACTTCATTATATTTTACATGTATAGCTGCTCTGAAAAGACTCGGACTTCAGAGATCCACCCTGAGAAGGAACACTCGCTGGTGTACCTCTTTAATGGGGAAGAAAACCACTGTTTGTTACTTCATCAATCACATTTTTTTCTAATCTTACAACCTTCAGACAAAAAGAAAAATTATATTTTTTGGACCCAGACCTTCATATATTTGTTCAATACACTAATTCAAGCCATTCACTCATATATATATATATATATATATATATATATATATATATATATATATATATATATATATATATATATATATATATATATATATATACACACATGCACACGCATACGTTTATATATGTGATATGTGTATATATACAGATGCATTGTTGCGCAACAGAAGCAGACCAGCTCCTCCAGGGAGTACACAGCTCTACAGTTTCCTGCCACCTAGTGGAAGGTGTGTTCCCCGCGGACGATGTGCGAGGAGAACTCGTAGCGGTCCCGGCTGCGGTAGCCGCAGATGTTGCACTCCAGAGGGTCCCGGTAGCCGTGGCAGCCCATGTGGATGGTGTACATGACGTGGTCCAGGAAGAGAACGCGGCAGTGCTCGCAGCGAAAGGCCCTCAGCTCCCGGCCCTCCCTGCTGAAGACGCGGAAGACGTCCCCGCTGGTGGGGCGCTCTGCTGCTGCCGCTGCCGCTGCCGCTGCCGCCGCCGCCGCCACCGCTGCTGCTGCTGCGTTGGCCCTGGCCACCGCTGCCTCCATCACCTCCCGGGCGCCTGGCTCTGCTCCCCGCCCATCATCCCTGCTGTAGGCGGGGCTAGACACAGCCCCGGGGGCGTGGTTTGGAGGGGGGCCCGATTTCTCCCGGGGGCTGCTGCGCTCCGAGTTGGGGGAGTCCAGGCAGCTGTTGTTGGGCGACTCCTCCCGGTGGGCCTGGAGGTTCCGGGGCCGCACGAGAGAGAGGGGGCCGTTAGCAGAGGGGGGGAATTCGGGGGGAGGGAGCGGCAGCGGTGCGGCTTCCCGGCTGCTGGGCTGGTCCACGCGGGGCCCCATGGGGTAGACCTGGGGGAAGAGGGGGTTCATCATGGGTACCACCTCAGCCATGGAAATCGGCGGGTGTGGCATTGGGGGCCGCAGGGAGTCGGCACCCAGGTAGGATATAGCGTTGTTGAGGGCCTGGTCCATCATGTGGGCTTGCATCAGCTCTGCCTCCTTCTCATACTTCAGCCCAATCTCATAGCCCATCTCCGGGTAACTGTAGCGCACCAGCTTCTCACCTGCAGACAAAAAACATTCTCATCACAAACTGAAATTGGATCTGAATCATCAGTAGCCAGTCACAATGCACATTATGATAATGCACACTGCTGTAGAGATTCAAAGATTCACCCCAACCACAGAGTAGGTGGCTTTTATTTTGAATAACACGGTAAAATGGAGTTTTACTTTCCATGAAAATTTGTGTTTTGGTGTACCAAGATTTTGGGTTACTCAGAACTTATGCATGGCAGTTTTGGTAAGTTTGAGTCAGGCCCACAGTACTTTGTATTATAATATACACTTGATTTGTATGAACTAAATGAGTAACACATGCAATGAAATAATTTACTGTACAAGTGATCCATTCAAGAGAATGGTACGTGTTCTATGTACAACATGTGTGTTCAAAGCTGCATCAGTATTTTCCTGCTATTCCAAAACCAGACACCAGGTAATCATTAATGAAATCAGTAACAACATGAGGGGCTAACATCAAACTTTATGTTAGAATGTGTTGACAATTACTCTCACCACATCACATCTACAAGAAGGCATCTAAAAAATTCAGGCAACAGAAAATGCTCTGGGGCTGAAGAACAGCTTGCACTGTTTTCTTGTGTTTTCACTTCTGGGGATGGGCTTTTAAATGGTGGAAAGCCCCGTTTGAGGCATGATAGCCAAAATAAGGGTTTAACCCCTGCAAAACATGGATGCGGTGAGTAGCTTCGCTTCCACTCGATAAGAACGATGGCAGAGCAACAGGTGTGCCAAACCACAAAGTGAAAAACATTTCTTCTGCTCATCTAATCTACTTTTTTTTTTTCTCTCTCTCTCTCTCTCTCTCTTTCTGTCAGTGTTTCAAAACTATGCTGCAAAAATATCAGGAAAAATAATCAACGTGAGAAAACATTTTTTTCCCAAACAATAAGCAACAAAACCATCAGAAACCATTCATTGAAAAATAACTTAAGCATGATCCGTGGGATCTATCCAGGCTATGGGTGGAAAAGGTCTTTTTAAATTGAAATAGCACAGTCCTGTCACATATGCTGCAGAAATTTAGTTAGTGAGCATGTTTTCAAGTTAGTATGTTTATTTTTCATTTTTCTGTGAAAATAGGTGTATGTAGAAATATATGTAGAAATTCTGCATTTCTATTTCATACCAAGAAAAAAAGCAGCTACGCAGTCAAATTATAATATTTCACATCCTGCAAAAAACTAACCTGTAGATGACAGTCTTTCACAGTTTTCAAAAACTTGTTTTTTTGACTATTATGTCTGTCCTGGATTTTACAGGACTAAAAGCTGTTGCTTGTAAAGTTACTGACAAAATATTTAAACCAACCAAAAAACCAAACACAGGTTCACAAAAAAAAAAAAAAAACACACTCCAAATGAAACCTTTGGCTTATTGCTATGGAAGTGAGTAAGTGCCGACCTGCCGCTTCAAAGTCACAGTTTCAGATTACTCATCGCCTGTGGTGACTATATCCTCCTACAGCAATCTCGTCTTATGAGAATCACTGATAAAAGATTTAACAAAATCTTTGGGGGCAAACCAACAAAAACCCAAATACAATACTGCACTGACAAGAATCACTTACAAGAATTGGACAAAACATTTTTCCTGTATTGTAAGGACACCAAACTAGTCACCATGCAAGCTGCAACTGATGGGTGTGTGTTTTGTATATCAGAAGGTGTTTAGGCATTGTGCTGTGGTCAAACCCATTGTAGCATTTTTTTAAAATCAATGCTAAGTGGAATATTCTCTTGGGAAAAAAGAGGTGCTGTCTTAGATTAATGAGTTAGAACAGAAAGTGCCATTGCAAAAGAGACTCGTGTTTTCAATGCACGAACAGTGAGCACAGACACAGGGGCATCAGGGGCCATGGATACAATTTCTGCCTTTCTGCCTTGTGCTGGTGAGACTGAAGCCTTGCTGCTGGGGGGGGCGGTCACTCAGGGCGGGTCAGTGAGTAAGTGAGGAACACTCCTGTTTGCCTGCAAAGCTAAAAACAAAGCCCTAAACTGGAACAGTAGTGCAGCATAGTGGTAAGGAGCAGGACTCGTAACTGAAAGGTTGCTGGTTCAAGCCCGAGCTGGGGCACTGCTGTTGTACCCTTGGACAAGGTACTTAACCTGGAATTGGCTCAGTAAATATCCAGCTGTATAAACTGGTAACATGTAAAAAATTGTTACCTATGTAAGTAGCTCTGGATAAGAGTGTCTGCTAAATGCCAATAATGTAATGTAATCCAGCCTGTACACCGCAGCAACACCGTGACACTCACCCACAAACTTCTGTGGTGTGGTGCTCTTCCTCTTGCCCACGTTCCCTTGCAGTCTCTCGATCACAGGCGGCCGGTCAAACGCCGCCATGGACACGGTGTCCATCGTGGGTTTCGGATCCTGTGGGACGTCGCCTGAGTTTGAGGTGGAGACGAGGGGTGAGTGTCTCTCAATAAGAGGAGGCTGCAGCCCACGGTCATCACACATCTGGTCGACAGTGCCAGTGGACCGTAGGGGTATCGGTCACTGTTAACATTTTGTTTGGTTTACAGTAACATCTAATATTTGATTACGTATGTTAGAGATAATGTAAGTAACCACCAACCTTTCAAATTCACTTCAGGTCAAAGTAACCATTAACTGGTTGAGTTAACTTATGAATACTTTGGTTCTGTTGAAACTATATCTAGTTCTATGATTATACAAATATTGTTAAAAATATTGAATCCATCAAAACAAACTAAAGGTAACAGCAGTATTAACAAATATGTGCTCCATAAGAGTTACTACTTTAAATATGTATGACTATTGAACCTGATTTCAACAGAATCCATGGGCCAATCAACTTTGGATGTACATAAAAATCTAAGTTGACACAGCGCTATAAAATTTGTTAGTTTGGTGTTATCACATTTTAAACAATTCCATTTAAATGTGTAACAAAAATGCATATTCTCCTCTCAAATAATGAATCTGTCAGATGCCGACCTTAACCAAATGTACTTCAGAAAGGCAACCATGCTATCATTTTCTTTAAGCCACATCCACAACCAATGTCTGCATAAGCCCTTGCTGGCCTACCCACCTTGGTATGGTCTGGCATTGGGGGTGGAGTCCATGTTGACACTCTGCAGGTAGTTATGACAGCGCTCTTTGTGCTCCTCCAATGACGTACGCTGTTTGTAGCTCCGCCCACAGTAGTTGCACTTGTGCGGTTTGCCCACTGTTAAAGAGAGAACAGCACATCAAAAAACAATCGACTCATTCAGACCATACGCCCAGCTCAACTTCATTCATTTATTGATAGAACGAGCCCCCGCAAACCAAATATAGCGATGCGCCCCACTGTAGAATGTCATTACCATAGGTGGCGGGTGTGAAGGAGATTAGTGAATGGTTACTTGAGATGATGCGACAAAAAAACCAGGGCTGTGGGAGGTTAGCAGGCCCCATCTGGTGTTCCCACACAGTTTCTGCCAATGAGACCAAGCAGGAGTGGGCAGCTTGCACCAGCCCAGTTTCTGAAACACTCAGGAAAACCTGAATCGGCCAAGAGTGCAACCGAGTTCACTCCAGACGTGCAAAACCCTGCCCCTCGATGAGGCAAAGGCTAACTGTGACAGTAATCAGGAGGGGAAAAAAAGCACAGCCTGTGCCTTCTGTTCAGTCACGGCTGTGGTTGTTTTCAGTGATTCATTCTCAGTTCCACTGAGACTGGGTCAATACCGGGGTGACTCTGAAGCACCAGACGGATGAGATGCGGGCGAGCTTGCCAATGGGTTTCCCGTGGGGGATTCAGGAGGGTGAGTGGTGGAGGCCGCAGGGAAACGACATCTCAACTCCTCCTGGATTCAGGCGGGGGGGGACTCAAATCTCTCCAAGAGTGCTGCTTCCAGCAGACTAAAGGACAGGCACAGTTTATAGAGAAGCACTGTGACCATATAACCTTATTGGGATGGAATTCACTCTGTGTGTCTTTGAGAAGGACAGCAGCATGTCTTATTAGTAACAAGCAGGGCTTGTAATCAAAAGGTTGCTGGTTTAATTCCCCACTAGGACAGTACTGTTATACCCTGGGGCAAGATACTTAACCCAAAATTGCTTTAGTTGCTTTAGCTGTGTAAATAGATAAAATTGTATTGTATGTGAGTCGCTCTGGATAAGAGCATCTGCTAAATGATTTAATGTTACTTTACAAATAATTTAATGTAATACCTACAGGTTGTGCTAACTTCTTTAACTTAGTCATTTTTCCCCTGTTATTTCAAGCTGCAATAAGTAAAAATGAGAAGCCTTCATTTTTATTCAAAGCAGAGGGCCAAACCATACAGCCAGGATTAGGTTCCATTCCTTATCAGACCTCAGTATCTTTCTCCAAATATGCCTGCTATCCTTTCTTTTAATCAGGTACAAGCACAGTCTTGGAATAAATGTCACTCATGAGAAATTCACTGCTGGTGTTAGTCTGAATACTTGCACCCTGTTAGAGGCTACCGTGTACCGTCAATCATTAACTTGTCTGGACCAATAACAGAACTTTGCTCTGCACCGGAAAACAGCATGATTGGTTCAAATCAGGGAGCTACTAATACATGCAAGCTCCACTTGTTTTGGGGCTCACAAAGCCTCACTCCCGCCACTTCCTTTAAATGGCTGATTCTTGATCACTGTTGGGCAGTTGCAGTAGCATGTTACACATGAGGAGGCTCATTAAGGCTATAAGCAGATGTGGTTATGTGTGAAAACACTCCCAGGGTTCCCACCCTCTTCTTCAAAGACACAATCTGTTTTCACTCTGAGGCACAGGGTGAAAGGTTACTAATAATGTCATGAGAACAGACACCCACATCCACCATACACTTACTAGAACTGTCAACTTGTACTTTCTGACTACTACTATTACTAATCTCATAGTCTCTTTCTATTTCACTTTACAAGGCGACATTTTTGTATTTATAAATTAAAGATCATTGGATTTCTCTACATGTGATGACAACAGGAAATATACCACGAGAGTAACACACAGTAGAATAATTTACTTTCCCTGTAAAATCGTAAAACAATCGTAAAATATCTATTATCTACCATTATACTATTAATCTACCATTTTAAATGTGAGTGTACATGCATACATACAAACATGCATCTGTGCAATACATGGTGTACATATTTCTTGATCTTGATTTGCGAACACTCATTTCACTTCTTCATGTTAGTTTGTGAGTAGGCTCTCATTTACTTCCCTGAATTTAATGGAAATTATCACGGGTTAAAAATCTTCAATACTTTACAGTTTCATTATGAATTGACGAGACTGATAGGACGATTCTGTATCTACTGCATACAGTCTACACAGTGAGTGAAACAAACTGAAGTGTTTGGTCCAGTGATCACATGCCATTGCACCTGCAAACTGTCATCTGTGCGTTGGGGCAACCCCAGGCTGAAAAAACGCATACAAGCGTGCCCACGCGCGTGCGTAGACAAATATATGCGCATGCACATCACACAATGGGAGATTTATTTGTTCATTGATAAAGCCACCTTGCAACCCTTTCGCTAAAAACAGACAGTATGAAAAAAAAAAGTCTTCTTCATTAACTGTTCTTCAGTTGAGATTCCAAAATAGTCTGCTCAGCTGTGATAAGTTAGGGTAGAAAAGGGGAACTTGTGATATCAAAATGATGGCACGCTTTGTATTGTCTTGATAATGTGAGACAGATTTTCCACCATATGAATTTCTAAGGTACAGTGCATCTGGGGACAGGTTCAAAGATTGGTTAAATGGCTAGACTGAACCGTATTTTTATTTAAAGTAAGGGAGCAGACAAAGCCAAATAAGAAAAGGGAAAGAAAGGCATTCTTTCTTTTTTTTTCTAAATGACCTCAGTCCTTCATTTGACCAGTGTTCTGATTAGGTTTAGCAGGACACACTGCTTTGCTAACTGGTATGATTCTGTATGACCTTCAGCGATTTCAGTGGCATTGGTGGGTTGCTGGGGATTCCGACCTTCTCCAAAAAGACATAATCTTGTTTTTAAGGTTCAATCTTCTGTGTGTTCATACTGGAAGATTGTTTTTCCAAAATGCATGTTGTTTAAAATTAGTTACAGTAACACAAAAAAGTACTTCTGCCATGAAGAACTGTTATTGTGCACACCTCTTTAGATCTTGCACCATCAGTGTAATGTTCACTCCACCCATAATAAATTCACTAAACAACTAGCTAGCATTGTGAGCATCATAGGTACTTAGCATCATAACTAACAGTTATTTAACTACCTGTGATGCTAAGTGACTAGACAGTTAGCATCACAGAAAGCTAGCTTTAAAAATAGCCAGTTAGTGTCAGGGATAAAGCTTGCTGTTTTTCTGTTTTTGTTTTTTTAACTGCTTCTCTTCAACTGCTAAAAGGGTGATGAAGTAGATATAAATTTAATGCTAAAAACAACTGAATGAACTGTATCAACTGTAGTATTTATGTGCCATTAATTAGTCTTTTAAGGTCTCTATATATAACTATAACTATATCCACATTTCATGCAGGTCATGAGATTTGTGGATTTAATCTTTAGCAAATTCACCTTTGTTAGCATATGGCAGAGGTAACAATATCCACAGAATAGCTAGTAAATACCAATGAATTTAGCCCGCCAGCTAGTTACAAAGCATGGCTCGTTATTAGCTAACCCGCAGAACAGTCACGTCTCATATTGTTAAAATTAACTGATTTATTGGGGGATGTTACAAATCTTCAGCCGTTTTCACAGTTGGTCGCCATCCTATTCCCCATCCTGTGTTAAAGGTTGGCTCGCACTAACTGATATTTTCCATGGGCTTGTGCAGACAGAGATAGTCTCTGTACAAAACAGCCGGGCATATACATAATGCTGTGCCAAGTTTGTTTGTGAAAACTTTATTCTTGAATTGAACAACATGGTCACTCTAAATTCCAGTACTTACTGTGTGTTTAAAGCTCATTGTACATGCCATCTGAGAAAGTCAGATTAGAGGGTGAAAATGACAATATACACAGCCATTTGCTGACCTATACTTACTCATCAGGCTAATTATGACTGATGGTATTGATAAAAATTCCATAATTACTGTTTCTGATTACTCCTGAGAAGCATTTACCCAATACATTACCTAACAAAATGTCTTTATCGTGACACAGTCTATCAGAACATAGAAATAATATAGTACTGAAATCAACCTCAGTGAATTGTAAGTGGCTGTACTGCTTAAAGCACTTTTGAAATGTGCCTTTCTCAGAGCCTGGCTCTCTGCACTACACCTGATTTCTGGGATCTTTGCCCAGGTTATGGGTTTTGGGAGGGAAAAGGAGGGAAAAGGGGATAGGAGCAGAGAGGGAGATGGCTTTCATCTGTTGGCTGTTGTGAGGCCCAATAGGTTGGCCAGTTCCTCTCGTGGCTGTGAAGTTCCTGACATTCCGATCAGTTCTTCTCTATCTCTCTTTCTCGCTCTCTCCCTTCCTCCCTTGCTCCCTCTGTATTTCTTACTATCACTATAACTCTCCCTCTTGTTTTCTAGGTCTCTCTCAAAAATTGTAACATCCTCTTTTAAAAAGTAAATTGATTTAGTATCAAGGGTGTTCTTTGGACCAAAGTTGCATTGCTTTGCAAAGCTACAGATGGTTTCTCCTCTGGTGGGAAGGTGGTAAAGGCAGTGAAGGCTATTAAAGGCTATTAAAGCTCCTCACCGACATACTGAATTCAATCAGCTACTGAAGATAATAGTGGTATAGAATTCCAAAGACAAAAACACTGTCCTTCCAGACTAATATCAACACTGAGTATTCCAGAAACACCAATTTCCAAATTAATAATAATAATGGTATTATTGTATTTTATTTAAATAATTGTATTTAATGGATTACTGTGCTTCCTGTCTGAGGGACTGGATATGCAAATGAGATACACAGATAAACCTTGTGCAATGAATGTTTTGTGCATAGTCCCTGCTAAATAAATGAATGAACTAAAAACCTTAATAATAATAATAATAATAACAATAAGAATAATAAGAATAATAATAAAGAATTAACTTTGGGAAACCATGCGACAACAGGAAATTCTGACATCAGAGACATCAAATGCAAAGGTCATCAGAGAAAAAGAGACAGCAAGTGAGAAAGACAGAAAGAGAGCGAGAGAGTGAGAGAGAGAGAGAGAAAGAGAGAGAGAGAGAAGAAAAAAGAGCGGAAGAGCAAGAGCAGTGACCTGGGTGGGGATCAGTGCGTGCGGTATTTAAATGTCGCGTCTCCTCGAGCGCTTCTGGGAACAGGCCTCGGGCCGGCTATCGCTGCCGCACGGAGCCCGGTGGGAGCCTATCACTCCATCTGACCCACACTGTTCTGCCGAGCGCGCAACGGGGACACACTGAGCCGCCAACCTGAAAGTGGGTCAGAGAGCATCCCTGCACCCAGACCGCTCGTTGGTCTGTCCTCACGAAACCCTGCCATTTGCCTAGGCCTCACGGGCTCCGGTGGCTGCGGTTTGGTGAGTGGAGTCTGTGAGGCCCGAGCGAAGCCTCAAAGCCTCGCAAGCTGCAGGAGGGTGGGCCATTGCACTGAAGTGCAGTCAGGAAACAGGAACCAGGGCATAATCAGCTACTAGTGAGAAGGTGCCATGCTAGCAATGGTTTCTTTCAGTGGGTAGCAATACAAGGTGTTGTATTCCCATAGCATGATGTGGTGATCAGTCACCTAAGGTCTAGGGACATGAGTGAGTGTGTGTGTGTGTGTGTGTGTGTGTGTGTGTGTGTGTGTGTGTGCGTGTGAGAGAGAGAGTGTGTGTGCGCGTGTGTGTGCCCGTGTGTGTTGCCGTGTGCGTGCGCGTGTGTGTGCCCGTGTGTGTGTGCGCGTGTGTTTGTTTGAGGGCAGGCAGGTATTTAGGACGTTGGATAGTGTGTGGTAAGTGTGTGGTGCACACTGTCGGGTACATGAGCCGTGGGAGAAGAGTCTGACTGACCTGAGTGTGTGCGTAGATGGCCAGTCAGAGCGTCGCGGCGCCGGCAGGCGTAGCTGCAGAAGGGACACTTGAAGGGCTTCTCCCCTGTGTGGAGCTTGATGTGTCTCAGCAGGTTCCCCTTCTGGGTGAAGGCCACGCCACACTGGTTACACTGGAACGGCCTGTCACCTGCGCACCAGATATGCATCACTCTTAACAGCTCTTGCGCAGCATGTAATGAGAGTAACGAGTGACCTTTGAAGGTACACTCCATTCTTTACAACTTACACGACAATGATCTATCCTAATTGTGAATTTTAATGATTTTATTGTTTTCTGGCAAAAGGTTAGATGCTTTTAAGGTAAACCAAATAAATGTGTTCATTTGGAAACCTCAAGTAAATAGTCCTTCCAAGGCCGATTTACAAATGCTTTCCCTGGGTTTATTTTCTCACAGACCCACCCCTGGCACTTCTTTGGAAGCTAGGCCAGGAAACATGGCAGGTGTCCCAGCATGAGACTAACAGGAAATGCTGTCTGAAGTGATGAGGAGAAGGGCTTAAAACCCTAAGAGCACTCCGCAAACTGGCTCTCTCCGCTCTCTATTGTCAGACCAAAATGCAATCATGTGGAGTATTTCCACTAGCGTGTAGGACCTGCAATCAGATGATGGGTGTCACCCATACCCAAACCCGTGGGGTGGGAATCTAAATTTACTGGAGGAGCTGCAGTTAAATGCTAGACAGGATAAAGAGAGTTAAGGAACTTCTTTAAGCAAGTTTCATGTGTATATTTTCCTCAAACTGTCTTTCTACCCAGTAGTCTATATCATAAAAGCAAAAGAACTCAAGTGCCACCACACCACCACAACCAGGCAGGATTTGATTTTCTCTGATCCTGCCAGCAAATTCGTAAACTAAAAGGATGAACACAGACATGTAAGGGTCTTGAGGTCTACTGAAGTCAGTAAACTTCATCTTGCATTACATTTCCTTGTGATCTGATTACATTACATTGCATACCTTTCATGTTAACCTGAAAGTAGGCATCTCTTCTCTGCCTGTACGCTGTCTGTAAACAGGGAGACAGCCTCTGTCAGATCCAGAGGGTGTATCAGATTGCGAGCAGCCTCTGTGCAGCTGCCATTTGGAAAAGTGAAATATGATCTGGCCCTACCGACGACCTGACCGGAGTAATAACGTCAGTTTTGGGGCAGGGAACAGGTTGTGGAAGATTCCTGGGATATTTTCCTTGAGAATGATTCCAGATCTTAACCATTGTATTCTGCCACATAGCAACCCTCTCCACACCCATTTAGTAGTTAGGTGTGTGAGCAACTTTTCATGGAAAAGAAAAGAAAAAGTAAAAATAAAAGACAGACTATATTACTGATTCATCATACAGAACTGTCAAAAAATCAATGACTGAACCATCCTAAGTTCATCTCAAATAATATATCTGTCTGCTTTAGCAAGGGACATAACATGAACTGAATCAGTAAATATCACTACGTGTAATGCTTTATATGTACAGCACAAGTCACACTTCATTCACAGATTCATAAATTCATTCATGCTTGGCCCCTTATTGCAATGCTAAGCTTTAGTGACTGTTAGTACTATTTGTAAGAACTTAGATACGAAGGGCTTGAGAGTAGCACGTCTACTATGTAAAGATATGTAGGTGTTGAGCCAACAGGCTACACAGAAACCTGAGGATGGTTTGTAACTTAAATAAAACGAAATACTATGGACAAAGACACTATAATTGCAGAAAAGATATGGAAAGAACATAAAGGACATAAGTAAGCCAAGGAAAGGATTTCGTCAATGGCTGCAAAGGTGTTATTTCACCCACAGAAAACTGAAGTTACACTGGAGATGAAGTTACCATTGGGCAGTCGGATCCCTGCGTCACCCCGTCCATCAGCCCCTGCACCTCCATCCTGTAAGTCGCTGGGGCTGTCAGTCATGGGCTCCTCCAATCCAGAGCCTTCCTCCCCACTTTGGCCCATGTCCTCTGGGCCCAGGGCTCTCTTCTCCCCCTCCTCGTCGGCTCCTTCCTCTTGCTTGATTGTGTGTGCTGTCAAAGACCATCAAAATGAAGCCTCAGTGATTTAAAAGGAGGAACCATAATTAGCTTCAAATTATACAGTAAAATTAACCATTAAACTTAATGATGTTCATTCGTAATGAATTGAAATGTGCTTTTCTTGGTCTTTTGGCTGGTCCTCTACTGGCTATTCAACTGCCTATACTGGCTACTGGCTATTATTCCACTGCTTCTCCCCAAACTGGCCATTTGTTTACGTGACAGCAAAGGGTCTCCTGAGAATTTGGTGCGAAAATGAAGCTTTCGTTTCGTCACACCGAAAAAAGCAGAAGAGGATAGTCTTGTTCCGGTCCCTGAGGGGTGGGGGGGGGGGAGTGTCCCGTCTTGGACGCCTGTCCTGTGGGAGACGGTGGGATGGGCGCAGGTGCAGGGCACTGGCGGGTTTCCGCTTGGCTGGCGGTGGGAGACACAGCTGCGCGCACAGAGCCCAGTCTACAGTGACTAAGAGCGGGACTGGCTGGGGTGTGTCGCCTCAGCACTTTCGGTATCCGTCAGTCACCAGACAGTGCTTGGGAGGGTCTGCCCACACGCACCCTTGCTGGGTCGGTACGGACCTCAGGTTCGACTCAGTGACACACTCCTGAAATCATACAGTAAACAGCTTGGGGGCACCGGTGATTTGGATGTTGAGTAAAAACATTTTTCACATAGTTATTGACTTCTTAACCCTGTCTTTGATTCCTGCATTCTAGGTATTAACACGAGCTACAGACATATTTATAACAGTAGTACAAAGTATGCCATGAGAGTGCTTATCAGGTCAGGACATTAAAGAGGGAGCACTGTTTCAGAAGCCACTACTTTACGGTTATGACTATATAGTTACTTGAGGCTACTTAAATGGGAAGTACTGTACAGGAATGCGGTCAACGTCTTGTCTGAGGGAACAATGCATGCCATCTCCCTTTGAACCGATACATGCAATAATTGTTGGAGACATGAATGACTATGGGATGCCTGTTTTTACTAGATTCGTGACTGATATCCTGCTTCTGTATCCTGTTAGAATGGCTGACATGAGGGACCCTACTGCACACAAAGTCTGCAGACTCTGTATGTCATATTTCAAACAACTGAAGTATTTTAACCAATTCATAAACAACAGTAGAGTGAAACTCATTACATGGAAGCTTATGCTACTTACAGCAGATTTGATGCTAGTAGTGTAAGGTTCTTGTTTTTTAAAATATTTCAACAGTGAGGGAGAGTTTGTAGTCACTCAGCAAATGACAGCATTTCTCTATACACAATGAGTACAAGTGAATGTTTACATGTGGAGTGCCAATGAGTATCTATATCTGTGTAGTGTGCTTTAATATGACATACAAATAGTTGGTGCGAAACCAGTGAGTATTACCTTGGTAAATGACGGTATGGACAGTGGAATGAAAATGAGTATTCTAATGTAGAGGGACAGAGAGTCTTCATATGGTGTTGGTCAATATTCCCATGGCGATGGGAACTGGGTATTTAAATGGTGAGGCGCAGTACTCTGACACAGGTGCATTTTTGTGTCAGGAATGCAGAGGTTCAGTCCAGTGACGTGTCAGCGGTGTCACAGAGATAGGGAGTGTCACACCCAATCCTCCCTACAGTCCAGCTCTCTATCCTGAAACCCAGCCAGCCTCCCACTCAACACAGAAATCCAGACAGGCCTGTTTCTAGATTTACAGCAAAACAAACTATAGGTAGACACAGGTGCCACAGGTAACTAAAGGCCAGCAGCGGTCCTAGACATACTCACATTGCTCCATTCAGTTCACAAGGCCACCGTGTCTTTGCTATTCCATAGGAAGGAGACCCATATATTCCACACTATTAGCATAATTATAAAGAGCAAATCCAGTGAAATCCATTCCAGCCCTTCTCACATTTACACAACTCCTTATGTCAGGAATTCTCCGCCCTTGCAGATCTGATCTCCATATGATTGTCCATATCACAAGTCAAATAAACCACAAAGGATGAGTATATCACCATTCATACTGCAGACCTGTGTATGTAATTATATTCTGAAATACTAATGATTGCACTAATGCAGTTACTGTTAGTATAAATTTCCCAATACACTCACAACAGAGGTAAAAATGTAAGATAGAAATTTAACCCAGTGAACCTTATATTAAAACGTGGTGAGAATTCAACCTCACTGGCTGCATGGAATTCAACTTACCATCCCAGTTTTGTATCCTGGCAACATAACAGCAGACCTAAGAAGTTCTTTCTTTCCCGCTGTAAAGAATACACGTGGCTATGGTGGCAGGGGCTGGCTGAACTTGTAATGGTTGCTGGGACAACAGTGAGGCGGATCCAAGCCCGTCTCTTTCCTCTCCAAATGATCAAAGGCAGAATGTAAGAGCGGTGCCTGCCTCAGCCAGGCAATTGAGCCACATTGCGCAACTCAAAAGCGCTCTTGGTGAGCACTTCCTGCTCATCAAAACCCCTGTTCTCTAGGAGTGCAAAGTACATCAAAATGTCACCTGTAGGAAACACGCAGGCTGCTGTGTGTTTTAGCTTTGAAAATCCGCCGATTTAAGAACACTATTTTTCTCCAGTATGTGTAGAAAGCTGCAAGATTGGGCATGTAGAAGCTTTGAAAACCTAAGATGTTGCCTGCTAGCAAAGCCCTTTATTTAGGGGAACTCTATTCAATTAATCATTTTATGATGCACCAGGTTTGCAGTTTATGCAAGATCTCTTCCCACTTAGGAGTTGGCTGAATGAGTGAAATCACATGGTCATGCTATGCATTCATTATGTGGACAGTCCTGGATCTAGGGTGAGTAGCTCCAGTCTTCTGAGACCGCAAGGTTGGTTGACAATTTAAGAAGCCATTGCATGATGTCACTGCATATGGTGATTACGGATTACAGCTGTTGCTAATTGAAGACTACCTCTGAAAGCCTGAGGACTCCTTTCGGGATACAGGGGCATGTAGGGGTGTGGCTAATTCATTTCCTCAAAGAATCAAGTTCAGCTACTTCAATGTCTGCTTCCAGAAAACAAGCAACATCCTGTGGGGATTGCTGTAATGGTGTGGTGATGTCATGCTATTTCATCATCCCAAAGGTTTTAGAATAACTGCGAAGCTATATCATCGGTCCTTGCAAAGCACTGCTGCGGATGCATTACTTCACAGCATGTAGGTGACCTCCCCCTCCGTCAACCCCACCCCGAGACAAACACACACACACACACACACACACACACACACACACACACACACACACACACACACACACACACACACACACACACACACACACACACACACACACACACACACACACACACACACACACACACACACACACACACACACACACACACACACACACACACACACACACACGTATCTTGTCTCTATCAATTAGACACAGGACCAGATACAGGGGAAAGAGAACTTCACTGCTCTCCACAATGACTTGCTCCACATTGATAGTCTATCAGCTCTTCCTATTTCTGTTGACTTCACAGGAAGGGAGATATTGGCCATCTGGATGCATCTATATGTGCAAGATTAGACACAGTGATGACTTTAGCTTCCAGCTGAACTAATCTCAAAGGCACTTCCTTCTGATTTGGATGGCAATGCTCTCATCAGTGTCAGCCTATAGCGGTGTAGCTGCTACTATGAAACTCTGATCAGATCCATAGGGGCTCATTAAAGTAGTTCTACCACAGTAACATTGATGACCTCTACCCTCTCCACCATTAAAGTGCACGGCCCAGCTGTCACCTTTTACGTCACTTTGTAAGGCGACGCCAGACACAATGACCTGATCTACAATGTCCTGCTCTGATCTGTAAGTATTTAAGGACATCAGAGAGACTTCCCATGTAAGCAACATTTATACATGAACTAAGCATAACTTTTCCTGCATACAGATCTCTAAAGAAACAATCCTGTACTGTCTCTTAATTGGTTCATTAGTTGATATTCCCTGCCAATTAGTAATTATGATGCACTAGTCTCACAAAATGAATTACATCAATTTACATTTTTGTATCGGAACAGAAATGTACAGGTAGCAACCAACACAAATCCTGCAGTTGAAGTTGCAGTTGTTTGCCCACCCCCCATTGCAACAAAGATAAAAAAGTAACACTGAACCTTGCTCAGTCTCTTTTAGCGATAGATGTTAGGACTACAGAAAGACAGGTGTAAAAGAACAAGCACTCACTTCTGGGCGAGTGCTGCCCATTGGGGGTGTTTGCAGACAGGTCCACCAGCATCCTCGCGTGCTCCTTCCTGGGAGAGCAGTCGCCGTTACCTAGGAGACAGAAGCCAACAAGAGGGTTTCTTTCCTGATGCGGGGGCTACGGCTGCACCTCCTCAAAGAGACGTCCTTGTGACTCCAGATAAAACACATAAAAGCAGCACTTGCAGTGTATCATCTCAGTAAAAGCTGTGCAGAGACAGATGATGGGAGAGGGAACATGTGCTTTTTTTTATGCTTCTCTGTCTCACATACCTACACAAATCCACTGTTCAAATTTTCCCTGAAAACAAGTGCCTGCTATCTTGGTGACTGCGCCGGTGCATTTCTGAGATGCCCTCCTGGTATTGTGAGAATCTGTCTCCCTTGGTGATCAAGCTTTTCCATTGTGGTGGGCAGTAATCATGGGGACCCAGGGTTTGTTGTTAGTCCTTGCGGGGGGTGGGACTCACTCCCGCCCTCCCGGATCGCTCAGCACCTCTCCTTGAAAGGCTGGGGATATGATAGTGCTGCAGTGCTTCCCCCAGCCCTCATGCCTCTCAATCAGCATTCTCATTACACCCCCTTCAGAGCCATCAGTTCAATACACCCCCACCAACAACAATCCCCCCTCCCCACCATGATGATGCACTGTATCACATCCCTGGGGACTTCAAATAAGGCAGACACTAACAAAGGCTGGTATTCAATATCTTCATTAGGAGCAGATTACTGTAAACAGAGCATGGCCTGGGATTGAAAGATCCTATACATGAAAAAAATCATAAAGTACTGGAGAGGGTTCAGTGTAACCTGAAATGTCTGGGTGAAAAACTGACATGTATAACATGTCCTGCCAATCTGTACATTTCTACTAGATTGTTACACACATAAATTTATCAGGCCAAACAGGTTCAACATTGCCCTATGTACAAGCAATGAATATTTTGGTTATCTGCCTCACTTCATATGATCTAAGTCAATGAGACTAGAAAAGAGAAAGGAGATAACAATCGCTCTTGTTGAACACCTAAATCCGAAACACATTAGTTTTCTGAACGCCTAGCAAAGGCAAATGCCGAGCTCGTTTCTCTGCAGGCGTGCCTGGTATTGTAGTATGTGACAGGCAGGTGGCCACTGAGAGGACTCTGCTGGGAGACACAATGGTGTTTCACCGTCCAGGGGCCCTGCTCCAGTTACACTGGGGTTGTAGGAAATCTCAGGTAACCAGCGATCCCCTGGCAACGGCTTCCATCCACAGCCCAGATTTCAGCAAACCGCGGTGGGGTGGATTTTCCATGACAGCATGGACTTTAGCTTGACTTCCAAGCTGGCCCTGAGCGTGTGGGCAGAGTGTAGGGTCGGCTGAGGACTCTACTGGCGTTGTCTTGAACATAAGTCTGGATCTAGCTGAATTCAGAACTTAAAAAAGTATGCACCTGCATGTGTATATTAAAAGAGACCCCTTGACTGACCATGTTGAACAATGGTGAGAAAGCGTGACCTTGGTGAGGCTATGAGTGGAGCGAGAACACGGCAGATGCGGACTCTGAACAGAGGCAGGACAGACAGATATCACATCCTGATGGACACACAGATAAGAGTGAGCAGAAAGAAAGACAGAGCAATAGAGTGACAAAGACAGACAGAGAAAGAGAGACAGAGGGGCCACTTTTACACGTCGGGTAGACACCAGCTCAAAATCCCTCTGTCCGGAGTAGACAGAGAGGACAAACTGAAATTCCCTCAGAGGTTAAAACACAGGCAGCTATGGCTTCATCAATGTTGAACAAATGTTTTCTTGCCTTTATGAACTATTAACTACAGAGTGAATGCGGTCAGAGTTTATTCTGACAAGTCATCATAATTTTTCTTTTATTTTCCATTTGTTTGGCTGATGACCCTATGTACGGTGACTTACACTGACATATCCTATACACCAGTCACTTTAAAGCTGGAGATTTATCACTTCAGCAAATCACGTTCAGTATCTCGCTCAACAGCAGGATGCATACCTCCAAGCCTCTGATTAATAGTTCTGTTCCCTAAACACGATATTGCTCTGACAGCTTATAAATTCACAAAACCTGTAACACAATTTTTTGTGAAGAATTTTTATTGGTTTTGAAATACCATAGAAAAATACAGTACTAATTAATGGGAGACTGAGTGTAAACCAAAGTCTTTTTTTTTCTTCTTTCTTTTTGCAGTAAAAAGAGCTGCCAGAAGAAATCTGCAACTTGTTACAGACAAGTCCAAGCTGGAGTCATTGTTTAGCAAAAACACAAGCAGAGTGCAATGTATCGCTGTACCGATAACCTTAGAAATTATGGTTGCTTTTCATTTACAGGTGCCTGTGACAGATTTAATAATAAAAATATGGGTCAAGACCTTCTTTACTCCATTTCAATCCAAGCTGAACTAAGCCTAAAAAAAGCTAAACGGGCCCATTTTGATGAAGGACTGTTTCATGGATAATTTGCACTTGAGAGTGACACAACAGATACTGTAGTGTGACAGTGGCAGGAGCCAGTCTAACTTGCGGAGAAAGGGTGGGAAGGACAGGCAAGAGGCAGAATGACACAAATGCTGAGAACAAAGGCGCAGAGCCGTGCGGGAAACATCCCCGTTCAAAGAGCATTCAGACCTGGCACGTTGGGAACGCTCTCGAGGGCTCTAAGGGGATCTGGTTTTTCCTGTATGACCGTGTGTCTCCTGCTAAATCCTCCACAGTGAGCTACAGCTCCTTTAAAATCCATCTGTCACCATGTCAGTCCCTTCTACCAATACAACTCTGCAACACCAGAGCACACATATCTTATACGATAGAATTTACTACATATTAAGAATATATGTTGAAAAGCATCATATTTCACTCTTGAATACTTGAAGGCTTTAGTTGACAACTAAGTCTTTCAGAAATTGATTGGGTTAAATTCGTTGTTTTTTAGAAGATATGCATCAAAGTTGGAAATGTAGGAGTGAGCTTATTTAGTTATTAAAACACAATTAAAACAATGTTCTTTTCTGCAGCTGGCAGACATTCTTCTCTTAGCGTTGCCGATTTTATTCTTAAAGCACAAATTACTTTTGAATTTTTTTTTTCTTTTCCCTCAGAGGGTGTCTTGTATATTTACTTGTTAGCTACAGCTGAATGAAAATAGCAAGGAAAGGAAAACCACAGATTATTTAACACTACAAATAAAAAATTCAAGAGGATATTAAAATATGTCACGCAGAACCTTTCTTTCACTTAGCAAGCTAGCTGCTAATAAGTGATTAGGTGCTTTTTTTCATTGAATAGCTACCAGTTGCACAGTTTGGTAGTTGTTTACCACTGTGAGAGAGGCAAGCGTGAAAAGGTATAGATATCTGACATCCCTCTGTAGCTAACTGCACCTTCAGCTAATGTAAAGAAACACAGAATCAGATGGACTCCTATTTGGATGAATGGACTCAAAACCCTGGATAGTAGAAGCAAACCATTAAACAATGTTATGAACCACGCAATGTCTGTAATTAATTCTTTTCATAATGCCTTATTGGTGACTGCATTCAATTCACATTTTTTTCCTGACAACCAATACTGTCATTGAATTTGCTTTTGCTAATTAAAGACATATGGTGTTCATCATGCCTTTTCCACGTCTCTTATCCAGGGCTTTCAAAGTTCACAGAACTTTCCAAATTAGACAAAATTTAACAGATAATACACCAAAGCCAAAAGGTGAAATGCACAAGGCTAAAAATGGCCAAACCCATAGGAGTTTTGACAAAGTGTGAGTACCCTTAACAGCTAATTAAGCCATTTCAAACTGAAGATTACTCTGAAAATCTCAATAACCCTGATATGTCAAGCCCACGTGTTGAAGGAATATACTGTGAATTTTAGACAAATAATCTGGCAATCAGACAAAAATCCTTGATTTAATGAACTGCACAAGTTTTTGACATTTCAAACAATGGACCCTTACATCATTGGACTCGACAGGATGAAATGCAGCTTCAAAACACTGTTTTATAAACACCTGCAAGAATCTTCCATTTTATGGTACTGTATCAGCCTGTTCCATCTGAGGGATGTGTGGGGGGATTGGGGGGGGCGTTTAGGCATACAGAAGGGAAGGTACCACACTGCACCTGGTACCACCCTCCTGATAACAACTCTCAGGGGGGAGCCAAAAGTGGCTCACTCGTACAGGATCCGAATACAGTTTCTCTTATCGGATTCATAAAGCAGAACGGCCCTTTCAAAAACTGCATCTTCAGCTGAGCGAAAATTTTCCACTCCCCACACTAGCTCAGAGTGCCACTCTACGTGTGGATTTGAAACAACCACACTTTAAGGCAGGTTGCCTTCATTGTGTCACTTGTAAAGCAAGAACTAATTCACTCTCACTGATCAGGTCAGCCAGGCACATTATCAAAATGGCATGAAGACAGACAAGAGGTTCCACTACAGCTCTGTGCTGCAAGCATATTGCACCTTTTTCACTGTTGCTTTCACATTCGTCACAGCTGTTTGGCTAATAGCATTACTCCATTCTGACAGTGCTATGGGCTTAGGAGGTAAAGCTTCCTCTTGCGTGATAACATTATGGATGTGACTTAGGAGAGAAGCCGTGCTACTATCCCACCCCCTCAGGAAGTCACTGTGTGCGGCCTGGGGTTGAATCAGGATGTCAGTATATCCCAGAAGCCTCATATCTTTCTCCATTTCAGCAGGAGGAGATTACATAAGTGAATGAAAGATTCAAGGTATAAAATTCCACAGCCTGGTCTAAAAGCTTCCCCAACTACTTCTTTCCCCTGCAAATCCCACTCCGCAGCCTTGTTATAGTGAAATGTCATGGGCTTTGCCTGAAGCTACTGAAGGCACAGGTGATTGCTTTGGCAAAAAACAAAAGTTACTCCTATCAGATCTACAACAGATCTTCGTTTTTTCCGAATGTCATTCACCACTACGTGTTCAGACAGACAGGATGAAAAACACAGCTCGGTGGTAAACAGACAAGGCCAAAAGCTTTCCACAGCATGGACATTTTTCCACGCACTAATTTTATGGTTAGTTATACAGCGAGTGTTTTGGAGGCCTATTTCCAATGAAATGATATGATGAGGACCTACAGAACTGAAATTAAACTCAGGTATTGAACACTGAACATGTTTTGTGACACTAACTTAGGCTGGATTGGAGGGATAAACAGTAGTAGTGAACCTATTATTGCATATACCTTGATTCACTGTATTTTGTAACTCAAACCATGTCTAAACTGTATTTTCTACTCTTCTGCTCTCTGTATAGAATAGCATAGGGAGTGGCAGTATTTGTGAATCACACCCACATTGGTTATTGTATTTTGTATTTCACTTAGAATCAGTTTGCTTCACAACGACTTGCTCCACAGTGCATTTTTATTCACTAATACTGCTATTTACCCTGGAACGTGCCAAACATTAATACAAAAATTCACAATTTAACACTAGTAACAACAGAAATGTATGTCCATATCTTCTTACTCAATTAACACACACGCCTCCCCAGGGAACAGCTGCCCAGCATCTCTTTTTCTCAGAAAATTCAAAAGCCACCCTCCTCGCCTGTCTGGTTTTCCTGCAGGCCTCCTCTCTGGGGAACCAGAAAGTCCCCTGTGTTTTCACAAACACTTATCTGATGGGCTGTGTGTTTTTATATGCCATCAACTGTACTCTAGGGTGGAGAAGCCGACACTCTCCGCCTCGCTGCCGTCTGACTGGAGGAAAAAAACGCAATTGCTGGGTGCACATCCAGCATTCGCATCTGTATCCGAAACGTGAACAGGATGTGGCCGAGCCTACTTGCATGAAAAAAAAAAACACTATATAATCATTTACATTTACACAATTACCATATTAGGTCCATGGTCACTGTATAATGACCTCCAGGTTAAAGGTTTACTTGCATACATTAGGAAAATCACTGCTGAGTGACAATAGCATGGCTTCTTCAAGGTTTGTGCATCTCTAAAAGGGGATTTTTCTCTTCTGGCTCAGTAATTTTTGGCAACTTACGTGCTAAACAAACTTAATGGAAAATCCCAGATTGTTTGTACATCCAGTATTGCAGTTAATTAGATTGTTCAGAAATAGCAAAGGTTGTCAAAAATAATTCAAATGATTCAAATTAAAGTTCCTGTCTTCACCCTGCCCATTTTAGTAAACAGCACAGCACACAGAAGTAACCTCAAACAGAGAATGCAGAATACTTTAAAGGGGAATGGAACAGCAATATCTACATTAGATTATTTTATTCATAATTGCTAATTCACGTTAAATGTCTTACAATAACGTATTCAAATTTAATCCAATACAAACCCACTGTGCTCACTGTGCTTTGGCACTGCCAGCACTGATGTGTTTGGGCCTTTTCAGAAGGACGACAGAATTCCGCTCCTCTTGACAAAAGTATTTTGTTATGGTCATTAAGCTATTCTTAGTTCACAGCTGCATGCTAACACAAGGCCGCAACTATATCTCCTACCAAACTACTGAAAAAAGCTGTTATTACACAGCATGTGCGCTAAAGTCATACTGCACCTCACAGTCATAAATAACTGCTGAGACGTTATGGCAACGAGAGGTCACACATACAGTATTCAAACTCACATAGCTTTAAATGTATGTCTCCAAAACAACACATACAAAAGGTTACTGATCACAAATGTGAGTACTAGGTTAGTAACAAGTTGTGTGGATTAGAGTAGAGTCCCACTATGAATTGCAACAAACCATTAAACAATTAAAATGAACAGTTTAACCATTTACACCCTACGTCCTTCCGGTCCTCCTCCACTGGAAAAGAAACACAGTTACACTCAATCCATCTGCCAGAGAACTCTGGCCAAAGACTCCACAGTGCAATATACCATCACCAACAGTTGCAATTCATAACCTGCCTACAGTGCGGCTTGCTCAGAGATCAAACCTGCATACTCCTTCTGAAACTTTCTCAAATCATACCATTGTCCCTTGCCCTGACAAAACAATGTAATAATTCATGAAAGTATGGTAGTAAGAGAGTGACACATTCAAAAACTAATCTTACACTACACTACAATTTTTTGGCTGCAACTACTTCTAGCTGATCATGATTACTCAAGATGAGCTTTTGCACCAGCCAATGACACTGATAAGAAATTATTTAAAATTCAACTTACTCGCCAGATAGCCATCTGCAACCTCTGTTTCCATAGTCAGGGGGCAGGGCTGTAGGAATCAAAGAGAAACACCCGATTAGCAAAGACACCTTTGAATCCGTAGAAAAGTGGCTTCATACCCCAGCCCAACTACACACACACACACACACACACACACACACACACACACACACACACACACACACACACACACTACAATGAACTGTAATGACAGGGAAAAGAGAAATATCTTGCAAAGTTCACAAGACTAGCCATTAATCCCTTCAGTCACTGTATGTTTGTACATTGGGTAAAATCCTCTTATCAATTTTGAAACCATCAGTATTGAGGTCAGTGGTCCAAGAAAACTCGTACAAAGGATTTAATTAATCTGCTTGTATGCAAAGTGAAGTCTGTTTTCCTATAAAAAGCAACCAATGTCAAAAGTAGAGTTAAAGATGTTAGATGATAGAGAGGCAAATTATGATTCATCTGAGGTGGGTGGGTGGGTTTCACAGAGCAGGAGGATTTCAGGATCTCAACGTTGGCCATTTCATCAGCCAATCACAGCCATATTAGCCACAGAGAGCAAGCTGTAGAACCTACATACTGTACAGTGTAGCTGGACAGACTTTTTGTAACCCTAGGGCCTACTGTAGATTTCATCCAACCACAATGCCCTTTGTCCGTTGATTTAAGAGATACATTTCAGCATTTTTAACTTAAGTCTGCTGAAATTAACAAATCAAGATGAGCACACACTTACATTTCGACAAGAGACATCACATTTGTATTTTTTAAACAAATTGAGAGTAAATTTGCAACTGTTCATCTGTGCTTCCACATGTACAGTATGTAATGTTTTAAGGAATTTAAGGAATTAAATTTAAAACATACTTTTTTAGTCAAAATTACCAAAGAAAATTCTTTTGACTGGAGTGCACACATTAAATACTCAATGAATAACTGATTTGAATATAGTTGTTTTGCACTAGCAGGTTTTCATAATTCTGAAATCATTCATAACTTTAGATGTTTAAAAAAGCTCAGAGCAGAACACATTACATAATGGAGTCACTAAAGAAGAAAACACTGAAAACAGTATCTTAATACACATTTGTAAAGTATTGACATTTATACAATTTCAACTGTAATACTACCACAGTACAAGCACCCCTGGGATATAGGTTCATTTGCATATATTTGAATAGAAAAATCACTTTTGATCATATAAGCTGATTCCTTTGTGTGAGTGCTAAAGGTTGATTTTCCTGCTCTGAGGATTTTGTGATTTGGAACAGAACTTTTGATCTGTCTTATTTTATTGATGATGCCATCACATTTCCTGTTTATTATCTGAAGTTACTATTAATGTCTAGGTAATTTACAAAACCTGGGCCAATCAGAGAAAGCCCAGGAATGTTTCGAATTTGAAGGCCAATTTGCTTGAAAGGCGCTGTTTTTATGACTTGCGTAATGCCCAGCTTAATTGAGAAGTGATGCACAGGGCCCTCCCAATGGTAACTGTGTGTAAGTCTGAACTGAGCATTTCGTGACAAATCAAAGCTGCGTGTGACAGGTTTTCACATTTTCCAAAAAAAAAAAAAAAAAAAACACACAGACACACACCACAAGATCTCAATGAACAGCCATTTAGGTGTTTCATTAAATGAATATGGCACTTATTCATACATGTAACACTGTTTAAGCACATTTAGTTCTCATTTGCAGCCCACAGGAGGGTTTGCCTGTATATGTGTGGGTAATATGTGCAGTCGTTATGTACATGTGTAATGCTGCCTCACCATGTATATGTGTTTGTGTATGCTTTGATTCAGTTTAATCTTTACGTGTTAATTCCGTAATTGCCTCAATTCAGTTTATGGAATCATTTTGATTGAAATATTATTTTATTTGTTATGTTTGCTAAAATCATTCCTTTACTATGATTTTACAATATCGCATGGATGGTCATGCAATGACAGTCTAATAAATCTGTGTTTTCTGGACGTTCTTCTAAATGGGAAACCAGAGAGTGCTCGGAAAGCATTTCTTTACGTCAGCAAAGCATCATGTCTCGTCTCTCTATGAGAGCCCAAGACCACCCGTAAATTTAGATTGAACCTGCAAACATCTTAACTAAAGACCTTACACTAAGTGTTAGTCATATAATACCCTCAAAATATCTGTCTGGTTATGTACCTTTTGGGAAATGGGCCTCCCGTCTGAGGAGATTACCTCATTAATCCTCCAAACCAAAGTCCATCCGCAATGCTTTACTTGTGATAACTGCAATGGTTGCTTTGTGCTTCCATACCAGAACCGTGTGGTGTTTTTGGAGTGGGTCTGTTGCACGGTCAGTCTGCAAACTGCTCTACGGACCCCTACCCTGATAGGGTAGAAACTGGCATGCAACAAGACAGAAACTGAATCAAGCTAATCGACCATTTAAGAAGCAAAAAAGTCACATGGCAACAGTGATGGTGGTGTACAAGACACCACTGACTGTAAGTGATTAACATTGATACATTGATTGCATTCGTATTGCAATTCATATGTTAATTGCAGTTAAACCCTATGAAAAATTACATTTTATGAGGAAGACACGTCTTCTCTCATACGTATACATAGATCTTTGAGCAAACAAAGCCAATTGTTATTATCATTTCGAAAATTGCTTTTAGGGCGTTTTCAACTCTACGGCTGTTTTTCCTGGTTAGCGTAATGACCTCAGGTCAATTCTTAGAATCATAGAGGCTATAACTAGAGAATGATAATGTTCCATCACCTAAAGGTTTCAGGTCCTCTCAATAGCAGACTTCAAGACTCTGTAGCCAAAATTAAACCTCTATTAGAGAACTGAGCTAAGGTGAGAATCCACGACCTAACCCATATAACCACCCAGTCCCCTGCAGGAAAAAAGCAACTTCCTTCATTTAATTACAGGTCTGCAATTTTATGTATTTGTGGACAGATGGTTATGAGTATACATTTAGCTTATACCGACATCATTTGTGAAGCTCAGCGAACTTCCTTTTATATTACAGAATAAGATTACAATTATTCTGATTCAAAGCACATAACAATTCTCTTTATAAAAGCAGGACCAAATAGTTGATCAAAATGAATGGGAAGAGTTGTTTTCTTGTTTAACAGAGATAGTCTGACATGTTTCTGTTTTTCAGGTAAATTATCCCTTCTTTAGTTCCGTAAAGTCAAAGGTCTACAGTTAAGTGGAACCTGTTCACGAGTGATCAGTCAGATTACCTGAAGTCCAGATCTACCTTGTCTGTCGTGAGCTCTTCTCAGATCAGGCCAAGTCACACAAAAATAGGTATGACATACAGTACATCCATTTTGCAATTTTTGCAACATTTAGGAAATCGATCTCCATCCCTTACTCTGCTTGTGTCTTGTTTGCTCATTCCAATTTCATTCATTCCAAAAGGTTTATATTACGGTTTCTCCAATGCTTTTATTTAAACGGATAATGCTAGAAATCAATTCCTTACCACAGTATTGCTCAATACACAGAGGTCATTGGGGAATCCAGGGGTAAGAGCACCTCTCCGCTGCTACTGTGTTTCAGATTCCCCTTTGTACAAAATTAATCCAACAGATGAATCCTTATGGATGAGCAGCACCTGACTGACTGGCTGATAGGATGTATGAATGAATGAATGAATGAATGAAAAAATAAATTGGACAAAAATGTGTTTAAAGGTGTACAATGAGACCCTTACCACTGTAAAATTAAAGATAAAAGTGTGACTCTACACACAATAAACAGATATTTCAACTTAACAATAAAATGTTAAGTTTCATTACAACAATATTTATCAGCACAAAATTCAAATACCTCTGTGCATCTGACTATACTGTCCATGCTTATTTGGTGATGGCAGCATCATTTACTTTTCTTTTAAGTCACATTGTGTCAGCCAACAGTTTCCACGAAAAATCAAAATCACAAAGCTCCACTGTTAGTCCTTTGCAAACGTCATTTACAAAACCAAGACAAAGACATTATGGGAGTTGAAAGATGGATTTGTCTTTGCAGGGCCACAAAAACAATGCATGTCATACAATAAGTAATACGCATGAGTCAACAAACTGTATATCTCATATGGAGAATAAAGTATGAGGTGTATAAAGACTGCACACTAATAACGTCTCCTCCAGCATGAAGTTCGTTAAGAGTCAATCCAGTCTAGCTCTTAATTATAGGAAAATGTGATGCAATCCAATCCAATAAAACATACATACCATGACTAGCAAATGAAGTATCTCTTCAAAAAAATGGTTTGGAAATTATACCAACAATGATTTCGCTTAAATCACATGATTATGCAAAACAAAAAGTGAGGTCAAAGACTCATGTGTCTTCAGTCTGAGTCAAATGTTTTAAATATATATGTTCATTGTATATTTGTTCAGTGATTTTGGAAATATTTTAAGGAGAGACCAGATTTATGGCTCATGGATGTTCCACTGGACCATGTGGCACCAGACATCTGTATATCTTTCACACTGTCATTTTCTTTCAGTCTTTAATAATACTGGAACTAGATTACTATTGCTTTCATTTTACCATGTGTACCACTATGTAAAATAATTTAATCTTCTTCTGTTATAATATATATCTTCAGGGGTAGCATTCTACACTTCTTAAAAAAATAAGGGAAGCAGAAAAAATCGACACAGTATTTAATATAAAGTGGAAGTTACTCGAAATGACACAGCAAAGACTGAGTCTAATGCAAACTCACGGTCTGCCCGGAGAAGCAGTGCCCACAACGCGCTGCTCTGGAGCAAGCCTGAGACGCAGTTAATGGTCCGGGCTCCTTGGTGTGAAAAAACCACCACTGCGACTTCAGAAACTGCAGAGACAGTACTTTGACTCATATCGGTATTTCTAGCAGTTACACATCGGCTAACCCGTTGTCTCTTTTCACTCAAGTTTAATTTAAGTTCCCGTCTTGTAAATTACTTGTTTCAAATCAACACCATTGTCAAGTAAGAAAAGCTAGACGAAACTCAACTCGCTAAGGAGCACACCACCCGCATTAATGTTTCTATTTTAGACCTGCGGACATCAGACACATTCTGCATTGCGCTACTAAATGCATAGAGGCACTCCGCATGCTGATCCGTTCTGTCAGGACGCAGGTGGATAACAGGTTGTAGCCACGGATATTTTACAGGTAACTTTTACAAACTATTTTCAAACGTAGATCAGTATCTACTCATCCTGAAGAGTTTAGAAAATAACGTTTGTTGTAAAACGTATTATGTGGTGTTGCAGAACAACATTGCGGTTAAATAACATGTAATTACTTAAATGTTTTACCTTTTTGTTGTTTCCCCCGAACAAGTGTTTATCGATTCTCAGCCCCAAAGGGAAAAACAACAGCACACTCCCACCTTCTCAAAATAAATAAAACACACAATAAAACGTTAGAAAAATAATTAGCTGGGGAAATTCTCGAGCTAAAGAAACAGTGGCTTCATGTGTCGCCTGTTCCTCCTTATGTATAACTATCCTGCTTCAAAAAAAGTTGAAGAAACTTGTGGTTTCAAAGTCTTGGCGGAGGGTTTTCAAACTAGAAGCAACAGGAAACCAGCTTGTTCCCCAACTAAAAGTGTACAGGAGCACAGAAGTACCTCAAGTACATTTGCTGGGTTACTTCCTCTGTGCCAAACTAGCCCGTCAACTTTTCCACTTAACACAAGACCCCCCACACCTGTGGTACGCCACATTTTCTTCCCATATATATTGTATATATAAAAGATGGTAGAGATGTAGACACGTTAGTTAGTTATGCATTAAAAGTGACGTTTGGTATAACAGTTGTTATGTTTGGGATAGTTAGGTTGTGAAGAAACATTGGCACGCTGACGCTAACTCGTTAGCTAACTTTAAAAAAAAAAAAAAACTGGATTCACCGGTTTCTAAGAATTGTCCATAGAAAAGAAAGGGAGAACCAATTTTTCAACCAAGGCTATGGGCTAAGGAGTCCAAATTTCTTTGGTCTTCGACATATCGCCCACAGAGTAGGCTACTTATCGCATGACAATACAAACATGTCAAAATGATCTGCATTTGTGCCAGCATGCGACGAGTCCGCTGTTTATTAATCTATCGAATTATGCTTTTTAGAGAAGGAGAACGTGAAATTTAAGGTGAAATATTTTCACCGATGATTTAACGCCAAAAAGGTTGGAAGTATTTACAGTAATTTAACTTAAAATAAATGGGGTGTGTCATCGAACCATGTTGGGGTAGCCACAGCATATGAATTCATTAATCACTGACAGCTAGTGCTTAATGAATGTTAAACAATCGTGCCGATTATATACACTCGGAATATCCTTCGAACACACCATACGCATCAAAGGGGGCATAATTTAGCAAGGAGCAGCCATGCAGTTTTGCAACAAGTGATCCGATCACCGTCTTGCAACCTGTCATTCTGCAAAATTAGTCCACCGTTGAGACGCACTTGTCTCTGCGGAAGCAGTACCGACAGGTTGCGTCTTGCTACGCTGAGTTTCAGATGTTCGTTGCCGTGAGCGTATATAGGTAACGTTTCCGTGGTTATCGTTATTCGCTGGTAGTCGCGCTGTGCCACAGAAGTTGGTTATTAATTCATATCTATTTCCATTTTACCTTAACAGGACAGGAGGTGAAATTATCCCATCATCTTTGCTTTTGAGCTTCACATTGCACGCATTTCGTCTTTTCTTCCTATTTTTTTTTCGTGGAATGAAACTACATTCTATTCTAACAGAACCGTGGCAACAGTTAATCCCCTAGCTTACTTCCTCCATCTTCGAAGCAAACGCAGACAAGCAGACCGAGAGGCTATTCTGGGAACTTGGTCTGACACAGATAAACTGATCCCTGGCGCGAGCGGCCGTCGTGCACTCGGCAATCGATTACAGGACTTTATAAGCGTGTTGCAAATGTTGTAAAATCTATACAATATGTTATAATCAATATTTATATACACAATATAATTAGGCGTTTCTAAATGTTGCACAGAGGGTGGCGAAGAAGCAAAACCAGGCAATGTAGGTCCCCTATAACTACACAAATGTTTGAACGTTTCAAGAAAATAACTGCTTCAGGACTGATCATGTAGGTAAATATAATATACAACTGTCACTGCGCGTAGTTATCATACTTCAAAGACACAACTAATTTGCATTTTAACAATAAAACGTTAAAATATAAGAGACAAGACTGATTTAACATAGTTATGCCTATAGTTCCTTTACCTCTAGAAATACCTCTAGAAATTTCCTCTTTGTGGAAATAAAAATTTGTATTTTTTATAGTCATGATAATATATCATTTTACAAACAGATTTCATAACAAGGTAGCAGGCCAAATATATTACACATAATTTATGAGGCATCACTAACACAAACATACGATACTGAGACGGCTCAAAAGGTCTCTATCCATTACGTTTTTTCACTCTGACCTTTTTAAACCGCTAGGACGGAAAGCGATAGGCCTACGTAAATGCTATAGAACATGGAACATGGTAGATCCAACTTTAGACACAGTGTCCCCACACCACCTGTAATAACCCCACACCACCAAATAGGCATATTTATGCCTCTTACTGTGGCGCTAGCTTCCTGTCCTTGCTCTGTCCCTAATACCAATTCAGAAGGCACAAAGAAAATAAATACATAAATAATCATAATTGGTGTTGTTTTCAAAACAACATGACAAAATTAACTGACCTTCATACTACATATAAATAATATGCACTCCATATTTATCCATGCACACACACACACACACACACATATGAATATAAACCTGAAGATAAGCGTACTATCTTTAACCTTGAACATGAATACTAGGAATGGATTGTTTGTTTGTGTATCCACCTTTTACATCCAGCGTTAATACAGGTGATGATGTTGGAGTTTCAATATACTGTGGAAACAGGAATATTTTTGCAGGATGTTTTTTGAATAATTAATGACTAATATGTTATGAACAAGGAATAATTAATATGAATAATTATTAGCATTTCCAATCATTTGGAAAACATGGTAATTCTCAATGTTAAGCAGAAATTGAGCAAAACAAACGCACACTATTTTTCTTCTTAACCCATGTTTTTGGTCCCATGTAACAAAGATATGAGGTTAGATTATATGATATTTGTTGATTTGTTTGACTTGTTTGTTTCCCAGAATACAAGATAAGGGCACATCAGGCTAATGACAAAATACACTCTAAAAATTTACACTTTTATTGGAGTGAGATTTAACTGGTATTATGACCGCTTCTTTCTTGGCTTTCCATTTATGTGCCTAATATGATAATTTATACTGACTAAATAATTTATGCCAAATTTTAGTTTTTCTCTAGCTCCCTCTTGTGATTATGAGTGATGTATTCAAGGATCTACTTGGACACAACAAATAGAGGGAATCTGCACTTCTTCCACAGAACAATTTCAGTTTCATCATATGACATTTCATCTTATATATGTGGTATTCAATGACATATGCATGGCGTTGGCAACATGGAGCTCAGTCAATAGTAATGTATGACAGCTGTAAGTTTGTAGCTCCACAGAACAAATCATTACATAGGTTTCCGCATCACAGCACACTTAAGTGAAACAAAATCAGACAAACTACAAAATGTATTAAATGTACTGCAAAATGTATTAAAATGTCATTTTTATTCCAGAGTTTGCATTTGAATGTTTGAATGATCCTAGCCCTGACTTTATATATAAATTAGATAACACATGACAGTAGACAAGTGGTTAACGTTTAATGTTTAATAGTTCCCGTTCTTGCAGACTGTTTTACCAAATTTACAAAGAACTGCAGATGTTAAATCACAGTGACCTTCTTCACCTGAGTACTATTACTTTTCAAGTGCAGGTTATTTCAGTGAATAACAGTGCAGGTACAAGGTATTCATTATGGTTTAAAATATATAAAATCTTTTTTGTCAAATGAATGATGAAACAAACCAATAGCCACATGCGTCTTATTTTATTCCATTAGTGACACTGCAATATTCCTTAGATTCCTTTTTTTATTTTTCAATGATGCTTCTATTCATTTATGAATTAGGTTTGACCATTTTTCAATGACAATTTACTAATTTCCAAAAAAAGGTATGACACACATCTGTTTACATTGTGATTCATCTTAAGACAGAGATGCAAATTTAACGTGTGTATTTAGAGATAGATCATAATAACGGTTTCCTTATTGACTCATGGAGAGATTAAAACTGCTTTTTATTAAAAATTATTTAAAAAACCCTCTAAACTAAGTAAAAATACAGTCAGTGGTAAACTCAATGAGGTCCAGTAGTCAAGCATTATACAATGAAAATCTCAAGTTTTAGAGAGAAAAAACACAGACTTGGACTGATGTATTTAAAAGTATTTCTAAATTTTCAGAAAAAAATTTAATGCTTCCTTTACAATCTATAATTCATGTTTAAAATGACTTCAAAACACATTTTTAGTAGTACTACTACATATGCAACTACATTTTTTTATTACTATTATTCGGAGAAGCAGTGAAAGCAATATTACAATTTACAATCCTTAGATTAGATTGCTTCAGTAGTTTCCCTCAAAATTGACTAGCAGGCTGACACTGGGCTTAATAAAAACAAGGAAAATAAGAACATTCAAGGTCAACAGTAAATACAGTTCAAAAACGTACACAGAGCATCTCAGGAACTTGTTCTTGCGTGTAAGTGTAGTAATATACCCTTTCAGCTACATCAGTATCAATACCTCAAGATTTGTACAATGGAAGAGGCTGCCTTAGTCCTTGAGAATAATTCAAGCGGGTTGTCTGGTGTTCAGTATGTTCAACCCTGAAGGGTATCTCTGAGTTTTGTGTAGATTGATTACACATCCCAACTCACATTCAGTCCTGACGATTACAACACGGACGACATTCTTTTATCTCTATAAAGCAATTACCATTGTAGAAATCTGAAATGAGAATAAGGAGTTCGATCAAGACAATGCTTAGCTGAATGAAGTGGTTAACTGCCTGGCTGCAGTTAAAGCCCAAGGACTGTGGTTACACATAGCCCAATGTAATTGATTACAACAAAAATGCCCATAGGGTTAGAGTTGAGTGGCTCTGAATGCTAACAATGCTACCCTGAATTTATAGCATTTGCATAATGAGTACCTGTTATTAGGTATGGCTATTAATAAATGGTGCATATCCGATGTATGCCTTACAGTGGTTCAGCTACATGTTCTTAAGTTCTTTCAGAACTTTTAACATCCACACAGACTTCCTGTTTGTTTGTTTATCTGTTAATGTCTGTTGTCCCATTTCCACTACAGGTGCAAGGAACGTAAAGTCTGCAAAGGACCGGCCCAGCTACTGACAGGTTACTGAACTGGTGACCAGAAACAGGATGTTGATCTCAGAACCTGCTCCTTAACTCTCCATCAAAATCCATGTTCTCAAATGAAACCTGTCTTGACAAACTCCAGTAACATTCCCCAAAAAGCCATCACAGGCTGTCTGAAGTTGAGAGATAGTGTAAGATGGGAATTTGGTCATTAGTGGTGTGGTCTTTTATGATTTCAGGTTTTACTGTGTGTCCTGTGCCTGTCATCTATTTTCATTGTGAGTCATACCAGATGCCACAATTTAAAACGTGACTTACTGAGTGGAAACACAGAGCCCCATCGAGACCAAACGGCATCATCTCACAGTAACTGTATGTAGGAGGGGGACTTTTCTTTTGGAGGGGTCTGTGTTCCTGTCCCTGTGTTTGTGTTCTGAGTCCTTGCTGTCATTACGATATCTGTCCAGCGATAGTGATCTGTGAAGAATCACACTTACCATGGAGCTTGGGTACTCCCTGTACCTCTCTCTTCACTCTAAAATCGCCTCTTCTCCAATGGCATTGAAGACTGTGAAAGATTATTGAAAGCATAGTCTAAGGGCTTTACAATGAAAGACACCCCATTAATAGTAAATGTTATTAGATGCTATTAGCAAAATGTTGCTAAGACAGTGCATGTGAGAGCAATAATCAAAATGCATCTAAACCCACTTCTCTAAAGCACTAACAATGATATTAATCTTGGGTAGTAGCCATTCACACCTCTGATGAAAAAGGAAAGTGCTCTTATTTATAAATAAAGCATACTTACCAATGCAGACGGCTGCCTCTTACTTGCTTTGAAAGTGTAGTGGTATCTATTATTTACCGTTTACTTAGCGCATCATATTCTATTTACAAAATTGTTTTTGTATAAGTAAACGAGAATGCAAAAAAGTATGCTACTACAAAATCACTACAACAACAGTATGAACAACAGAGTACGAAGGCAAATCCAGACCATCTTCCTCTGATTCAACACATGCAGATACGTAGCAGTTCGACTATTGTGAACATACTTGTACGAAGTGGACGAACTCTACTGCCACAAATTAGTCACAACGGGGGTGGGATTTGTTTTGGACATTCCTAGGTGAGCTCTAGAGTTCTTTGGAAAAACCTCTTGCTGCACGGGAACCACCAGGAAGCAAATCATGGGAAATCCCTTTTGAACAGCCACACTGTTGTGCTGCATTGGCAGTTCTTTGGCTGAGGATCAAGCAAGCTCATCAAACAGGTACCCTTGCATCTACCTGGCCGTTGTCTCCCTCTAGTTCTAAAAGCACAAGGACTCAATGTGCCCTACTCGTTGCATATAACAGGCATGAAGAAAAGATCTTTGTCTGTTACAGTACAGTGCTACTGTGTGACATTTCCTCTCTTGCTCAGTGTTTACTTGAGCCTTTGTTTTTCTGCAAGCAGGCTTTGATTTGCAAGGGCGTCCTCATCAGTGGCAATCTGTTTATACATAGGTACACTGCTGGGGCCTAAAGCATGCAAGTTTCCACTTCTGCGTTTGAAGTGGGGGGAAACCGTTACAAGCCCCCATCTCTTTCTCTCTCTCTCTCTCTCTCCCACTCCCTCTGCTTCCCTTCCTTCCCTCTCTCTGCCTCCACTACTACTGACAGCCATGTGCAGTGATGCACCTGCGGCTTGTTTCCATGACCCTCTGCTGGGGGCAGTTAACCCGGTATGCCTGCCACCTGGGGCAAAGGAGTGGGCATCGGCCTCTACTGCAACATGCTCTCTGGAGATCGTGTGCCACTCCACACTGCCACTTGTGGGTCATTTTGCAAGCACAGTGCAGCACAGTGGTCCCCTTGGAATAATGTTTTCTAATCATATAATGTTTTATAATCCTTTCAGGTATGAGCTCAGAAAAACATAATCACTTTTACTGATCTTCAATTTGCCCCCTTTTTTTTTTTTTTAACAAAGCAACGGTGGGTGAAGACTTTATTTCCTTTTGACTCCAGACCTGCACTTAGTGCAATCATTGTGAAAATTTGTTGTTGATCAACATGTTTATGAATTCTGAACGTTGCAGACATAGTTCACAAAAACACTGGATTCTGCTATCCATGATTTTGTGCCATTCTGGAAGTTCTTTTGTTATAATATGCTCAGGTGCTTTTTCAATTTTTTTTTCAATAAATGTTTTCATAGAACCACACCACAAAGTTTTGCCCAAAGTCTTCATTGAATGCCTGATAGTAATCAGAAAGTGTACCATTTGTTTAAATTGGCTGTAAGTGAAAAACAATGTAAAAAAACATTTATTAAAACAAGGCTATGACAGATTTAAGACTAAAAACATGATTTATTTTAATGAGGTGAAGCCTGTAATTATTGTATTCATTGTCATTCTGTTCTGATTACAGTAACTTTGCTCCATCCAAGATCATTCTTGGTGTCTCTGACCCAAAAGTGGTCAGTGGACCGAGAGACGGCCTTTGAAAAGAACCCCACATGCACAAGACCTTGGGCTGCGCATCCGTTACATGCTCACTGATAACATCAGCTGTGAACAGACGTGCTGCCTTCAACGGGCCCCTGAAACCAGCCACAGACTGATTACATAGTCAAAAATACACCTTGACTACAGTGATCAGTGGGATCAGCCAAGCAAGTGGTCAGCTCACACTCTCAGCGGTAAAGCTACAGCTTCAGTGCATAGATGGCCGAGTCTGATCCTTTGTGAGATGTGCTCATAGATTAGCATGTTTCGTCTTTGAGGGCCACCTTTGAATTTTCAATGGCTGCTGGTCCATTGTTTTTCTCATGTCAAATCAGAGCACTCTGCCCTAGTTACAGGACATGGGGTGTCACTGAGCTTCCTTCCTATGACATGAAGAGAAAAAAAATGAGCTTGTAATATTCGATCTTCCCACTCATTTTAACTACTGAGCATTTTTACAATGGTGCCAGCAAAATGCTGGAAAATCAAGCGTTTCATAAGATTATGCAACCACGGCCCTGTGATTGACATCTGGTGACCCAGTTCAAGGTCCCAACCCTGACTTTGAAACCCCAGTGCACCAGTGTTGACAGCATCTGGTAGGAAAATAACTGGCGCTGTATTTGGGGAAAAACTTCAACTGACAAAACCACTGAAATCATGAATGCTTTTACAACAAATTTGTGATGTTGTCACAACTTCAGATCACCACCATTTCCACCGCATCAGACAATTACAGGTGGTATTATGTGTTTCTTTTTTTATTCCTTTAACATGTATAAGTTTCATGGACACTATTTACTGTCATGTATCATTTATCCATTTACATATAACAGTAAGATACTACTGTATACAGTATATATCTTTTTTGACATTGTGGTTTGACATCAACCAAGCACCACATTGTCCTAAATTTGTGGCAGCAACATACCTTTAAAAACTAAGACACGATTACTTTTAACTTTTGTTCACATACATTTCTGACTACAGACTTCTCTCAATGTGCATTTGGATTCAGGGGACTGTCAATTGATGTTAAATGTATATCACTATTCAATTACAGCTAAATCTATCTGGGACTAAAGACAGTATTCCCCTGGACAAGGAATAAGAAAGGGTGGACTGGAGTATGTGTCATGGGCCATTTTGAACTTAAAGAGCATCTACATGTCCACACAGACATGAATACAGGCAACTGCACGCACATACACTCTGCCTGTATGCAGAATGCTCAGTGCAAAACTTCCCAGAGTTTCCCATATACCACCCAACCCCTCATGCATAGGCATTACTGACACATGACAGCATGACCTGTTCATAATGTGACTTAACACAACATTAACATTAAACTGACTCATCAGCTGATCACAGACTGATAACATGACTGTATGTGATGACAGATTGTTACTTCTTGATTTACTGTAGAAACAGCGAGGGGAGTCCCGAAATTGGGGGAACCCCATTTGAAATAAAGCACACAACTGGTTAAGACTCAGAGCTTCACTGGAAGTAACAACCAAGGCAGCAGTAGTGAGACACTCTGAAATCAGACAGGGAAGTTTGATTCCTCTACATGGAGGTTTGTGTGGTGTGAGCATGGGCAACTCTAGTCCCAAAGGGCTGCTAGATCTGCTTTGTCTACTCTCTTAGTCTCCCTATTCTCTTTTGTCCATTTTTAATGCTCCTTTAGCGTTGGACTACCAAACTAAGACCCCAAGTTCCTAACATTTACTCAATGTCACTCTGACCTTACCATAGATAGATGGGAAGGAGATGAAACAAACTGCAATTTTAACTGGAGGGGTAAAATGAGCTATTGTCTGTAACACACAATAGAAAAATCGGCATATACACGCCCCCCCCATCTTTTTGTGACTACCAACTGTACATTACTCAGCTCCCAACAATAACCTCTTCACTTGTGTGGGAATGCAGGGTGAGGCAAACACAATCATCGAATACACAAGCATGCCAATGAAACTATTTTACACTACAAGTCCCACCGTGCACCAGGAAGCAGACGCCATTTGGAGGATGGGCGTATCTCTTGACATCACAGGAACTTGTATGCCCTTGAACGAGTTATGACGCGCCAAGAGCAAGCGTAACAAGAGGGATATTGGCTGACCTATCAACACCTTTCGCCAGCGCTGCTTACTTCTGATTATTGCAGGCAGCTAACACGGCCAATTTTGAAGCCCAGGCGCAGGGCCCAGTCAATGTTTAGAACGAGCATCTGACCTGTCTGAGGCATTCGGGAGCCATGCAAACTGTCCTTAAAGAAATGCTGAAAGATGACATCAATTCAGAAACAGAAAAATGTGTCACAAAACCGCTAATTAGAAAAACAGCCCAAACCACAAGGCCCTCATCCTCGATTAGGCAATATGTTATCTTCGCTCTTGAGCCTCCACCCCCACCCCATAACAACGTTAAAATATTGTACCGCAAATACATTGTCATTAACCCTGTCTGCTCTCTTTCGAAAAGGGAAAAAAAAATATATATGAAAAAGCCAAACCACAGAGGCAGAAATCTTCGAACGCCCACGTCTTCAATATTGTAGCTGGATAATTCTGCTGCTTCCTGTAGGGGGATCGAAGGACAGCGGTGAAACCACGTGTTAGTGTGCACAGCGAACCTCAACACTGAATACAACCAGTGACAGCGCTGCACTTTTAAACAGGAAATGTTTTTAAACTCAATGTTGGAAATAACCCTGGGCCATTTGCAGGAGAAAAGCCATTTCCTGCGTAAAGCAGACAGACAGGCAGACTGAAGTGGGTTATCTGAAAAGATAGTAGAATATAACCTCTCAGACATTGTCTGAGATGACTGTCCAATTTGATGGCTCATATGTGGTTTATAAAGAGCTAAAGAGTCCATTGTATGATTTCATTGAATTCCGTTACAGAATGAATTTTCAAAACAAAAAAAGTAAAAAATAACTCAACTCACAAAGAGTCCAGGCCTTGGCTTATCAAACATACCCACACCTACACACACATAAAAACCTACTAATTATTTCTAGACAACATTAGCGTCACTCGTGTTGGTGTTTTCCCATTGTAAAACGAGTCTATGACAAAAGAAATTTGAAGTTCCCAGACGAAGTAACAAAAGGGAAAGGCTTAGGATGAATTTCGGAAACCGATGCATGACAGAATCCTAAGAGGATCTGACAGCTTCAAAAGGCACTGCCTAAAGACAATATCGCCACCCTGCGAAAAATTTAAGAACTGCGGACTTTAAGTGCCGACATTGAGCATGGTGCTTCTTGCAGCAATTTTCTCGACTAACCAGCCGTACAATCCGGCACCAGATAACGTTTGAATGTGTCGTTGCATGCTATGCAAAAGGTGCACTGCGCGGACTGATTACGTACGCATTAAAACATTTAATGACGCTTTCACAAGGTTAGCCATTCGACCATTTTGTGTTTTTTTTAAGTGTTGGCATGCAAAGACAACTCTCAGCTGTGGAGACAGCTTTTCCCTTGCGAAGGCGTTTAAGATAGCGGCAGTCACTTGCCTTTTTGCAACGTTCTGTAAAATATATTTCTAAATGTAGTTCAGGTAGTTATTGAGACCTAGCACCCGAAAATGTCTCTAACACTCGAAAACAAGCCATTCAGCAAGCACTTACCTGGCTTTATATTTCAAAACCGCACAGCCTACATTTCCGATAGCAAACTCCCAATGATAACATATCAATCGGCAGCTGCTGTAGCTGTATGTTGTAACCGATACGCAGAGAGCAGGCAGAGACTATCGGGAGCATTCGAAATTGAAACAAAAAACTTTTGTGCAGAACTGCATTTTTGGCAAAATGACAGATTGGCATACGTGTTCCGGACATATAACCAAATTTTGATGTACCTACATAGTTAAACTTCTCTCACCTTTAAACTTAAGGGAAGAAGGATTTTCCGGGTTTCTCTGTTTCCGCGGCAACACAAGAACGCTTAGAGCTGGAATACGTATCGCGAGAGGGAGATTATGCTTCTTGACAGCTACAGGTGGCAGTAAGTTCCATAACCGAGTGCTTAAGTGAAATGTTTTATGTCAGCGATGTGTTGCGTTAAAAGATTTTACAATGTCCCGCTGAGTTGGTGTCACACAAACCGATTCTTTAACCACCCCAACCCTCCCACACACACACACACACACACACACACACACACACACACACACACACACACACACACACACACACACACACTCTCTCTCTCTCTCTCTCTGGCATGCCCTGTCAGGTCACCGACAAATTGTGTAGGCCATAACCATTTTCTTGTGAAGTAAAACAGACTGAATGAAGGTAATTAGAGTAATTAGCATTAATGTTGCACAAGATTAACTGCAAAGTGAGCTTTCCATGATGCGGTCTTTATTATTGCATATATGTGAACGGAATTTAATCGTTATATTGAAGACTTGCTTCTATATACCATTAGTCACAATTAAAATACAAGGTAATATTATGAAGACATGCTAATTTTCATAATTTCCATTTGGAAAATACTGGAGTTGAGTGCAAAATAAGAACATTCCACTGAATGTTTTGATTCAGTATAATGTGACTGCATTCCACTTTAAGGGAAATAAGTAGCAGCTGATGTTTGCCACACTTGAGGCTTATGTAGCTAAAAATGCATCACCATGTTAGGATGCTTTGCAAACTCACAAGTTGAGATAACAAGATGAACTTATTTTCCTTTCCTGGAAGCTTGAGAAAGAAAGAAAAAAAAAAAAACCATACCAGATATCGCAGAAGTTTCCTTTAACTCCCACAGGGGTTTGTTGAGTGAGAGGTTGATTTCCCTATTTTATTCATATCTCATTGTGGAAATCTAATCTAAATCTGAACACATTGCAAGAAAAATGTAGTGTTATTCCCAGGCCCAGATCCTGTCCTGTCGTTTGGCACCTGGCAGTTTGAGCTTCAGCATGTTTCGAATTAATAGAGTCGCCAGACTGTTGAGCAGTAATTTGAAAAGGGGAAAGACTGTTGGTTTTTGCTGATTTTAGCTGGGACTGTGTGGCCAGGGCCATGAGCTTTTTTTTTTCCCCCAGCATAACCAAGGCTACAATGTAGATTCTCTGTCTTTGAAGAAAAGTGATCATAAATTGTTGCTTTATTGAGCCAAAAGCACTGGAAACACTGGCTGTTGAGGCTGAGGATTCATTTGTTCCTCAGTCTCATGCTCTGTGCAAGAGCATCAAGATCAGCGTCATCTCCGCTGCTTTTGCCACTGCCACAGACAGGAGATTGTCATATTTTCCTCTCCAGACCTCAGTCTCGCTAGGTATCTAACTGGCAACTTGGCTGGAGGCACTTTTCAGCGCCTGCAACTCGATTATCTGTTCCATTATACTGTGCCCTGTCTGGAGCTGGCTACCATTTAAATCATGGGGAATGTTGTTGTCAAATAGATGACTGAATTGTCATGCCAATCTCCCCTTTCAAATGACAGTGCTACAGTACAGTGTGTTATGATAAAATTATTTCTGGTTGTGTTTGCTAGTTAGTAGTTGAGACAGATTCACTAACTTCAGAAACAGGGCAAACTCTGCCCCAAATACGCTTCTCCCACATCAGAGCTTAAACTCATTAATGAATGCGCTTAGTGGTAACAGAAGCTCACAGATCTCTGTGGAAGCATTTCAGTGGGATTTACGCACACATATCTCAAGTCTGAATCAGCCCCTTAGTCTGTGACTTGTCCATGAATGAAAAAAATAAAAACATTTATATCCACACACCTTGCATGACCAGACTCATAGTCACCTGTGTGTTCAAATGGGGATTTTAGTGCAGCATGTGGCCATAGAAAGCCACCTCTGTATGTAAATACTGATGGAGATAGAAAAAATAAAAATGCAAGGTTTTAATAAGTCTCATTTAGTGGTTATGTGATTGGACTTGTTATCAGAAGATTGCAAGTTACAATCCCATCATTGCACCAAAGGGCAACTGGAATTCATTTGTAAAATTCCAGCTGCATTGCTGCAGAATATGTAGAATATAACATTCATGACAAACATCATCTTGCATAAGGACTACATAAAGCCTTCATAAGCATTACACAAATATTCTGAAAAAAATCTTATCAATTCGCATACACTGTGGCAAGATGTCACAATCCATGTCATGAGTAAAATTACTTATGGCTTGGAGCCAAAGGTTTTCTCAGCTTGTTCTCTTGTATGCATTTCATATGTGTATTTATTTATTTGTATGTATTTATCCAACTAAGATCTATAATCCTCATCAAAACTGGGAATAAAATCCAACATGAGGCTTTCCACATCCAAACTGCAAAGTTGATAGCCTTAATAAATTTGTGAGCTTGTTAACTGCAACACATCTGTCAGCTGATCAATATCAATCCGGTGATGCAACATGTTTAGATTTTCTGCAACCATGTTGAATGTTTTAACATATTGGTGGTATATTATTCCCTCTGTGCAGTGCATCTGCCCTGCCAGTGTTCAATATTCATTTGTCAACTCCTTTATGACACAGGTTTATTGTAGGTTTTGCAGATTATGGTATCATTCTGAGAACAACTCTATAAGGATGTCATTGCAAGCCCTGTACATGTCTTTTGCATTTTCTTACATATATACAGCAACATTTCTTTAAATGACTTTAAAAGCACTCAAACATTTCAAAGTACCATCTGTCACTGAGGAGTAAGTCAGAGTTTAGAAACACGATCATTCAGAATAACTTATGAATCAGCTGTAATTAATTGTCCTTCTAAAAAAAATGCAAATCACAGTTATCGTTCTCGTCTGTTGAGTCATCAGTGAGTTCAGATAAGCTGTATGATGTTTTTATAAGTTCTTTCATTTTGATTGAAAGGTTGACTTTCATGCAAGTGAGCAGTCTGCAGTAGGTATGCTTTGCAAAGCTGAGCGAATAATAGCTTATTACATGCATGTTTTCCAATAGTGCACAATGTTGGCTTAACCACTTTTGTGCAGATAAATACATCTGTCAAATCATGACATCCTTATTTTCCCCTGTGTTTTTGACAGAGGATTCTATCACAGATAAGGAACTGAATAGCCATGGAAAATTGGGTATATTATTAGTGTGTGGGTTAATAATATATTGAAAATTGTACAGAATAAATTGCTTCCATCAGTATGCAGTGTACCAGCTGGATATTATTGCACTCGCTAACTCAGATAAATGATTCTTGACTTTATTTGCATCCATGTTTCATTTCCTCCTCCTTAACCCCTTTTTTTGTTTTGCACCAATGAACTCTTGTCACAGTTATAAAATGATAATTGCATAATTCTTCATGTTGTTTGCTCCAAGCTGTTTGCTAAGACTGGAATACCTACAGGAATTCCTTGAGAATAATTACTGGAATACAAGTTAAAAGCCCCACAGCTGATGTGATTGAGAAACTCTGGACCCTAGTGATGACATTCTGAGTGTCTGACATTCTAGTGTCTCAGAATGATGTCACCACTGATGTAACCATCAAGTGAGACACCAGGGTGTTTTGGTTTAGCATGTGGGCTCTGTGGTCCCTGGGATGTTCTCATTTCAATTCTGGGGGTGGATCTCTGGTTCTGATGAAGGTCCAGGTCCTGACTAATATCCCTAGGGGTCGAATCATTGCCATGCTATGCCTATATGCTAGTAAAATTTTTTGGGACCATTACAGTTGTGTGCGGACTCGGTTTCCTTTTGATTCTTGGTAGTTTCAATCATTTCATCCACTGACATGATTTTGAAGAACTTTCAACTGGTGGAAATAAAGTTGTCATTTTATTGTCTGATGGAACATAAGAAGGCCTGATTTACCTGGAAATCAGAAAACACCATATGTATATATGTATGTATATACAGTGCCTTGAAAGTATTCAGCCCCCAATACTGTCTCCACAATTTATTGTATCAGATTCCAAATTTAAAATATATTTAAGTCAGTTTTTTTCCAGCTGGTCTACACAGTATTTTAACAAATCAAAAGAAACATACAAAACCTTTCAAAAATTTAGAAAAAAAGAAACTAAAACTTTGAGATTTAAAAAGTATTTATACCCTTAGGAATTATGAAGCTACAACCTTGCTCAGGTGCAAGATATTGTCTTATAAACTCGTCCAATTTGTTGTTTGTCTCCACCTGTGTAGAAATTTTGTGGATCACCTGTTTTGAAATACTTCATAGCATAAATACCTTCCCTCTCTATAAGGTCAAACAGTATGGTTGGATTTTTACATTGAACAAACCAAAATGAAGAGAAAAGAGCATTCAAAACAAGTGAGGGATATACTTGTGGAGAAGCACAAACCTGGGGAAGGATGCAACAACATTTCAAAGGTACTGAACATACCTTGGAGCTCAGTACAGTCCATCATACAGAAGTGGAAGAAATATGGAACTACAGCCACACTCCCTAGGGCAGGCCACCCACCTTAACTTAGTAACACTCCACAGACCTGAAGTGTTCTTTAAATGAACATACCTTATTTACAAAGTAATGTTTATTCCAGTCCTGTAATGTTTCTCTACAAAAATGTCATGCAAAACCATCCAAGAATAGAGTGGAGTAGTTGGTACAGTACATTGCTTGTGTTAGGAATGCTTAAAATCATAACATCATACAGTACATGCCAGATAAATACAAAATAATCTTTTTTATATAAAATGTTCTCTATTGCATCTCAGACGTTGTTTATGATTGAAATTCCAGTTTTGATTAACTGGGGCTGGCCCTGTATATTTTTTTAATTCATGTCACAGCCCATCTGCTCAGTGGTAGGTGTTTCTCTGAAATGGAGTACCTCAGATCAGAATCATACCACTTCCTCCAGTGCAGGCTTTTCACAGTGTGGGCGAAGAGTGGGAACTGGGGTCTCAGAGTACACATGGGAACCAAGAGCAGAACATTCACCACAGATACAAACCCTCACTCCATTCATAACAAGATCTGCTTTTAAATACAGTTTAAAATGTATTTAGCGTAGGAGTGACTGAAGGACATTGTAGAAGTAGAGATTGCATTGTAGAAGTGTGGAGAGTTAGAAGAGTAGTTGTCTGCTCTCCCTGTGAAATGTCGTACTCCCTTCTGAAAGAATGTGAGGATTAAGTGTGAAGCTTTGTTTCAAAGTAAATTGTACGCTCTGGTTCTCCCTCTGGTCCATCTGCTAAATGAACTTGAACCTGGCCATATGTGTCCCACACTGACATAGTGCAGTACCATATCAGCCCAACCATGTTATACCTGTCTGTCTCTGTCTCTCTCTCTCTCTCTCTCTCTCTCTCTCTCTCACTCACACACACACACACACACACACACACACACACACACACACACACACACACACACACACACACACACACACACACACAGTGCTCTGCCATATCAACCCTTGGCTCAAGCATAAAGTAAATAATAAAGTCTCAATCCTTTTACTATCTGAACATTTGTCATCATTAGTTTTTCTAGCTAGACCTCTGGTCTTTTATCCCTAACGTGGAGGGGGAGAGCTGGGTGATGGTAGGAGGAGATTGTCTCTGTTGTCAGACCAGGAATCACTGGGGATGAAATAATAATCAGCTTCATCAAAGATAGATCATCAGAATCATTTTAGGAGAGGGTTAGTGCTAAGGGCTGTTGATTCCTCACCCCTTTGAAGTGTAAAGCACTGTATAACAGTGCTGCCTTGTTTCCCTACATTACCGCCCATGCTGGGTTGGAAATATTCATTACAAGGGCTCCTACCCACCTTGTGGGTGACCTCAGACGGCGGACGTCTAGGCTAAATTGGTGAGTACTCTTTTCCCCTTTCCCCTGCTGATCTCAGATCCCTGGCTCAGCACGTTACAGCAAGCATTAAATTGCCGTTGGATGATTTGAAATCAGCAAAGGAGTGGTTTAGAATACAGCCCTTGTGTCAGTGCACAGACACAAGATGCATTAATTATGGTCGAGTGTCTAGTATCCGTGGTAACATTAGCATGTGTACAGCCAGAAAAACCTAGGTCAGAATGTAAGGAGTAAAGTACAAGTGAAGGATTTCTCCAAACATCCAAACAGAAACTTGCCTCATTTTCATTGCATTCAGAAGGATGAACCTTGGCTACAGGATCCTGTTCACATGTTTTCCTGTTTTCCTGTTATCTTTAATTGTTAAACATTTAATATATAATATAAGAGTTTTATTCTGGATATTTACTCACATACAGACAGAAACAAAGAGACAACTAACAGTTGTGGAAATTCAGTTCCTTTGAATGTTTTTACTAATTCTTTTATTTTATGCTCAGAATTTGTGCTCATTGTTTTTCCACGAAGACAATCACAATTACCACCAACCCTGGAAACCCCGAAGCCTTCTACATACAGAACCCAAAACTCCTCCAAGTGGACTTGCTATAAATAACAAAAATATTTGTGTAACTGTTAACAATCTGCGGTTCCCATAATCTTAAAATGGAGCAATTTCTTGGTTGATGGAAAGAACACTGTCTTGTGGAAATCAATGGTCTTATTATAAATTATAGGTTTGTAGCTTTTTCAAAGTTATAAAACAACCTATTAGGTTCTTATTTAAGGCTTCTTTGGTAATTCCAAGGAAGGGTAACCCCTATAAGTGCATTGCCCTTGTTTTAATGATTAATGTAGTCACTCTTAGCCCTGGTTTTAAATAACTGCAGATGTCTCACCTTCCCTCCAGTGCCATTAAGAAAGACTGTCACATTCACAGAGGATATTGAAAAAGCCAGTGCCACTTGTCACAGTTCAGATTAATGTGGTAGAAAAACTAATAACTTTATGTTGAAATGAACTAAGATAATGAAACAATTGGCTGAACGCAAGCATTGACGTCTAGACAGAATTGCAAAAAGTTTAAATGACTACATTTGCATTATACCAATGACTACATTTGAATTAAACCAATGACCTTTAAAGTAAAAATTGCTAAATAAATAAATAGACTATCTTCCCTAGAAGGTAAATACATTGACTTTAAACGAACACCATGTCCTCTTTACCAAATTTTTACCTGCCGTGTAGGAAACATTGTCTTCATGTTCCATTTCTCATTTTCTTTCTTTTTTTCTTTTTCTTTGCAATGAATACTGTGAAGAAACAAGTGAAAAGGCTGTTATTGTATTCTCAGTGCAACTCTGGAATGCTCAACTGTGAAATTGCAGCATGGCGTCAAAGGAAAAAAAAATAAATGAAAAATAAAAAGAAATCTTGAAGCGCATCTGCATACTCTAAGCAATTTCTGTCTCTTTGTATGTAACCAATATTCGGATCTCTCTGCATTTCTGAGGCCAGCTGTCTAGCCCCCCCAGTCTGTAATCAGGTGTGGACTGAAGGAGTATTTTGATCCGGTACAATATCTGTCCTTTCCATGGCTGAAGCCCCAGCACCTGACAGCAACACACAGACATCAGAATGTTTAATTATGGAACTGCTGTGAACTGTCATAAGTGTGTGTGTGTGTGTGTGTGTGTGTGTGTGTATGTATAAGTGCATGTTATGGGAACATCTATGAACATGCACTAGGAAGAAAAAAGAAAAAGACATAAAGAACTGATTAACAAAATACTCAAGGAATACTCTTTTTCACGAGAACGCCCCTCCTCTTCTGCAGTTCTACAACAGGAACACAATTAAAGCATTATCTAATGTTGTGCAGAATTCTCATCAAAGCCCCACTATATCCCTGTGCCATAATCACAGTACAGGATGTCCTGACTGCCTCCCTGCTACTGATGTCACTCCCTTCCTGATTTAATAGTTCATTGCATCTCTTGCTTTACCCAGGGAAAAGAATTACATCCCTCCATTGGCAGTTAGGCATAAGTTGTGTGTTCCCAGCCACATTACTATTCAGCAGGTTGCCTTTGGAAACACTCTTTTTTTTCGCCCAAGGTCAGCGAAAGCAGTCTTTGGAATCATTTACCAAAGCTTAGTTCGTCTGTCAAGGAAGCCTTGAAACTCTGTGTTGTGGATCACCTCACTGAGTGTAACAAGCACAGCTCCTGTAGGACTCATCATGCAGTCCTCATGGCTGCCTGACATGTCAGCTGTCAATCATACATCAGAGGATTGTTTTCAGTCTGGCCAGGGGTGCAAACAGAGGACTCTGGCCTTTTTTAACGCTGTGCAAGTTAGTGTCACTTATCAGCCATGTCTCTAACCCGTCTGACCTCCTGTGTGAGCCGTGCGCTTAATCGAGGTGAGTATGCAAAGATCACCAATGTTGGAAGTAGCAATGCTTGTTACCTGCTCATCCTTCATTCTCAGAACCAATCGTGACCCAGTAAAACAGACTCATATGGGAAATGCCTACTGTGTACTGATTGAGCAGATGAATCACCTGCTGCTTTTGACTGCATGCTACAGGTATAATTTCTTTTTTTAGGTCAATGCTGCACAGGTGCTGTGAATATGAAGCTACCTTGAAATAATCTCTAATGCTCTTTAATCTTTGCACATCCTAACACAGCCAAGACTCTAAGAGCTGGATATCTGAAATTACTGGCAGACACATTTAGGATGGAATTCTTTAATTAATTATTTAATTAATTTTGCCTTCTCAAAAAATAATTTTCAAACATCATAATTCTTACACAACACATAAAATCACAAGCATTCCTTGATGAGGTTCAAAAAGGAAGGTTATCCTTCGGGGGCAGCAGAATATGAAGAAGCACTATATTTATATGCTTTTTGCCTGTTTTATTAACAAACTCCCATTTGTCCCACTGTCTGACTTGGCAGAGAGCCCTGGGAAAGGACACTGAGCCAGATTTGTCTGTCCTCCAGCACTGTGAAAGAGGCAGGTTGCAGCTTGTATTGTCTTTAAATTGCCAAAACATTGCCTGCAGGCTTTTATGACAAAACATGTTTTGTTTTTTGTCTGTCTGCAGTCTGTGAGAAATACATTCACTCCTTTTTAAATAATAGAATACAAGCACAGGATAAAAGAGCAGGATATCAAACAATATGTGTATAACTGGTTTATAAGTGCAGTGGTAAAGCTTGTTTTAAATTGACAATATTTAGTCTGATAGACACAAGACAATCACAGAGGTTTATTCTGTCTTATTCTTGTTCTTCTTCCAAAACTATACTGCCAGCTTAACAGTTTCTCTAGCATCCCCCCCCTCCATTCCTCCAAAAAAATCCCATGAAAGTGAACAGTCAGCAGGGGAGAGAGGGCTGCCATTGTGGTGAAACACACAGAGAAAACGAACAGGGAGCTGTAGGATGAGAGGGCAGGTGTTTAATGAGCAGCTGTGGGGCTCATGGCCGAAACCTACCTGCTCCTCTCTGTTGTGTTTGCTGTTTGCGCTTCCCCAATCCTAACAGAGGGTGATAAATAAATGTGAAGACTGGCTGCAGAAATCGTCCGCTGTGTCATCAGAATGCCACACACAAGCTACCATTATGTATCAATGCTACTAATGCTGTTACGCAGCAATGCCCATTTGAGCACATAAGTTGCCGTATGCCTTTAGCTGATGAAGCTGATAAAGAGCAATATATTTAAGTAAGTCATTTTGAGTAAAATAAATTTGCTAAAATATGTTGCGAATAATATAAAGAAACATGTTTTGATAAGAAATGTATTTGCAGATGCAAGACTTGGTGGTCAATAGTTTTTTTACATACTAAAAGCACCAATTCGCTTTACATGCCCATTTACACATTTCAAACCTCATGAGCAGCACATGGCAGAAAAGACAAGTATGGGTTTCCTGGCTGTACATAATGTGTATTCTAATCCAAGGGCAGAGACTATGGTTTAACTCTTGAGTAAGGGCATGACATAACTATGCCTGTTGTACGTGTAAAAGTTGAATGTATTGCAATTTATCTTAAGTTACTCTCAATCGTTATCAGACAGAGGGTTATATCTGACATCATGGGTATAGTATGTCTCTTCTCTCATTGCTAGATTGGGGGTTGTTGTGTGTCATCATTCTCACGAAACTCATCTTTCCCTGTGATGGGTACACTGCCGTGCGCTCGGTACAGCTGGGAGAGGAATAGCCAGGTTACAAGAAATCGGCAGGGGGTGTTGTATGACTAAGCGGCATTTCGTAGAACCGCTTTAAGGATTTAGACGGGTGGGATAAAAGGTCACTCGTCTGCGCTTGCGAGCCACCCTGGGCTGAGGGGTTCAACAGCGGGGGTGTGTGTCGCGGGCAGGGTCTGGGGAGTGTGGCGGTTTCTCTGTGAATCATCAGACTCCCACAATGCACTCTGAGTCTGTCATTCTTGCCAGTCTTTCATCATGTCGTTCAGTGCTTCCTCTCTGTGCAGGTGGCTGAGGCATTTAAAACTGCTGTGGTTCAGACGTTAAGAGAATTAGTGCTGCTGCTTCTGCTTCTTCCACGCTGATGTTTCTACTGCTTCCTCTTTGCTGACCCCTCTGACACTTCAAATTTGGTCAGATCTTGGAGGATGTAATGAGACACATGCTCTGATAACCGCTATGAACTACAAAAAACAGGTAAATTATCATTAAGGCAGACAGACCATATGAGCTGCATGTAAGAGAGGAAAAGAGAGGAGTGGGAGAAGGGCACTCAAGTGGTGGTAGTGTCAGGTTCATATGCAATGGGGAAAAGATATAGGCCAAATATTACTTAATCATCTCTTAGGGAGAGAGAGAGCGGTACATTTTTATTACTGCATGAGTGAATTCTGAGGATTTTGTCTTTTGAATGTGCCTAAAATTAGCTAATAACACTGGCAGAGAAGTTAGGGATTCTCTAATTTAGTTACTTTTTCATTTGCCGGTCCTTGTATTTAACACGAACCAGTCTTACCACTAACAAATGATGGCTTCGCAGCAGCTTCACAGCTTCGTACCTGGCACAGTTTCACCAACAGGGAGCAGTATAACATAGAAGATGAACTGTCAGCAAAACAACGGGGGAAAAACACATATTACATAACGAATCTTTGAAAATGCTCACAATATTTTGTGTGGATAACTGTCATAATCATGTAATTTTTATCTTTTTACAGTGCTTTTTGTCCATGTGACGGGCAAGACACAAGACACAACATTGCTAAATTACTGACATTATCTTCAGAGTATTATTTTTTTTCTTTTGCCACAGTAAAATCCTTAAATTCATTTGAAATTTAACATTAAATGTATTAAGAGGTAGATTAAGTCAGAGTGGTCTGGGAGGCAAATGATGAGTGAGTAGAAAAAAAGTTCTCAGTAAATGTTCACTATACTTATTTTAGGAAAGCCAGCTTTTATTAATAATATATATGCAATGTTAACATCTGATAAGAGTGTGCTGTGAAATAAAACTACCATTGTGTCAACAAGCATACAGGCACCCTGCAGTTGCATTAATGCCTAGACACAGGTGGTTATCTCAGAAGTAATGCCCCATTGTTTTCTCCATTTTGCTTCAGTATCTCATCTGGAGTCAGTTTAGCAGAGAGAAATCAGAGGTTATGGAGGGAAATTTGCAAAACCCATCTGTCCAACAACAGACTGCACACTGCATCACAGGACAATGCAAACAATATGAGCAGCTGGGATGCTAATTGTTTTCTACTTACATTGCCTTCTTCTTGCATTGTTTCAGTTTTGTTTTTCTCTTTCACTAGTTTCCAACACTCTTTCACAAGTAAGATGTGAGCTGTTTATTTTATTCAATAATGCATTAAGGACAGCTGTGCATCACACTTCTTCCTCTTTAACTTACCATATTATTCAACACTGCATAGTTTCTACCCTGTAATTCCCTGTTCAAAGGTCTTTCAAGACTTTTTGAGGCGAACATTTTCCCCTTATGGAGAAATGGTAAAACTCCTCAGTGCTCTCAGGGGCCCATAGTCGAAATTCTCATGTCTTTGATGAACCCCAGTGTGTTCTGACCTGTCTGTACTACCATGACTTTACCAGCAGGGGAACTGTGGGTTCAAGCGCTCAGACACCATTTGTGACTCTGTGTGGGCCACTTAGGTCTGTTCCCCGATCAGCTTAGTATGGTAGGAAAATGGCCTGGATGATTTCTGATGTCACTTCTGTTGAATGCTGAAATCAAATCGGTCAAACCGGTGGACCTCTGTGAGTCAGTCAGCCTGTGGCCTGAATCCCTTTTGTGGATAGCAAAGACCGCATAAGGCCCAGATCCTGGGACACCTGTATTGTGAAGCACTGGCACGGTTATATGGTCTTCACAGTGCGTTGGGACCGTCATCTTGTAGATTTGCCGTCATGCTGACTTCATGCATGTTATTCACTTCATTATTCTTTTTTTAGTTTGTTGCTTCTGTATTGTCAGGGTAAAAAAATCACTCTCACTATGGCAACAATCTTTGGACTCCATTTTGGAGGACACAGTTATTTTCGATGCAAAAGCATGCTAGGTACTGTATGCAAACTAAATTGGGAAAATTGATGAAGCACAATGCACAGGCAAACACGGCAGGAACTGGCTAATGTTGACCTCCTTGCTAATTCTTCCATTGACCTATTTACACCTTCCATCAGACCTGACATAAACTGAGGAGGATGTGATCTTCTGATGACCTATCACCTCAGTTCGCCAAACTACATGGCCTATTCGCTTGTCAGTCTGCCAACCACAAAATGCATTCAGACATGTAGCCTGTGGGCAGGTGTGAAGTAGGTGGAAAGGTTTGTGAAGGAAATGTCAATGTTTATAACTGCACCCTTCTTAACACAAAGTAATTGATTTACAAATATTTCCACCACAAAAAACACCTCTCTCCACATCCCCTGTAGAACTGGCTCTTTTTTTGAACTACATTACTATCTTTGCTATATAATGATAATGTTTGTTTGTTTCTGTGTGTGTGTGTGTGTGTGTGTGTATGTGTGTGTGTGTGAGTGAAAGTGTGCGTGTGCTTGTGCTTGTACGTGTATTGAATCAGTTCCAGCTTACAAATGCAACAGCAGTGGGCCACAGGGAGCTGAACCCAGTCTAGTTTCTTAACTTCACAGCACTGCTGTATTTCATACTGAATAACAGGCTGGTTCAATCAAAACACCTCTGATATTAAACATCCAACCGCCTAATTAGTTCTACTCACGCAAAGCATCAAATCTGTCTAAATCCAGGCAGACAAACAAAATGATCAAAATGCAGATGCAAATAAGAGCAATCATAAGGAAACAGCATCACACCTACAATGTGTTATCACAATACAGGTCAGGCTTTGGAGAGGTTTATTCCTTAGTATTCATATAACATCATGATTGCTGTTCTGTCAATTATAAAATCTCACACTGCTTCCCTGTCTTCTGTCTTTGAAGGCAAAGCAATGATGCTCCCAATATATAGACAAAAATGAGGAGAGACTGTAAATGACTCAAGAGAATGAGACAGAAGGCAAAATAAATGAACCCTTAAATTATGCCTGAAGAATCTGGTAGGCTCTGAGATAATTGAACAATTAATCCAAAATCACATCTGTTGGCCTTGCACAAGGACTCTATTTGTTTCTCTCTGTCAATACCTCATCTGTTTAATTAAAGGGAGGGAAAGGTGGTGGGCCTTTCAAGAAAGTGCACACTGCATTTTAAGCATATGATGTTCCTAAGTCACTGTGGAGGAATGTCAGTGTCATAGTAGCATGCAGTTTTCATGTGAAAGTGAGGCCAATTGGTCCCTGTCATGTATGTTTACATCAGTGTGGGAAACCACAGGATTTGTCAGCTTGCCATTCTGACCAGAGTGAATGCATTATTGAAAGAAATTTACTCTCTTGGGTGCTGTGACCAGTGTAAGCACATGAGTATGTGTGGGTAGATCTTCAAGAAGAAACTGTCAGGATCAAGGGGGTGTGGTAAGGTTCTGTATACAATAAATATGTACTGTGGTGTAGGATGTGCAGTTATCAAGGCAAGTCAGAAGCACGGTTGCTGTGCAGTGTAGTGGTAAGGAGGTTGCTGGTTCAGTTTCCTGCTGGATCATTGTCTTTTGTACCCTTGGGCAAGGTACCTAATCCAGAATTACCCCAGTCAATATCCAGCTGTATAAATGGGTAACAAGGAAAAACTGTAACCTATGTAGGTCACTCTGGATAAGAGCATCTGCTAAAATGCCAGTAATGTAATTTATTGACAATTCATAAACAGATATCTCAGTTTGGTTATTGTGGTCACTATTACTATTTGTAGTAGTAGTAACAGTAGCAGTATTAGGTGAATCATTTATAATGTGCTAACCAAAACGCAATTTCATGAACATAAAAATTACAGCCCTTTTCAATGTTTGTATTTTTGATGGCATCTAGATGTACTGAAATGTGGTTTGCTGTTAAAGTGAAGGTATTATGGTGAAAGTGGCATAATAGGTTTCATTTGTGAGGAAAATCTCAATGGTGACTTGGTCATAAATGAATCAGAAGTATACTCTTACAACAGCTGCAACAGCCTTGACTTTGACAACAGTGTCTTTTGATTAACGTCCATCCATGTGCAAATTCATTCAGGAGTAATTGGGCTTTGACAGTGGTCTTATCGGTTACCAACAGTGGTCATATAAACCCGCTCAGTCAGCTGTCTAAGATGCCAATACCAGAGTCAGAGACATATAAAGCATAGATTGTATCATGAGAAGAATGTAGTTAGTAGATTCCCCAGAGAGAAGACACAGAGAAACTGAGAAATAGGAGTAACTCTCTACAGAGCTGTAAGTGGCATCTAATGCGGTGTACAGTCATATCCCGCGATATGTTTAAATTGCAGCTGGATCAGTAATTACATTGCAGAGGTGAAGGGGGGAGAATGAAAGGTATTGATCTGTCGATTTTCCAGCCCACTCTGCTTAATACAATAACGTGACTCATTTGTCTGAAGGTCGCTCTTGACCCAGAGGTGTCATTTTACCTTAGTGTCTTTACCTCAATAATCTTTGAAGAGATGGGGAACGATTTCTGTTCCAAGACATGAAAAAGGGTGTTGCAAAATCATTACAGGTTCATCAAAAGAGACTATTCAAGCAAAACCTGCTTCTAATTAAACTTTACAAAAGCTAATGGAAAAGCTGTGGAAATTTTGTGCGAGCTAAACCTTTGAGTGCACTGTTTGGAGGCTATGAAATGTGTGTGCGCATTCTAACAGTAGTCACAACCAAGGTCACTGGATTATTTATGTATTTATTTTTCTCAGAACTGTGCATAAAATTTAATTTAAATTATCAGCATATAGAATTCTGAGTGGTTGTCAATCATGTTCTTGAATGAAAGGAAAAAATGAAATTAAAATAAAGATGGGAAAGTTGTGGCATTGTTAAAACTGAAGCCTGTACAGGTTTTTTTTTCCCTTGTATATGACAAGCAAGGGGTGGAAGTGGTGTTGGTGAGCCAGTAGGGTGCAGTGACAGGGACACTGTGCTGTTGCAGGAGACACCATACTTTCGGATGAGACGTTAAACTGACTTCCTGACTCTCTGTGGTCATTAAAGATCTCATTACATTACTGTCATTTAGCAGATGCTCTTATCCAGAGCAACCTGCATAGGGTACAGTTTTTACATGTCATCCATTTATACAGCTGGATATTTACTGAGGCAATTCTGGATTAGGAACCTTGCCCAAGGGTACAACAGCAGTATCCCAGCGGGAAATCAAACCAGCAACCTTTCAGTTACGAGCCGTGTTCCTTACTGCTATGCTACAGTGCTGCCCCTGGCACTTGTTGGGTTCTGTGTCCTGACTAAATCCCCAAGTGTACCAGCAGACATGCATCTAAAATGGACTTATTCCACCTCAAACAGCAAATGAATAAGTAAACACAAACAGCTGCACCGTTCAGAGCTGAAATGGTGTCTGAGATGTGCTGGCATTGATTGACACATGGATGAAAGTGATGAGTCACAGGCTGGAAGAGCAGGTGGGCAGATTCTATTGAGAGAGTGGCAGGGAATAAGAACACTGCGTTTCACATATTCCGTTCCTTTTGTTATTGAAATTGTGTCTGGATGTTGAATTTGATGAGGATTTGGTTTGTTAATGCACTATTAATTATATACTAGCAGCTTTATCTTTGGCATAGCAGATAATCATAATGTAGTTGTAATATGCTTTTTTTGAATCTGCCTGGCTGGTTTTAAAATGTTTTCAGATGTCAAAGTTTCACAGAATCAAAATAACATATTTAAATGAGGATGCTGAAACTATAGGGAATCTATGCAAATTGTATTTTAAATAAGGCATAAAGATGGAATGCAGGGATATATAGAAATCTTCAGGCCAAACTGTAAATCCCTACTTCTAACCAATGATTTCCTGATTAACACACACGAGTTTGGGGTGGGGTGGGGGCCATCTCTGTGCAGGAATCCCACCTGTGTGTTGCTTTCACATGAGAATTAACCATGGAAGACCGTACACAAGTGTTCAAATGAAAACTCGTTTTAATGACCTCATTCACCCCATGCACATCATCTCTCTCCTTATAATTTCTAATCTGTCCTTCCTTGTGTTTTAATTCTTTTCAGAGCATACTTTGTTGGTACACAGCAGGATATTTGCTTACTTAGTTCAGTGTCTGCTGATGTGAATCCTTCTTTCTCTGTGGTTGTACCCAGATTCTTTTATTTAATGATGCAACTTGGATAATGTTCTCTGCGGTGTTCTCACTACAATAATGCACTATCCTGGGGGGCACTACTAAGTGAATATGGAGGAAGGTGCTCCCAGCAAAGCTGCAACAGAACTAGCTAATTACTTCTCTGAATAGCATTAGGTTAAAATGGTGCTGTGCCTCTTGTGTTATGTCTTTAACCTATGCAGTTTCAATAGATTCTTTGACATTCTTTGACATTTTACTTGGTGAATGTACTGTATGCTATTTAAACATTCTGTATAATTTAAAATACAGTTCAGTAATAAATGATAAATAATCAATGGCATCATTATGCATCAATAAATTGCATTGTTGATGTTTACTTTAAGTGTTAGTAAATGTGTTATGAAGGATGAGGTCAGGTTACCATGTTGAGACAATTCCACACACGGTTAAAATATGTAGTGTTCCTATATTGTAAATATCTCCTTCCTAACAATGTACATCGTAACCTTGCAATCAAGGGCTAATTCTTGACAAAGTAATAGCATTCATTCATTTTGGACTAAACATCAGTGTATCTTAATTACTCAAAATGCAGTTCCCTTTGGATGCTGTCGCTTAATTAAAATTTGCGTCATATTCTTCTGGTGCCAAGATATGTTTGAGTTGCAATTGTCATTGAACAATAATCAATAAAGTACTCCAATACAACTTTAGACAATTTTTTGTGAGCTCTGTGGAGATAGTTCCTGTAAGCATTGAATGACATTTATTTATTCTCAACCCATGCAATTAAATCCAACAACAACAAAAGCAGAAACAGGCCTAGGAGCAACTAGCCTTCTACTTAAACTAGAGCTTTGCTGTAGTCCATTCCTCAACCATTGAATATTACAGATTCCATAAATACAAAATTCCATCATGGATCCCTTCATGTTGTTTCCCTAATAAGATATATTATTATAAGCTATTTATAATCCTAAAATAATAATATATAATAATTGTATTATTATTATCTTATATAATAATAATAATAATAATAATAATAATAATAACCCTAAGGCAGTGGATGATAATCTTAGCTGTGCCTCAGGCAGTGCAAAGGCAGGAGCTCATGCTGTTCTGAACTCCTACACACTGTAATTCTGCTAATGTTTATATTTTTATTCAGACTGCCACACTTTCTAAGGCAGACCCTCTGTGGAACAAAATACAGGCCAAATCATGGTAATTTTGTGAAACTGCAATGACTCCTCATATCTGTTAAATTCAATTTGATTTTGAAATTGTGTATTTTATATATTTTATGCGCACAGCTGGAAAATGGAGCAGTTCAGTTTGAGTAAAAATGCTTAGAGATAAAAAGCAACGGCCTGACCCAAAGATTAAATCCCAAATCACAAAGTCACTTCTTCAGTTATTACCCTACACGGCTGACTTGGTTAGCTTTTTGTGCCCGAGTGCGTTTATCTGTGAGAGGGCCACTGTAGGAGATGATGCATGTGTGGCGGCATGCACAGGAAACAATTCATCTCATCAGGTCAGCGCCCTTTTCACACATGCTGCTTCCTCTCTGATGAAAACCCTGTCTCTCTAGATGAGAGTGCCCACACACTCCTGTGTGCTCAGAGGCCCACGGTTGAGTCAGGTCTGTACCTGAGCTGCAGCCTTTGAACCAACAGAGCACTTACAGTAACTATATTATCTCTGAGTGGTGTTACAGTATTCACCATAGGATCAATGCTCTGATTCAATATGAAACTTCTCTGCTCATAACCAAATGTAAAAAAAAAAAAAAAAAAATCCTGCTCTGTAAATTTGAGTTTGATGTCTTTTCTCTCCCCTCTTTTCTACCCCCCTCCCCTTTTCTCAAAAAGGTAGCCTCCTGGTGTGGTGAATCGGGCTGTGTGATGGTATTGTTCACTCGGGTGAGTCAGGTCAGCGCCCCATTGATGCCGGAGAGGATCTGTATGCTGGCAAGAACTGTAAGATCGGGAGGAATCCGCCACAAAATAGGCCAAACAACCTCAAATTGAAAGACATACTGAATATAGATATGTTTTGGGGTGGCAGTGTAGCATAGTGGTAAGGAGAAGAGCTCGTAACTAAGTTTGCTGGTTGGATTCACTGCTGGGGAACTGTTGTTGTACCCTTGAGCAAAGGAACTTAATCAAGAATTGCTTCAGTAATTCAGTAACCTGTATGGATAACATGTAAAAAACTGAAACCTATGGAAGTCGTTCTGGTTAAGAGTGGCTGCTAAATGCCAGTAATGTAAAGTAACCTGTTGAACTACAGGTAATATTTATGTTTATATTTATATTAATTTATCTGTATCTTCAAAGGCAATATTGCCTTGATTGAAAATGGATGTCTGTTAAAAAGATTCATAGTGACACATCGGTTGTGAGGTTTTGAAAAGTCACCATGGTTGATCAGCGAGATGGAACATAGCATTGTTTCCTGCAAGACTCGGCTTGATCGAATGAACGGCCGGGGCTGCAGTGCTGTGGTTTGAGCTCCCTGCTGTCAAAGGCGACGTCTTAATTGCTGGCTCTTTGCCAGCTGCTGCTTCAAGGAGGCGACTGCAGCATTTATCTCCTACATCAGCCCAAACCGGGCCGCTGCGGAGCACGTTATCTACACCTTGGAAATGGGCGCATGATTTATCTTTCAACGCGGTGTGTTCGAAAGCAGCAGGAAAAAAAAATGGTTTTAAATGTCAAAGCAGTTTAAAAAAACACAAATCATACTTGAAAAGCCTGGACCCTATCCCTCCCGCCCCCACTGTCTCTCCATCTCTCGTTCTTTTTCTCTCTCTTTCTCTCTCTGCTGCTTTTTCAGCATTAGTTTGACAAAATGTCACTGTTGACAGTTTATGTTTGTGGCCAACACAGAGCGCACATGCATTTGTGTCAGAGGAAAGAGGGTGAACTGCTTTGAATTTCTTTCATGGGTGCTCAGTCGAGGCGGTTCTACAGTACATGGTGTGTTCCTGCAGGCTTTGAAAACGTGTGTGTCATTTCAGATTTGAGAAATTGTGTTTAATACACTTGCATCCTGAGGTATGTTACAGGTATGTTCAGACTATTCCATTCCAGAATGCATAAAACCTTCCTTTCTGGCAGTTACAAAAACAAAACCACATTGTAATCTAATTGTTGTATTTACATGTCACATCTGTTTGTGCCTCCATAAACTGCAGTGAAAGTTCATTTAATATGAAGATCAGCTTTCCACATCACTGATCATTACAGTCATTTAGTTATACCTACACGCCATGGTTCCCCAGCAAATTTACATTCATTTTTTCAAGGTTAATATAAACAAACTGTGCTTCCGGTAATTTGAAATGATGCTCATTTATCTGATTCTTGACTTAAATGGTACAAACGCCCTGTTTACCAGCTATCACACAGAGTAGCAAGTCCGTAATTGACACATTGTGCGCCTGTCTGATAATAACCATTACTGTGTCCTTGAAACAGCATGCTGACAGGTTCCACCTTCCGTGGCCAAGAGAGCAGTTCTATTTGAAAGCCATGAAAAAAGTGTGTCTGCTTTGTTGAGGAATCGGCACCATGTGCCTCCACTTCATCCATGCTGTGGAGCGATTCAGACCTCTGAAATAGAAACACTAGGGGGCGCTGTGAACGGTGACTTTAGGCAGCGCTTACTAAACGCCCCTGCCACATACACCAGGAGCATGACCCCTGCAGCTGGGAGGCAGGACTCTGACCTTTCCAGGCCCGCCCGTTTCCATTCAGACGAGTGAAAGGCAGATGGCAGCCATGTTTTTTGGAGAGCGAGTCTCGGCGCTTCCTCCAACCCGCCCACCCGTCGCAGACAGCTGTAGAGGAGCATCCGCTGCAGCCTGCCAGCATCTGTTTGATGATGATTGATCGATTGTTGAAACCTGGCATGACCATACAGTATGAATGCTGCAATCTGGAATGCTTTTCAAAAACAAATTGGACTTGCGGATACTCCGTATTATCGCCAACTGTACACATTTCACCAGATGTCTGGAATGAAGAATGTATTTATATTTTGTTACTAGTGCTGCGGTTTTTCTTGGTTTAGGTAAGCTGCAGATTTTCAAATAATAATCACACCATCATACATGTATACATCATAGATCATACATCATACATGTATTGAGACAACCAAATGATTGTATTGCAGGACGCACTTTAAAATCAGCTGACTTTACAGTTGAAGATCCAGCACATCATATGTATGGATGGTTGATTTAAAACTTGAAATGAAAAAAAAAAAAACTCAAAATTCATTGAAATGCAGCTGAGGTTTGTGAAATTCTATTCACAAAATAAACATATTTTGTGAAAGAAACGAAAAAAAAACAGGCTTCTTTAACAAAAAAAAAAAAAAAAAAACACATACAGTACACACAGTACTACAATATATACAAGATTATACCATAACAGATTACAATCTGTTTTTTAAAAAAGTAACATGTTCTCGGAGACACACCTCCAGACCCCTCTACAAAAGCTGTTCCCTGTTCTCTTTTCCCCCTGGCATAAGCCTAAGTTTAATTACACTTATGCTTGCTGGCAGAACAGTGACCCTGACACGGCGCCAGTGGGGGTAAAAAGCATTTGCTTCAGTACGGCCAGTGCATTCAGATTGTTTCCCATGGAACATTTATGAAGATGCGCTGGATCAGAGAGTTGCTGAGTGCTGTGTTGTGTCAAAAGTTAGTCAGCATGCAGCCATATTACTCATGCGCACACACATACCCCACACACACACACACACACACACACACACACACAGGCACGCACACACACTCTCACACACACACACGTACACGCACACACACTCTCACACACACACACAGGCACGCACACACACACACGGTCAGCCTAATGACCAAAATTAGCAAACTTGGACAATCTTGAACACTTGGGGGAAAAAAAACCCCCTCTGTGTTCTCTTTTATAATCTAAAGTTAATACCACTTTATACAGTATAGCTTGGGTGACGAATAACACAACAATAAAAATAATAGAAAATTAACTTTACACCCCAGCTCTAAACTAAGGGATCAAACTGAAGCAGTGAGCCGTTGTGCAGTGCAACAGCTAAGAACATGCTGGGAAATGAAGTCAGCGGCTCACTAGCGGATATGAGGGCAGACACATAGACATCGGTTAAGCAATACTCAACCACAGAGGTACGCTCGCTGCAGCAGGGGGATCCCCCTGACAGCAGACCTGCCATTTATCTCCAACACAATCAGCGCTCTTGACTGATTCCAGAACAGCCCTTGGCAGTCAGGGACTGAGCAGTGAGGAAGTTGCACAACACAGAATATCCCACCCTATTGTAACAGTGCAACAGATATCTGCGTTTATGAGTTGTGTTAAGCTGTGAAAGAGCTGAAATACAATATAAAAGTGTGAAAAGATGTTAAAACAATACATATCTATCATACAGAAGATCTGTATTATTCATTTGCTGATGTTTTGACCAAATAGCAAAGAAGTAAAGCTCATGATGAGATGATCCCGACAACCGTGCAATTAAATGTAGAAAGGAAATGAAAAAGACATTTTGCAATGCCCTCTGCTGGTACAATAGAAAGCCATTTTCTTTTAAATTATCATAATTAAAATAAATTAATAAATAAAACAGATAAACATAATGATATACCAATGGCACTTGAAGAACACTGGGAAACAAGATGTTTCTTTGATTAAAAAAGGACCATTGAAATTAGTTGACCACATTTTTTTGCAGCATTTTTGTAACATAGGTGGTTTTGGAATATTTACCAATTACAATGACACCTACTAATTTTTACCCTTTTGCCTGATCAACATGGTAGAGACCAACAGACACACATTGACACTGAGTTTAGAAAAATCTGGCCATGTACTGCATACCTAAAATTTTGACTGCGAATGTTATTTATAGTTGTTTTCACAAAAGCATTACAGTCATCCCTAAAACAATCAAAATGAAATAATACACACATAATAGACATCGTACATTGCACTTCTGTATTGAATCATGTACACAGTAGTCATTTTAGTGCTATTAAGGGCTGATGTGTGTTCAAACGTGGTTAGTTGTATCTGCGCAACCATTTTTTTAGAAGCACCTTTCATTAGCTCTTTGTAAGTCTCTCTAAATAATAGTGCCAGCTAAATGATAAAATGTAATATGTAAATGGACTCTTAATAGCACATTGCCACTTTAAAGACAGCAACACTAAATAATCACACACTACCATTATGGCACCTCTATACCAAAATGAATCATTTCTGTAATAATGATCAAAAGAAGACAACAGTTGTAATTTCAAGCAAGTATCCTAAAACAGGAAATGAAGACCATAAAGATCATCTCAGAGTGAGAAAGAGAGACCGTGAGAAAGAAGCTCAGATATTGAGATCTGCACTGCTTGTTGACTGTCAGAATGAGGATTCTGTAAATAATTTCCCAAGCTTCTATAAACATCCACCTAACCTTATGAGGTCCTTTTTTGGTATTCGCTCATCTTCAGACAGATACTGAATCCCTGGGTTTTGCTTTAATTAAAATGTCAGTGTTGCCAAATAACTGACAGTTATCTATGCCGAAGTGAGGGGCTCATCAAAGGCCTTGCTTTAATTACACTGTAGAATTATCTTTATCTTTATTACTATTTCATTGTGGAGTGCATTGCCGTGGTAACATATAAATTACAGAGAAATAAGAGGTATGCTATTGTATTCTGCTTGCTCTTTGGTCTGAATTGACAAACTCGTTAAATAGGCAGTCTTCCTAACAAGCTGAGCATAATCCATTTGAGAATGCTGAGTCTAATGAGCGGATAGCCTGAATTAGGGTTATAGGCAATACAAGCTTCAGAACCCCTTTGGCATTTACTGTTTTGGAGAGAAGTGTACAACAAAGAGTTTGAGAGCTTAGCACTTGCAGGTATGCCTAAAGGGCACCTAATACTCGATTAAAAAGAAAAAAGTGGCATCATTAATATGAAACTCTCTGAAGCACTTATGACACTTATGTGTTGATTTATAAATGTTCCTAAATAATAAGTTTAATAACAATAACAATTTTAGTTTAACAGTTTAACAACAATACTTTTCATACATTTGTTTCAAAGCACCTTCCACAAAAGATCATAATATGAAGCACAACCAGAATAAAATTATTATAAACTGAGGAATACACAATAAATAACACAATAAACATTATAAAACTGAAAGACACCGGAAAAGCAATAACAATTATTTAATTTATGCTTGTTTTTTTAAAACAAAGCAGACAGCAGGTTACAAACAGTTGAAAGTCAAACTGAAGAAATGTGTCTTAAGAGTAACCTGTCTCCACAGCTCCATAATGTTCTTGGGTAAACCATAACACAGGCCGATTCTCTTTACTTTTCAGCCCGGGGGCAGAGGAGCAGAGAAGGGTCTTGTAGATTTAAGTGGACATTCTAGAATGTAAGGCCTGATAAGTCATGAAACGTGTTTCAGTATCCTTAAAAGACTGAAATGATTACTTTTTTGATAGTAGCAGAACTAAACTAGCTACTTAGTGTACAATTGAAAACTTAGAGCTGAATCGAATATCAAGGTTGTTAGGAACATGCTTTACATTGGGAATGAGCCAAGGAGAGCCTCTGGCAGACATCTGTATGGTCTTCGTTAGTGCTGTGTATGTTGTACACAACAATTGGGATACTCTTTGTGTGTTTGTGTTGGCAAATATTATTTCTGTATATTTTTTACATAAATATGTTCACCACAAAAATGGAATTGGAAACTGAGTATCAAAATGAATGCTAATATGATGAGACAAAAATATTTTTTCACCAATCTCAAAAGGTTTGGACCCTGCAACAGAACAAGATCAATGTGAGGCCCAAAGAGTGAGTATGCCCTGCAACATGTTGCTTAAAGTTTCAATAATATTAAGAAACTCTGCAACATGAACATGAGTAAGATTGTCACCATGAATACTGAAGTCACCAAGAATTTGTAACCTGTCAGATTTTTATACTACTGAGGGCAGGAAGTCAGCAAACTGTCAGGAATAATTTGATTTCAGGGGCAATAAACACGGGTACAAAGAATAGGATGGAGCTTATGCCAGTTTCCATTGGCATAACTGGTGTTCCATTTTACCAGTCAAATGAAAAGTTTACCATGCAAATCAAATAAACTTGGATTGCATACATAGTGATGAATATCATTTTACATTTTTAAAAACAAAGCCAAATGTGATGATGTTGTAACAAAAATATTTTATTTAATGGCCAATTTGAAAAGAATGTGTATGGCCAATACCTTTTGCAGGCTTAAAACTAAACTAAAATTAAGAACTAAAATATTGCAGCTATTTTCAAAAACATAAATTCTTTGCTACCTTAAAATGTAAATTAGATTGGAAATGCTTTTAAGCCTAACGAGAACTAAAATATTGTAGCTATTTTCAAAAATGAAAACAACATTTTTCTGCTGCTTTAAATTTAGGTGGGAATTATGCATGAGCCTAATTAAAACAATACTGCAGCTATTTTCAAAGACAAAGGCTGAGTATAATCCATTGACTTCACCTCTACCCTTAGGTGTAAAGTTCCTCACCCCCTTGCAATACCTACATGCTTTCTGCTCTACCAGTTATTTGTTGGTTTGGTCCAGGCTGTCCAGCAGCAGTTGCGCTGTGTCCCCTGCCCTGCTGCCCTGGGGACATTGGACTCCTGTGCCTCCAGGTTAGCCGCAGGGAGTACTGTCACAGTCAGACTCACCAAGGGATGATGAACACAGCAGTGGCACACAGAGGCAGACCTGTTTACTGAAGGAAAATGGCTGGCAAACTTCCTCAAAACAGTTTACAGATATATTAATACTGCAACTCATATAGTATGTTTCATAATATATGGCACCAGTCAAAAGTTTGGACACACCTGATTAAGGTAATGGGAAACATACATTCCAAAACATTTTAATCTGAAGACTTATGCTTAAATGCTTGAAATTTGTTTCTTAGACAAATGTCAATCGTGGAAATGATGCCTATGAATGAATTTCTTTCCACTGTACTGTACATATACTATTTTTTTTTTCATTTCACATTTCAAGGAATTGTAAGAGCATATGTGAAGTGCAAACACAATGCAATAGGCCATGGCTGGGTTCAGGACGTCCAAGTCGGTAGCTCTGCCACCGGAGGACTTATGGCCTTGGATGAACCGAGAACCAGAAACATCCCCAAACACTCAGAGACCAGGGTTATCTACTGCATTGGACGATGTGCACAAACGATACTTTCAGTCAGCCAGTCCCATTAAAGTTCTGGCTGAAGTGCAATCTGTACCCTAAAGACCCTGCGCAGTCATAGCCATCAGCTGTTTTCCCTTTTCATCTCGGAGCCAGCTCCTGCACCATTTCTCCACGTCCAACCCAGCCAGGTCTAGTAATTGAGTTGTAATGGCCTTGCATGGCTGACAGCTCCGCTCTCCTCTTCCAGCTGGTAATTACGAGTATCTGTGTGCAGTATGGTTTTGGTGGAGACGGGTGGGGGCTTTGCGGGCCTAATCTCCACAATCGCAGGCTAATGACACTTTGTTAGAGCACAAAAGGAATTCGGCTTCTGAGCAGATTACTGTACCGCACACGGCCACGGTTGTTAAATCACTGAGTGGAGCGGATCGCAGCTGCGGGCAAGAACACGCAGCACTGGTGAAGCCTTGTCTCTCTGGCATTTGTAGTTCCAATCCGAGCCGGCTGCGGATATCTGTTCCTAACAGGAGTGTGTTCTTCCTCTCTCTGTGACAGAGCCAAGGGTACAGCTCTTTCCCGATCAAGTATGAAGACATGCACTTTTTAAGGCCAGCTGAGTCAGTGCATCAGTACAAAGGAATGGGTTAGGGACATCTCTTGATCACATGAATAAAACCCAGTACCTGAGTGCAGCATTTGTCTAATGGACTCAGGCCTTTACTTTAATTTATCACTGGCATCGAATTCAAGCCCACTTCCTCTATACTAGAGCTTGAACTTCAAACAGACATTTTTCTATTTGGCTTAAATGAGTCTGTACGGTTGAGTCAGCTCAAAAAGCATGCCTCAGTTTCCCAGTAGTGACAGAAACATCCAGGGCCAGATTTACCAAGGTGAGCCTGAGTTACTGAGGTTAGAGGGGCATTAAAAACATCTGCAATTTCAATTTGCCCACACTTAGAGTGAAGTTAATGACCAATTTGTGTAAAGCTTTGGAATGTAATTATGCAGTCACTCGAAATAAACACCCCATAGTTGTAGTTCGGGCACACACATGGTCTAATTCAGGCAAACATGTTGGGAAACAAAGGATTTTAGAAGAGAATTACAAACATGTTACCTATTACAATGCCTAAACTTAACTTGGAATCTCATCATGCAGAAAATAAAGTCACCCTGTATTACAATAGGAACAGCTGAAGCAAAGAAGGTGACATGATAGTCTGAGGTGCTCTAATTGTAAATGCAGTACTGGTAAGTACACTTGAAATAGAGTTTCCCCTCATAGACAAACAGGTGCATAATGCATAAGTAGAAAGTAGCTAAATTGCTGAATTGGTCATCTGAAGCATCTGAAAGCCTTTGAAAGTATAGTTTAACATAATTACTGGTATCCTATAACATATACTGACAGCTGTACCTTCAGGCAAGAGACAGCTGTGAAAAACAGAATTGCTCCAAGCAACACATACACTCAATGAAAGGCATATAGTGAGGCAGCTTTTTAAACATTTGACAGTAATTGGGGGCATAATTTGTTCTGCATTTTGCACCCAGAATACGGCTTTCATGGTTTTTTAATCAGTGTGTCTTCATCAGTTTGATTTTGGGGAAAAAAAAAGTACGATAGAACGATCTCATATCTTTCCAGCAAAGGGCTAAATTACTCTAAGAATCAGGTACATATTTTGAACACATACTGTATTCTGGAAGCATTGACACTGGAAATAATGCTCACATTAACATCAACAAATGGCTGATGTGTTCTAAGAATGTGTCAACTCAGCAGATGTTGTCACATCAGAGAGAACAATCACATGAACACTCATAGCATTCCTCTTCTGCTCTAAACCAAATTCTTACTAAATTCTTACTGCACTTACTAAATTCCCACCTGCAGCCTATTTGACTCTAACATCAACTCATTACATTCCACCAGTAGCCTATCAGAATCAACCTGTAAACCTTTACAGTCCACTCACTTTTAGAGACTGTTTTATGAGCTTGTGAGAGTGGCAGGGCACTGAAAGGTGCAATCAGGCCCCAACTAAATTTGGACATGACAGGATACATTAACAAGGCCATTGAACAGACGAGTGACTGATGGATGCCATCTACCTTGACAGCCCAGAACATTTACATTTAGTCATAAGAACAAATAGGTTATAAACATGAAGACATGCCTATCATCACCCACAGGCATACCTGGGTATTAGGAGCCTTTTGGCATTGTCTTACCGGTCATTTTTAAATCCTTCACTGTGATCTATGGGCTAATACTATAGGCTAATCTATAAACATTGAAATGATATCACTCTTGCTATACTACATCCAATGCTACAAGCAATAATAATACAAGAGTTACTACTGCTAATAATAAGTGCAAAGAGAAATGACCCTGACCCCGTTATTGCAACCTTGGTCTCAAGTGGTAAAATGTTGGTATTCCAATGCAGATAGACAAACATACTGCACAATGCCAAACGCGATACTGTCACAGAAAGGGTTACTGTATAATTTTAACAGTACAATATAGCAGTCAGAAATGATCAGCCTGCAGAAATATTCACTAAGGAGCCTTAGTACATGCATGTAATGTTCAATAATTAATTAAACCAGCATGATTAATTTGCCTAACGTTGTACATTCTTCCACAGTTGGATAAATAACCACAAATAATGTCTCCTGTGATACGATGTTCGATAAGATCAAATCCCCACCTGTCCTGTACTACAAGTACTTAGGTAATTGAATTGGTGGCAAGTGCTTGTGGTCTGTGGTGCTGACCACTCATGTTTTCTTTGCAAACAACAATTTTAAAATCATTTTGTGTGAGAACACTCTGTGTTTTAATGCTGTTGTTTAAAACGGTAGATCAACGGGATGACTCGATCATCCATTCCCTGCAGTCTAAACAATGGCTAGCTAGACCTGGGCAGGGCACAGTACTGTAAAAGAGCTATGACAGTTACTCTGGAGCAGTCGGAAAATGTCTCTGACTACTTTGCTAGGTAAATGTTCTGAACTTTAAATTGTTACAAAACCCACCCCAAAGAAATGGAAAAGGCCGTGGAGACAAGATACAGCCCGTGGTGGGTGAGGGTGAAGGAAAATCAAATTCCCAGGCCTCGCTTAGACGGTTTGGGCTTTACTGACAGAGTGCATCCAGCACTTTCCATTGCCTGGAAAGCCACATAAATCACTCCACAGTAATCCTGGCTATTCCAGAGACTGTCAGTGGATGTAATTGACATCTCACATCCATCAGTGTCCATATGCTTCAGTCAATTCCTGTGCGAGATGCTGCAGCTCATAAATGCTTTTACAAAATTCCTCAACACTCAATTTTAAATTGTTTGTTTCATATAAAGAATTCAATAATGTGTATAGTAAAGATATCATGGTTCATATGATTGTATAAAAATATATATATTTTCCATATTTTCTGTTTCTGTTGCTGTTGACTGTGTTAAAGATATGCTCTGTAATTAATGAGAGAAAACTTTGAACCACACAGACTCTCATGTATTTATTCATTTAAATATTTGGTATTAACATTTTAACTTTTAAATTTTATGCAGACACATTGAAACCATTCCCAAACTGCCTTGAAAATATCCCCTCTGCCTTCAAAATTAAAATTACAAGTGTCTTTCAGCTTGGTTCTGCAATGAGGACAAGAGTCTGCAATTTTAAGAGATGTGCATGAGCAGAAGTTAAGTCTGACTGCTAAAGACTGAGACCGGTGTAAGTGAGGTGTGCAGAAGCTGCTAAGATTTGACCCCTAAGTGATAGAGGCTGAATGCCAGCCCTACTACTCAATATCTGGACAAGTGCAGATATAAGGAACTGAGGTATATCATAGAAAGATAAAGTGTCATATCTTAAGTGTGAGTGACATCATCATCCAGGTTATTAAACTGTCATATTTACCCACTAGGAAAACAATTTATAATGCTTAAATGACAATGTACTGTCAACAAGGGGTAATTTGTTGCTGAGTAGTAAGAAATCCATCAGTTTAGATCACTATTGAAGGTACACAATGAGGGTGTTTTTGCTTAAATCGCTTTTTGCAGTATTACGCACTCCAAGAATGATGGAACTCTTGAAACAAAACCACCGGCAGGAGATTTACCTGATCTTCCAGCAGGATTAATCAGCATTCCTCATTCAACAACACCCAGGACTGCCAACACCTTAGCTCTTTTAATTAAACAGACCAGCCCAGCTGTGACCCATGGACACATTATACATCCATTACAGGTCTACCGATGAGCCGTTGAGATGAAGAAGAAATAAATCGTGCAAGAGAGGATGGGGAAAGGATTTCATACAGTAATCATTGGTGTGCCAAAAGCACCGGGCCTTCAGTAATAGGATCAGAGTCCCCGCCTCTGGAGTCTGACAGCTTGGTCTTAGTCCATTACTTTAATGACCAGAGGCCCTTCTTCATGTGACTGGAGCCTGATGAGGGCTGTATATCTGATATGCCTCAGCCCTCTTCCCTAGGAAGCTGCTGTGCAGCAGAGTAACACATCATAATAATACAGATAAGGATCACTGAGGAGTGACAGAGAGCTCTGCAGGGCGCATGTGGGATGGCTGTGTGTCCAGGGACATCCAAACCCACTGAACTCAATGGGTCAGCGATCTGCTTCAGACGCACTTACCCACGACCGATTACATAACTTACACCTAACACGTGGTTACACATAGTCATCAATTCATTTATACAGTTCTGCCAACTACAGTAACACTATGTTCAAAGGATTTGCTCCACATTGCTACACTCAATTTCAGGCAGTCACAATGTATTTGTGATATTAATAATACCAAACTCACCCTTGACTTTCACCCTTCACCGCAGGTTTGATGATCAACGGGGACGATCATCACAGTGAAATAATGCAAGAGGCTGTGTGGAAATGAATTGGTTACGAAACAAGACGCCCCCCATGACCGTGTCTATGTCCAACCATTTTGGGTTGTGCCCTTTGCTCAAGACATTATAGGGGTTCTCCACCCAGGAGTCAAATCTACAAACGTCTCATCCAGTTCCCAAACAACTTCAGCGAAAAACCTATTCAACAGAAACAAGCTGATGACATGTGAGATCTGAGTGCATAATCAAGTTTTATCTATTTCTATTAGCTAGTTCTTTTCTGCAAATTCTTACACATAAAATATATATATGGAATATGTGTTATGTCATATACTTTACCGCCTATGCCCCCTCTATAGCACAGCAGTGTTTCATGCAAATGTTTCATAATCAAATCAAATTGAACATTTTTTTTAATCACTGAAACATGCAGAAAATTTACCTTTTTATTTGGTGATGGCATCTGTAGTGTGTAGGGTGTAAATATGATCAGCTGTTTAATGATTTGGAAGAGACCCAATCTGGCTCTTAGTCAAGACATTTTACTTGTAAAACATGGCTGTTAATCTAGCATGTAAATTGCTACAAAATAAATTCCCCATAAAGGGCCTGCCCTTATGCATCACATGAATAATCATTCAAACATCAATATTCAACACAATTCAGAACATTAAAACAAAGTATGACAAGATAAAACAGAATAACAGCAAACCAAATCACCATCAGTCCCATATCCTGTCTGTCTTAATCTAAGGTAATCTGCTTCCACATCATCCGTTTGGTGGCGTGAAGGTAGAGTGTACAACAATGGACTCATTTTAATTATCAGTACCGCAAGGGATCTGAGTAACCACTCTTCAGCTGGAAGGGAACCAGAAGATGTCTGTCAACCACATTGGGCAGAGAGTCAAAGTCAAAGATCATTAGCCCAAATGATTGTTGGGTAATGTTTAATATATTGTGCAAGATATTTGGAATTACTATACCTCCTGACCTTGTCTGTGACTGTGTGGTGGCCTGGCATGGAATTTCCTGTGTTGGGTGAGATGCCTTAGCTACAGATGCATGAGCTACATAAATGGGGATCTTAATGTTAAATATCAATGTTCTTCCTAGTTAAACAAAAATAATAACTATGGATACTATGAACCCTGACAGTATGTCTTTGATTTAGAAGTCTTAACACAATTTCATGTAGAGCAGCAGGAAATCATAACCATAACATAAAAATTGAAGGGTGATGGATAACAGAAGTTCAGTTTTCACACTCAGCAAACATTTTATTATCTTCAAATATCCATTTTTCAGGTTGCCTTTGCTTTGTTCTTGACCCTGACTGTATGATTACAGACAACATTATGCTGCTTTTTTCAGCTTCTAAATTGATTCTTGAAAGTTTTTATCGATATTAATCACAGTCTTTTCCAACAACAAAGAAATGGAAACCCACTAAAGATGTTATAGAATGTTTCTTTTTGTTTCTATCCTTAACAGCATGCTTTTTCCCCCCAAAGTTGAAAAATTCTTAACAAAGCTTTACACAAGCTTCATGCCAGCAGGCTGAAACAAGGTTCCAAAATTCAATTGAAAAGTACAACTGTATCACATCTGCAGTTTTTACCTAACAAAATAAGCTCAAAAGCCCTGACACACAGATAATGAGATTTATTTAAGTAAATATGACAACACATTTATTCACACCCGCATAAACAGTATTCTGTAAATCCTTTTGTAATCCCTCTGACATGACATGATCTCGGACTTCAAAGGGTGGATCTGATTCTTCAGATCTTTTGCTTTTCTTTTGTGAACTGCTCTCATGAACCAGAAATGTTTTATTAGACTGAAGTCTGGAGATTGCCATGATTGAAAATATTTAGTTTGTATCTAGGTAGCCATTTATTTGTATATCTGTATGAATATTCTGGACCATTGTCATGATGGAATCTGTTTTTTTTTCCCGGCTTCCAGGAAGATTGGAACCAGGCTAAAATCTGTATGTGTATAAGTTGGACTTCACTATTTTCTGCATATGGCCTCCAGAACACAACCAAGAACCCCTTGAAATGTCTCATAGTGAAATTTTTTTTTTTTTTTTTTTTTTTACATCAAACATGACACTGATCAGTACTTTAATACACGTCAAAAAGGTTGCATTTTCTTTTCATGTGACCATAAGACATGCTTATAATTACATGAACACCATATTTGTATGGGGAATGTTAAAATGTACTTTTGTACAGTGATATTGCCTACAGAACTGAAGAATATTGTCTGATCAACAAGAAGCCTGTTACCTCACGGTTCCACAAATGACCAACGGTAAAACAGGGAGCACGGGAAAACCATCTCCTACAGAGCCCCTCAGCTGTGCAATAACTCAACTGTCGATGTTCAGGAAGTATTCAACCTCTTCTATAGTTAGTCTCCTAGAAACAAAATGTCACTGGGGATGGATTACTTGACCTCCCAGGATGCTAACTTTTCCTTGTTTTACAGGAGTCCACCCAACTCCCTCAATCAGACCCAGTTAACAAAGTTACCTTCAAAGCACTACCCTGGGGAAAGTCATAAAAGTTGCTAGCTTCAGTACCAATGGTTGACTAAGGTACTCTGGTACTCTTGGTTGTACTCTGCCTCACTTGTTAGTTGCTTTGGATAAAAGTGTATGCCAAATGAAAAAATGTAAATGTAAATGTGAAGATCATCTCAAAATTGTGTCTTTACATTTCAAAAGGAGATGCTCATAGCCCTCAGTAGAGTCAGTAAAAAAGTAACCACTCTCGTCGAATGAATACTAATACAAATGTGTATTACCATTACCTGAGTCTATTCTGCCAACTGCACTCAACACCACAATTTCAGATTGCATTGGGCAGTGAGAGCAGAGTTTCACTTTCTTAATGTTACATATGTGCATAATTTTTCATAATGGCTGACAACTGAAAGCCTCATCGTGTAAAGCGCCTGCCTTCATTTGAGTCCAATTATGATAACTCCAGTCAATTTAGTCTTATTCCCTTCCTGTAGGTACTGCCAAGATGATACTCTGTGCTGCAATTTGGCCCATTTGAATAACTCGTAATTTAAAGAGCGTGGCTCCCTGCTGTTGCTTACCCAGTCAGAAATTGTGTCGTGGCAGTTGAGAGAGGAAACTGTAAAATGACAAGGCTCACCCAAGGTTCACCCCAAAAACAGACATGTTCCCCCTTTATCCTTCTACCACATGACCACGACATGCATCTCCATGCTGGAAACGTTGGTAGTTTATCAATTAGCGGCTTGCAAATTACACTGCTCATTAGTCGAACAAAAGCTTTGGAGACACTGGCAGAACTGACAACCAGATGGGCAGTCAGGTCAACCAACAAACAGGTCATCCCTGTGACAAGACAGCCGACATGCAAAAATGATATCAGTAACAAAAGGAGTATTAAAAATCAACCTGAAGAAAAAAACTATTGTCCAACATGTTGAAGTATTTATGTTGATTTACTATTGCTTTACAGCACTCAACAGCAACCTTTGAGGTTGCCTTTAGCATTGGTGCTGTCTGTATGTGCCTGGGTACATGCTGTAAATTCAGAATAGCCAGGGATCAGTTTTCCATATTAAATGGTGCTGTACTGGACAAAAAGAAGTGAAAAATGGACAAGTCATTCCCTTGTGCAATTCTATTGTGCAAATATAGACGAGAGCTAATCACTGAAGTGAGGGAATTGATTTACACTCTATAGATTAGCTAACTGAGTTGACTGTCCAACCTAGTTTGGAAACTGTTGCTTTTATCCTGCATGTCATATGCACTGGTGACATTGGAGGATGCACTTTGAACAGTTCAAAACTACAGTCAATTTCCGGCACTAATTCTTGTATATTCCATTTTAGTTATAAAATGTGATAAAGAAATGGTATTATGCTTGTCTAATGTCCTGTCAAATTATCCACCAGAGGAGTTGTGACTATCTAATGTGATTTTCATTGCACTAAATAACTTCTGCAATCTGTTGTGCAGTTTAATGTCCCAGCTCCTCCAGAATTTTATCACAGAACATCATTCTCTCATCTGAAGCCATCCTCAGTTTTCCACTTGCATGAGCAATCATTGGGTTGGATTCAAATCCCTCCGATTAGTGAGGGATAAATTAATGAAGTAATTTCAGTGTAATTTTTCAAAAGTGTTTCCTATGGCTGAACATTACCAATGATTGTGTCCTCTGCATACACTTCTCCTGCCCACTACTTCTTAGACTAGATTCTCAAGTGCTCAAGCAATGTTGGCAGCTAAGCTGTAATTTGTCATGGTGCCACCCATACACAATGATACCTTTCACCTGCAATTCAGCTGGTTCAGCAACATTACAATACAAATGCATTAATTGATCTTTTTCCCCAAAGACTTCCCACAAGTTGTTTTTTTAAATTTATTTTGTAAATCTAGCATTTGAACATAGAAACTCATGTTGCATGACACCACACATTAAGTGGTTATATGGAGGAAAACTTACTGAGGAAGCACACTTTGTAGCAGAGTAGATGGAAGTTATACATTTATATAATGCTATGCTAATTTGGCTGTTAAGATCAGGCATCAAAATATTAAACCATGCATTAACCTTTAGTATCCCCCTGCTTTGTACTTGTAAGCCATAAAATCCTTGTTTTGTATTCAAATTCTTAAAAGGTACAGAGTCTATTGTTCTGCGTTTCAAAACTCTGTTTCAAAGTCAGGTACAAACTGCAGCTTAAAAATCATGTTTGTATCCTGTTGTTACACTCTGTTTGTCATGGCCTTGTACTATGACACATTGGTAACAGTTTACAGAGTATTTCTAAAGAATCAATGTTTGAAATAAAATATGATTACCGTAAGAAAACCTTCCTAAAAGGAATGATTACAGCAACACCTGTACTGTTCTGGTAAGCTGACAAATTTGCCCCAGTCTGTCCTTCCTGTACCTCTCCTGTCACAGTCAGTGTTTTATAACCGAGGATGAGACGATACATCAACCGCTGTGGCATGGCTGTGATGTATGTGAGGCAGCGTAATTACAGTGGGTCTGCTGAGTTTAGCAGCCCTTTCAGTGGACAGACTGAGTCTGTCTGCAGGCTCTGTCTGTTCGTCCTGATCCTGAGCTAACCGCTCAGAGCTGCACACTGTCTCTTCTCAGGAATCTGATTGGTTACTCCTGATAACAGCAGCTCAGTTGGCCCAAGTGTTGGGCTGGAGCTCAGCAGGGTGCAGCACTGGCCAGGACAGCAGCAGCTGAAAGCGGACCCTGGGCTGTGTTAGAACAGGCTGGCACAGGACCTCCTGGAAGAGCTGGAGGCCTAACGCCCACGCGCCCTGCTCCCCTCTCATTACCTGCATGGCAGTTCTCGCTATGAACAGAACTCTGCTTTTAAGGAGAAGAGCAGCTGAAGAATGTTTACCAGACTGCCAGGGGGAGAATGTCTGGAGCAGTCAGATGAAGTAATATTCTTTCTAAAGTCCATTTTTATAGTACTTCAATACATGAATCAAGCTGTCTTTCATACAGCACCCGTCATGAATATATTTGCTGCAGAGCACTTTGCAGATACAGTATCAGCATACAGACATGTATGCACAATATACAGATATAACAAAAATATGGGCTGAAAATTCCCTTAAAGAGAATTTCAAAGAACCCCTAGGAGCAATCCAAGGGTGATGGTAGCAAGGAAGAAATCCCTTTATTTTTTGTTTCAGAAAGGAAAAAAGGAAAGATCAAGCTGGAGGTATTAACTCAGAAAGTGGGTTACGTCCAGGAGAAATAGAATGAGGGGGAAATGAGGAGATTGGATCTTTGGGGACAGCTATGCAGCAAGGACATCTCAAGAGAAAAAGAAAAAACAAGAGTGGAAAATGTCCCTTCAATCTACTAGCGGCAACCACAGATAAACATTAAGAAGCTGCTATTCTTCAATAGATTTCCACAATGTTATGCATTATCAGGTAATAACAGCTGAGGCCTGCAGGATCCAATAAAGAAATCGTTCTCTTTGCTGATTTGCATGTTTGTGTGAGTCCAGAGCACAGAGAGATGTAAGATTTAGATGACTTCTGTGCTAGCCTGGGGAAGAGCTTGCATAAATCTAGAGTAGGAAGTGTTTAAATGGAGGCAAATCTCTTTTCTTACACATGCCACGCTCTCTACTTGAAAGCAAACTTCAAGGGGAGCCAAATATGTAATGCTGATACCTATTATAACCTGTTGTTAGATGGAATGCCAAAACACTCTGAAAGATATATCAATATAATCATGTGAGCGAAACAGTCCCTGTTGCAATGTTTCTAGAATGCCAAGATAAGCCTTGTGATTTTCCCTCTGAACATTAATGATGATCAGAGTATATTTTTTTCTTTCTTAAGGAGGGGACTGTGAAAAGGTAGAATAAAAGGTATGAACGAGACATGAAGCTCAACCAAAAATTGAATAATGTGCAGTACATTGTAAATGTGTAATTTTTTTTACATGAACTTCTACACGAATCCCCTCATGTCTTTGTCAGCATATTGTCCAAGACTATTTAACAGAGACTGGGCCTATGCCAGCTCCTTGCTGTGGGTTTGGGACATAAATGAAGGAAAGAGCCAGGCTGCCGTTTGTTTTTCTCCAGCATCCACAGCCTCCCTGTCCTTCCAGATGGAGCCGCAGCTCATTGAAAGCTCCCAGCAGCTTTCTTTACTCTTTACTTAGAGGCACTGCCTCGTCTGTGCCTCCTGCTCCCTCCCCACTGTAATTACTCATTTGCTAGATAAATAGATAGTTTCATTATCATGGTCATTACTGTCTGTACAATATGGAGGCCATGGGCAATTTCATGCCCCTGATATTTACTGTCTTGACTCTATTAGTGCTGTGGATGCAAAAGTTAACGACTCTACAAGTTTGGGCCAAAAAAAGTGAGTCTGGGCTTGGGAGTGTTTTATTCACCATTAATATTATTCTGATCCTTATTATTAATTCCCTCTTTTAATTTACATTCAAATCCAAATGTATATATTTTCCAATAACACACCACTTAAATAGCAGCATGACCAACCAATGCAGGCTGGTCAATCAGATTGCATGAACTATCCATTCTGAACACCTTTGCAAGGGGGTTTAGATTTAATGTTTCTAATATTCATTTCCCCTTTGCATAGCTTCTAAAAATACACATGCACATTACCATTTCCAGCTACTAGCTACCAGTGAAACCAAGCCATTAAAATATGGCATGTAACTGAAATGACAAATTTATAGTTTATACTAGCTTGACCCGAGAAAACGGCTAATGGAGACTAATAAAGTTAAAGTATTGCTTTGAGTACTTTTAGTGCATTTAGCTGCTATTTGAAATGAGTGATATTCTGAAGTTCATAAACTTCATATTAAGTAATGTGCTGAAATAATCTGGACATCATTGGTACTATTACAACTTTCATGTAATTGTATCTATAAATTATGCTGTATATTGCTATAGTACATGTATTGTGTAGTATTTGCACTATGAATGCATAAAATAACACATGGTGACAATAATTTATATATCTGATTATTTATACTTGAATTTATATATTTATTTATAATTTATTTCAAATCAATGCCATGTACTCAGGAAAAAAAAAACCTTTTTACTAATACAAACATTTTGAACTGAACACCAATCTGCTGAGTAAATCTTCCTGTAAAACTGTATAAAGTAAACATCCGTTATGGACTGGAGATTGGAACTATACAATTTCAGCAAAGTTGTCAGAACAGAAACTCCATGGCAGCTGCTATTGCTGTTATGTCATTCACTGCTAACATCTGTAATAATATATAGTGATATGATATTGAGATAAGGGTAAAAGCATTTTTTGAACTTAATTTGAATTTAAGTCAAGAAACAGAACAACAGCACAACATTGGCAGGTGTTAGATGAATCTACACCAATGCTGAAAAAAAAAAAAATTAAGTGCTGCATTAGGAAAAGTGCATGTCAATATATTTAATAATCTTTCAGATTCTTCTCCAAAATTATTCTAGTCACATACATACAATGAGTTGATTTTGGAAGAAAGCATTGTGTTATACTCCTGAGTTACTTTAGGGGTTGTGCAGCTGCATTAGCTGTAAGATGTAACCCTCTACAATCTATGTTGCTAGAGTAAAGACGTTCAGTGGGACACATGTATGCTTTTCCATATGTTAATACCTAACGGCAGAGAATAATGCAATAAAGTTTTGCCTTACACTACAGTGTTCCTAAAACACTTGGACCCTTGTTCAAAGGAGGTCATGGTGCTGTGTGGCAGGTCAGTTTTAAGGCCTCGTGTGTCACTTTTTGCATCAAGATCGTTACCACAGGTCAAATCCGGTTTCCAGCAGTCCAACGCTGTTCCTGCCTCGGCTAGTGGTGGTGATGGGTGTTTTATAAATGGAGAAGCCATTGATCCATTGGCTCCCGGTGGGTAGCACTTCTTGTCAAGGCAGTTAGGGGTCACCAATTATCCAACTCACTATTGATTTTCCAGTCCATTTGAGCTGTGCAGATGGAACATGACCACAGCCCTCCACCACTGACTCCTTCAGCTGTGTTGGAGTCTCCCTGGGCATAACATCCCCCCCACATTAAACAGTCTGTGCTGTTGCACTGTGGCTTTATGCCAAGCTTGTAACAATGCTTACTTGCTAATAAATGTTAACTGAATCTAATTTTTGTAATCACATTTTCAGGGCAATACGCAATTTTTCAAAATGCCCCGCTTCAGTCCCAGGGTTGTAATTAAGCTTGGGCTCTAAAACAAAGGACTTTTCTGTGATGTATAACGTATGGAAAGCACCCGTTAAGTTCACTTGCAGTTCATTTTATGCGAGCTTCTAAAGACCTCAGGGAAGACATGAATCAAGCTGCCCTCACGCCTCTTGTGGAGTGGAGACATTAGAGCCCCTCCTCTACACACATAGATGAAAGGAACCCACAATATGCTGCGGTGCTTCACGTTTTCCCAAGGCATAATGGCTTCAACCAATTAATGACATCCCAGGGTTAAAGAGTGACCAGCTGCTGATTTTGCCCAGCGCTTTCCTCCTTGTATTCTTCCATCCATTCAAAACCAACATTGTTCTTCTCTGAAAACTTCCATTGCGCATATTTGCAATAGAATTGAATTGGCTGCCAACAGATGAAGTGCACTGTATTGCAAACCCCCCGTCAAATTCTACAGAGGTGCTCCATTATTCTTCTGTTTGCTCGGAATATATTGCCGCTGAACACATCAAAGATCCATTGGGATAGGCAAATGGAGCCTGAATGCAAATGGACCTACGTTTTATGTTTTTAAATGAACTAAAATGATTCCCTGGTTAAAATATGATGTCTGCACATACATTTATTACTACCATCAACTTTTTCAGATGGAAATAAACATATTGAGGACTGTGCACCTCAACAAACTGCATTGGAGATCATTGAAATTAACTGATCTGCATTGATATCTAAGGTACAAATCCTCTGATGGAGAGAATGTGTGTCAGTGCACAATATATGATGGATGACATTCTGTTTCTGTGTACAAAATGTGATCCACTTCAGGGATAGTGGATAATTCCCAAGATCCTCTCATCATACCAGCACTTTGTTACAGCCTTCAGCACTACACCCTTAATGGGTATGTTGGTCCAAAAGCTAGGGTGCTTGTCCTCATAACATTTTTTTTTGTAAAGATTGGCTTGCTTTACAGATTCTCTTGTTCATAGAAAGTCACATTGCACATATATCACAGTTTCTGCATTTTAGAACATCCAATAAGATTGCATGTATTTTATTGAATCAATTCAAGTAATATGTTTCTGTGTCTCAACCACTAATCAACATTACAGGGCTGCTTGTCCACCGGCAGGCCATTAAAATCAAACGATTTACTTCCTCCTTCCAGCACTGTCATTAACTCCATCTCTCACCATGGCACTCTCCACTACCCCTGCAGGCAGCCCGACGGCCTGTTCCACTGAAAACCTGGTTCCCTCTTCAGAATGGACATTATGCTTTGTTTAGTGTGTTTCGGCAGCAGGAGGAATTGCAAATGTGCTCAGTATGAAGGACGATAATGTTATATTAATCCCAGCGTGTTGCTCCAGATAAAAGCACCAACAAAATTAACATGCAGTAACACTACTCGACTTCACAACTGACCGCCTGTGTGTGAAGCCAGAGTTTTGTCTTCCATAATCTTTGACTTTTCCCTAACCACAAAACAGCATTTTGCAGATGTCACACAACATGGACCCTGAATGGTCTAGCAGCTGCAAATTTCTTGACACTTTATGTTGCCTTGCATTGTATTTAAAAGGCATTGGCAAACAGTTGTGAGTTCATGATGTGTCTACCTTAGTTTCTTCTAATTAGTTTAGCTAAATGATTCAGCAGACAGTTAGAATTTAGTTTGCACTTTGACAACAAGAAAAAAAAAAAAAGACTTGATATATTGAAATCTGTGCTGGGTTCATTTCAGAGCTCCTGATGAAGTCCTGATGGGAGGGTTTGAAGGTGGAGACGGGTGAAATGTGAAATCATTTCCACGGCATGTGCTACTCTTTCAAATGCCAATCAAGTGCTAAAACAGATTACATGGCAAGTAATTATCCCCATCATTGCTCTTTGATTGACGCGTAGAAATGTTTTTGTCATTAACACACATTAGGTTTTGCATTATTTTGAGGGAAAACAAAAAAAAACTGATGGAGAATGTGTTTGCTGATGTATTAGCAGCATGAATGTGATCACTGTGATAAACTAACTTTGAACGTGAGTGAGAAAGGCAAACTGCCAACTCAAGAAGTTTGCCTACATTTGCAACCTGCTCTCAAATATATGATGCAAACAGCATTATCTTACTGCGAAAGAAAGAATAGGATATCTTTCTCGCCAATCACCTCACAAGCAGAAGAAATGACACAATGACACTCATCTCTGTAATGTCAGTTTTTGAAAGATAAGGCCTTTTTTCCCATAACCTCTTATACTAATATTAGACAGAATTAATCTCTTCCATCTTCACTGGCTGCCATTTAGCATTTCAAAATGAAATATCTCACACTGAAAAGAAAATGCCACCAACGCATCATACATCCCAAAAGACCCTCCCACGCTTTCTGGAGCATTGCCAGCATAAAATAAATGTCCCAGCCAGCACAACACTTGCTGGCTTTAAGTTGTGGGCACAAAGCAAAATTGTGGAGTTAAGTATTCTTTGAATAACAACTGTTTCTCCAAACCTCATTGACCCCTCTGGAAAGGAATTAATAAGAGACTTTTACAGTGCCACACAGCTTGCATCTTTGATACACAACATGAAATGGCAAATTTAATTTTTTTAACCACACCATGCCTATATGTCAGCATTTGAATATTCAGCAACAATGAATTTAGGTACATTAAAAATAGTAAACAATATCATGACATATACATGCGTATGTGTATGTTATATACAACATGGATCACTAATTGTGTGATCTAAAATATTAGCCTGCAAGTTGTCATTTTTACAATAGCCTGTTTTCAATGTTTGGATCAGAGAACAAGAAATGCTGTAAATTGATTTCTTTGTAATCACAGTATGAGGCCTACCGGTGTGGGTCTGCTCATAGTACGCTTAATTTTTACTACTGACATTGCAAACAAAGATTCGGAGAAGAAGATCAGATGACACACTATCCAAACCAAGAAAAAACGGTCCCATCCACGACTATAAAAATTCCACTTACCACTTCCTTTCCATGTGAGCTGTTCAAAGCATCCCTCCTCTATCCCACCTCCCCCCTTTCTTTTCCCTGTTTATACTGTCTACATGGGAGGTCAACAACCTCAGCCAATGGCGAGGAGCAATCTCTTTGTTGGGCTCCAAGCCAAATAATAGTACTGCTATAAGGACACCTATAGGAGGAGGATGGAGAACAGGCTGCAACAGAACACCACAAGGGAAGTGTGGAACGGCATGAGGAGAATCATCGGCTACAATCAGACCAGCAGCTGTGTGAGAGAGGACAGTGTGGTCAGGGCCAATGAGTTAAACCTGTTTTTCAATAGGTTTGACACTGGAGCCCTTGCCCACCCACCCCCCAGCCCCTCGACCATTCACACCTCCCAAATCACCACACAGCCCCCCTCCAGACCTTCTCAGGTCCCTGTATCTGGAACTGCCCCTCCCCCTCGCCACTCCCCCCAACCATCACAGCTGACCAGGTGAGAATGCAACTGGAAAGACTCCACTCAGGCAAAGCGGCAGGCCCTGACGGCGTGACAACGGGGGTGCTTAAGGGGTGTGCCGAACAGCTTTGTGGAGTCTTCCAAAACATCTTCAATCTGAGCCTAAGACTTGGAAGGGTCCCCACTCTCTGGAAAACGTCATGCCTGGTCCCTGTGCCTAAGAGGGGGCCCCCCAAGGTTTTAAATGACTACAGGCCAGTGGCGTTAACATCACATGTGATGAAGACACTGGTCCTCTCCCATCTCAGACCCCTGGTCAGACCAGCTTTGGACCCCCTGCAGTTTGCTTACCAGGAACGCATCGGAGTGGAGGATGCCATCATATACCTGCAGCACCGGGCCTACTCCCATCTTGACGAGGCTGGGGCCACTGTGAGAGTCATGTTCTTTGACTTCTCCAGTGCCTTCAACACCATACAGCCTTTATTGCTGGGAGACAAGCTCAGATGCATGCAGTTGGATGCTCCGCTTGTGACCTGGATAACTGACTACCTGACCAACAGACCACAGTACGTGAAACTAGGGAGGAGTGTGTCAGAGACAGTGCTGAGCAGCACAGGGGCCGCACAGGGGACCGTTCTCTCTCCCGTCCTGTTCACCCTGTACACCTCCGACTTCAGGTATAACTCAGAGTCATGTCACCTTCAAAAATTCTCTGATGACTCTGCCATCGTGGGGTGTATCAATGGGCAACAGGAGGCAGAATACAGGGGATTGGTGGACCGCTTCGTGGAATGGTGCAGCCTGAACCATCTGCAGCTAAACGTTAGCAAGACGAAGGAGCTGGTCGTGGACTTCCGCAGGCATAAGCCTACTCTGATCCCTATCTCCATCCATGGCGAAGATGTCGAGGTAGTCCACTCCTATAAATACCTTGGAGTGCACCTGGACAACAGGATGGAGTGGACTAAGAACACAGAGGCCCTTTACAAGAAGGGCCAGAGTCAGCTCTACTTCCTGCGGAGACTGCGATCCTTCAACGCCTGCAACAAAATGCTGCAGATGTTCTATCAGTCTGTGGTTTCCAGTGCCATTTTTTACGCGGTGGTGTGCTGGGGGTGTGGTCTGAAAGCTGGGGACGCTAACAGACTGAACAAGCTCATCAGGAAAGCCAGCTCTGTCATAGGAGTTGGAATTGAGCTGGAATTACTAGGGGTGATGGCAGAGAGGAGGATGCTTAACAAACTGGTGAGCATTCTGAACACCTCCCATCCCCTCCACGACAGGCTTGTGAAGCACCTTCAGTGGCAGGCTGATCCCCCCCAGATGTTCCACCGAGAGACACAGGAGGTCCTTTCTGCCGGTGGCCATCAAACTCTACAACTCTTCCCCTCTCTGCCGCAACATGGGATTGAGTGACGCCTGGTGCCCTGTGCTGTTCCCCCTCACACTTACTCACTCTGGTCAAGATTTGCACTATACAGTTATTATCGTCATGCACATTGGATTACAATAACATTATTATATATGATATACTATGTATATGCTCATTGCACAGTGGACAATAACCTCTCTACCTACCTCACTATTCTCTTGTACATCATTATATGATACTTAGATAATTACTGCACAGCGCAGAATTGCACAAACACCTTTATTCTATTTATTTTCTTATTTTATACCTTTCTATTTATTTTATTTTATTTTATTCTATTAGTTTTCGATTTGTGCTGGATGGTGCTGTTGTGACACCCAAATTTCCCTCGGGATTAATAAAGTATTTCTTATTTTTATTCTTATAACCACAGCAAATGCAAGATTCATGCTCCGATTGTATGGAAATGAAATCTACTTAATTATTATCATTATAAGTCCAAACTGCCAAGCGCAGAATGTCCTATTTGAACTGCATATTATTAGAAAATGTTAATATTTAGCTCAGTAGAGGTGCAGTGTCCAGACAACAGAATGCATGCAGATTCAATACCTGAATGCAACATGAAGATACCCGTGCCCAGGTATAGTTTAAACGGGTGAGTTTTACATGCAAATCCAAAAGGCAGCGTAAGCAATGAGTTATACCCTGCTGATTGGGTATTACAGCACAGCTTGTGTGCTGCTGTTCCAAGACTCCTGCTCACAGTACATAGTGATTTGAAAAACCAAGGTGGTAGTTGTTTTGTCTGAGCAGTTGTTGACCCAGCATACTGCATGTTTCACATCTTGCTCTCTCACCACTGCTATCATGTAAGCTGAAGCAATTTCCTATTCTCTCCTGCCAGCACTGCCTTCTCTTTGCCACACAACATTGATTTTATTTACTTTTTCTTTTGTGTTTGAACTTTTTGCAAACCTTTTTTTTTTTTTTTTACTATTTAACTATTTTCAGGGCAAAAACTATAGTTATAATCCCTGTTAAAAAGGGAGTGTGATTATCTTTTGAAGATGAATGCTTCTGAGTGAGCTTCAAGTGTCTGTGTTAGTCTGGTAATCCCTCTGATACCATTATATAAGGTGTTATCAGCATCTTTATCATCACTTTAACATTAACATCAACTCTTGATTGATTTCTATAAAATCCCGAAAGACAATCAGTCAATCAATCAATATGCATATCATTTGAATGCACATTGCTCTCATGAAACGTGTTTGAGCATGATTAATAAACAGGGTTTTTTCCCTTTGCAAACACTTCAAACAACAGTAATAACCTAGTGAGATAAAGAACCCACACTGATATCATTTCTGCTGCTGTCATGGAACACAGTTTTCAAAAGATTGTTTTTCATCCCTTTCTGAAACTTCTGGCCAAATATGTTTGTGGAGAGGGCAAAGGAGTGACAGCGTGTTGGGCCCTTATCAATTCGGTTGTCAGGGAGAATCAGCGAGTGGAAATGTAACCGCAAAATTACAAAACGCGGGTGTGTGGTAAATGACAGGCCGCAGAATGGAGCGGGGGCTACCTGACGAGCAAAGGAACAACACGCTGGCCTCTCCTGGGTGCTCTCGGTAAACATGTCTCTCTCCCGTCACTCAGCCAAATTGTGTTCTCTCTGTCTTGTATCTCTCTCTCTCTCTCTCGCTCTCGTTCTCTCTTTCCCTGTCCTATCAAACAGTGGTAGCCCCACTCTCTCCCTCTCTTGTGTCACTCTCTTCTGTCTGATTAGAGCACCTCCTTGCCGCTGTGACAGCCCTCCTCAGCCATCACTTCCCGCAGGCACCTGCCTGCTCCCTTTTAAACATGCAGCGTTTCATTATATTAGTGCACTATTGGGGTAGACCATCAGAAATACTTATTATGATAAGTGATTTATGAGTTGCATATCATATTGTGATACACAAAAGATAATAATAATGAATACTCACTGAGAATCTCCTGCAGGAACAACAGAGAAGAATAAAAGGTATCTGAACTGTATGTTCCCTTTTCCAAATCCCTAAGTTTTATCACAAGGTGCCTTCTAACTTTTTGTTCTCAGTCCTTTCTGTGTTGTCTTTTCTCTAGTTTATCATTTCCAAAATCTACTACTGTGTTGCCACAGTTTCAGTGAAATACAACCACCTCTACCCAACCTCCAATTTTCCAATGTAAGGCAACAGCTCCTCAGAAACAGCCAGTTTATTGGGTTGTAATTTTTATTGGAAACCACAAAATATAATTATATTGGACTGTGCCCAGATTCACGCCACAGATGAATCTTCCCATTTCACATAGAAAAAAAAGGAGTTGCAGTTCTAGGTTTTCAAATGGCAGAAAATATCATGAGCAAATGCTGCAATTTGCTATGCCTGAGGTAAAGTGAAATTGAATTGACAGTTTAAAATGTTACCTTTCATCCCACATAAAGAAATCTGCGGTTACATTTTTTATGAGAGAATTCATGTGGGCAAATGAAAAGCTGCCCGATGGCTTAGAAAAAGGAATTTAGGTTGTGTTTTCAGCAACTTAAATGTAACTATTTAAATGGAAAAAAAATCAAAAGGGTTGTGAGATGAAACAGAATACCATGTTTAATATTATAAAATATCAGGGCCTTGGATTTGGATTCCATGCAATACACAAAGAAATGTATTTGGCTGCTATATGGCTGGTATACTCCCAGTAATGTAGAGCAGTAGTGTGGGCTCTTAGTTCAAGTAAAAAGCATGAGATGTTTAGATCCCTAAAGAGACATGACTGATACTGTCAGTGCCCCGGCATCTTAGCCGGGTTTGTTTTTGTTTTCTTGGCCATGTGCTTCTGTTTTTCCTTGTGTTGTAGCCCTGCCTTGCTCTCTGCCCTGTCTCCAGCAGTGTAGGGCAGCAGTGTAGCATAGTGGTTGAGGAGCAGGACTCGTAACCGAAAGGTTACTGGTTCGATCCCCGCTGGGGACACTGCTGCTGTACCCTTGGGCAAGGTATTTAACCCACAATTGCCTCAGTAAATATCCAGCTGTATAAATGGATAACATTGTAAGGAACAGTGACCTATGTAAGTTGCTTTGGATAAAAAGCGTCTGCCAAATGAATAAATGTAAATGTCTCCACCCACCTGATTACCTACCTGCCTGCGCACCTGCATCCCATCTCCTCATCAGTCTTGCCCTATATATTCCCTGCTTGTGTCTGGTCTTGTTGCTAGTTTGTCTGTGTTGCTACGAGCCGTTTTCCCTGTTCTGCCTGCCTGTTTTGCCATATTTTGCCTGTTATCTTGACTACGTCTTTTGGATCTGTTTTTTGGTATTGTTTGCTGTGCTTTCCTGGATCTTTGACTTCACCTGTTTTTTGACCTTTGATTTCTGGACTTCATTGTTGACTTAATAAACCCGCAGTTTGCACCCTGCATTCCTGTCTGCGCCCGAGTCCCTGCCTGAGCCTTGACAGGTACACTCACTGGAATGAAGAATCTCACCTCAAATTCTCTTAAAAAGGACAGTTATCAGTGTTCAATGTTAACTTCAGTGCTGTTTTTGTTCATGAACATGTGTGTTCACATTCTTTAGTTTCCCACATGGCCTTATTGCGCTCAAGACTGCATTAAACTCAGCACTGCTAAGGTTTTTTTTTAGCACACTGATTTGATATGTGCTATGAAAAGAAAAAAACCAAACATGTCAAGCGAATCAAGCTTTGTGAAAAATACATTGCTATCACATCTAATGTCATCAGCCTGGGAGCTGACAGGGCTCCCCTGTGCAGGGATTTGCCAAGAGCACATTCATTCAAAAGCCTCCTTTTTTCATGTTTACAGCTTCATCCACAGGATGCTAACGTTCTCTCTTGGAGACTTTCCTTTCTCTGTCAACATCTCTGCTTCTATTGTACAACTGTCATGTGATTTCTCAGTCACAAGCCGTGAGTGTTGTTGCTGAGTTTAAAGATGCAATGTATTGTGGGAGGTATGTAAATGAGGTGTGGCAAGGGGCATTTTTTGCACCTAGTGGCATATGTATGATGTCTGTTAGTTAGCACCTCTCAACTGTGAAACTACTAGCCTGTGAAATCCCAGGTATTACATGCAGTCGTCTGCCCTTGCATTAGTAAATGACCCCCTTGTCCTTAACCCTAACTTATAACTTTTGGCATTTTATTTATTTATTTAAATAATATATTTTAAATACTAAATTAATTTCAGTTACCATCAGACTAGTAATGATGTGCAGTAAACATGAAACAAGTTACATTTGCATAATGTAACTCAGTGTTAAGGAAGATAATTGCTGTAAGAATAAATAGAGGCCATTTATAACATTGATATCGGCATGTTAAAATACCAATAAAAAAATGACAAAAAAAGATTAAATAGAGGCCAAAGACATTTCATCATGAAATAAGGCAATTAATTATTCAACTGTCAAAATTGATAGAAAAAAGAAATAGATTCATTTATACTTCACAATAGCAGTTACTACTATCAGTAAAAGTGAAGACCTTCATCTGTAAATGGCTGGCAAGCCCCAAGAGGCTGACATTATCTGAAACTAAATTTCATTTAAATAATACATAAGGTTTCATGTCTGCTCTGCTGATTTCTTAATTTCTTAAGGAAATTAGAATATTGAAGGCTCCAGGGTGATACAGTAGACTGTTTAACTTTTGATGGAGGCTTTGCTTCACCCCTTCAAATGTATTCTGACCTGAAGTGTGCTTTTGCATCATGTTGTATTATTATTTCTCTTTAAGCCTATAACGCAGGACTCCTGTGCGGACTGCAAGTTATTGTCAAATCATAAGTGATCTTCACACCAGCTTTCACCTCATTTCACAAATTATTTAAGGGCCAAAAAAAATCATAACACCTTTTAAGCATTTTCATAAATGGAAAAAAATGCTATATCCATGTAAATGGATTTTATGATTGCTGGCAATGTGTGCTGGACATGTATGCATTATTCATTTAATTTTTCTGTGGTTGATTATGCTGTCAGATAGATTATATGGTTTTCATTTTCAGTGAGAGTTCAGTACTCACACAAATAATTGCAGACCTGCAAAGCAAAGTCCATGTATTTTTAATGGAAAAAAGTTATGCTCTTGTTTTTTCTCCCTGACAATTTGACCGTTGTGCCACACAGGACGTTTCCCCAGAGTTGTAGATCAATTAAAGATGAATTACATAGTCAATACAATTCAAATGTGATTGTGTGTTGGCAGTTAACAGGAGTGCATCAAAATACCTAAAACTTCGCTGCACAGGAGACAGACGCTTTCCAAGATGACAGGCCTCTTAACCCTTTGATTCACTCTCACCCTCTAGTGGTGAAGCATTGTTACTGCACTCATTTAATGAGGACAGCTTCAGAAGGAACAGAAAAAAAGCAGGGTGTGCTTTGAGAGTCAACAGCAATGAATAACTGTTTAATTTCTGTGCTCCTCATATATCTTCATTAAATGAATGCAGTAACAGTCTTACTGCCATAAGGTGAGAGTGAATTAAAGGGGCAAAGGTCTGCAATCTTGGATTGTACTTGTCTCTTGTGCCTTGCTCTCTGCAGGGAAGGAAGGCTATATTTTGTATCAGGTCCCCTCATCCCTCAGCATCACTGACCGAGCTTGTGTTATCAGAGCAGCTCCAGCCTTCCCCACCCCCCTTACCCCTGTTAGGATGACTGCAGTGTAGAAGTCCCCTGTTTTCACTCAGATGCAGGCGCACATACCTCCAGGCTTCAACAACTTGTTTCCTAAAAGCCCTCTTAAATTATTAATCGGGCTGCTGCAATAAGAGGATCCAAGAGAGGAAAGACAGCAAAAATGAATGTACAACCAGGAGAAACTTGGTTGATGGATTGTGGATTACTGCCCCCCCCCTTCCTTCTCCTTCTACGGGTCTTTGCTGTTAGGAGATAAACCCTGAATCAGGCTGGTTTTTGGCTTATGCTTCTAGCCGTGGTTTAGGATAGGATTTTGTGGTCCTGCCTAAGTTTTTGTTTTCACCTCTCTGCTTTTATGGATGCCACAAAGGGAGTTGGACTATTGCATCTGTGCCATCTTTTTAAAAATACAAGTCAATTTAACTAAACTAAACGTCAAATGACTCCCCTGCTGTGGCTTCAGTGGCTGTGGAGAAGACTCAGCCGGCCCGAGAGGAGAGCTGAGGAGTCAGTGAGCTCACCTAGCTGCCTTAAAGAGATCTGCCTTGTGCCACTTTTGGGATTGCTTTTTTTCTTACATTCACACAACACAAAATTAGACTACACAACCCGTTTTCCTTTACAGTCATAATCATTGTTTGTTTTCAGACAAGAGATAGATTGTAACAGAGCACATGATAATACAGCACACAGCGCAGGGATACAAGTCAGTTACAGATTGTATTTGTCTTCATAAGAAACTGTTCTGCATTACCGTCTATGTTTCAGTCCAGAGAAAAAGGGCTTTTGATTCAAGTTCATTACTTCAGTGACAAAATGTGTACATTCAGCCATCTCAAGAACTGGATTATGTTTTGAAACCTACTGAAAATCACACAGATTTCATGTAAAGATGGGGGTGTATTTGTCAAACTAGTCGGATTCTGAGTGTATAAGGATGTTATGCTGTACATATGGTAAATATATACTGCAGACAAATCGCAAAGCATGTCTACAATAGTCCAGAGAACTTGTAACACTCAAGCCTTAATACCCACCGATTCTATGATTCAGCACACCTGAAAACATCAGTTTGAACCATTCTAGTGCAGCCATTATCCTCGTAGGCTATGAGAAGAGGGGGCTGAGGACTGTATGCTCTCGGGAGTGTATATTCTTACACACGTAGGTTATAGTCACAGTCAGCATGAAGTTAATGGCTATATAATTTAGTTATGTAAAGCAGGTAATTCTGCACTAAGCCTAAAGAAATACTCTAAAAAAAACCTGATTCTGTATAGTATAAATGTAATATATATACTGTTCTGGTACAATACTGGTACAGTTATTTCTTATTTATATAAAATTACTATTTTTTTCTAAATTTCTGATTTCTTATTTCTGAAGGCAGTTTGTAGTTGTCAAGTATGTTATTATAGTTTAACTTTGAAACAGCTCTGTATTTAGGCTGGCACAATTTCACATGAAATATCTCAGCCATTTCACCATGAGTTTTGCTGAGATTTTATACACTAACTCTGACCATATCAAGCAACAATCTGCCATTGACTATTGTTGCCAAAATCCATGAAGTAGTTTTTTTCTTTTCAAAAAAAAAAAAAAAAAGCAACACACACATTATCAGAATTATTTGCATAGTTCAGAAACAGAATACAGTCAAAACCAAGTTTCAATTCAATCTGCTCTGGGGATTGGCTCAAGCCAATATGTTTGCAAATTTGGTAAAACTGTTTACCAGTTATACTAAAAGTCTGACTTTGTTTTAGGCCTATTGTCATTGGACATTATAACATCATTGTGGTTAGCTTAGTTATTTTAAGTCAAATCACCGGTGCCAGGTAGAAACATACTCCTGGTCTACATACATTTGAAAGGAGATTGTATGGCTTACTCTGGGCATGGTTTGTGTAATGACTCAAGAAGTTACTTGCTAGAAAGCAACAATACACATAATTTGTAAATTTTATACAGTGACTAATGTCTAAGTACATATCATAACCAAAGACTTACATGGTTATTTCTTCTGAGGACTTTACATTTCACCATTTGACATTAAATCTGAATCTTCAGCAATCTGCCCAGTGGTGTGTACATGTTGAGTGAAGTAACCCAATATAGCTAAAGTATATGTATCAAGTTAGTGTGCGAAAAACCTAAGCAGTGTATATGCTGAGTTTAACACAGTGGTGGTTTCACAAATTCTCCCATCTTTGTGGCTTTTGCCAGCATTAAACTTGAACGCAAAAGTAACTTTTTGTTGGTGAATTATTCAATTAATGAGGACAGAAAATGGCTTTCTGGGCCCGGATACAGAATGAAAGGAGGAATAGTGTGACTGCAGCAGAAAATACATTGGATAACGAGCCGATAATGATGTAGCGTGATGGGTGAGTGAGCTCCAAATCACACTGTGTTCCTTGCCGAACAGGAGACAGGAGTATACATCAGAGCATCTGAAGATAAATTATGTCTTTTTCCAGCCTCTAGAAGTAGAACTTATAGGACGCCATTATATCACACCTTCATTACGTCTTGTAACATTGCATGGTTAACGGGTTATCCGTATATTATGACCAACACAAGTAACATAACTGACGTCCTAGGATTAAAGCCATCTCCAAAAGGACAATGCTTACTATACCACTGAACTCTGTTTCTGAGTTTTCTAACTACATTTTGCTTATGACCAAGTTGTCTGTAAAAAGTAATTGCCTGCCTTTGGTAGCCACGAGTGGCTATATGCCGTGGCATCTATGCCAGCTTGCAGTAATACTATATAGATTTACAAGGCCTTGTGAGGCTTAGCATTTCCAGTGCCCTGTGTAGAGACATAACACCAAGACAGGGTATGGTCAGTTTGTGAGGAAACTGATATTCAAGCAGGGAAAACATGTGCCTCTACTTCTCAGATTAATGGGGAACACTCACATTGGGGCTTAAAGCACAAAGCATGTTCAGCACATCTGCGCTTCACGAAGCAGCACTCGTTAAAAAGCGGGGCGCTTGAGAGACGGTTTGCATATCTCCCATGTTAATCCGATGCAATTAGAACAGTACAAGTGTTAGGACCCATGTGGCCAATCTAATTAGATATTGCAATTAAAAGGCACACAGTGTGAATCGCTGTTAGTACACACTGTATGCGGTGCCCGACTCTCTGGACAACATGGTCCCCCGTTGAATTCTAATCAGGCTCTGATCATGTTGACGAGGATGCTAAAGCATGTCATCTGTTCAGTAAATGGAGAATGCTGGGTGGAGGAAACTGATCAGAAGGAGGCTGTCAAAGCTTTTTAGTCTATTCATCCCTCAGAACAAACAGTCTTTACATTTAACCCACATGACTGTCAGACAATGACTCTAATCTGAACATTAATTCCTAAACCAACCTATTTAGAAAAGCTTTTTCGAAGGCTTAAAAATGAGCCAAGAAATGTCACAGGTATGGTTATTGAGGTGTTTTTTTGGTGTGAATCTCTGCCTTTCTGCCTAGAATAGACACAGACTGAGTATGAGGGAGAAAACTGGCCTACCAATGAACCTTCAAAGAAGCGATTCATTTTATCAAGCAGGATTCACAGAAATACGATTGAAAAGGTAACTTAAAACAGACTCTGTAATTAACAGGAACCATATCAAAAGGTTGCTGACTGAACTCTTGTATCCATCACCTAAATGCCCCCTGGCCCTGAAAGTTGTGGACTGAGTGAAGTTTAGCAGGTGTTACTGATAAAAGGCTTTTCTCACTGTGAAGATCACTGACAGCCACATCACAATGCAGCTCACCCAGAGGAGTTCCCCAATGTTTTCAACCTGGACATAGCTGAAGAGACATGTTTTTTTTCCCTGTTATCTTTCAATAAACATTTTCACAGAAGCTAATTGAAACTACAGAAGAAGTTATACTGGGCAATACAATATTTTTCATGTGCATGAGATTTACGTGAACATATTCATCCGTGCTCTATCAATTTATTTATTACTATTTTTGTCTCCTAGGGAATATAATATACAAATAAACAAGGAAAACCTGAATGAATAATCTAATCATATTGTTGTCCCAGGACCTGGAGTACAAAAATTCATATTGTTTTCACCAGATCACACATTTTTAAACAGGCAAACACAGTTTGAACATAGTGTTCCGATTTTCTCATGCACAAATGGAGATGCTCATGTTAATAAAAATTTAAATCAGAGCACAAACATTTGCTCTCAAATAAATGAATCCAAGCCTAAGATCTTTTGCATTCTTGCAATATTTTCATTTGTTCAAACCATTGTTGGTTGTGCCATATATTCAACTTCAGCAGCAGCCTGTTGCTGCAGCATTTTATCAATGATAATAAACTCCTCTTGAAGCACAGGGCCGGCCCGTTATTCTCCCTGTGTACAGAGACTCACTCCTCCACAATGAATGTTGTAATCTGAGGGAGCACACTCACACCATATGTGGGTAATTCACAATTCACTGTTTTGCTTCGTGTTAACGCATAATCCTATGTTAACAGTGAATCATAGAGTGTGTCATTGAGCATAATAATGACATAATACAAGTCACTGTGGTGAGAGATCTTTTCTTGGACTCCATTGCTACGAGCTCACTGAGCAATGAATAATCCAGGGGAACAGACAGCTTTAGACATTAAACTACTGGGACTGTCGACATGTATGCAGAAGACTGCTGATGTCAATCTCTGTTTCCTGGGGATTTGTCTGAAGAACCCAGCTCCAGATTTATTTATGCTCACATATTCATTATGCACATGCTTACCAATATTGTCAATAATGCTGCCCTTAAACGAATGACATAGATGAATGTGCTTATGGTCTTGCTTAATGGAGACATTGATCAAAATGTATGTTTAGTCGCCCAGGCAGTGCTCTGCTTGGAAACCCATCAATGATTCAACACATTCCCAGTGCCCTCTCAGTGTCAGTTCCTGAGCGTCTGCTGTATTCAGTCATCAGAAATAGGAACCTATACACAGAAATGGCTCATGACATAACATCTCCTATAATGTACAAGAGCCTACTCTGGCTGATGAAGTGTTTCAAGAAAGCATTCATTTTAATGTCTTCAGCCTGCTAAGGAAATGCTCTAATAGGCAGTGTGTGTATATATATATATATATATATATATATATATATATATATATATATATATATATATATATATATATATATTTTATATATATATATATATATATATATATATATATATATACACACACACACACACACACACACACACACACACACATATATGTATATGTATATGTATATGTATATATATATATATATATATATATATATATATATATATATATATATATATATTTATATATATATATATACACACACACATAGATATGTATATATATATATGGATAGAGAGAGAGAGAGAGACTGAATGGTATCTAGAGTTTGTGGAAAGTGTGTGATGTAACATCATCAGTACCATATATTGCAGCCAGTTCAACTGGAGCGAGGGGCAGAAAGCCCACTGCTGTGCTGCTCTCAGGGAGATCAGGGTTTTCCTGTGTACCAGCACTCTCAGTCCATCACTGGTCATTACTTACAACTTTTAGCTTTTAGAGAAAGTCTGGGAGTAAACCAAACATCTATGACTTGGACTAAAGTGCTGCTAATACTATCTTCACAGAACAGTGAGGATGTTTGATGTTTTGCGATGGAGCTGCTGGTTGTGACAGACAAGTTGTCAGAGGAGGGAAAAACCTCCATGCCAGACAATGCTTTTTGTAACTCTGCAGCACCTGTGTCTTAATCCACAGGGGATTGGTAGGATTCAGGATCATGTCTTTCACTCACCCACAGGCTTGAGTACAGAGAATCACTGTTTGCCACTCTCCTGCTGCTTACAGACAGTATTCACCCAGACTGCAACAGCGGAAACTATTCTTTAATCTACACGTCCCCTTCTCCACACCACACCCCCCCTCCTCTGCACTTTAATCATTTATACCCCTAGCACGCGCGCACACACACACACACACACACACACACACACACACACACACACACACACACACACACACACACACACATCCACGATCTATTGTGTGGCACCATGGCCTGGGTTTAAGTGCCGAGATCAGAGGACCTGGATGACAGCAGCTCACTAGAGACTCTGGAACAGAGTGCTGTACTCATCCAAACAATCAGGGTGTCTTTAATAATACATCAGAGCTGTGGGTCCTTTTGTAGGTATGGTCTGGTCTCTTCTGCATTGTAATATAGTTGCACGATGCCAATAACCAAGGGGAAGAGCTGTCTACAGAGACATGAGCAGTATCTTCTCAGAGCAGTCAACCCGGAACAACAGTATTGTTAGACCTAATGTATGGCCAATGTATGGCCAATAAATACACAAATAAATAAAAAATAAAACATGTATCACATTTTTCAGTTCTTACACATTATCAAAAGCTTAGCAATTACTTGAGTGAAAAATATTTAAAGGGATTTCAGAAGTGTTTTCTATTGTACCCTCCATAAAGGACATGGTGTTATTGTGGTAAGACTGGCCACAAATGAAAATAAAAAAAAAAGCTTTTTTAAGCAATGTTAAATGCACATAGAGAAATCCATAGCCAGCCAATTATATTACAATTACAGGCCTCTGGTTCTAGACAAAATGTAAATCTTGCTTTCTGCAGGGGGATATTGATTTTCAGGGACAGAACTGCTATTCAAATGGACCAAGAATTAATTATATTACCTGCTTCTGCTGTGAGATGCATACATTTTAGAATACCACGACTCATCAAGGACTCACCCTAATGTCAAGGAAACAGAAAAGGGGGTGGACGTGAAGGAATGGCTGGTGATTGGTAATCGTTCTGTGATGTCACTACTATTGATCAATGAGACGTGAGAGAACCAGGAAAACAAGTACAGAAACAGGTATGAATCTGAGACAGGCTCCAGTATTCTAGACTTCAGAGGCAAGTTAAAACCAGACTGCATGGAGGCACTATACATCTCCCAGGAATCTTAGCGGAGACACAGACAAAACGAAAAACAGAACATGCTGTAATAGCCTGGGTCATAGCGTTTAGGGGTCTTCTCAATGATCTACCCAGAGTTGAGGCGTTGCACTAAATAAAACAACACCTGTAGATTAGGTGGGAAAAGGTCAGAGACTTACAGCCAATACTGAAACGAAATCCAGTCCAGATACAATCCAGTTCCGGTTTCAGACACCATGAATTGGACTTGTCACCATGGCAGTGGGACATCTTTTATTCATGTTTCACCATCCTCATGGAACATTGATGAATTGGTCCAAAGACCCGCTTGCATTTTTCATTGGGTTTTTGACAGTTCTGACTGACCTTTATGGAGCATCATTTTCATATATATTTCATACAGTAACTTGAGAAAACCAAGAAGAGGGGAAAATTACCCGGTACCCACTCAGAGGAACAATAAAAACCAGTAGCATTTCACCTGGCTGAGATGAGAATTTCCAATCCAACAGCAATGGATGTCTCCCTCTTCAAGATTAATGACAGCTTTAAAACTACTTTATATAAAGCAAAGAGGAAGCAGGAGAGGGCCTAGTGAGATATGGCTGAAACATTGAATCTTTATTCATGAGACACAGGGGAGTGTGCTGCCCCGAATATTCACTGAGGACGAGATGATTTTTCATATTTAAAAGCCTGCGAGTCACGAAGACACAAGGAGCATTAGAGAAAAGATTTTTTTCCCCTGTACAACTGCTGGTTTCATGCAGTTGTAGGCTTTCGAGACATTATGCAAGTATGTTTTATGCAGGGGCAGCATTTTGATCCTAAGTGCTGCCCTTGCATCTACTATTGCTTCTGCTGTGTCTCTACCTGTGTCCATATCTAGGTGCTGTTCCTACCCTTTTCTGACTCTGCAAAACTAGCTGAAATTCCATAGTGAGTTTCTCAGGGCAACTGATTTCTTGCAACTGCTGTTAGTAAAAATATACAATTCATACATCACATACAATCATTCATACACCACATTCAGTTGAGTCCATGGTGAGAGACTACTGCAAATTTATTGCGAATTTTTTTAATCAAACTGGTTAAGCCATTATACATGTTCAGAAAATGTTTACATTCCCCTAGTTAGCAGAGACTAAATACTCAAGGGCTATGATTTTTTTTTTTGTTTTTTCCTCTGGAAAACCTGTTTCCTGAGAGGTAATAAATACAAGAAATGGTAATATCGGCATACAAATATCCCCAATGTATGTGAAAATTAGGTTCATATTAACAAATAAAAAAGTATCAAGCTTAAATTGAAGACTAAATTACTAAATACCATCAAGTGCCATCGTTTTCAACTGTTATACCACAATGAATGGTACTCTGATCCATAACGTACAGTACACACAAAAAAAAAAAAAAAAAAAAAAAAACAACTATCTAGATGAGAAACATTCCATCAGCTTCATTTTCTAAGCAATATGCAAAGTAGCAGAAAACCCTTGACCTACTTTGTCGTAAATCTGTGAAATTGAATTCACCCCTGTTCTCTCCCTTAAAAAGCTCCTTTCAGCAACTGTAAGACACTTCCTCTTTGACTTTATGTTTTAGATATAATTATGCCGCTGTTCAGTTCTGCCTATTTATGCAGTAAGGTTTCTAATTGTCATCATGACCTCCTTTCCATTCAGCTATTTCGGCAGAAATAAACAATGAGATGGGATTTTGTACCATGAAGTTGGTTCTTGTGAATCCAACATCTTCCACAGAGTGAGGCTGCGCTTCCATTATCTATCACAACCACTGTCTGTGTGAGTCTTCAAAGTCTGCAACAATCATGATGACCAGTGCAAATGGGTTTAAAAAAAACTAAATATCTGCGTATATCATAGAAAATACTTTATAAATATTCACAGTAGTTTTTGCACTAATTTTAACATATTTACAACAAGTACAAGAGTACACAATGACATCCTTAAAAGCTAATTTTACATGGGATATTTCCCTTCTATTCCAGGCATTGTGAGCAAAGAAGGCAAGCTCAAACGCATATCTCCTATAAAGCCACACAGGGTTTCTCTAGTTCTCCTGACAGATAAGACTGGCCTGTTAATTTGAAATTTTAAATAAAACATCATGTAAAGGGCATCATATTTTATACAGTAGAAGACATTTCATTTACCACATCACCCAGATCACACATGACACAAATTCTTTCTTCTTCTGGTGTGAAATGTTGGCTGATAAATACTGTAGTACTACAGAGATTTAAGCACACATGTGCCGTAGCCAATTATGCTGCAATATAGTCTTATTTTGAATAGATAGAAACAATGCTTTCAGAACCATAGCTTATCACCCAGACAAGCTCATGTTTTTGACACAGGAAGTATCATGGCTACACTGATCAACTCCAAACAAAAGGAATGTGGCCCATATTTTCTGTTCTAATCTAGGGAAGTAAACACCTCCCTGCTGGATGGCTCTTTCTGCCAGTGGCTAATAATAAGGCTGCTAACGTTATTTAAAGAGCTTGTGGCAGGAATGCAGTCACCCTGGGCAGATATTTAATAATTCATCTAAAGTAATAGGTCTCAAAGTAATAAATGTATAAGTGTGTTTGAGTGTGCCTCTTTGATTTCATTCCTTGCCATAGGGTTGAATGTGATACCTATTTGTTGCAGTAATTATTTTGTATACAGACAAAAGGTTACTCTTGTAGATTTGACTGTGAGTTGACAGATTGGTAATAGGACCAGAAACAAACAGGGTAATATTCTGATTGTTATTCACTTGGTGTAAGGCAGAAAATATGAGTATCTTGTGCAAGAAAACACATTCTCAATGCTGCAATGTTACCTTGAAATATTTTTATGATATTGGGCAGAGAGAGCTTACCTTAGTGTTTAGGACAAATATTTCAAATGTGTGATTGTTTGGAGGAGAATATCATCATATTCTCATTAAAAAAAAAAAAAAATCAATGATCATAATCGAGGTCGATGCCATGGATAGACCCTGGATTGCAGGACAGGCATCTACAGTAAGTGTGATTAATTGCCCGTCTTTAATAAGCAGATTCTTTTTTTCATATTTCATCAGTTGATGAATGTCTGTGTGAATGTTCATGGATTTGCCTATTTTTTTTAACATTTAAAAGTTGTCACTCTCTCCCCCCAAGATACAAACACACTACACAGACACCCAAGTGCTGCCTATTCTTGATTCCCAACAAGTGAATAAAAAAAAAAAAGTGAAAACAATGAGCAATAGTTCATCATCACTTTCCTTAAGATTCGACTGCCAGGGCTGGAGTGACAGTAATTAGATGCCAGTTTGGAACAAGTGTATAGAAAATATCTAAGCATTGACATGATTGCATGAAGAGGCAAGCACAGACTGCTTAACTAGAATGTGTCAGGTGTTGTTCTGATTCTGAATAGATCGTGGATAGATAGATCGTGGATGGTTTGTGTGTGTGTGTGTGTGTGTGTGTGTGTGTGTGTGTGTATCTAAAACAGAATTTAAAAGTGTCAGTCTGGCTGTCACAGGTACTGTAATAATCAATATATCAAAATTTCATTTCAACAATTTGTTAAATTGTGGAATGGAAAACAACATTTGGCAATCACTAGATGAAGATTAAAACACTAACAGATGACTAATAATGTTGCTGAGAACTACCTTTCGTTTGATGTCCTGCATTACAGTTCAGGTTGTGGGTAATGCAATGGAGACATATTACATTACATTACTGTCATTTATCAGATGGTCTTATCCAGAGAAAATTACACACTGACATAATCATGCCATATACAGTCGTTCCAGTTCAAGTCAAGCCAGGTCCTGTCCCTACAATAGGACAGGGGCATCAGAGTTTCATGTCTACAGCACACTTTGGGGGAGGTGGTATTATAGAATAATTTATTTTAATTTAAAGGGGTAATGTTTGCATCTCTGCCACAAGCCAAAAATTATTACCAATTCATTGTGTAGGGCACTGACAATATGAAAATATTTACTGGGGACTTTCCTCAGTGGGAAACAGCAGTGCAGAGAGGAAATCAGTCCTGTTGATCTGTTTCTCTTTAGATGAATTACACTTCCAGGTGACCACACATTATATATATATATATATATGATGTGTGAATGATCTCATTCCAGAACCTGTCTCCCTCTTCTTGTTGGGTGCTGACTGGTGCTCCCGGGGAAGTTAATGTGGGTGGTTTAACTTTGATTCCGCTTGAATTGCATTTGCTTGAAAACAAACCAGGGCCAAACATTACATCCCTCCAGATGCATTAAAGGAGATGTCTTCCTCCTGGCATTCGCTGCTGTGCACCTGTCCAAATGGATATTCCTCTCACTGAGGCCCTTTTCAACCTGAAATAGCCCCTGTAATGAGATTTCTGACTCCAGAGCACCAAAAAGAAACAGTGGGACTCTTCTTCTCTCATTTAATAAAGAGAAGCAGCAATACTTTTGCATTAATTACATGGGCCTCTCTCTGTCTCTCTCAAACACACACACACACTCTTTTGTGTGTGTGTGCGTGTGTGTGTTGTCTTTTCTCTGTTTGGAACAACCAATATAAATGCTATGAAGATGAGAAAGTTAACCCCAATCCATTTAGTATCAAAGTACACAAACAAAATACAAAAACGTCTGTTTAGAGCATAAGGCAGGGAATAATTAAATTTGTGGAGATTTAACTCTGGTTTGGCATCTGATCAAACATTGCATACATTATCAATTGTATATATTTTTCTACATTTTGGCACATCTGATTATATTAAGTATAAGCAATGTAATTTACTAATATATATTTTTCATAAGGGTATTTAATTATTAACTACCAGTTTAAAGCACATTTGAAATGTACCATAATGTAAATGTGTTAACATGTTACTGCTATGTTCACTGTAATCGCATGTACAAATAAATGAACAGACAGACATTTAACCACAGAAATTATTCACTACATCCCTGCCCCCCTCTCATTGAAAAAAACAGATATAAAATCAGTCAAAAATCAGATATAATTACACAAACATCCATTGGTTTGCAGTTTGATACTTGTGCTCTCTTCCCAACCATAGTTACCCACTGATACAGATCCACAAACAGAGTTCATTTTTTAATCTTGGCATGAATTTTATCATAACTAATGCCTGCAGAGAGGAACCTCAAAACTCTCTCTTTAACCCAGCCAGCCTAACCTGCTATCCCATGCGCCACCTGCAGCTGATACACATTCATCGATCACTTGAAAGACAAGCAAGCATGAGAACGACCCTGCTTAGATAAAATGAACACAAACAGTGACTGAGAATCCACAGTAGACCTTACACAAACTGAAAGTCTCTCCACCCCTACTGTGAATGCAGTGTTAATTATTAAAACCACACAGACTGGGTCCTCCCGTAATGAAGAGAGTGCATCCATGGAAGGTACCGTTACAGGTGAGCTAAAGGATGACAGAGCATCATTCTACCTTTCATCATGGTCCTGCGACTGTATTTGTTTTTGATTTGAATTGCAGAACATGTTTCCACCTTATCCCTGCCAGACACACATTGAAAAGGATTTCTCTGACATGGATATCCACCTTTTATAATCTCAGTTAAATGGATTGTATAATAAAAACAAAATATCAAACTACAACAATAAAAATCTACACCAACATCTTGCTCTGGACAACTGCCTGAGCTGCACTATTTGTGCTGTCTCATAGGTAAGGACCCCCGTTTTGACTTTAATAGACAGATGTTTGCTGAAGGTTGTCATGTTGATCTGCCAGTTTCCCATGGTGTCTTCCTTAGAATTAAAAGTAATACTGGCTCATTTTGCTTTGTGTCTTATTGGCTAACAGGCAATATTTAGAGTTGGTAACCCCTTGACTGACTTGGACAAACTGTTCTCCAGAACAGACTATTGAAGAGATATAAAACTGGATGATTTAAACACTGACACATATTTTCACCAAAGCTGACTGGTTTGGTAAGGATGACATTGGGGAAACAGGTTGGTGTGGAAAAAGGGAAGAGATGAGTGGATGATTTGAAGAGGACTGCAATAGAAGAAAATATTGTGTATGAACTCAGTTGAAGAGGCATCCCTTTCCTTTATTCAGGAACAACCTACACTAAAAGTGACACCTTGCTGTGAACATTCACTATGGAAATCTTTGCACTGACATTAAACTAGCCCAAATCTGAGAACCACAACAGAATATATATGCACCAGCATGCTGAATCGGCAGAAAGTATGGTCAGAATTTTCACACAGTAGCTTCACTCAGTCTTGCACCATCCCCATATTTGCTGGTAGGTTTTCTTGTTGTGAATGTTGCCATTTATGAGTTTAGCCTTCAGGGCTATACAGTGGTACTAGACACATAACTACGCATCCATTTGAAGGCCAAAAATATGGTTGCATACAAGTGACATTTATGTAGATTATTATGTGGTCAATTACCACTGGAACAGAGATGGATATATTGAACACTACTCCAATTGTAGCAGCCATATGAAATGCCATGTCAATTGAAAGAACAAACTACTTGGCTTGAGCCCTTTTTTATTGCTCCTGCTCAACCTAAATAGAAGAACCTGTGCTGGTCAAATTAAATGAGGTCCTACCTCTAAAAGGTCACAAAATTGAATAATCCTGACCTCTTCTGTGGCAAAAGCATGTAGTCAATGCTTTTTACAATCTTTGTGTTTAATAGGCATTGTGGCGACTGTCTCCATTTTCCTGTGAACATCTTGTTAATATTAACCTTGAAATCCCAATTATGGAAACAGGCAGATACATCAGTTCTCTTCAGTTCTGCGAGAAGCAATTACCACAGATGCAGAAAAGAAATATGAAATAACATTACACATGGGTCTGGAATTTGAAATTGGTTGGGAAAAACCATGTTAGAGAAGTCAAAATGTGTGACAGACCTAAACACAAACAAACTCAGTGGACTGCAAAATTGTGATTTGTTCGCTGCATTGTTTGCGAGATTGTGACAGGCATATATAATGTAATATGTACAAAACATATTTGCTGCAAACCATGAAAAAATTAGTTTTCACTTTTAGTGCATTATATGTCCAGTGCAATGATTTTGCTTATTTTGATTAGTCTTGAGTTTCACTTAAGCCTAGCCCTAGATGCCCGGTCCTGGACTAAACTAAAGTGACACAGAAGTATTGATCTAATGAAAGCATGGTTTGTAATAAATGCATTATCAAGGACATTATGTTTTCTGTCGAGACCCTCAATCCCAAAAAATAGCATAATTTTGTTGTGATTTAAATCACTTCAGTTTAAATTCATGTTAGTGCAACAGCAATACAAAACCACAACAGCTTTTGGTATTTTCTTACAATGCCTTGTTTATTTCTAATTTCCTGATTTCTTGGAAACTTCATAGATTGTCCCAAGTGCACCCTTGCTTTGCCTTACTTTGGAATTCCGCTTCTTGACTCATATTTTTGTTTGCCCCAGGTGCCCCGACAGTCTCTTCTCTCAGTCCTTAATTTATCATAAAATAATACAGCAGCAGTTCGCACAGCAACATCAGTCACACCACATGAGGGGTGGAGATGGTGTCAGGCATTCAGTCAAACATAATGTGAACATAACCACTGCAATATGTCACATTTCCTCAATATTTTCCTTGACTTGGTTTATGCAGACTGGCTAGAGTCAGTCAACACTTTACTCATAAGTCCATAAATTTACAGCGCAGAACAGCAGGGTTGTCTGACGATTGGCACCTCTCTTCCTCACCTGTCGTGAAGCCAGGTGTTGTACAGACAGGACCTATGCTGTTTGGGTTTAATTTAGATGCCTCTAATCAGATCCATTAATGCACCATAGATTTCTCCCCAGATGGCAATGATAGTCATGCAGTGAATATGCATTAGGCCAATCACACTGCATCCATGCTTTATACTTTAATGAGAGAGCAGTTTGATGAGGAAAACGTGTCATAAAGAGGGTTTCTGTTCGACCCAATAATGAATTTTCCCCAGACACAATTTTGGCACCTTGGGAGACATAATGCTGCTGTCCAGCAAAACAATGTAATGATACAACAGCAGTGGTTTTGCATGCAGTGAGCCTGAAATGTTAAAGGCTGTTTGATATTTTAGACAAATTCCATTTATATAAAATTTGGTGGTTTCTGATTGGAAGTCAAACAATGATTGACAGTGAATGATTGAAAGAGCAGTGAGAAGTTTCTCAGAAAATGCTGTTCTTTGTTCAATCACTCAGTCATTGTTTTGACAGAGGAATATTTGAGAGTAAATTGCAAATATGCAGCTCCCTGATGTGAAATTCCCTGCCTTTATATTTTTCTTTTTAGCCCCTGTAAATTCACGCTGTTACTGTGCATTGTGAACATGCCGTACTGGAGCGTGGCTTTTTTCCCCGTCAGTGTTCTGTTACCAAAATTTCCGCTTTGGAAAGTGTCTCAGGTGGAGAAAATTGCTTTTAATTCATACTAATTTGTTGTAATTACTAAATTCTCCCAGTTCATGGTGCTTCCTTTGTTCACCCGAGAGAAGAAAGAGCATTATTCACATACTGTATATAAAAAGACAGAAAAAGTGGTACCACTACATGGGCGAATTGTTCATTCAATGATTTTTTTTGCATTACTGTCAAGCAAATTAAGCCATCATGTTAGAAGGGCTAGGCTAAAAATGTGAGAATAATATTTTTTTTTTGGACTGACCTGCTTGCATTTACAGGGAGCAGAATACTGCTAGAGCACTGGGTGGAGCTGGTAGTATGCGACTAAAATTTGCACATAATATCAAGTCAACTTGATAGACTTCATATAATGCCGTGTACATCAAACATGGAATGCAGCAATATCTGGAAGTCAATCTCATTCCTCAGTTAATAATGACTGAATAAATCCAAGTATTTTGCAAAAAAGTAAGATTTTATTTAATGGAATTATTAATGTGAGGAAGATAAATGGTTTAATACTTAAGCTGAAAATGAGCTGTGAAATCTGGATCCAATATATTGCATATACTAATGGGCTCAAGCGGATATTCTCGATCTGATGTAGGACTTACTATTGCTTCCAGCTCTGTTCACAGACACATGACTGAGAACCTATGCAGGCTTTTTATTATTATTGTTTTGATTATTACCTTGAATCAATGTTCATAATGTGCAAAATGATGGTCTATTAGAACAACATCATTCTATTGTTCATTGTCCTTGATAAAGTGTAATGTTTCTCTTGCAGACCATTATCAGATTTCAAACAAGGATCAGTGATGCTTTTCAAGGGACACATCAAAAGATGGTGGGCCATGATGCAGCCGGAGGTTACAGGTAGCTCATTCCACCAAGAGGTGAGTTTGGGATGGCTGAGTAGAAAATGACATTATAGTCAATACAAAACTGACAGTGGCTAGAAAAGGATGTTTCAAACTAATCCTTGCAATAAATATAACACGACTCATGGTACTGATGCAGAAAATTCATCACAAGGATGGAGATAGAAAGTGATGGCATCAATCCCTCTGAAGGAAGCCAAAGAAAGGGAGCCAGTATTCAGTGAAGGTATTAGCTTTACTAAGCTATTCTGCAGTACTGTGTTCTGTCATGAGATTAAGCCATTGGGGTACAGGTAATTATTTTTTTCCTCTCTAGTTTGGTCATTTCCTCTTTAGTTTGCTTTGCTAACTATTTTTTTTATTCATTTAGCATCAACAATACCTTGCCAAGACACATTGTTAAAATGTTCATGTATAGTAATTCTGAACATTCTGTACATTTTCTGTAAAACCTTACAGACAAGAAAGGATGTACCTGCAGCAGTAACACAAACGAGAAAGTGACTCATTTTACCAGTAAAGACCATTAATGCATTTATACATACTGTGGCTTATCCAAAGTGAAAAATTAATTGGCCTACATGCTTCTTATACTTGGGACCACTGGCTGGCAGCTCAGTAAAAGATGATAAGAATCTGTCAATCATTCTATAATGATAAAATGCCAGTCAGGGAAGTTGCAGTCAGATGGGTCATTTTAAAGGCTGAGTTCTTTTATCAAATGTGAGCTCTTTGGAAATGGTGAAAGGTAAAATAATTCTCACTAATTAAAAAAATGTGTTTACTTGACTACACCTATAAAAGTAAATGTGTCAGGTATAGTGACTATAGTATAGTTTGCCTGGATCATATACATATACAAATAATCTCAAAGGGACATTCCATTCCTTTGTAATGTGAAAAAGTATTAGTTGAGTGCCAGGCAAAAATATATTCAGAAATTCAGATAAAAGTGTTGTGTTTTATTTATAATACACCACAAATAATAACTTATTTATATGAATACTAATAGAAAATAAGTGCAAAACTATAGATTAGAACAGTAGTTCTATTATAATTTACATAAATAATGACATAAAACCAAGACGAAAGATGGTTACTACACACATTTTAATCAATGTAAATGTTTATACACGTCTGTATTTTGGTGGTGACTATTGATGTTTTTGCAACAACAATAAATATGTATGTAATGTGACATGGGTGCGGCAGTTTGTCACAGACTCTTGAAAAACTCTTCTGCCTTAGGATACATCAATATATCCTCTGCTGGCAGAGACAATGCCAGAGGAAATGTCATGCTTCCTTTATATGTCTCCTAAGAATTGGAATCGTCCATAAGGTGGCGACCAGGCATCAATTTCCAGGTCCCAGAGGCCTTTATATAAAGGCTTTGCTTATATGCTTCCACTCTACTTCCAATGGTAGAATGATGGTGTAGATTTGCATGTTTGGATTTCGGTTAAAAGATGACTTGGGGGCATGAAGAAATGTGACCCCTGTGTTTCCTGAAATTAAATGCATTATTTTTAATGATATAACTTGGCACTGCACAATACTTATTTGCTAATTAGCTTTTTTTTATTATTTGCGGCTTCCGAGGCATTTTTAAGAGTACATCTTAACAATTAAGAAAGTTGTCAAATGTGGTCACGCAAAATACTTGACAGCACAGCCTCATCTGAGGGAACCCTACAGTCAAATCCCAGCAGTACGAGTCATGCCTAGTGCTGTGACTCCTTTTTTGTTTAAATTGCTGACATTCTCTCCTTCACATCTCTGTAGTGGGCACTGCTGTAACTGGGGTGGTAGTGTAGCATAGTGGAACGGAGCAGGGCTCATAACCAAAAGGTTGCTGGTTTGATTCCCTACTGGGGCACTGCTGCTGTATCCTTGGGCAAGGTTCTTAACTCAAAATTGCCTCAGTAAATATCCAACTGTATATAAATGGGTCATATGTAAAAATAGTAACCCATGTAAGTCTCTCTGTGTAAGAGCGTCTGCTAAATGCCAATAATATGAATGAATATATCTCTATAGTATGAATAGATGTGACTCCTGGCTCTCTGTGGTATAGATGGCTGTCACTTCTGGTCCCTTACTACACACCTGAGGCGGTCAAGGTAAACAGCTATACATGTACAGAACACACTTTATCCTCCTTTCCGCTACTACTTCTGAATTCCATACAATCTGAGGCCTGCTCATGCATGAAGAGAGCCAGTCAGCTAGCCGTTCTGCTTCCTGAGGGAAGAAGAGCTGGGAAGAAACTTCAGCCGAGGGTGTTCCTGTTGACTTTATGCATGGACGATACCTGGAAGAGGGTGAAATGGAAGTATGTTCTCAAGGATGGTTCTTGACAGGTGAGAACCAAGCTTTAAATTGCACAATACAAGCCTCGAGGGCACCATAGTGGCAGTCCAGTCCTGAGTAACGTCACTCATGGCGTTGTCCTTCACCAGGGGCGAGGTCTTCCTGATGGAGCTTGTTCACGCATCAGCACACATCCCTACTGCAGAAAATTTGCCTGAAGGTCTCCGCCTTCATGTTTCCACATCAGTTAAGGAGCTGAGGCCTGAAAATCACCCACTTCATCTAAACAGTTTTAATGTCCCCATTGGATCACTATCTCGGATATGTATAACCTCAATTTGTCAGTAAGAAACCTGACAGGTGGACACCATGCTCTGATTACCCTGCGTTTCCTTCTCTTTTCCCCATTTTCACATGGCAATGGGCAGCTGATAGTGGCACTTTTAGATAACACTGAAAAAGAAGATTCAGAATGATAGAGAATACACATCACATCCAAGTCAGGATGCTTCTTCTGCATTTCAGCTGTGATGTGTTGGTTAAGAGCCAGCAGTATTATAGTTTTGCCTAGGGAAGAGGAAAAGAGCATTTTCTGATCTGTTGAGAACCCTGCTGTAACTTGTTTCCAAGGCAAACTGTAATCGTGTCCGAACCTCTTTAGATGTGCCGTTTAGGACATAATTCATATGCTGCCATGTGGGGATAGGGCCAGATTCAGCATAATTTGAGTAACTGCCATGAATGCCCAATGGGCTGGAAATCCAGCTCTCATAATTATCATGAGATGTGGAGTCTCACGTTCATCACATCTGAACAGTTTATAATAAATTCACTCCTCTGTAAATGCCTGAATAACAAGATGGCAGAGTTCCAGTCATGCTAATGACACCATTAGCATTCTGCTAATGAATTCTGTGCCATTAAGAATTAGTCCCTAATGCGCGTTTGCTACTTGTGATGCAGTTTGTATTGTGTGTCTCTCTGAAGCCAGGTGGGTGTTTGGTTTCAGGGTATTTATTTCAAATTGAAAACAGAAGTGTTTGTAAAAATCGGCCAAATCTGAATGTTTCGTAGAGTTACACACCTGGTCCTCGGCCTGATTTTAGGATGGACAGAATTAAAATGACCCCCCAAAACACTCTTCTCAAGTGTCCTCTCACACAGCAGTTGGAGCAGGTATTAAGAAAAAAGACCTTGGTCATGAGAACTTTTCTTATTTTGACATTGCAAATGTCACATCCAGCATATTTGTGAACGTATTTAAGAGTTAGTTGAAGGAATGTAATATTTTATGAGTTAAACAGTAGTGAGGTAAATAGAAAAACACCCATAGAGTAGCTGATGGCATTTGTAGGATAGGTATAGGGAATTTCATGCAAGGTGGAATAAAACATGATCAAACACAGTTAGAATGAACTTACTGAGTTCTTTCAAAAATTCCACCATATGGGAACATAGTGCACATGCTCATGCTGAAATATTGATCATGCTTTTGCCCTTTGTGGTGCAAATTCAGCCTTTCCATTCACATGATACAAAAGCCCAGAGGCCCTAGATGCACTGTAATTTTAATTAAAGCCATTTCAGCGGATGGGGGCAAACAAGGGATAAATGGCTGCCAAGCTCTACCAGACTAAAACAAGTGTTCAGTGGCAGGGCCGAGTGCATTATGTCCTCACATAATTTCATTAATAAACACAGAGGCCATTACAGGCTGTTTTTTCTTCTGTATCTTGTACACATGCAACTCCTGTATCCATCCCTTTGTTTGGGGCAGAACAGAACACTGACAGGAAAGTATCTGGAAAAGAGGTATCCAGCAGGTACTAGGCACATAGACTGTTTATCCCAGGGGTTGGAATAAGGAGGTGGATTTATGTGTCAGTCAAAATTGTGAATTGGATCAGAGGCACTTTTGTTTTTGGAAAATACATGGACTCTTACTCATATACAGGTCAGAGACTTGAAAAATCCTAGAGTTTGGATACTACCATTTTGGTTACAATGTAAATTGAAAAAAAAAAATCTGGAAATTTACATTCATGTGTAAATCCCTGTTTTCAACTAATCTAAGAATCTGATTCCAGAAATGTAAACATTTGGAATTGTGACAGATGAAGTATGTTTCAAGGGCATACCCAGGCAATACCCTATATACTATATATATATATTGCATAGCCACTGTACAAGAAAAAACTCAATTCATTTCATAATAAAAAAGTTCAGATGTTAAACAAGTTAAATATCTGCACAATTCTAGATTGCAGACCCCTATTTGCCATTCGAGAAAGTGGGTGGAAAATATAAGCAATTCACATGCAGGGTAATATATGTATGAATTTAACACAGTGCTGTGAAGGCTGTCAATCTACTGACATTCACATAGAAAAGAAAATCTTCATATTCAGATGATGGAAAATTCATACAGTTCCTAACTAAAAATGTGAAATATCCCACATTCAGGAAATAGCAGGAACTTCTGAATGTCATATGTAATATATTTCTCTCATTTTCTGTAATTGCATCTTATATGTAGTGCATATGTGAAGAGCAACATATATAAGGTATATGGAATTAGTAGTTTTCAGGGTCTAAAATGTTTTTTTTTTTAACGATTTTCAATGATATTCATTTTCAAAATGTAATCTTTGAAATATCCTAACAGGATATATTGGTACTGCAATTGGAACTTCATAAAATAGGGTTCTGTCTCAGAAAGAATTGGATTCTTAGCCGTTTTCTTGCAGAGCATTTTTCCGTTAAATTGTTGACTTCAGCAGTACAAGTGATGGTTTTTTTGGAAGGGACGAAGTAGTAGAGGTAGGCACGAAGTAGCAGAGTCCAGCACCTTGTTATGATAGAGAGTCTTTGATGAGACAAACTAGGATGGCATCTCCCCAACCTTTTTGATTTCACACATGACTAGGCTGCCCTGACCTGTCCTTTGGTTATTTCTTCCCACCTACCCTTGCAGGTGACACTTCGTCACCCTCTATTCCTGCAAAGGCTCCTTCCATCACAGTATCTACATCACTCGCTTTAGATGTATTGTCTAGGTTATCTCCTTGCAAAAAAACTCATTTCGTACATCCATAATAACAGATATTACTCAGAAAGTCTTTCTGGAAGGCCAGGTTGAAGCAAGCGGTGTTTAGCCTGCTTCTGTTCCTGCAGTGTACTGGTGGGCGTTACAGCATGTGGTAGTTAATTCACATTTTTTCTATGCTTGACAGGCAGTAATTTTGTATACGAGTGCTTGAAATCACATGCATGATACCTGTATAACACATCAATGTACATTTTTTGCCACCTGTTGACAGCAATACTGTTATTTCAACAAGCCTGAAATATCCAGCTTCATGCTGGCTTAGTCACTGATGTGAGCTGAATTGTCAGAGCTGATGTTCATTTATACTCAAGATAACATAGGGCCCACTAGTTTGAAATCTGCCATTGTGCGAAAGAAATTAGGTTTTATTCTTCTCAATTTTGTGACAAAGTTAAGTTCATGGCAAAATAGTCATCTAAACAATCCTTAGAGTGGACATCATCTCACGATACAGTGATCTTGCCAGACCAGCATGGATTCCAAACAGACTGCCAGTTCCATGACTACCACCACATTCCGTGTTCTATATAAAAGAAGATGAATGTTTACAGAAAGGTAAAAATGAGAGATCATGTGAGAGGAGGGAACGAATGTCGTTGTCTTCTCATATTAGTCTATGTCCCACAGGACTGAAGCAGTTAACTGTCTGTCAAGGAAAGGGCCACAGTCAGACAGGATCACTGTCTCTAATTGTAACTTGGTGACACCATGTACCCTGGCAAATTTACCATTATTACCCATAAAGTGTTTCGATAATCATTGAATTTTCTTTGTCCTCTATGTGGCCAGAAAAATGTGCATCTGAATACACTGTAGAGGTCAATAGATGGAGATTGTGTCATTGTTGTATAAAATCTAACCGAAGACCCTATGGGACACATGTTTTGGGGTACACAGCAAAAAAAAAAAAAAAAAAAAAAAAAAAAGAATGTTCTATGTTTTATAATGGCCAAGATATTAAACTTTTTTTTTCAAGTAAATGAAAGAAGCACTTGTGATGAAAAAATACAAGATGATTTTGCAGCTCGAGCAAATGTTCACTGATGAATTTTACACATTAAAAGCAAATGGCATGATAAGCAGGAAGTTTCTATCTGGAGAAATGATCAAGTCATTCAACAAAAAATGAGGAAAGCTCATATGGCCGCACTTTCAGTGCAGTTTCAGTTTGTAGGGGTTAATTAGGTGGCTGTAAAACATGTGGGTCTATTAAAACAAGTCAAACACAGGCTGTGAAGGACAATTAAATGTCAGGGACATAAACAATGTCCTACACCATTAGGAATACTCAGTTTCATGCCCTGCAATCTCCAGAGGCGAAGCCAGGGTCCTCTGTCTCGCCTTCTGTTTCTTTCACACATCACTTGATGGGTAAATTGTGGAACAGCAGAGGAGCACAGTTCAAACAGAGAGACGTTTGGTTCAGTCAGTGCTTGGAACGTAAAGGCAACAGATATTATGAATGCTTGCAAACTTCCTGAAATGGCATGTAAAGTTGTAATTTTTTTTTCTCTTTACATAATTGTTAAATGCACACATTTTGTACTTTTTTCATAAAATTTGGCCAACAAATAGTCCAGCAAGCTATGTACGAGGGTGAAAATGTTGGTGTCTGGGGGAGAAAAAAAAACAAAACTTGTCACTAAAACGACAATCCAGCAACGCAGGATCATCAGGGCACCAGCATAGGGGTAATTATTCAGGTGCATGACCCATCTGGATGATGGGGCCAACAAAATATTCACATCAAATGAATCATATTTTGCTTGTTAGAAAACAAAAATGTCACACTCCATGCACATTTTCCATGGGGCGAAATTCTGTATAGTGGTTATGAACGGCAGGTTGTAAACGCAAGCTCCTACTTTATAACACACATATGGTCACATTAACAGTCACTTCTGAGTTACATTCACAGTACTGTGAAGAGCAGTACTGTATATCCATACAGGTCTCTGAGCTTCCATTCATTTAGCTTCAGAGTGCACCAAAGTGCAGAAGCAGAAACACAGAGGAAGGTAAACCTACACATCAGGGGAGCAGTTACTGTTTATCTGCTATCTGACCTTCACTGATGCAAAAGGCAGGGAGATGCAGATGCCTCGATGCCTCGGCCTGCTACTCAGGCATTAGCTCTCTTTATCACACACAGGGGTGAAGACCTGACAAGAGGTCACAAAACTGCAGGTGGATAATCTGCATTTGGTTGGTTGTTTGGTTTGAATTTTGTTTGAAAAGGGAAAATGGACAAACTTACAGGAAATAACTTAGAGTGAGTAAATATGATATACATTGACAGACAGTACAGATATCCCTCAGAGAACTAACAGCTACTAGCTTTGTTGTTTCAAAATTAGTAGGCAGATCATGCCTACTCATCCGGTTTGTTTCTCCATAAAATGCATATTCTAAATTTGAATAAAATATGTTTAGTCTCTGTATATATTTAACATTATGTCTCCAAAGAAGGACTCTAAAGAGTATATAGTAATGCCAGCATATATTAGGAAACCACAAAACCTGTATGCACTGTAGGTATTGTTTTTACAATTTTCTGCCATTTACCCTTTCACTTAAAAATGGTGCATAACTTGAAATCCATGGTGTGTAGATGCAATCCCTCTGTCCTTACCTTCAAGCTGCTGGCCAGTATTTAAGAGAGCCCACTCTTTAGCTGCCCTAATCTCTGTGTGCAAGGGTATTAATTAGCTGAAGATGTGCCGGCTGTTAACAAGGCACTGAGCGCTATGGGATACAATAAGGAAGGTGCCACACAGGATGATCATATTTTATATCCATTTAAGTACTTTGGACACAGCATGTAGTGCACACATGACTATTTAATCTAAATACAGAGGCCTTAATTTGCATAGACGTAGAGATGGCAGGTTTGCCATCTGCCAAGATGCAAGTTAGAACATACAGCATACCTATACGGTACTGAGTCTCTTGTATCCGGTAATTTGAAAACATTTGTGTACCAATAACTTGAACAGCAAACCTTTTTTTTATTATTTTGAGTGACTTGTAAAGAATGTATTTTTATAAATATGTGACTTGGTGTGTGTGTGTGCTCTGAAAGCATTTTGTGGATGTACAGTATTATGTGTCTTCATAATTATCTCTAATGGTGTTAATGGACACTCAACACAGCAGATGCATGTCATTGACAACAGACTTCATGTTGGTCAATTCCAAACCAGTACTTCCACAATTAAATCGTTCTGTGGAATTGACACCAGGCACCACCTCTGCAGACTACTGGGTCTCCAAGCCGGTGTGACATTTTGCCTTATAAAATGTGGGCAACAAAGACAGCGTAGAACCAGAAAACATTACACATATGACAGTCCCATTGTAAAGGACACATCAAAGATCCAGCAATGACAGTAGTTTCCTTTCCTCTTTTAAGACTTTCACTGGAGTCTGACAGCTGATGTAAGCCCTTTTTACTGGGGCTTTGACATTAGGACACTTGAGAAAATCACTTTCTAAAGTAGGTCTTCTGTTTACCCTTCACTCAAACATTCAATCAAGCTCTGTGAATCCAGTCCCGTTCTTCTGATCCGGGTGTCTCAGTTTAACAAGGTATTCCCATGACATGCCTGACAGGTTTTATTCACATTTCAGATTATAGCTATCCCTCTGTCCTTCTGCTCTGAGGTCTCTTAGGTTGTTTAGAACACACACATATACATTATAGCTATCCCTCTGTCCTTCTGCTCTATATCTTAGGTTATTTAGAATATATATATATATATATATATATATATATATACACACATACATACATACATATATATATATATATATATATATATATATATACATACATATATATATATATATATATATATATATATATATATGTGTATGTATATATATATATATCTAAGAGCTATGGCATATTATGCAGAACAGCACTTCCCCCTGCTTTTCCCCATTCCTTCATATTATAAATGGACCCTCAAAAATATATGGCATATTGGGACTTTAAATCTGGTTAGATTACAAAAAGTACCTGCTACATTTCACTCTAGTTAAGAGATACATTATTTAGAGTGGCCTATAGCCAGCAAGAAATATTCAATAAGTGGAATCTCTTTGCTCTGTCCTGTTCAAGGTTGGTCACACAGCACTGCAAATCTTCCATTGGGTGTCTGACACAACTACACCGCAGTGGTGATAGTAATGAAATGTCACCAAACTGCTTTAAGTCTCCTCTGGGCCTCCTCTGAAATTCACACAGGTTATGAAAAGCTTCAGTGGAGCCTTTATTAGATTTCCCAGCATGGTCTGTCCGTGCTACTGAACATGGGAGCTAATTTTCCTCTGAGGCCAACCCCATGAACCCCACATGTGCTACTAGTAACCCACTGATCTGAATTTTTTTTTTTTCTTTTTTGGATTGAGAGCAAACCAGTTCATGTAACTCAAAGATTTACCGACAGTATATGGCAACTCCAGCCATTATAAGGTTCATACTTTACTCTTAGCACTACAGTTTTCTGCTCCTGAAACATCTAATTTTTTATGAGTAGCCTAGAGTTTTTCCTCACCATGTCACCTGCAAGGCATTTAACCTGTATTTCAATACTCAATGACCTATTAATCAAACTCTACATGATAAATATAAATAGAACATTTACAAAATACAATGGAAGTGCAAAATGGAAATGTGATTAATAGATACTGGTAAAGACTAACACAAATATAAACTACAACTGGTATTCAGCATTACTGAGACAGTAGGAGTTAAACGCATTGACAATCAAACTGATAATGCCATATTGCCTGTCCTTTCTTTGTAGCTGGGCACAGCAGGAAGTGGCATGTTGCCTGGCTCTCCCTGTGTGCTGGGTAGGGCTGGATCTCTGGCCTTGGTCATCTGTGTAGGCTGGAGCAGGACACAGCTGGATCCCTTTCTTACAGTTCCTCTTTGACCAGGAGGCCTGGTTCTTTATCCCATTGATTTTTGTTGTTCTCCTTGGTTGGACTCTGAGGCTGCGCTCAGGGCCTGACTTGGCTCTTTCAGCACCTTACATTTCTTTACCTTGGTTTCTCTCTGAAGCCAGACTGCTGAGATTAGCACAGTCTCACTCAGTCTTCCATCATGACTACATAAACCTGACTTCTAGCCACTTTTTTCAGCAGATGCTGGTGTCTTGTTAGGCTGGTAGACTAAGGAAATTTCATGAAGTGTGGGCCACCCCACAACTACCTTTCCCCCTTGCTGGCAATTTTCATAGTCTAGCAACAAGGCAAGGATAAGGGAAATATGGTAGCTTTACATCATCCATAGGTAAAAAGGAAGACGTCTCCCACGAAGCAGGAAGGCTGATGCTGTATTCCTTTCCCACCTCCTGGCACCTGAAACAACTGGGCTGGATCCCTCCACAACCCAGAGATGGCCTACAAGTGAGTAGACTGTGAGCTGAGTGGAGACATAAATCCTCACTAAACGCTCTTGCTAAGGTTAGCTGAATTGCATCATTAAATGTGGCCCCCCATCCCTGGCATCTAGCAGAGATCTCCTTCTCTCCTTTCCTTGCCAGAACCCTCCTTACCATTTCTTACCACTCCCCCAAGTTTAACTGCACAATTAATTTTGTTAACGTGGCAAAAAACATGTCATGTTGCTCAAATGTGTAATTAAGTATATGGCACATGTGGTCTGGAACAGTTGTATAATTTGTTCGTAAATAAAACAGATTGAAAAAATATTTTGGAATTCATCAGATTAATTTTGTGCATATAGTGTGCATACAGTCATTCAGGTGGATGAACAGTAAATCTGGTCTTTAAATCTCTTCAGATAAGGCCAGCATGGGCAGGGTATCAACCAATCACAAGTCAATGTTCACACCTTGGAAAGTGACAGAGGTGTAAATGGAATTTTAGTTCTATGGACATTTGTCTGAGTGCACAGAAAATGTAGGTAGGTTTCATCTCCCCCTCTCTGACTTGATGCACAGACCAAAATGGTTAAGTTCAGAAACAGACATTCCAAACATCAGCTTTGCTATAAGTTTGACAGGGGGTGAGGGGGCGTCCTCTGTCACAAAACAAAAGGAGAATGACAGTTTGAAGGGGCGGCACATAATCATTTATGATTTGACAGAGGCACTTATCAAACAAAAAAATGCCTGCATTTCTGAACAAGCACATGACAAACCGAGGGGCCATTCCAACTGCTTGTTAACTTTGAAAGGAGTATTTACTGTGCATAGCCAATATGCACAATAACATGAAAAAGCTGACAGTATATTAAAATATCACAGTATATCTGTTGGAGACATGCACATATGCAAATATCAATATGTCCTGTGCCTTCTTTGTTTTCCAAGGACTAAGTACAGGTAAATTGAGTGTTGTCCTAGCACAGATGTCCTAGTTGTCCTGCTCCATGGTGGAAGAGGGCATTGTGAAATGTGTAAACACATTTGAAGTGGGTTTTAACAATGTGACTGGCTTTATTTCAAATAATTTGAGCCACATGATTGACTGGCAAACTTGTTGAAACACTAAAAAACTGTGTTAAAGCATTATCTAAGTAGGAACACTTGGTATACAGAGTTTTAGAGACTGTTTCAGAGGAAATGAGTAATTGCAAAGAAATGTTGTTCTTTATGGATAAAGCTGTCACATGAGCCATATAAAGTTCAATGGCATGGTTGGTATTTACCTCTAATGTACCATTCTGAATACATCTTTTTTACATAAGTTTTGAGGAAGCAGAGATGGATATTTCACCAAAGTTGCATTAACAGAGCTGAGGACATTGTTGAAAGACTTTAAAGGTTTGGAGGAACTGCTCTCTGTTTGCTACATGTGGCAAGAGACTAATTGACCTGTTCCAATGGTTTGACAGAGTTCCTGAAACTGACAATAACATTGTAGAAGTGATAGCTGAAGCCTACTGACTGCAGATGGTCCACTCATGCCACACTGGGAACCATGACAGATGGCTTCTGTTTGGAAGTTTCAAGCCCTCAAAGGTGTATGGACAGGGTCAGTCATAACTTCGCTTTCTCCCTCAGTAAACTATTCTTTACTGTTTGTATACATACATACATAGCACAGCCTTCTTCAGTAAGGCAAGAATTCTCTCTGCCTTACTTGTTTTCTCATAGTCAAATCCTTCTGGAAGATGGAGGGTGAGCCTAAAATATTCAGATTTATAGCTGCTGCATTTGCGTAAATCTGTCCAGCAGGAAGGCCCCGTGGCCTCATCAGCAGTGTGTTTGCAGAAATTTAATCCTAAAAACAGTATGCAATATGCAGTACATGTTCTGGGGAAAAAAAAACAAAAAATTCTTTCAATAAGTGAAAATTATTTTGCCCTCTGTAAAAATCAAAATTCCACATGGCATGGTCAGGTTACCTGATGAGATTAACCATTAGAAAAATTAGATCTGAACAAATTAATAAATGGCATATCTGGACAATTCTTACAGTTCCTGAGTAATCTGCCTGAAATGAGTCCAAATTAAAAGCTGCACCATCATTTAGATTCATAAGGAAATCATAAGAAAATATCCCTACATACAGCCTGAAAAGCACAAAAAGATATGGAAATTCTCAGGAAACCTATTTTTTAAAAATAATTTGCATAGTATGCATAAACATGATCCTACATCCAGTTTAGGATGAAATTTGTGTATGAATATGTATGATATGCATGTCCTCAGACTTCCCCCATAATGGCTATTTCTTCTGATGAGAAAAAAAGCATACAGCAGCAGCTGTGCAATCCTGTGTACAGCTATCACTTAAGCACAATATGTGCTGTCTGGTATTCCTGCTTTCATACCGACAGCTCTGCTCTCCTTTTCACTCTCAGGTTCTGTCAGTCAGCTGCACGGTCACCCCCTCTGCCTCTAATAGCCACTGGTCCTGTCAGTCAGGCTCCATTTTCCTCTGCCCCTCTCTGACCTCCCTCGGCCCACCGTGACCCCCTCCCCTGCCCTCGCACAATAGAACCTTTCAAATCCAAGTGTTCAATTTGAAGTTTCTCCATGAGAAAGGAGTGTAGGAAACCATCTTGTCTTTTGTCCCCGAGAATGGACGTCTGGATCCCTCTAAAGCCAGGCAATCCCCCGCTAAATTACCTAGCTGTGGCCCTGAAGTCGGGAGGTGCATCTATTGTTCAAACACGACGCTGCTTGAATTCAAATGGATCGGTCTTGTATTTTCAGAGAATCGACCTGTCAGGTGATAAAGCAACAAAATTGGGATGGTGCACATGCACAGCAATATAAAATTCCTGCTGGGTGCAGCCAATAACCACTAGGGTTTTACAATATTTGGATTATGCAACACATTTTTGTCCATTAATACCCGAGACAAGAAAATAATAATAAAAACATAAATACATATAAGGAATACAGAGATTTCCTTTGATTTGCTTCAGGAGGTGCAGAATGACTGTCCGACTGTCTCTGGCAACAGAGAAGAGATGAGTGAAGCTGCCTTGGAGCATAAACAGAGGTCATAACATTTAAAGGAATCCCGGTAATGTATATACTGCTGTTTGTAAAAATTGGTCTGTATTTTAGGTCAAACAGTCATTTCTCCCATCATTCTCAGTGAAGACAATGAAAAAAGTGTCAAGCATAACTTAAATTAACAATTTAGTTATAACTTTTAATTTAAAAATAAATTTAATTTAAAATGTTTTACTGGTACACAAGTGCACTAACAAATGAATTCAGGTATTCAAATATTTTTTGTCTCTAGCCTTGTTGAAATGCAGTAGAATATTGTCTATGTACTCAAACGATTTTCAACATTGAACAATGAGAGAAAAAAAAAATTCAAAGTATCTATACTTTTTCCAGGTTGACAATAAGCAAGGTTATTGTTGCCAGACCATTGTAGGCATATTTGGAGTATTAAGTTCCAGATTATATGAATCATTTAATATCACCTGACATTAATTGTCTCAGATCAATTGCTGAATGCAGTTAAAATTGTAATATTGGCATGGAATTGTAATACCGGTAATTATCACCAAATCACTGGCATACTTAAATTCAAAACAGCTTTGCTCACCATTAAAATGTATATTTTATATATATATATATATATATATATATATATATATATAATGTGGCTCTATACAATCAGTAATAGAGACAAGTCATATAATTCTAAATAATACAGGAACATAAGCCTATCTGCTCGTTCAAACGCACGCATGTGTGCACACCCACACATTCAGTAAATATCAAATAGAAAGCACCATTTTGATTCTTGTCCATGAATTGACAGCCTGCCTCAGAGCCAAAATGGTGTTTAGCTCTGTGGGAGTCTGCCTTTTCTGACTTTCCTCCACTTTCACTACCTTCCATCACCCCCACGGTTCCCGCAGCAGGGCCTGTTCATTAACGTCTCCTTCGCCTCCCCTCAGACAGCTGTGCGCAGCACTGCAGCTCCACACTGTGCCCCCCCACCGGCCATTGTACTTGCTGTTGCAGTTCTTGTCGTTTTAGTGAAATAGATGAATACATTGGATTGGGGCAGGTTTTGCCGAAACTTTGGTCCCGAGATCCTTGGGGTACCTCACGGCAGGCAAAGACATTTTATTGATTCGGTGGCTTTCCCCTTTTTTTGACACTGCTCATGTGAACTTTGTTTATAACTAGCATTTCCCCAGTATATTTCTTTCATGAATATGTAATTCTGCTTGAAAAATGTCCTTATCCTCTTTAATATCAATGATACAACTGAGAAACTTGCTCTTTAGCCATACAATACAGGCCCACCCTTTACTGGGAGGTTCAACCACCTTTAAAACATACCTATTATGTTTCATACTTGTACGGTATTATATTTAATACATAGAGTTTGGTTTTGCCCTATCACTATTCTACACTGCAGTTCTGCAGTATGCTGCCCAGGGGCCTTATAAAGACTGACAGTTCAGGACATGTGGAACCTCTGTGTGTCTGGAGAAAAGCCAGCTGCTTCAGAGAGTTAAAAGCACAGAGCCATCAGGTATCTGTCTGAAAGAAAGTAGAAAGCTTCTATCTGTCCTCCCTATACTTGGCAGAGTGTGTCTCTGTCTGCTCTCTTTCTCTCTCTCTCTGCATTCTCACTTCTCTTCTGGGCCGGGCATTGTGTTTGTCCTGCTGTTTGACCATATGGTGTTCAGCAAGACAGGGGAGTCCTGTGAGGGACTTGACCAGTGAAGGGGTCTCAGAACATACTGTGTGACCCGTATTCTCTCTTGCTCCCTTTAACTCTGAGACCTGTATTAGTTAGCAGCCTGGCATACGTCAATCTAACATACTAATCTAAGGACTGTCAGGAGAAGTCTAGCCTACATGTTGTGTATATGTGTATAGAGTTAATATTCTGCTTTGGATTCACTCGTTACTATTGTCTAGTTAATAATTCAATGATGTCAATGCTTTATGAATAATTTTTAAAATTTACATACACATGTAAATTTGGCTAAACTAGAGGATTATTACATTATTACCACTATTTATTTGACCAGAGAAACCAAATCATGTGTTACCCTAAAGTACTACCCACTGTCATTGGAAGCTTCAAAGACAATTGATAACAAGCAGCTACTGCATGCATATGGCCTTGCCCTTCTTCACCGAGGTAAAGCCATCTTTTAAAACCATCTCTGGGGTGAAGCTGTTCATGTCAAATGGTAAGTCTCGTAATTACAGATGTCGGTATACAAAGCATGTGCTTTGTACAAATGGTCAGGCTTGTCATTAATTGTCACATGCCCTTTGCAGAATGTGATGAGGACATGGTGAAGTTGTTAAGGCAAGGTGAGACAACTATATCTGCATTATTATTACAACCCCCACACACACACACACACGAGGCACTACCCATTTAGTGAGCAGTTCTTACTCAGTTTAAAAAAAAAAAAAAAAAAAAAAAAAGTTTCCCTGGCCTTCTTTTTGGGCTTCTTTTTATTTGATGCCAATAAAAGGCACAATGAATCCAACATATTCCCAGAGCATCTTGGTGTTCACTGCACAGCATAACTGTTTAATTAAATGCAACCCTTTAAAATAACATTTATCCATTTGTAAGTTAAAATAAAAACTAAAAAAAACATATGTAAATTAATTTGAAATTATACTAGAAATAAGTATTTGAAAATGTTAAGTGAATGATGCATATTTGAGGGTGCACACGACTGGCTTGTTAAAACGTGATAATTCTAAAATTGAAATAATTGGTCTGTGTGGACAAAATCTAAGGTGACTCAAATATGCAATTTTATCACCTACTGCATGCATTTCATGCAAATACAAGCAGAAAATGGATATGAAATAAGGATGAATAAATAAAGATGAGGTTTATTTTTTTCATCCACTAACTAAATCAAAACAGTAATTTAACATTGAAAGAGATTTGGTTGACACGTCAATCTACGGCTGTGTTATCGCCTCCAGTTCCAATTCAGCTTGTGCAAACCATTTCACACTTTTGACATGTCGTCTGAAATATCCCCATATCAGAGCTGTTGGAATTTCCTTATTATTTTGTGTCAAATAAATAGAGAGAAAAATAAACAAATAATGGAAAATATGACCCTTGACTCCTTTTCTACAAAGTAATACTTCAAATCTTTGCCATTCTCAGGGAATAGGATTGAAAAGGAAGTCGGCCACTTTAAACTGAGCTCAGGAGCTCCCAAAACAATCGGTTTCCCTGAAAATCTCATTAGGATGATCTCACCGGTCATTGAACTGTCTGAGCTCAACCCCTTGGCAGTGATGAGGGCCTTCCTGTCAGAGGTGACATTAATTAACACAAAAGAGGATTCACACCTTCTCCTGTTATGACCTTTCTGCCAGTTTCCCCAGCCTGGCCTTTGACCTCCTGACTTTCTCATTTAAAACTGCAGAGCTCTTCAGAGTAGCAGTTGGAGAGAAAATGCATCACAGTTCAATAAGCAGTTATTCTGAACAGTAGGTTTTCCAAAATTGACCCTATATGGATATTAACTTTTAAATTTTAAAACATATCCACATATGGTTGTACGGATACAAGTAAGTGTACTTCTTGCCACACACACACACACACACACAAGTAATTATGAAGATGTCATAACCCAATGGACAAGCAACCGAGTTGTGTAACCCTGTTGACAAAACTATTTTTAATTGCCAAGGTGGCAAACATGCTTGCAGCTCTCTAAACTGTTTTAACTAGCCAACTGTAAAGAGAAACACACACACACACACACACACACACACTTGACCAGTTAATATTGTTGAAGATACTGTGTTAGATGGCCATTTTGGAAGATAAGCTGGCATTTATTACTAACAAAAATGGTCAATTATTCCAGTGATGAATCAATTACAACAAGAAAAAGGACAATGAACTTACTGATTCTTTAGTCCTAATATTTGTGTACATATAATCTAAATAACCATATTATTGAAGGACATCCTACACTGTGCATTACTAAATGCTAACCTTTTTGTGAATATTGAGTTGTTGAATTGAAATGGGGAAAATGGCATTGTCTTTCCCCTTCAACTCAACAGCTGAAATTGGGGAGTTAGTATCACTGACTAGTTCCCTTGCGTTTCACAAAACGGCATAAATTTTAAAAAAGAAACTTTTTTTTTTTTTCCTTTTTCCAGTCCAGTCCCAGCTTTGACAGGAGATTACTTTGGGATTCTGATTTGTATGCAAATAAGATAAATATTTTAAAGGAAGGCAAGAGGGCGGTGCAGTATTAATGATGGCCAGCTGAGTATTTTTCTGAAACAATTATTCTTCTCCAGGAACCCCTACCTTTCTCCTGATGGCTTGACAGGTCATAAGGAGTTGTCAGACGCGACACCCCACAAAGACACAGTTATCAAGACATAAGAGGGCAAAAACTTCCAGCTCATTACTTCCCTGTACATATGCAGTCAGACTGTGAAATACTTTTACTGCAGCCAGTCTGACATTTTTCACATCATTGATTACATGACCTTTGCCTCCATGACACTAAACAGTTAGGTACAATCTAACGTTAAGTTAGTAGTCATTACCCTTAAATGAAAGTATTACAGTTACTTTAGTAATGCAGTGTTATGAATGTCATGATTACTAAATTTAAGCACCACATATGTTATATAAACACACATATTACTTATATTTAGTTACAATATATTAGACAAGTCTGAACTGTAAATTTGTTTCTCTTATTCCTCTTATTTCTTTGAGCTCCAAATATATTGTATTATATACATAGTTGTATGCATGGTCTCCAAGCTTTGTTTCAGCCTGGACACAGGAGGAGGAATTGGGGACAGGGGATTGCTGTCAGAAAACATTTATTCCTTGTTGTTACAGGCTAACTGTGGTTTGCGTTGATCGCCGAAAAGAAAGTTGCCCATGGGTTTTTAATGGTTGAAGCAAATTATCGGAACAAGAAAATAGCGCTGCTTCACAGAATGGCAAACCAGACCTCTCACGGAGCGTGAGGCACCAACTGACCAAACATCAAAATGTTATACACTTTAGATTCCCCCACCTTCTAATCCATAGCTGTCCATTAGTGACCATGCACCCCTTCAAACTGGAATAAGAAACCCCTTAATTTGTATGCTTTTCCGCCTTCCCCAGTCCTTATCGGCACACTTTTTTTTATGTCCTTTTTAAGATAATACAGCACATAATTAACCAACATTTTTTATGTTTTGAGAGAAGCTGCTTCTGAAATGTATGGCACTTTTTCCTCACTTATTTCTTTACAGAGATTCTTAATAGCATATGGTACCATTAATAACTCATTATGTATTTTATGGCCTTTGCATCAGGCTTACAATTAGGACTCAGCTGATTAATTGCTGGTCCATCTATGGAATAATAATTAGAAATAGCAGCAAAAGCGAGTTTATGAATCTGCTGTGACCAAAAAAGGGTGTGAAACATAGCTTAAAAAATGAACATTGGCACTGCAGCTGAAACACAGACGTGATGTGAGTTTATCTAAACGATGCTGTGTCCTAATTAGGACCCTTTGATCATTTTGAGTTCCGTTCTGTGGTTCCACCCTTGTTTAAAATTGAGTACAAAGCCAGACGCAGAGATACTTCATGGCTCCTTACTGTTTTGGGTCAGGGATTTCCCACTGATATTTCTTGTCCTGTATCTCTTTCAGCCCTGAATTGCTAATTACAGCTTGCAACAGTTTTGCTGTGCTCTGCTTTTCAGAAAAATGACTAATTGGAATGAGTAATTGAAACATTAACAATTTTAGCTACTTGTTCTCACATTTATGTCTTGTGAATTTAATGGAAAAGGGTAAGATATGTGAAGTGGGAAAATGGAACTATTATATTTTCTGAAAGTTTTTTTTCTTTTTGCATTGGAAAACATATTACTGTTTTTAGCATAAATTTGTTTTTTTCCCCCCCAGTTTTTATAAGGTTTATTCAATGGAGTGACTAACAGCTGAAAAAAATAATTTCCTCATGCATTATATATCTGCTTTGTAGATGGACTCACTTCAGATGCTACGAGCTTACCTATGAGTGAAAGGAAGTGGAGCTGCAAGTAAACAGACTATTAAAAGCTGAATGGGGAAGTAGGATCCCAGAGGCTTATTTAAGCACAGTCAGGGAGGAAAATGAGCAGTGTGTGGCTATCGAGGCAGCTGACTCACTAACTGCAAGCAAATATTGGTGGGGAGTGGTTCTCTTGTTTTATTGTGTTGTGTTGATTTGTGTTGTGTTTTGTTTGGTAGATGCTGAAGGGAACACGTGACTGGGTGAAGCCAATGGAAGGTGATGACCAGGGAGTTATTCCAAATGCAATAGATCAGCCAGATTGATGGGGAGAGTTGTGCCAGACTAGAGCTACATCCCTGTGCAGTAAGGAGAATGTTAGAATGTCAAAAGTAGTCAGTGGCACATGTATGTGTGACTAGCGAGTTGAGGGCTTTTCATGGCTAAGGTGCCTTATTTACCTGACAGCAGAGAACAAGCTGACAGAGCAGCTCTTCTGGCAACAGCAGATGAGTGGCCATGCATTGGAGTTCTCAGTCCTCAGGTCCTCAGGTGTGTTTGTTGCTTTTTTTAATGGCAATTCTGACACAGGCCAATATGCTGCCCTTTTCTTTGTCCTGTGTGTGTGTGTGTGTGTGCGCATGTGTGTGTGCGCGTGTGTGTGTGTGTGTGTTAAAGTGCTCCCAACAACTTTGCTCCTGGGCATAGGGTGAGCCTAGTGGTAGGGTCAAGAGTTGTGCTGTCATGTAATGTACAGTGTTTAAGATAAGATTTTGGTGTTTCCATAGCTAGTAGTGGGCGCAGAGTGTAATTACCATATCTGTGTGAAGTGATGGTATTAGTATGCCTGCCTGCAGAGAACACTTCTGAGCTTTTTTTTTCTACTTGCCTTCTTTGTGGCCATTTGGTGGGTCGGAGTGGGTAAACCTTAAGTAGGGCAAAGGCAGTTGGGGGGCAGCTGACACATTGTTGGTAAACCCACAGATGTGTATACATATGGCCACAGGAAAACACATACACTTACATTGTTTTCACTTGCAGTTCTCAAGACACTTTGTCCAAGGCTGAAAGCAATGTCAAAGCAACCACCCTGCCCTGGAACAATGGTAATTACTGCAGCAATTCCTCCAAGCAGGACTTATATTTACTGAGGGAACAGTACTGTACTGCAAAGGATCTTCTCTGTGATCATTACACAAAGCATACACGTATTACGTCTATGCCCACTAATTATGCTATAAACTATTAACATACATGTACCTATGTCTGTAAATCCAATTTTTTTCATGTAATTGTTTCATGCCTTCTACAAGTATTCTACAACTGGGTTATTCTTGTCTCCCATATGCTGTCTTTATCTTCCTCTTTGTTCTTGGTGAAGCCCATAACATGTTTGCTATTGTCCATTATTAGGAACAGCGCTATAGGGTAAACACACTTTAGGTAATATGGTAATACGGTATACTCCTGACTGATCTGTACACGTTCACTCCTAAAATCATCGCTGCCAGCGCACTCTCTGCTTGCACTGCTGCCCTTGTCACTTTATATATGCCTCGTTTAACTACCCAAACTTAATACCCTGATATTTTTCTGCTTAAATCAGCATTTACATCATTTGTCAGCTGCGAAGTATTGAAGCTGTGTGTCCAATTAATGCATTATATTATAAGAAGCCAAGGATCTCTCATACATTCACAACTTTACTGGGACCGTTTCTCTTTTTTATATTCACAGAAAGAAACTTCCTCAGGGTTTTTATAGAGTTGCAGAATTATCATTGGTATCATCTTGTAGTGAATCTCCCAGATAGAGTTACCTGTACTAACTGTGGAATGACCTATGTTAGTTTTTAGACCTCTGTAAAGGCCCAACATAACTTTGAGTAATAACCATTTTACCAGCCTTACACTTTTGCCATGTTTTCCTTATATACACACACTGAAAAAAATACTTAGGGCAAGAATTCAGTTTTTCCTCTTGCCCATTTCTCAGTGCTGTATTCTGCTTTCCTCAGCATGAACCTGAATCTTGCCTTTGAGAAAATACAACCACACTATCAGCCCCATTCATCTCTCTGTCTGAAGTCATTGCATCATGTCAAATCCAGTTTCAAAAGAGTTTCACTTATCGCTGATATAGCATTTCTCAAAAGTAAAACTCACAAACTCATGACAAGCTATAAAGTGACAAAAGGACACAAACAAAAAATAAATAAATAAATAAAGGTAGAGGTACAAATCAGCACTACTTTATCAAATGGCATAAAAAAGATTATACCTTTGATGGATGCATTGGATAGTGCATATATCTAAGGATAATAATCATATAACTAAGATTACACAGTGGTAACATTATTTCATCCTGGTTGCACAGTTGGTTGGAACTCAGAGTTAACTGAATCACTCAATGAGTCTCAAAATCCCTCTGATGAAAATGGTGACCAATTTCTTCACACCAGATTATCTCACTTGACTGTCCCATATGTAGCTATGTGTATACTGTATACTGCAAGTATATATAATCTGTGGTATTTCTAGAATGCTGATTGCAAGAATAGATGCATAGAGTCATATACAAGTCAAAATATGTATGTTAATCAAGTTAAGTCTTTGAGAACTCCTGAATAATGCATGTTTGAATAAGCACTCTATTACATGTATATACAATATTGAATATAACCAACAAACAGTTTAAATCAACTGCACATCCCTAATGCATATCCAGTGTATATCCAGATATATATATATATTATATACAAATTGTTATTATTTTCAATATTATTGTCATGTTACAACTATGTGATAACGTTTCCCAAAACAGCCTTTGGGAGATTTTTTTCTCTGCTCAGCCTTGTAAATTGTGATATCTTCTCTTCAGGCACTCCATCTTTCGTCTTGCAGACTACAATAGATTACAGCTTCTCCAGAATTGATTTTCTTTTACACCATTAGCAGCTGCATTGCTTAATATGTTTTCTTGTTCCATCTGCCCATTCCCTCACATCTCTGGTACAGTTTCAACCTTATACTTTCAACCTTAAATCAGTCATTTGTTGTGGGAAAAAAAAATCATTAGTCAAGGGAAAAAAATGTATATGGGTGAGGCCATGTAGTAATTGAGTAATTGAGTTTCACTCTATACAAATGACCTTACAAACAGAGCATATGTAATACAACATATGTATTTGTAAGTATTTGTTTGTGCTTTCATGTATTAGAGACAAGTACTTTTTCCAAATATATATTTCAGAAACAGAGATGTTCCGGTAATGGAGTCACATGGGAACACGTTACAAATGTGCAGAGTAGTACATTTCAGTGAATTGGTATTGTAGAATGGTGATTGCAAGAATAGATATCGGTCATAGACATATAATAATCAATGTCTGAATAAACACTGCAAAATTCGCTATCAAATTGTTTTGACATCCATTTCAAAATCTATTCTGGGATAATTTTACACACTATTTTAAGCATTTCTGTTAATATACTACAGTTTATGAATGCACAACTTTTATAAAGACAAAAGCAAAAACAGTGTCACTAACAGTTTGTTTGGCTGTGCATTTGGCCATCAGTTGTCACTGTGCCCGCCAAGGTTCTCCATGAAGGGCTCCTGTCTAACATCCCCGAACCTCTCAGTCCCCATCCAACCACTTTGTGAGCTGTGTGACCACTCTCAGAGACTGCAACAGTAGGATTTGGGGTTTTTTGTTGCCTTTGTATGCTTTAAAAGAGCATATAAGCATTTGTGCTGTCAGTGGTGGCTTTCATTGGACAATGGCTGAATAAATGCCTTTATTGGTTGTACCCTTTCCCCCTGAGTCTCTGTGCCTGAGGCACTGCCCTGCTCCCATTACACAATTGTGCCGAGCTGATGGTCAACTTGAGAGTAAATCAATAGAATATTGACACAAAACATACCATGCATATCTAATGTGCAAAAATATTTAGTTCAAGCTCCAATTATCACTTTAGATGCTATAATATTTTTGTTTGACTCAAATCAACTGATGAGAACAGCAAATTTCTAAGACAACTGGGATGCAATTTTTAACCCTGTACCATGCCAGAAGAAGTTGTTAGAAGTTAGAAACATGACTGATTTGAAGAATCAGTCTTGAAGAAGCAAGACTGATTTACTACCAATTTATAATATAAGTAACCCTAGTCTGGGATAAAGTAGTCAGAAGTCAAAAACTTGGTTCCCCCTACCAAGAAGCTCAAGCTCAGCCAAAAAATGGAAATTTCAGCATGACAACAATCTAAATCATTCATCCAAATCGACGAAGAAATGATTAACTTAGCACAAAATCAATGAACCTCAAAAAAAAAAACCAAACACAGTGTAATAAATGCCAGAAGAGAACAAACTAAAGTGGCATGAATAAACATGACTGTTTTTTTTTTTTTTTAATAAAAAAAAAAAAGTGAAAAATTTGACTTTATTCTTAATAGCATTGCACAGAGCAACTTATGATAAATGACCCAAAACATCCATTTTCCTGTTCCCGTTTTTTTTTTTTGTAAAATTTGATCGGGTATGAATAAATGCCAAGGGAACTAATTTACACAGTGACCCGAGCTCTCCCTCACTCTCTCACCCCAACCCCATCTGTTTTCCTAAGTTTCATTCTTTGTTATTGCACAGGTTGTTTAACAATGTTTAACTACATATATGCTAAGTATAACTTGCTTGACATTGCACAGAGCTTATGTCTCTGCAGTGTAATTATGCAGGGAAACTGCTGACAGTATTTTTTGTGAAAGCAAATTGTATTAGAGCTTCTTAGAAGGTAAAGGGCTGCTTGCAGAAGGATCTTCAAGTTCAATGCAATCTGTGCAATACAATCCATAATTGCAGAAACCAAACAAACACAGTTGCATCAGACACTTAACATTGCATCACATAAAACACTGTTAAAAATAAACATGCTTACTCATTGGCTCCAAGTGCCTATTTGTTGCACAATTCATAAGAGAAACTGTCTACATGATGTATACACCAAGGTCTTGGTGAGAGCAGTGTTATGAGGGGGTGAGGCTCGGAACTCTGGGAGCTGAGAATTCCAATTATTTTGGTAAACAACCTGACATTCTGACACCTCCATCCAGACTGTCCTGTGGCTCATTTGTCTGGTTGCCAGTAATCACCTTCAGGTTGATGAAGAGATTTAAAACATAAACCACAATCGTTTTAAAAAAATAAACCTCTTGTGAAAAACTGAGATACACATGTGTGTCTGTATTTGTGGGGAGGTGAGGGGAGCATCCTCATTGCGAGGGTCAGCAGGTTGTGGGTAAACCATGGAGGGCCTCTTTGAAGGGCTAATTCATCAAGCTAAGCAGGGGAGGAAAAGTCAAAGGTCCCTGGCTACATTACATCACTGTTCAAGGGCAATTTTTCCCCCCACAGCCTGGACTCAGGTGGAAGAGAAAGCAGATGGGAGCTGTTCGGGCTGGGATCCTCACAGCAACATCCCCGTCACCAAATGAAACAATGAAAAATTTAATTCCTTTAATTGACAGTCAGACTCCTCCTCACTCTTTCCTGGCATCTTGGGTTGGGTAAGAAATGCAAGCATAAAAGTTTCCTTGTGCAGTGTGAGTTGACTAAGGTAATCCAATTGTCCTCAGAAACACCTCTCCTGGCTAGCTCCACAAAAATCCTAAGGCACTGCTCATATTCAGTGAGGGAACACAAAAACTCATGCTAATAGTAAGACATCAAATATATAAGAGAAAGCGAGAGAACAGATTTTTGTTGAATACTTAAAACTCTGCAAAAGGCAAAACATTACAGCCACATATTCCATTTTCACAAATATAAAAGCTGTTTTTGAAAATTTATATACTTTTTGCTCCCTCAGTTTTCTCTGAGGTGTGTACGCATTTACATTTCCCCCAGAGAGGTGTTTTACTATGCCATCAAAAACAATTGCATGGGGTTATTGGCAGAAAACCTCCCAGCTCCCATTCTGAATTATATGAGGTGCTCTCCTGGGAGGTCTGTGAGACCCACATACCTGTCTGTCAGTCCCATTCCTCTTTCTTCTACTTCTGTCCTTTTGCTATGCTTAGGGCAGGATCTGTATGTCTGAACACATCAAAAGACTAAGATGCAGTCTGCTAGTCTGCTGAGTTTAACAAAAAAAAAAAAAAAAAAAAAAAAGATGGAAGCAAACACAAGCTTGGAATCTGACAGTCATAAACTGACGCTTTGCATAACACTGTCAAACTGTAGTAGAGGGGTAGCAGCAGGCATAACAGAGGGCTTTTTGCATTGGATACAAGTACAAAAGGCAGCCTTCATTAACAGGTCTCTCCCCCCTCATATGCCACACCAGTGTTTCTTGTACACTGCATTGATTACTGTAACAGGTAATGCACTTGCCTGGAACAAGACAAAAAGCCAAACTAATCTGGTTCGACTGCTCTAGCCTTTAACTGGCAGCTGCATTGCTAAATAGGAAACCGTGGATGTGTAAACAGCAGGAAAGAACTGGCGTTTGGGTCTGGTGAGACGTTTAAGTTGTGGGGCGGTGGGACTGTTATGTCCAAGGACATATAGGCTTCATATAATCCTGCTGAGCTTGCTCTGCATTAGGCTGTTTTGTTTTCCTTTTGTCTTTGTCCCTCCCTCTCCCCTGTCTGCAGGTTAGCAGCACATTGCCTTTTGCCAGCGTGATTGGTGCGGGGTTAATGAGGACGGGGATACATCTGCAGTTGTGGGTCAAAGGTCGACATTCCCCTCTCCTGCTTCAGACGCATTGTGTGGTGGTTGTTTGAGAAAGAATTGTTGACCACTGCTTCCCTTTAATTTTTGTATATAGTGTAAATGTCTAACCTCAAACTATTGGAAGCTCCGTAGGGAGGTGGGAGCCTTTTTCGTTTGGTCTTTACGTTTTCTCCCGTTTATGTTTATGATTTGCTGCACATTGCAGATTTCTTAATTCAGGTTCCCCATGAAGCACCCAAATGGGTAATCAAGGTACAGTACAGCTGTACAGTAAAAATTAGTAGAGCAAAAGATTCTACCTGATGAGTCTGTGGACGGTGATGGGCAGGACACTTCCGTGAAGGAGCAGGAAGGAAAACAGCTAGATCTACAGATTAAGAGGCAGGAGCATGAAGCACACTTAGTCCGTGTGTGGGAGTTGGAGCTGGACAGAGAACTAGAGAAGTCACATAGGTCACCCACTATTCCTATTCCACCCTCTCCCATAACCCCTGGTGCCGGTGATGCACCTAACCCTGCCACTGCAGCATCTGCTGTCGGATGTCAGCAAACATATAAAGCTTGTGCCTCCATTTAGGAAAACCGAGGTAGATTCCTACTTTACTGCTTTTGAGTGTGTTGCCGCCAAATTGAATTGGCCATAAGATATGTGGGCTCTGCTCCTAGTGTAATCTTGTTGGAAAAGCCCAAGAGGTGTGGAAGACTGAAAGGGGCCATAGGGGGTTTGTAACAGGGATATACCAATAAAGATAAATCCACATATAATTAATTGGCAAGCAGGTGATGTACACAGGCCTGAGAAATGTTCAAGGTCCTCAGTGAGTTATTTAAAGAATCTGTCTGTTGTGATCTGTGTATGCTACTGTCCTGTTCTCCATGCAAAGTCCATATTGCTGATGAATCTGGGGGGACTGAGGCATCATCTGACACACACTGCATCGATCCCCTCCACAGCTTAAAGTGAGAAACGGTTTGTGCCTGGGATCAGTTTGAACATAATGACTCATGTGTAGCGGCAGCTACTATAAATCTAATGGAGCAGTTTGGACACAAAGAAATAAATACCAGCCCAATGTATTGACAGAGAATGTAAATCCATTGGGTTGGGGGGCAGGGGCACTGGATAAGAACAGAGGCTTTTATCCATAGTGACTTATTACCCACCCTACAGGATACATTAAATGCACAACACAGCCGATAACACGTGCTATATAAATGTTATGTAAGCATCTGCATCAGGTACTACAGCGTTCTGTGAGGAAAAATATGTTCGGAAGATGTTTCAGCACTGCTGTACTTGGGACTGAAAAATGTGCCTCCCAGTAATCATCTCTCCCACAGTATAACACTAGAATAAAGAGGTGGAGATGGTACGATTGGTCCCTGCATTCTGCCAATGGGACCTCTGTGTTGTGTGAACTGATGAGGAAAGTACTCCTAATTTGTGAAAGTACTCCATTTTTTGATCTTTCAGTTTAAGAATAAAATGACTATTTAAATTCCACTTGCCAAATAAATTTCTCATACACTGACTTCCAGGTTAAGTGGTGGAGGTATGGTTAATCAAAAGGTATGATGGGTTGTCTAAGACATCTGAACTTGTGCTACAATCCATTGGTCAACATAATGCTGATTTATATTTCTGCATGAAGTCACAAGACAAGATAAAATATGCAAAAAGGATTAAAATTAAATAATTTTTTTCAGGAGGCTTGGCTTCTCTTGTCTCCTCTGAACAGCCGCTACCTGTGCCCATGTTAGATTTCTCCTTCTACTCACTTTGTTAAATTGTGTCCTTAGACACTAAATCAGGATATTAAAACAGTGGTATGACACTAATGGCCAATGAAGACTTGAGTAATGTCAGAGTAAAGGTCATCGCATGCGCACAATTTCAAACTCTAAGTCTGAATTTTTCCAAGAGTGCCAATGAAATATTACTATTCTGAATAAGAAAATGCAGTGGATCTGAGCCCATTTTGTCCTCGGCTAAGTGAAGATGAATTGGTATTATTTTAAATGTGAAATTAAATGTGTTAATTGTTGCTACTGTACTGTGTACACTAAATGAAGTAAAACACCGTCAGGCTTTAACTATAAAAATACATGGCTGAGATTGGAATTTGTAAGCCAATTTCATTGATATCAACCCCTCTGTGAAAGGGGCTATGCTCTATGAGGAATAATACATGCTCCATTTTATGTGTCCTTGTACAATTCTCTGAAGATCATTTTTCAAACGAATAAATATAAATGTAAAATGTACTTTTTATTTTCCTGACAAAGATGAGCAAAGGGGCTGACATATTAAATTCAAAGCCTTCATCAGCATGTATAAATGTAATTGCATGGGCAATTTACGGACATGCATAAAATGCTGTTTTAAGTTCTCTCTCTGGCATGGCAGCTTTGATGGCCAGGTTTGACTCAATGTCATTATTCTGTGATCATGGTTGTAATTTCACTGACCCTATTTCTTTTCATAATCAGAGTTGTGTCACCCCATGGATATGATTGCTTTCATGGCTCTGAAGACCTTCTAGGATTTCCCTCTTTACAGAAAAAGAAAGGAGGGCTGTGAAATGAGCTGGTTGGTTGGATGGTTGGAACCATCTGAGCTGGTGTTGATGGAGAAGAGGAGGGGTCCCAATACAGAGCCCTGGGGGACACCTGTATTAAGGGGAGTGGGTGTGGAGGTGGAGCCTTTCCAATAGACCTGGGAAGATCTACTGATCAGGTAGGACCTGAACCAAGAAAGGGCAGTCCCAGAGTTGCCAATCTCCGAGAGCTTGGCGATGAGCAGCTGGTGATTAACGGTATCAAACGCAGCGGAGAGGTCGTGGAGGATGAGGACCAAAGACAGGTCGGAGGCTCTGGCTGTGTGGAGGGCCTCTGTCATTGCCAGGAGTGCCGTTTCGGTTGAGTGCCCGGGTCTGAACCCAGACAGGTGGGGGATCCAGGAGGTTGTGCTTGTGGAGAAAGGGAGACAGTTGGTTAAGTGCGTTAATGTGATGTCTTTTGTAAAATGTAGTACCATGTAGTAAAATGTCAGCCAGTATTCATTCTGATTGGTTCATTGATTAATGGCTGATTCCTATTTATGATTGATTTAAATTATTTCAATCACTTGCATGTCAGTAGGCGCAAAGGATAAAATGTGAGAATAGATGGCAGCAGTATGAGATGAGATGTCTTCATGATCAGTGGAATTCTTATTAAAGAACATTGTGTAACTTTTTCTTCTTCTTTTCACTTTGCCATGGTTTATCCTGCACACATTTAGAACTTGCACATTTTTCTCAACACCCCTTGCCATAAGTAACATTCAAACCTTTTAGTAGAAATTCAATGTTGAGTGGGGTGAATGAGAACAAATGGGTTTGAGTTTTAAAGTACACTGTGCAATTGTTTTCAAATAAAAGCATGTATGTTCCGTAAATGAAACCACCATTTTAAAATCTTCATCAGGACTGAGAATCAGTTGAATTGTCTTTGCACTGCTTTCACTTGCAGCCAGCAATTTGATGTTCTTATCTGCAAGTTACATTGAACTGACTAAGCTTTCTATCCACCCTTACAAACTGCCCCTCTTAAGCAGGTAGCAACTGAATCATCTACAAATAAGTATAAGGTCATTCCTCCTCTCCGCTGTGCAGTATGCTGAAATGGATGGCCTCTTTGCAATGCAATAAAAAGTGTGACACTCAGCAGGGTAGGATAAAATGAATTTCTATTCCTACATTATTCACACAGTTGCCTTTGCCATGTTGGGACTTTACAGTGTGGCTGTTTCCATGTTATCATTACCTCCATTGGCTGTTTCATCACATTTACAGAGATGCTGTTACCCTTTTTATGTCAATACAGAGCTGGGGAGATATTACTGTTCTACCCTGGACTCTTAAATGTCAGCATGTCAGACCTTGACTACACAGACTCTAGGATTCAGAGAATTATGAAATAGTGAATTTTGGTCATTTAAGGATATACTTCAATGAGCACAACTGGTTTCAGTGAGCAAAAATTTGTAATATATTATTGCATGTCCTTTACCTCAAGTGCTCCACCAGAAATTTAATAGAATTGAAAGGAGTTATTGTGAGGCTTTTTTCCCCTCTACTACTTGGATATTTACTGAAGCACCTCTTGCCAGGGGTGTGTTCCAGAAAGCAGGATTTGCGAGTTAACCAGATCTTTTAACTCAAAATTCACGGAAATCTGAAATTTGATTCCACATACAAAGATCTTTAACCTGAAAAATGCCAGGTTTGTTTTCAGTTAAACCCAACCACACCTGCAGTATTTAAGTAACAGAGAATTCAATCAGACCTTTCATCTGTTTAGATAATGTCGTGCTCTTTCATTGAAGGTCCAATTGACATGGAGGTTCAAATTATTCGCTAAGCACTTCACCGTGAATGAGTTATTAGACCTTGTTGTGATATTTTGTCATTTTCAGAGGAGTTTTTTTGCGAGTGTTATCGTTTTTCATCACGGTCCATCATCTACCTCAACAGCCTTCTTAAACCTCACATCTTGAATATCACTCATCATGGATTTGCGCTGACATTACAAACTCTGTGCATTGCCCTTAGTTTTTTTGCCAATGGCAGCTTTCTATAGAACATTGGAGATGCTGAACACGTCAGGAAAGCAACAGTGTGCAGATCCATCCAAAAAGTGTGCCTTGCACTGAAGCACTTTCCGCACATTTTCGTTGTTTTCCCGGGACATAAAGCAGTACGGGTTATCAAAGAGGAATGATACAGAATAACAGGTTGGTTAATCTTATGTAAAAATCTATATGAAGGGTTTAGGTACTGAGCGTTTTGAACAATGAATAATCATTATCTAACATTTCAGGATTTCCAAATGTAATTGGCTGTGTGGATGGAACAGACTCCTATTAAAACTCCAAGTGTGAATGAAGGAGATTATGTGAATAGGAATTCACACAGCATCAATATGCAGGTAATGACAAAGGTTTAAGTGTCTAAGTCAAATCTTCATTTCATAGTAATGCAACTCATTCTCTATTGTCAAGATAATATGTGATGCCAAGAATATGTCAAGAATATTTGCCGGTAGTCTTGGTATGCTGTCATGACTACTTCTTGCTCTGTTGCTGTGAAAAACGTTGCATGCGGTTTCTCTCTGTCAGAATCCATCATTAATCACATCTTCAGTGTGCAACTGATGGCTTTTAAAGTTAGCCGCGAACGCGCACAATTCAGACTCTGCCTATCCGAGGTTGAGTGAACTTAATCTCCGGATTTGGAATCATCTGTTCTGGAACCAAAAATTCAGCACGTGTAGCATTTCGCTAGCTCAAGTCAGAATTCGAGACTGAGGGTACGATTTTTCAAACCTTCTTTCTGGAGCACAGCCCAGGTCATTGAGGACACAGCACAGCTAGTTTTATTGCAATTAAAGGTAGTTTGTTTTTGCAGTGATCCTGCATGGCTGAAATGAGAGTATAACTCTGGCATCAGCAGGAATTCAAAGTGTGACATTGGTGCTCAGGGTCACAGTTAAATGTTTTACAGTGGGGAGATTTGTTTATTCAATTAGATGCCTGTTGTCACAAGCACAGGTGGCAGGTGTGATTCTCATTGAGGTAATCTTCACAGCTCAGTGGGGAGGAGTCGTTTGCCCATGAAATCAAACAGATGAGACTAAAATAATGTGCACTGCCTCATTTATACACTGAAACGCAACAGTGGCCATGTTTACATGCACCCAGGACAAAGCAGGGGGAGTGTTGTTGGACCAGGGGAGAGCTCTACTTGACTGTAACTGCACAGATTAGTCAGTGGCTTAGAGTGTGTTCAAGATTTGCTGCAGTACGAATCAAAAAAAGGAAGTGTGCACGTTTTGAGAGTCTAGTCCAGTCCCATACACTTTAACTTCAGAGGCGCCTTTCCCCACATTTAGTCATACTTGGTCCTCAGAGCTGCCAGCTTCACTTGTCACCCATTAATTCCAAGTTTGAAACCTTAATTGTAGTCATTATTTCATAAAAGTTGACATTACCTGTTAGTATTCAACAATGATTGATGATGCAGATGATTGAGAAATAAGCATCTGATTATGGCCGGCTCCATATTTGTGAAATTCACTCGAGAGATGTTTTTAGCAAAGTATTTAAAATGGCAGATTTACATCCATTAAGTTCCCATTAGGCATAGGAGATAAATGCTTGTCTCTGTGCAAAATTCACTACCAGATGGTTTAATTTAACTGCTTCAGTAAACAACCACATGAGCCAATTTAAACCAAGAAAGCCACCTAAAAGAAAGGTCCTCCTTGAAATATTTTGCAGCAGTCCTGAATGGACAGTTTTAGCCAGTACTGCGTTTCTTCATCTACATGGAGTGCACATTTACTGCTGTAAGCTTTATGCCTATTAAATTATCTTTGAATTAATTTCACACGAAAGGTGACACCTGTCCATTCTAACTAAAATGCATATTTCATCATTTTCTCCAAGGTAAGTCATGTAGCAAAATAGTGGCTACCTGGTATATTGCTGAAAATATTAGTTTGAAAAAGAAACCAGTTCACTGCACACATATGGGGGAAAAGAAAACAGTAGGCTAGCAGAAAGGGTTAGCCAATAACACCTCAGGGGTCATTACGAGTAGTCACAGTATCCATGCTAATGGTGCTGCCATGAAAATTGATGAATGAGAGCCTTCTCACTTAGAAATGGGGGACATAGAGAGGACGGGTTGCAGCTGAAAGCTATACAAAAAGGAAAGTGTAAATTGCCTACCCTCTGACTTTTTCAAGCAATTATATTCCATCATTCTGAAAGTCTGAAGATCCACAAGTATCTGCTGTGTGAAGGATGAAGTAATCTTGCTGGAAATAGCTTTCGTAGTCTACTTTATTAATGCCATTCAAGACATGAAACACATTTACCCTGAACCTCCTCTTACTCAAACAGAAGTGCAAGTGCTTTACAGCAAAGTTTAATGAGCTTTTAATTAGTTAAACCATTTCTGACTGTATGGCTAATATTGGAGCTCCCCCCATGAAGATATGCAGGGTATTTCAGATGCAGAATTTTCCCTATTGGATTGCCAAAATCTTGACTGCAAAAAATACTTGTATAAAGTAAACAAAAATGCTCAACACACAGGAATGAATGACTGATGCACCTAGCAGGAAAGCTGGACATATCAGAATTCAATATTACCAGGGATGATATATAGGGAATATTTTCCGGGAATTGACTAGATCTCTACATACAACATGTCTATCCAATTTTCACAAACAGCAAGTCACACTTGTGCCAAATACTCCAAACGGGACTGGACCTCCTGTAATACACATCTCTCAGTTATGGCAATTTATTGGCACCTAATGACTTGACCACTGACACTTGTAATGATTTTTTTTTTGCAAAATATGAAAATCGTTTTTGGTGGCAAAATAGGAAGGATCTCTCCATTACCCTTAATGACACAATGGTGTCTGCATCCAAGACTGCCATGAATCTAGGTGTAATTCTGGATTAAAAGCTCTCCTTCACTGGACTGGATTCTTTATCTACAATATCTGTAAATCTGGCTCTCTGTCACTACATATTCTATCCGTCATTGTCCAGGCACCTGAACTGTCATGACTGGACTACTGCAAACCTCTCCTTGCCTGTCCCTCTAAATGTGTCACCAGGCTCCTCCATCTCAAACAGAATGCTACTGCTCTTGTCTATAACCAGGCTTAATACTAGCATGACATACCTCATCTCCCTTACCAGTCATAGCCAGAATAAAGTACAAAATGTGGTCCTAGCCTAAGGGGGAAGCAAAAGGAACTGCACCCTCTTCTCTTGAGTCCATTATGAAACCATTCTATCCTGCCAGTACAGAATGTCAGCGTTAAACCTCAATCAAGCGTGGAAAGCTACAGGGAATTAACATCATGTCCCGCTGTAATAAATGCATTGAGTTGAAAGAAACTTTCAGTTCAAAGCTATGCAGGGGGTAGTTAAACCGATACATGCATTTTCTAATTCAGTCCAGTTTTTTCCAGTGGAAAGCCCACCGTATTCGTGAGTCAAGGTGTGAAACTGCATTTTTTGCAGACGCTCCATTGTCGATCACCTCTATGCATCCAAAACAATTTAGAATTGGAAATTATCAATACTTATATCGGCCTTGGATATGGGTGTGCAGCACAAGGAAATTTTTCCACAATTCACAATGTCTTCGATATAGGCAGCCTATATGATCCAGACACTCAAATTTCAAGGGGTATTTAGTGGTGGTTGACAAGGGTGCTAAATAAGAGATATTCAAGAAAAATGGAAATGGATTTCATATGCAGAGTTTAAAGAGAGCCGACCAATGAAAACACACACAGCATGGTCTTAAATGGCATTATATTATTTTGTACCCAAGGATAATGGGTGAGAAAGCAAAGAAGTCAATTGTGAAATGAGGACACTGTAGCCATTTCATTATTAACAACATCTTCTTTGATGATAATTAGAATGAAAAAGCACTTGCTCCCAACTAATCCACACATTCCTACCCATTTTTGGGCAGCAATCTGTGGCTAATTTATCATGTGCAAAATACAAAATTAATTCACAGTCCTTCCAAAAAGGGCACTTGCAAATTATATTATTTTCAGTGCATGTTTGGAACTTTCATCTGTGAAATTGGAGACCAGCAACCAAGGAGAAAGAAAGAAAAAAAAAAATTTAATACATCGGCACACACAGAGCAGTACCATGTCTGTCTGAGTGCACACAGATAATCTTGCCTTTATGTATCTTAGGGGCTGAGGGCTATGCGTTTGTATTAAAATGTTTATATTTTTTGTGCTTCAACTCTACCTGTTCATTCCATGTCTGCAGCCTAGACACCTGACACCATGGAAAGGAGTTGTGTCAAAGTGAGTCCATCATATCCGCCACCACTCTGACTGTTGACTCTGCAAACAATACATTTGATCATCCAGAATCCACTTTAAGACATTACTGAGCTGTTGTCAATACTGTTGAGTCCTTAGTATTGTGGCCATTGCCCTGAGACAATAAGGTTTGGCTCCTATAACCCAGCATCAATCATTTGAGATTTCTGTGTGTTTGCATTTCATGTGTGCGAGAGAATGACTGTGGGTGTACAATGCGGATCTTTTATGTGATGAATATAATTAGTACTACAGAGATGATCAAAATTCCTGAAACTGGATGTTTGCCCCAAAAATTCACAGTTCATCCATGCATTCTTATTTTGAAATAAAATCACTTTTCCATCATAGCAATTCTGCTATTCCTAACGTTTCACAGTGATCCTTTTTTCTTAAAGGTGTCAGGAGAGTACCATGCATTTTATGGTTCTTTGCCCTGGTCTGGGTTTTTATGATTCCTTTCCCTACTCAGGACCAGACCAAGACCCCTCAGATGTAGAATCATTGGCTAAATGGTGGCCACAGTCATGTTTTGTTTAATCTGAAATAGGTTCTAATATAATATTACAGAACTCTGCCTTATCAGCCAATCTTAAAGTTACTTCTTAAAAATAGTAACATCCAGATAGACCACAACTGCAGGGGGTTGCCTTCTCCTCTTCCTGAGCACAATCAGTGTGTGTGTGTGTGTGTGTGTGTGTGTGTGTGTGTGTGTATCTACATGTTTGGATCACTTACCCTTTTATACCCCACAGTTAATTGTGCCCTTGTGTCATGGGAAAAATGTTGGAAAACCCAATGTCGTGTGTTAATGTGTATTTCTCAATATAGCAGCAAAACCACCATTTTACCAGTTCCTCTCAGCCAACTCTCTCCTCTCAATCCATGCCTATTAATGTTTGGTGTCATTGCAATGCTCATGAAGAGCTGAATGTAAAAATGATAATCTCAAAAATACATCTGGTATTTCCAGATGTTTGGATCTAAAACACAAAATTAAGTCCTGAAGAAACTTCCAGGCACTCCCCAACCATAGAATTAATCATGCGTGGGTCAGGGAGTTGGAGAGAGCTTCTTCTTAAGTCAGGCCTAGAACAGGCCTCTTGGCTCAGTCTTTTGTCGTTGCTCAGTTTTGCCCCGCTCAGTTTTTGCCTCAGCTCAGATAGACGCTCAGTCATCTGTTCAGTCATCCAGTCCGTGGCTCAGTTTATCTTGCAACTTTTTGCTTTTTTTTTTTTGGGAGTTTTGCTGCTATCGTGAGTGGTTCCTGTGTTCTTCCTTGGAAGAGGTAAACAATTGGCTTGGGTAATTCTCTCTGCACACACTCATTCACCATTCTGTGATCCATCCATGTTCTTGTTTTGTTAATGTCTGTATGTAATTTAGTGTCTGTTATGGTAGTGGACCAGGTCTGTAGCCCAGACTTTGAATTTTGTCTTGTCTTAGTGTAACTGCTTAATAAACCTTTTTAATTTATTCCAGTTGTGGCTCTATATTTCTGGCAAAGGTTGATCCACCAGACTGCTCATCTCCTATCAATGAATTCGGTGATTTAATTGATAGTTAATATCTTTGATAATAATTATTAAATTAAATCATTTTTATTATTATTTTACATGTTGGTTAAGTGAGGAGTTTTAGTAATTGACGTCATTTGTGTCCGGTATTCAGAGTGCTGGACGATAAACAAGGGCGTTAATTTCTAAGACCGCTGGGTTCAGACCATTGAAGTTTTATTAAATCCTCACTTCCCCGACAGTACTTAGTGTTGTATCTGTATGGAGCACCATCAACCACACCAAAAAAAATTCCTTGTAGGGACAACTTACTTGGCAATAAATGCAATTCTGATTCATGGGAGGTGTGGATTTGTTGGACTCATTTGCAGCCAAATACAAGTTCCCCATGAAATCGCACTGCTGGTACATCTACATCTTCTGGCACACCATTATCCTTGCTGTGGTCAACACCTGGCTCCTCTACAAGCAGGACTGCAAAGCTCTCAAGATTTCTAAGAAAGAGATACTGAACAGGAGACTGTTGGGATATGTAACAGGTCTTGTGGTTGAGCATTTAGCAGATCAGCTTCATCCCTGGAAGCTGAGGAAAGGTGTTGCTTGAGCCCACTGTTTCATATGCAAACAACTCCTTCCTGAGATGGCAGTGGGACTGTTGGCTCTCCACAGGACAATAGCGCAGATGGGTATTCAGAATAGTGGTTTACATCAATGCCGATTGAATGTTAAACCTGTGGGGGACAATCTTTTGCTTGACCATTTGTCAGGCCAGTCTTACCCTAAGCCGTTTTCTCATATTAACTCCGGACAATGTCTGGAGAATCAGGTCTGGACATTGTCCAGAGTTGCCCTTTCACACATGTAGCACACAATAGAAGATTGTCCGTGTCAGACGTGTTCTCACCTACTGGAAATACTCTGTTTGGTTTAGGCAAGGGGTAGCGCCTGGGTAGAGTGTGCAGGAGGCAGGACATGACGGAAAAAGTACGCTGCGGAAATCAGTGTTTTGTGTACAGCACGTCGAAGATGGCGGACAAGGCTACCGATTCATCCGTAATGACTGTTTTTGCATTGATATCAATACTACATGTATTTGGACATATCCGCAATATCAATGGAAGAGTGGAAAGCAATATACAGGCAAGCAGAAAAGAGTACAAAGCAGCTACAATCTGTGCACGAAGATGCCAGCGGAGAAAGAAAGCTGCAGCGTTTTGGATCTGTGTCCAGCAGCAGCGTGAGAAGGCCATTTGGAAGCGCAAGAGACGGAGCAGGGAAATATTCTGGGCATATGTTTTGCAGAACTTTGACGATGTGCAGTGGAGATGTCATTTTCCCAGTGTACGTTTGAGTATGTGTTATGTCTGGTGAAACCCGCCCTAACATGAAAGATCAACAATGACTGTGTTCCATTTCCTAGGCTGCAGCCCAGCTAGGCATTTTCACTGACCTGCAAAAGCACATATCTGCAAAAACAATTTTTAAATTTTACATGTTGGTTAAGTGAGGAGTTTTGGTAATTGGCGTCATTTGTGTTCGGTATTCAGAGTGCTGGACGATAAACAAGGGCATTAATGTCTAAGACTGCTGGGTTCAGGCCATTTAATTTATTCAATTCTCACTTTCCCAACAAAGGAATGTATGAACCAATGCAATCAAAGAAATTGCACTAGTTGTTGATGTATTTGTGAGTAGCCAGATATCACTTGAAGTCTCAGAGTATTAGATAGATCCAATATGACTTCTTGGTATCATAGTGTCCTCTCATTAGGTGATGTAGAGCTCTGCATGAGACATTTAAATAAAGCATGTCTGATATTTCTAGCAAATCTTTCATTTCATTGGTAGACCAAATCCTTGTGTGTTGATAATTGTTTGTAAATTGACATTTTGTTACCAGAGTGGGCCAGTTGACTGTGGGGCTACCAAAGCAATATGAAAGATCAGAACATAAATATGGAATACAAAACCTCTAACCCCGAGAAAGAACTTAGCACCTTAGTAATATGACAATTAGAGGGAAAACTAGACTGTACAGTTTGTAATTCCGTATCCATTGTGACTTTCATCTCTGATATTTTAACATTCATTTAAACATCTGCAGAGTAACTGAAGCAAAACAGGTTAAGCACCTTGCTTAAGTATGCAGTAGCAGTGCCCTTCCTGAGAATGAGTTTGAAACAAGACTGTACACAAGCTTCAGTTATTATGCAGGTCATTTAAAAACAAATGGAAAATCATCAGTATGTCATCAAGAATGCCATTAGATGTATCTGATGGCAATTTGTGATATCATGTTTAGATGGATTTCTGCATTTACAGGGGAAGCTTTTAGCTGTGGGGTAGACGGAAAAAAATTGGAAAAAGCATCATGTTCATGATTTCAGCTGTCAGAATAGAGGCAGATTTAATAAAATCCTATTTGTCACACAGACCGACATAACATGACAGAGTCACCTATTCAAGAGCATCGTGAGATTTGTTTGCCCACAGGCACAGTGAATCAGATTGGTCACGGCCCATATTGTCATTAAATAAGCAAAACCCAGTCTGTAGGCTTTTACTAGAGAAAATGAGATTTATGTCATTGTTTATCCACACTGTCTGTGAAATCATCTCATTCCCTCAAAATAATAGATAATAGGCATAACTGCCACAGGGTGTCTGCCACATCATTTCATGTATAGAAAACCATGAACTCAACAGCATGCCTTTTCTTTATTAATACTTTTTTAAAAAAATTCTTTAGCTTTATCAAAATGTGTAATCAAGGAATTTAGTGCTTTAGTATTTCATTGTACATTTATTTTGATCAATACTACCCCCTGTGCTAGGCTGAGAATACACTGTATGACTACTAAAATCTTAATATACAGACCCCTGCACACTAATGAACTGACAAACCTATGTCTTGTTGTCATGATGGTGAGCACAATTTGTGGCTCAGACAGCCGCATTGTACCATCACACTGCTAATGATTTCCCCCCCCCTTACTTCTGACATGGCCATCACCATGGTTATAGTATTATTTTGTACTGAGAAGCCAAAAAAGGAGAGTGTAGACCCTTCAGTGGCTTGTAAGGCACGGACAATAGGATAACTACCTATCATACTCCCCTCACACATGTGCAGAGATTTGTATGCCATCACCCTATGTCCATGCCTCTCTGGCTAGAAATCACATTGTTACTGTTAGCTTTTATGTTAGCTTCTGGGTAACCTGGTATTCAATATGTACCGTCCAGGTTGCTGAAGTGCCAATGCCATTTCTCTTCAGCAGCAGTTATGGCTTTTTTTGCCTCTTTCTGGATAACTGTGACAAGTGATAGAGACAACTGTGCTCCTGCCACAGTTCTCAGTTTCTCCTCACTTTCCTGGGTTCAGACGGATAGCACTGCAACAAACACCCTCCACTTCAAACCTCACCATTGTCTGTTTTTATAAGTGTGCCAAGTTTCTATTGGGTAGTTGACAGTGATCCCCCAGAAATCTCATTGTAGCACTGTTTACACTGCAAAAGCCATGACAAAAAAAGTCTGAAATGCCAGACTTTTCATTAGGGTGTCAGTGCGTTTGGGAGGACAGGGGCAATTAAGTGAATGTCAGTGACCTTGTCATACTGTGCAAGTAAAAATGCTTGATCCTCACTTACAATGTTTTCACTACAATCCTGAAAAATGGTTGGCAACAAGTCAATCTTAGCAATTTTTTTCCCCCTGAAACTGCAGTGCATTCCTAGGCTTAACCATGATTCAGCAATAAAACCTTTCCTGTCCCATTGACTCTGCTTATGTCACAGACATATCAGGAGGAAGTAATTAATGAACTGTGAAATGATCAATCTTCACACAGTTCATCTTGCTCTGGTTGAAAGATTACATCACTGACAGATATCTTAATTTACACTAACCTCAAATACACAGAGCGAGAGTGGCTGCACTGCTTACTGATGTCACCTCATGATGTGTACTGACATGGTGCTGTGTGGTGCATATACACTTACACACACAATTATACACTCATGTGCTTCATGTCCCTGCTCATGCATCCAAATAAATTTGTTGGCCGACCACAACCAGCCAGTGAATGCACCAGATGATGATTAGTGGCAGAAAAAGATTCATTATTTTTGTTTCAACATGCCTGGCACTAAACTGTCTTTGGCCACTTTGCCTCTTTTTATTCTGATGATTTGTATTCCAGGACAAAGGAATACAGTCTCATTGGTGTCTCTGAATGGCTTATTCCTTTTTGGACTCAGACTTCTGCTCATGATTGTTTGATGCTTTAATTAAAAGTAGAGCTAAATTATGAGCAAATGTCAACTCAACACTGCACTGCAGGAACTAGGCTGTTGACAGGCAAAAAGCCAGTTCTGCTTGCATGGCTTATTACAGATCCTTTGTAGCTGATTACAAAGCAGTTAAATACAGATTCTTTTGCAAATATGCATTCACTACACCACACAGTGGATGTAGTTACTATTGCTTGATTTGCATAATCTATACTATTAAAGTACTATTGGTTTCACAGCTCATTAAGTTCTACAGAATATGCTCCTAGTGTGATGCTCTCAAGGATAATTGTTATTGTTTTATGTTTTTAGTTAGCAACATTGTCTACTTGATACCCACATAATGTGCCCTTGACTGTACTCTATTGTAAGGAAAACAAGAACACTTAAGAAAAGGAATCCAGCTGAGGTAACACATTTATTGTATGGAGCATATTCCTAGGTAACTCAGTGACGTGATATTAAGGACAAATACAAGATCAGACCATCTTCGATCTCCATTCTGGCTTCTATAAATCTTTGCTTCCTTCAAATATCCTTTCTCCTCCTACTCCCTCATTGGTCACTACACTGAGATTTTTCCCCAGTTTAACCTCACCAGCAGACTCATTTGTGCAGACAAGCACAAATCTCTGACAAGACAACGGACGTAACGCTAACACTTTGGGGACCTTTAATACACAGCACTACTGAAGGACGGTCATACACAATCACACATATTTCAACACACAAATACAATGACAACATGGCATTAACAAAGGACACGACATTCACGCTTAGGAAACACACAGCCACACGCAACACATTCACACTCATACTTCACAGCAAACAACTATCACTGCAACGATCACTGCAGCACAACTTTTCATCACACATCAATGCTCATCCTGCTTCAAAAATCTAACACCACCACTTTGCACAACACATAAATGTACACATTGTTTCACAGCGCATCCCACTTCAGCATATAGTATCACAATGCATGGCACTTTCAAATTAACACAACATAGTGCAACACACATGTATAAAATTTCCACACCAGCAATTCTTGAGTACTTAAAGTGAGACCACCTTCAACACTTGACCTCCGGTCAAGTGCAATGCGGTCAAATGCAATTATATGACACTTTGACAGGCCCTGCACTATCCTTTACCATTTCCAACAACCACATTATACACATGTCCAAACAACCATCTTCCTCCCAAACAAAATCATAACACTATTACACTTTACCATCTCAGTTTTTAATTTGTTACTTTGTTAAACAATAAGAGTTTGTACAACTCTTGTGCTTTCCTTTGTTCTCATCCTTGCAATCATTGTACTACCATACTTTTAATAAATATTTAATTCTTTATGATATTTACAAATCCTCTCATACTTTATGACCAAGTCTACTAACATTTATTTGTAGAACTACAACACTTCACATATTATTCATAATACCATTTTTCCATGTAATATACTGCATTACACCTTTGGGGCTTGGAAGCATTTGACGTAGCTTGCGACCTCTAGTTTTGATATATTTTCATCATTTTCAGTGAATGGAAGATCCAGCACCAACACGAAAAATGCGTGAGTTTCATCATTTGCTGGAAATGGATTCTCATTTTTATACAATGAAAAAATAAGTCAGTTGGCACAATTTTTCAAAAGGCACTAAAGAGCTCATTGCGGCTTCGTCCCAAATATTTAATTGTTGAAAAAAAAAAAAACCATCTAGCAATTTGCTTTCAGAGCTTATGGCGCGCTTTACATTTTTATTTTTAAGACAAAAACATTATGGGTTGGTTCCTGCCCACGAGAGATTGATGCATTTACCTTGTCAAGAATGTTCAATTCTTGAAAATTAAATCAGACATTCAACATGACATGAAGGGGCTCCTAACTGGCTTGTCTTGCATACAGGCTGAGCCCTATGGCTAAGTTTCAAAACTAGCCATCCAAAGTGCCAACAATGAGAATTTTCTTTTAGCACTGTTTGAGTGCATATTGCTGTTGCTGGGCAAAGCTGAAAGTGCCTTCAATAAATAGCCGCTAACCGGCATCAAGCCATTTTAATTTCCAGTTAACAAATATATTGACCTCAAGCATCAAGTGCAGCATTTTAGGAGTATCAGGACTTAATTGTTGATATTGGGGGGCACAAATCTGTGTTTTATATTTTTTTCAGTCTCTGTCACAGCATTTACACCTTGTCAGTGTTTTCATTGCCCCAGAATGTTCTCTTGATATATCCAATATACAGAGGCTCTTTGTGTAAGACATCTAATTGACGTCAGCATGCAGACTGATATTTTCATACTTTGTCATTTTCTAAAGACCAGAACTCGAGAAAAGATCAATTATAATGTAAGAGGTGACCATCTTATTTACCTATTCTGAACAACTAACTCAGTGTGATTCCAATTCATGTATTCTCTGCAATGTCAATAAGCTCACAGAAGCACATAAAGTGAGTTTGATGCATCCAGATAGAATTATTTTTGGAATGAGATTGGATAATACACCCTGGCATAAACATTCTGTATTTTTTTGGCTGCAAATATTTGTGCTGCAGTATCAAGCTGTCTCTCTTTGCCCAATTGGTACAATAAATTATATGAATTTTACAGAAATGCACTTGGGGGAAAAAGGCTTAATATCACATGTTTCTAGTGAGTCCCAAATGAAGGTTCCTTGACTGTTACTAGAAGAGTATTCATCCAGCAACAGTATAATTGAACAGAATTTCTGTCCCAGTGTTTATCATTTATGGCCTTTTCATTCCTATACCAGTATTTATAATGAATGGAATGAACTGTATTTACCCATAATGCCAATAACCTGGACATAGAATTATATTATACAGAGAAACACACGGTTACAGTTTGATAAGTATTAATATGTTTTCTTTTATCAATTAAAGGGCCAGAAATCCACAATAGGCTACATTTGACCCCTGACTTCAAGGTGAATAGTGCTGGTTTAGAAACACCCCAGACAGAAGTCATACCAGTTATGGTAAGTTCTTTTCAATCTGCCATCTGTCCAGTGGATTCCTGCCTCTTCTGTCTCAGTCACCAGTCTACCAAACTGAGTTGGCAGCATCCATGCAGTAGTGATCTCAATTTTTCCTAACTGCTATTCTTACTAGTTCTGAGTGCATGTGAAGACGATCAACTGCTCCTTCATCTTGCTAAAGTTAATGCATCTCTGCAGCGCAGAGCAAAACCGACTTCTATAAATATCTCTTCACAGAAAGCACTCGGTCTGTTGATGGGAATACAGAGGAAGTGGTGCATGAAGAGCGTGAAGTGTCCTCAGCTCTCTGTTCCTGCTCTTCAGTGCTGCACAAAATGAGAGCGGAGAGCCCAGATCCTTGAGCCATCTCTCACATAGGGACCAGCAGGGGTTTCCATGGAAATTATGACATGACTGAGGCTCGTCTCACAAAAGTGATCTCTGACAATTTCTGTTTGGGATTGCAAGTTGTTTGCAATTATTTTCAGATGATATATTGTAAGGACTTTTGTAAGTCACTCTGGATGAGTGTCTGAAATTACCAAAATGAGAATGTAAGTTTAAGGAGCACTAACCCACTCAAACACAAACCCAAATGAATCCCCACTTATGACACAAAAACAGACAGGTACAGTGACTGGGGTCAAATATGTTTGCAATAGCAGACAGCCTCTTCTCAGACTTCAAAACATTGCACCTACAGGATGACAGACATGCCACAAAAACTACAGAATTAAGTAGCTTCCATTTTAATGTTTGCAACCCAAGTTTAGTTTTAATTAGTGCATTTCATGGTAACACTTGATGTCCATGCCTGTAACCTTGCTAGTTAATAATTTAAGTAATTTAGTAATTGGAGATACATTTTTGCTAAATGGCATAAATGTGTATCTATCCAATCATTGCTAGCCAACTACATCCTATCTTGTTCATGCATTGATAGAACATTCATCAATGAATGAACAAGATAGATGCTGAAAAGATGCTTTAGATGCTGAAAAGGCATTTGACAGGATGGAGTGGAGATTTTTAGTTTGCGGTTTGAGAAAAGTTTAATTTGGGTGGAAACTTCATTAATTTAGTTAAACTTCTAAACTCCAGTCCATTAGCAGCAGTAATGACAAATGGGTTTTTGTCTGAGAAGTTCCCTGTTGGCAGAGGCTGCCACCATGGATGCCCTCTGTCACCTCTATTGTCCACTTTAGTTATTCAACCCTTGGCTGAATCCATCAGAACAAACAAGAATCTTTCTGGCGTTACAATAGGAGAGGAAGATCACCATCTCCTTATGCTGAGGATGTCCTTTTATATATGAAAAATCCAGAAACCTTGATCCCAGCTGTTTTAGACACCGTAGACCAATTTAGCAAATTGTCAGGCTACAAAATAAATTTAGACTCTTAAACGTCTACATTAACAATAAAGTTAATTATAAAGCTAATGAAATAATGGGCATGTACAACAACGTGTTTCATGATTTGAATTATGTTTAGATGAGGAGCAATCATGGGCCTTGGAGAAGAGGCAAAAGACAATCAAAGGTACATTTGTTATTGTACTACAAGGCAGCTACAAAAAACACCATTAAAAAGTGGCCAACTGCTGTGATGTAATATTGCGTATGCTCTATTCAAAGACCGGTTCCACGTATGCATGCCACCGTGGAGCTCAATAAAAAGATGACCAATAAAGGTTAGATAATTTTTTGACGGTCAAAGACTGTGTACTAGTACCAATAAATTCCATCATTTCATCACAATATCACTTATCTTAAACTTTGCATAGAGACTACCTTTCCTCCTCCACCACGACCACATCCAGTGGCTGCAACATCCCATTGTCAGTGGTGGAGCGCGCAGTTGGATTACTAAAGGGGAGATGGCGCTGCTTAGATGGGAGCAGGGCATGTCTGTTGTACTCTCCCCCAAAGGTGTGTAGCATAGTGAAGGCATGTGCCATGCTGCATCCCATGGCATCCCTTACCCCATAAATGAAGGGAGACCAGACGCACCCGAGGACCCATTGCTGCCCCAACCGGAAGAGCCGGCGGCTCTGGCACGCAGATTTGACTTGCATTAGGTAAGTGTGTACTCTATACGATCAATTAAATGACAAGACCACAGACTGCACGTGTAGATGAAATTTCCCTGAGGACAGCATTGGTCTCCTGGAGCTGTTCTGCCACTGCCCTGATGGCCTGGAGGCTCTCTCTCTGCGTTTCCATTACCGCCTCAGTGAGGACACGACCACGCTGACTCAGAGGCGGCTGGCTGCTGGCTGCGGTGGGGAGCTGGAAGACAGACCCTGGTCCTGCCCAACCCCTTCAGTTATTGTACTACTTGGCCCATCGCAGTTTCTGTCCTCACCTGACACTACAAATAAGGAAATAAAATCTTTTAAAATGCGTACCTTGTATGTTCAACATGCAGAGATTTTGAAAGTTGCGCACCAGATCACTTACTAGTATCTCCTTGCATGGGAACGTCAGTGTCGGCCTCCGCCTCTGTCACAATACCCCTCACGGCGGTGTGGCCAAGTATACCGGCCACCCGCGTATCCAGTGGGCTCACCGCTTCACTGGCCTCTCCTCCACCGGTGAGCGACACACTGGTCCTGTGTGCGCTTATTTGTTTTTTGGCCTCTCTTTTGAAGTCTGACCACTTCTTCACCTCCTCCACCGTACGCGTCTGTGGTGAAACTGCATTCATAGCAGCAACCACTTTGTGCCACTCCGCATTATTCCATTGATCTGAAATGCCGCTCGTCCGGCCTCCAAAAAGGACATTTTTTCTCCTCTCTACCTCATCAACCATAACCTCAATCTCCGTGTCCGAATAGTTTTTTTTTTTAGCGTCCTGCCATTGTTCCCCAACGTCAATGTCTGCATCTCACTCAGATTTACATGTTAATTCGATGAATTAAGGGCTTGTCTTGGTCCGTATAAGAACAATTGTGGGAGTGGACGTTAAGCGCGTTCATGTGCACATGATCTCACGCTGATTTGATTTACGCTCAGATTTATGAAGACAGGCGTACGTGGTGTTTGATAACTGACGAAAAACCTCTGCACGCAAATCGTGAAATTGTGCATACGCATGGTTTTACGGCAAGTTGTACACAAAGACTGATACATATGGCCCCTCGTCTTCATGATTTTTAAGCTGTTTTGCATAGACTGCAGTTCTTTGTGTTCAGACATAGCCTACAAGTTGCTTTTTCTTTCAGAGTTCGCGCTAGCTTTGCTGGTGAACAGTCACGTGATTAAAATTCTAAATCCTATGGGTTGCTCAGCTTTTAATAGCAGTTATGAAAAAAGAATGGAAGTAATTAATTATTTTGACGCATGTCACAAACCTCCTATGCAAGAACAAATAGGGATTTGATTTGAATTTAATAACTGATGTCTGAATTTTTTGTACAAATTAATCACATCTGGTGTGAAAAGGCGCTGACAAGTGACAGGTCAGTTTTTTTTTTTTGTTCGATCATTTCAGAGAAATTAGCACCATCATAACATAGGCTTCCAGAAATCAAAATAAACAAATGACATTTCAGTTGAAATATGAATTTAACACTAGATAGCCTAATCCATACTAATCCAGAGCTGTAGCAGGGACGGACTGAGATGCCTGAAGATCAAAAATGCCTATGGCCAATATTGACATTTATTGAAAATAAAATTGTTGACTGTGACATGGTGGAGATAATGCCTCTTATGATTAGCGTAGGTTACGCTTTCCACATTGCTACGTTGAGGAGGATTAGCACCTTATTTGTGAAAGTTTTCCATAAATGCACTTCAATTAATATACATGAACTAAATCACAAATTTACAGATCATATCTTACTCCGGTTCGTCTCCAAAAGATGTTCCCCAATACATCCCCACTGTGCTATAAATGAAAGACCTGCACAGGCACCGTTATGCACTTATTCTGGAGCTGCAGTAAGATTTAGGTGTACTGGACAGGGTTCCACTCTGTTATTCAGGAAATAATTGGTAAAGAGTTTGAAATGTCACCAAGTTTATACCTCTTGTACTATACTTCAGATATTACGTTTGATAAAGACGGAGTGGTTGTTGATCATTCTTTTATATATGGCTAAAAAAAAAAAAAGTATACTACCGTTATGGTCAACCTCAGATGTGCCATCTGTTAGAATGTGGCTAACACAAGCTGCAACTCTTACCACTCGAAAAGATGACCCATGACATGCATCAAAAAATCTGATGAATTTTACAGGATATGGTCACCTTAGGCAATGCCTGGAGAACAGTACTGGATTGAAATAGGAACTGTAACATGCAGATACAATCACTATAATTATAAATGTAAGCCTTTGCAGGTTTTTTTTGTTTTCCTTTTAACTGCTTTGTTTCTGATGTGTGCTGGATGTGTGTGATTCTGTCCATTTCATTTTGATCTGATGTACAGTGATTATAATGTGACCCTGATTGTGAAAAAAAAAAAAATGGATTATAACTAATGAAGAATTATTCAGTATTAAAAGTTGGTGAAAGGTCACTAAAAATATTCATTTCATACATGCGGTTTTATTCAGTTTCCACAGTTTCAAGGTTACAGTGGTAACCTGGTAAAATTCAAAACTGAGTCATCAGCATTCTCTCCAATATTTAGCCTCTCAGCATGAAAGGAAAGGAAACTAAGTCCATCCATTATACATATGCTGTATTCTGGCACAAGAAAAATATGGGCAATTAATTTCCACATTGCAAGAAAATGATGCCAACAGTGAGCAAAAGAAAAAATACCTAGCAACAAGAAAAAAAAAAAAAAAAAAACAACCCCTGCTGTATGGATAATTAGAATGGACCCATGTGTGTACGAGCTGTCTTCATGCCATAGAATGAATGATTACTGTAACTACACTGCTAGCCAATACACATTTGGGATTAAAAGTTGCAATTAAATTAAAGGGGGAGAATGGAGCAAGGAAAGGAAAGTCTGTGAAAAAAAAAAAATTTATGCAAATATTTTCAACTTTTAAAGTAAGACGTTATACGATCCTTGGAGGGGTGCTTTCAGCAAATCTGTAAACCACTAACTACAAGGAATAGCCACATAGCTCCCATTTGTTCAGACTAAAAGCCAGGTCCTAGCACTTTTTGATGCTCTTGGAAAAAATTTAGTCTCCTTGGTCCCCATGACAGCCGCAAGCCATCTGGCTAACTAGCGCCGTAGATACATGACCATAACGTGTATTTTGAGCTTTTCCTGCTCAGCTTTGATATGCTGCCTGCTGCAACTACTGGTCTTAACCATTTAGGGCTGGCTAACTTACATAAACTAGCTAGATAGCTAGCAGGAAGAGTTTATTATGTAGCTGACATTAGCTAGATAACAGATCAAGTAAAGTAAAACATCAAAAATTACCATGATGTACTACTGTTTTGTGATTACTTATCTTTCCCTTTCTTTCCTCTCTCCCCTGTGTATCAGTTTGGATCTTTTCATGATGCATCAAAATATATCTAGTTTCCACAAATGTCTGTCTCAAAGTTGGCAGAATTACAGCTGCTATTTCCCAGGTTGGCCACCAGATGGCCACATAATTCCCTTTTTTCCTGTGTCTTTAGTTCTTGTGTTTCACCTTTGTTGATTAGTTATTGTTTACACTTGTGTTCTCCTATTTAAGTTCTGAACTTTGTTCCTGTCCTTGTTCAGTCTTGAGTTGCCAAACTTTTGTGTGTACTTTTGCCCAAATCTCTTGCGTCTTGAGTCCTCTCTGCATTTGGGTTCACTCTGCTACTTGTCACATCATGTGTGCGCGTGTGTACACATCACTGCCCATTCCCTCAGTAGGTACACACTCACTGCCTCCTTCTCCAGGGTCAGTTCAGGAAGGGTGAAGATAGCATCCATGTGGATCAAGGATCAGATTTCCAAACCCCATTAACCATTATAAGCTGAAAACCAAAACTGAGCCTGGATCAGTGCCTGGCAGTAACTTCACTCAAGGCTTGTGATCATAGATGCTCTAAAGAGTAGTTGAGGCAGAAGGCAGAAGCTAACTCAGGTGGCACTCAACTGCCTTACTGAAAAATGCAGTCAGATGGTGTTCCCTGTTAATGAGTAGAGAATGGCAAGTCATGCCCTAAGCAATCACATACAGCTTAGGAATAGGGCTGGCACTGCTAAACAGAGAGGCAGATAGGTATGCTGCACATTGACTGAATCAAATGATATTAAGGCTGTTCTGTTGCATCACATAAAATTTAATTCAGGTTGCAGCAGTCATTTGGGAACAATGCCCTCACAGTCTTTGCCCTCTTCTCCTGTAGCAACACATCACTGTTGTCGCCTAATGCAGCTAACAGGCTTTCAGTAGATATGAACCTCCATACAGTCAAAGCATGAGGGTTGCATCGGATGTTGTTAGTGGCATTTTATTTGGTTCGGAGTCTGATAAAAAGGATCACACCTGGTTATGGGCTGAGGTTATTGACATCCTGTGTAGACATCATGAACATAGAAAAGTAAGAGAGAGATAGGGTGGAAGAGGAATTCCATGAACACCCAACGCAGAACATAGTAAGTGCAATTCTTATAGTTGTGGACAGGACCAATTTGTACAGATCTGGTTAACTGCATAGGGATTATCTGTAAAGTCTCCTCCCCAAATCATCATGTGGAACTTCAATTATTGAGCGTCAGCTGTATGGCAGGGCATAACCTTGAGTGATTTTCATGAACTAGAAGACAGGAAGTTTGCTTTTTCTGTATCTGTTCATGCAAGGAGTGGTATTGGCGAGTGGTGGTCTGAGCAAAATTATCACCTGATCTGCCTTCAGCACAATGGCCCTAAAGAGAGATGATGCTTTTTTTTCCCCCCTCCCTCTCCTCTTCTTGCTTCTACTGGTTATATCTGTTGGTTTTTCTTGAGACCATTTTACATTCCAAGCTTTCACACTTATTTTTATTATTCTGCTCACTGAACTTGCTGTTGAGTATTTAATATAGTTTTTGTCCCTAAACAAAATGTGAGGCGTAATTTTCAGTTTACCTTACCAAACATGCATTATTCATTCAATTAATTCTCTTGACTGAATTCTAATTTACCATGCTGTTGTAGGTGTGGGGGATTGAGTCCCAGCAAAAGCATGTATGCAGCAACTGCTAAGGGACTGACCTTTGAAAAGCAGATTTATAAATGATAGCTGTGTGCTTGTATGTCTATGTGACTCATATTCATGGAAAGCTAGGCATTAACAGTGGCAGGAGGTAAGCGAAGACCTTCATCTCTAGTCTGTGAGAGTTAAACAGGGGTCAGCCAGGTGTATAATTCATTCAGAACAACTCACAATTGGGATTGGTCTCATACATTTCATTTTGGGAGCTGCTGTTCAACCAAACTTCCAGTATGTCTTGCCGCAGCTCCAAAATGGAATGACATCACAGATCCAGAATTCTTTCAATGAATCCATGAGTAAAACACTCTTGAACTAATGGTGTAAATCAGTCTGAGACTCATGAGGCCACCTGATGTCCAGAAAACAAAAACAAAAACATTTTCTGAGATGTTTCTCAACCCGAGAGCCAATTCTGGTTGAGTGTCCTCTCAACAGGCAATCTCACTGGCAGGACCGTGATATGTGATAAATGGCCACTCTCCCCCTCTCATCTGTTCCCTTCAAATTGGCCCAAACTGTGTAAGCCCCCTCTGATTCCAGTCAGGTGGGGGGTGGACTAGACAGCAAAGAAAGGCGGAGTTTGATGCTCCACTCAAGCAGATATTTGGAAAGCCACTACAGTCTTAGAGAGCACAACACTGGCAGTTCTAAACTTCAGCATCACTGACTGATATAGGTAAACATATCGTTAACACCTATCTGTATGGGCATGGTTTCACAAAGTCACTATTACAGAGCAAAGGGGGGTTATGGTTTTTATTACAAGGGCAATCTTTGTTGCCAATCAGCTTATTTTAATATGCCACTATTGTTTTACAACACAAAATTCTGATTTATGAAAGAAAGTTGGGTAGTGAGAATGGGAAAGGGAAGGAGAAAGTATTGAAAATGCTTGTCAGCTGCATTGTTTCCTCTTGCATAATGCACTGCCCGATGTACTCTTTTCACCAGTGTCACTTCCGTTGCTTATTTCTCCAGTGTCCAATTGGTGTCCACTCAAATTTAAGAGCAGAGAGAGTGTTACCATCTCTGCAATGGAATTTGGAAGTGTCATGGTACGATTGAAGAGCCTGAGACTGAAATAAATAGCGTCTGTAAGTCTGCTTAGTAGTGTGAGCTAGGTTTTTTCCTCTTTTGTTGTTGCTGACCAGTGTTAGTGTGGTTTAACACCATGTATCAGTCTGTATATTTTTCCTCTGCTCTATATGTTTCACCTCTGTACCTGCACCTTGTGTCTCTCACTACCTTATGACAAGCGAGAAAGCATTTTCGTGGATAACAAATACAACTGTGAAATACATAGGCATAGCCATCCCCTGTATTTGTAACTGTAAGGCTTCCCACAACAACCAGCAGGCGTCCTCATAACTGCCTGTCTGTTAGCTTGAATTAGCTCTTTTCTGTCTTCAGAATAAAACACGATGGATGCCAGTAAAATACGGTTATTGACCAAAGCTTGGGTACTTAAATAAAAACAGAGTTTGCAAGCCTTGACTGACAACCATTGAATTATGCTGGCCTCATTTTGACTAAGTGGCAATTTAAGTTACAAATTAACAAAATGTTCGATTACTTGTAATTCTGCTTCCTTATGTAGCATGGGGGTACACTTGTATACATTTTAGAAATTTTGAGCCAAAGAAAAGAGATTCACACACAAGCAGATTGGCATGTGCTTTATGGAATATGTGCAGAGCAAGTCTCTAGAGGTAATGTTGCCCCTCCTTGTTGTAGACTTCATCAGTATAACTTCGAGCTGATCCTTTGAACCTTACACCCTCTACCCTGATCCATGGTGAATATAAATAAAAATCTATTCTCTCATGCTCTAATCTCACACCCAAGAGGAATCCCTATTCTCTCTGTAAAGGCATTTTCAGCATAAAATTAGAGGAAAGTCATAGCCACAGTGATTCTGCAGTACATTTTCACATAACCACAATCACAGCCAAGACTGCATATTCCAGCATTTAACCCTGCTCTGCTGAGTATAAAAAAAAAAAAAAATCCTGAAGCTGCTCCTGGAATTATTTGAGTGTGCTTACTGTGCATTGATATGAAAGCCAGGCTGTTTCCAATATGTTGTGTGCAAATATCGCAGTACCATGAATTGTTTGCAAAACATGTAAAATTGTCAACATACACACAGGACATATCAGCTGTATTGGAGCAGGGAGAGATCTAAAACATGCAGGACAAGGGGTCCTCCGGGAGAGGGATGGGAAACGCTGCCTTACTGCACAGGAAGATCACTCCCAATCCATGTATATTGTATCCCTCTTTTTACTCCCCCTTTCTGCCAGGCAGGGACTCCCAGGGCTGCATCTCCACCCTGGGCAGGGACTCCCCGCCCCGCTCATTCCCTTGCCCACTCAACACAAACACACAAAGTCAATTGCCGAATTAAACATTTTTCCCTACTCCCCTGTAAGGCAACCCTCCCTTAAATAAGCTCACCAACAGCCACAAACCCTATGCTTTTATTCCCTCACTGCCAGCAGTAATTGTTAATCACCAGCAATAAGGTGCATCCCTATGTGCCCTGCCTCTCTCGTTAACAGCTTCCCCCCTTCAGCTGCAGTTTTTCCTACTCCTCCCACTGACATAACCGTCACCCCCAATGATGAAAAGCTCAATTAACTCAAAAGGCTGGCCTCAGCTGACAGCAGTCACAGCAAAGTAACTATGCCAAAGAGACACTTCCCTGATGCATCCATGTCAAAATTTTGCAGTTCATTTTTGGCAATGAAATCACATTTCCATTTTTTATTTAACTTTTATATAACCAGGTAGCTCCACTGAGATGTAAGATCTCTGTTACAAGGGAGACATCTCCATATAGCATCCTCTGTTCTACTGGTTTAGGGAGCAGGGCTTGGTAAAGCAGTCTCAAAGCAGGAATAAATCCCCTGTGACAGTCAGACATGCCCACCACTTCATGTCATTTTACCAGTTGTTACAACCCAGAAATTCCCCACGTTCCAATAATGCGGAGACAAAACCCAAATCTGTAACACAAGCAAAAATATGCCACTGAGCCAGAGTGGTACCAGAAAATGTTTTGTTAAATGCAATTATTCAGTACTGGATAAATGCAAGCAGGGCAGCAAATCAACAAAACAAGAAAAGGGAAGACTCTGGGCCACCCTGCAATAGGGCGTCGGACCCAGGGTCTTTCCCACCTGAACAAAACAAGACTGCAACATAAACTAAAGCAAGCAAACCCAGAAAAAAAGATGCCGCCTGCCAGCATACAACAAAAAAGAAAAACAGAATAAGAGGATTACAACATAAACAAATTCTAGATGGAGATAGCTGAAGCACCAGGCACAGGAGAGAGATCTTTCTGGAGGTTACACCCCTTTAAAAAGGCACTGCGCAGGTGACAGTGATTAGCACAAATTTGCAGGAGAGCTCCCAGCTGTCAGGTAGGCGGGGCAACAACAGAGAAACAGAGACTCTAACAGGGACTTCACACTGTCCTATACATAAGGATTTAAGAGCTGCTATAACTTTTTTTTTCTCAATGCTCTTCTAAACCCCTCCATTTTAACCCCTACAATCTGAAAGCTGCAAATTGCAGCCATACATCATTCTCCACTATATAAGTCCATGGTCAAACTTCCTGTTCATTTTACCATATAGAGCTGGCTTGTCACTTTCAATGTGTCAAATGCTTCAACAGTAAATGTAAAACTGGCTTTGCAAGAGCAGTGCAAAGTCTGCCTGTTTTGCTTGTATTTTTACATAACCAGCATTTCTCTCATTTACTTCAAAAATAACTCCAGTTCATCCCTGTTTAATATCTCAATCTTTTCAGGATGTAGAAAGACACAGGTCTTACAAGGTGTTGAATCAGATGTCAGAAAACAACAGGACTATACACAAATCACAAAACACAATCTTCATCTGGTGATAGCTGCACTGTATTCAGATGCATGTCTTTCTCAGCTGAGATGACCATCAGTTTTTCTTGTATCAGTAATATAACTGAAAAATAAGATGATTTAATAATACATCTCCTTGTTTACATCTCCTTGTTCCCAATATATAGTATATAGTTATTTATTGTTTTATATTTATTTTATGTTGTTAATTATGTAAATAATCATTGCTGTAATTTACCATGGTTTTGCTTTTTAAGTTTATTTATCGTTTGCAGTGTGTTAAAAATAAAAGACACTTATTTAACTTTCAAATTTCTGAACATAATCTCACCTGGCACTCAATTGATATTTTGTCACATTGCAATGCACTGGCATGTCCATCTGACATTGTCTGGATTGAATACATATAAAAAATATCAGTTTCTGTTGTCATACCTGTGCTGACACAATTCCTTTTGGGGGGGCATTCAAGTAAACACAAACGTGGTGGTAACTTTATATGTTAATACCCCCAGAGTAACATATGACAGAGATCTGACACACGGGGGCGATGTAGCCAGTCAGTGTGACCGGTCGGTCCACACTGTCCCCAAATTCTCTGATCTCCCCTCACTGGCTAACAGTGACAGCTTGCATCCCATTTCCAGACATTGGTGTTACCTTACTGAATGGTGTGGGGTATGGCTCCCTCCTATCTTCAATCAATCATCCAGCCACACACACCAGCCAGACTATTGTGTTCACCCTCTTTAAGATGCTTGGCAGTCCCCCTCTTATAACCTTGCACCTGGAACATGTCCATTGTTTTTCTTGGTCCTTATGTGGTGGAATAAGCTTCCTGTTGCAGTCAGAGCAGCTAATTCCCTGGCCATTGTTCATCACAGACTGAAGACTCACCTCTTCAGGCTGCACCTCCGACCCCCTTACCCATGCATGATCTTTCATCACACGTATGTATAATAATATATTAGGAAGTACACTTCAGGGGTTTATGTGATTAGATATGTGGAGGTTTACCTTAGGGCCCATGTTAGCAATGTATTCGGAACAGTGAAGCCCTTAGGCTGTGCATATTACATTGCACTTACATGTTGATGTAAGCACACACTTGTGATCTCAGCACTATGTCTGGCACTCACACTTGTTCATATGTGTTTGGTGGTGTCCACTCTGTACACCTTTTCATGCTTCTTTATTAGATGCACTTTGTAAGTCTGGATAAAAGCATCTGCTAAATGACAACAATGTAATGTAATACAAAATGGCATATCAAATTCCTCATGTCATGGTCAGGGCTCCTGATGGCATTGCCCATTAAGCAAATTAGCTTTGAACAAAATGATATATGGCATGTGTGGATAGCTATTACAGATCCTGAGTAATGTAGTAAAGCTCAAGGGAGTCCAAAATATCCAGAAATTGGGCAGAGTGCATAGGGTTAAGAGATGCCCTATGGAAGGAAAGGGGGGCAGAGAGGGAGAAAGACAAACTTCATATCTCCTGTGTTTTCACCTTAACTGTTTTTATCATCTTCAATGCTATTTATAATTTAATTCTTCACAACATGCAAATTCCATTACCAATATGAATACAATAATCCCAAACTACAGCTAGTCAAATCTGATCATGAAAGGAAAAAGAAAAAGAACAAACACACAAATTAATAAAACCTTCTTTTGGGCTCCCAAGTAGCTCAGTACAGAGACAGACAGAGACAAAAAAACTGGCATTGATCTTGGGGATACGGTTGGGTATGTCCACAGGGGTTGCTCACCTCACGGCCTTCTGGCATCTTCCGATTTCTCAGACACCTACAACTTGACCTGATGATGTCAGCAGAGTAGCGCCTATCCTCCAATGAGCATCCACTCCACTGTTTTGCACTATGTGACTTTTAGCATGGAAAAATAGCCTTTGGCTGTGTGCAAGGGTATTGGAGCAATGTGATTTGGAGGAGTTCCAAAACAGGATTGGAATGCTTGCCATTTGAGTTTTTTTTTTTTTTTTTTTACTGAGAATACTATTATCAATTGGATTAATCTTGCACAGTTCTTTGCATTTCTGCAGCGCCATTATCAAAAAAATGTAATCGGTATTTTGAAGTCCAAAAAAATTTTTTCGCTCAGATATTTGTTTTTGGTAGGCTTTGAACCACACACTTGACAAAGAGAGTGGGAGAGCAGGAGAACGATGCTTTACATTTAACATCTGACCACTATATCCAAAAGTACCATGTACTTCTAGCGCAGGTACATGATGCTGTTTCTAAAGAGACAGAGTTGAAACTAAACTCAAAACTGCAATGTCAGATTGTATTGGAAAATGAGGCCAGGGGTTCAGGTTTCTTTATACCACAGGTGTGCATAATTTTGCATGATGACAGAATGCAAAGTCCTCATGCAATACAACACTTTTACAGCAGCCCTCTCAGGGTGCAAAAACCTGAGCAAAGCGATCATTTGACAAGCAGTTCAGTTTTTTTCATCATTTATACACTGCCATTTACAGTGCTTAACTCCTTTTTCTTGATTTTGGCATATAAAAATTGTATGGCAGCAGAACATAATGATGGGAAATTACTGTCTTTGCCCTCATTCATGACTTTGATCATTGGTCGATTTGGGACAGGAAGTCAAACCTTCACCAAGAAGGTATGAACTGTATGAAAAAGAAAATAAAAAAGGCATGAGTCTTATTTTAGCAGGAGCAATACAGATAAGTGAGACATTAGCGAAGGAGGTTTCTTTGGCAGATTACATCTTGCACCTCACAAAAAAAAAGTTACAACCAGTTCTATCCTTCTTCATTGCTGCTTGTCCAACCATGTAATCATTTGGAAAGGGCTGTAGTCTGTCTGTTTGTCCTGATCCTGTGCTGATCACTCAGAGCTGCACACTGTCTCTTCTCAGGAATCTGATTGGTTCCTCCTGATAACAACAGCTCAGTTGGCCCAAGTGTTGGGCTGGAGCTCAGCAGGGTGCAGCACTGGCCAGGACAGCAGCAGCTGAAAGCGGACCCTGGGCTGTGTTAGAACAGGCTGGCACAGGACCTCCTGGAAGAGCTGGAGGCCCAACGCCCACGCGCCCTGCTCCCCTCTCATTACCTGCATGGCAGTTCTCACTATGAACAGAACTCTGCTTTTAAGGAGAAGAGCAGCTGAAGAATGTTTACCAGACTGCCAGGGGGAGAATGTCTGGAGCAGTCAGATGAGGTGGCATTACCATCCAAATTTGTTTCTATAGTCCATTTACTTGCTTGGAAATACTTCAGCGGATTCAGGAGGCTTATGGTGGTTTGCGAGGTGTCCCATGTTGAAACTGGAGTCACTTTTTTGATATCCATTTTTTTTTTAAACTGTGCTTCAAAAAGTATTCCAAGTTCAGGCCGGATATGGAATATATAAAACCTCTGCATTTTATTAAGGTATGTCCAGTTTCATTATGCATCTGCAAACTGCCTTTACAGGTAGTCTTACGTTTATCATGTAGACACAGGGTTGTCCCTTTGTTACAGTTCCATACAAATGCAATACAACACAAACACGTGGCATGAATGAATGTTACGAGTGCAAACAAAAGGGTAAAAACATTTTTAAACTCCCTCCATGCCTTAGCCAACACGCTATTGCTTTGGCCGTACACCAGCTCCTTTCTGTGTTTTTTGATGTGACCTAATGAAAGAAAAATCAGGCTGGCATTTGTTTTCTCCAACATCCACAGTCTCCCTGTTCTTCCAGATGGAGTCGAAGCTCATTTAAAGCTCCCAGCAGCCTTCTTTACTCTTTACTTAGAGGCGTTGCTGCTTCTGTACCTCCTGCTAGCTCCTGACTGTAATTACTCATTCACTAGATAAATAGATAGTTTCATTATTGTCTGTACAAACCACAAGCGCCAGACCATTTCATCTTTTAGCCCCTTGATGCCTGGAGTATGGTGAAATTCAGGCCATGCACTGAAGATTTTATTGGGTGGTAGATCTGACTGTAGGCTCAGTTTTTCTCCATTCCCTCATTCCTTTATTCCTTCCTCCTATGTCTTGATCGCTACACACTGTGCATGCCTCCCTCCCTTTTGCTATGATTTTTAAAGTATGTAAGGTAGAGAGATCTCCCAGTCAGTACCTGCTCTTTTACACTTCATTTTACATCTACAGCACTGGATGTTCTGCCAATAACAGTCTCACAAAATAATCAAATATCCACTTAATAAAAACTAACCTGCTACCGCTAAGTAACCACTTACTTGTAAGCTACTTTACCGTTATTATACATAGTAATATGGAATATATGAACTGAAATGTTCAGTGTAGTACTTGATTGCATTAGTTGAGGGAAAAAAATGTGTGAAAAACAGATATGCTCCCCCCCTTAATTTTTTGAAGCAGATTGGAGAATATAAATTTGATATTTTAATCTGGAGTGGTGAAGAGGATGAGCACATACCAAATTGAGGTAGCACCATCAGGTACATCATAATACTTCGTCAGGAGCAATCATGACTGGGTCCACTCAGATGAAACTGAACCTGACCAGTACCTACAGACAAGGAATCCTCTTGAATATCTGAGCGTGCATGGCCCTGCTATTTTCCTGCCTGGCATCATGTATTGGTTTAAAATGTCCTGCCTCATAACTCTTGCTCATGTTATCATGCAGCCCACTGTGCCCGTTTGCGCCCCTGAATTTCATTCTTAATTTGAACAGTAGCAGGTCTTAACTTACCAAACTATGTCAACCTGACTCCACATAACCTGACAACCTCAGAAAAGTGCCCCGCACTTGTTTGTTGTACTCTTAATTATTAGTATGTTTGTAAGTGGTCACTAATCTAAATGTTTAGTACAAATCCTGTAACTACCAATCATCTTTGAAAATTGTAAAGTGCGGGTGTTGATCAAAATAAAACACGTTGGTCTTAATGGGTTATACAAAAATAAAGTGAATAAAAGTAAAAGTATTCTAGTAAGGCTAATAATAATCTTAAATCCATTTCAATTATGTTGCATTTTAGATGTTAAGAACCACGGACAACATGGATCTTTTCAAAATAACTAATTGCACAGCTGTAGCTGTAACAAGGTAATAATTTCACAGCTGGAGAGTGATCAATACATGATTTAGCTTAAGTTTTTTGTTTGTGTATTTTTTCTCCCTTTCATGCAGTTGTGCCAGGCTTTACTCTTGTGAACATTCAGCACATAAATTTGCTTTGAAATTGAATTGGCCAGTAATACATTTTGGACAGTGGGACAGTCATGTGTGAAACCCAGCTCCCATTGTAGAGTGCCAGATTTCTTCTGTTTGGTCTGCATACTTTGCTGCCAATACACCCTGGTTAAATAGGAACAAAATGATATAGCAGCAAAAATGTACATACTGCTTGTTTTTGCTTTAAAAAAGTATTAATAGTTTATGCTTTAAACTTAATTACATTTTATGGAGTAAATAACACATTTTAAATAAAAAGGTGACATTTACTCATTTATTGTAGTTAGTATTTTGGTCATTTTGGCATGGGCAATGCTGACAAGAAGCTCAAATGAAATGATGGTGGAGACAGTGCCAGCCAGCAGAGGTTTGATTATTATAATGCATTGTTTGTATCCACAGTGGCTTAAATAACATACATACCATCAATTTACTGCTGAAGAAAGTGCCTTGTGTCTTTGGGTTAAGTACCTTGCTCACGGATACAACAGTGGCGCTGAAACTGGGAATTGAACCTGCAACCTTTGGGTCTTGCAGTAGTAGTTGTGCAGATCAGATGTTATGAATGTGACATATGACATGTGACATGACATATGACAAGAGCCAGAGCCAGTGATGTGAGGGGAGGTGTTGAAATACAGGAGAGGTATTGCCCTGTTGTTAAGAACGCATCTATTCCAGTTGCCATGGGTGTGTTAGTGATGACCTGTGCAGTATTAAAATTAAACTTGAGCAGTTAGGCAAGGCTATGTCTGTGGTCCTAATGGGTACAATGAGTCCTCAGAGGTAGACTTCTGTGTAAAAGAGCCGCTGTGTGACTGCATGTAAACAGAGATCTATAAAGGCTGGACCATAAGCCCACCAGCACAATTAAGGAGACTTCCTGCTGTGCCACAATCATAGTTCTGAACATTCTGTGATCAGATGTTCAGAGCAGCAATCGAGAAAATCAACGTAGTTCCTCTTCTTAATGCCATGATGCACAAGATTCTCCTCTCCTCTTACTATGTTTCCTAAATTAATTCAATCTGTCAGGTGACCAGATGTTGATCAAGAAAAACAAGAAACGAGCTTGCTTGGATGATGCCCAACTCAACAAACTAGCACCAGCGTTTGCATTCATTGACCTGAAGTGAGCACTTGAACCTCCTCCTGAGACATTCTATGAAGGAGAATGGCCTTCAGGCTGTATCTGATTACTGCTTCCTCTCTCCTCTTTTAACATACGCCTTGTTGAAAACTCCATCTGGTATATAAAGTGCAATGGATGAACTAGCATGTGAATTTGCACATGATCTGGCTCCAAGCTCACCAAGCCCTTGATTATTTTGCCACATTACACCTGGCTATTACCATCAGATCCGCCATTTCCTACTGACCTCCTCAAATAATCTAATCCCAGCCCCACTCCATATTACAAAACTCTCTACTGCCCCTACTGGCAGTCTGATGTACTGCTGCACTCTGAGAGGCTGGGTCATTGATCCTTTTACTTTGCTCACTGTGCTTCAGCAAGGGGTGAAGATTGAAGGTGTATTTGTCACTGTGGAGGATTGCTTTGCAGTATTAATCCTTGTCTCCTTGTATGAAAGCAACAGCCAATATGATAATGCAGCAATAATAGGTCCATCACTTCAGCACGCACTCGCTGCATTTGAAAGCAGACGGATGATATAGGTCCTGTAATCCTTGACACTTGCACTCCCTCAAATGAACATTACACAGCTGTCAAATGGCTCATAATGCTGATATGATAACATTTAACTGACTCTGGGTGGCAAGCTGCTGAAACGCTAAAGGGCAGGTGCAATAATACAGCTGTGCTTTTCATCGGCGTGTCTCCCGGGCACACACAGCTTCAGCAAACAAAGGGAAATGTATTTCCTCCCTCTGTATTCAGAGAGCACTTCTGCACTCTTAAATTTATGTTTGGGTTCATATTAGGACATGCATCACAATTATGTGGTTAAGGGCCAGTGAAAGTCAGGATGTGATGTCATTTTAATGCTCTTTCAATTGCTGGCCAAGCACTGAAATGAACTGCACACTCACAAGCATTGGTGCTCTAATAGATAGATCCAGAGTTATTCTCCTTATCAGTCCTCTAGAAGCCTCAAGAATATGATAAATTCACCTGTAATTATGTAAGGTCAGTTTAAATAATTAAATAAACAGCATTGGCAGAACTGAACACTATTACTGAGGGTGTGAATAGAATTTATAATCTCACTTTCTGTCCATTCAATGGTCTCAAAAAAAATGAATAAATAAAATTATAAAATAAAATCCAAACTTGAAATGACAGCTCCTCTCAGTAGAGTTTCACGGACCATTGGGGATTCAATCCTCAGAAAGAGTGAGTCACTTTTATTAACTGCACACTCAAAAACTGGGGGCTCCGTTCCCCCTACCTAGCCAACCAGCCCAATACCTACCAACTTTCAGTATTGGGCACACATGTTCCCTGAGTCTGCATTGGTCTGTCTGTCACTTCCTGCCCCAGTTTCTCTATCTGCTCTGTGCTTTTATCAGTCTTCTTCACCAAGGAACTGGATCCATCAGTATTGAAGTCCAGTACCTGTTGTACCTGAACCAGAGGCAGACAATTACATTACTGTCATTTAGCAGACACTCTTATCCAGAGCAACTGGATGTTTTTACATATACATTTATACATATATATACAGTTATACAGATGGATATTCTACTGAGGCAATTGTGGGATAAGTATCTTGCCCAAGGGTACAGCACCAGCGCCCCAGCAGGGAATTGAACCGGCAACCTTTTGGTTACAAGCCCTGCACCTTACCACTATGCTACACTGCCACCCATACAATTGCTGTGAACAGCAGTAAATAGCGATATGGTAAATCTTTGTGCTTTTCATCCCAGTAGGAGGCTCATCTAAGGGGGTTGGGATTACTCAGACCGGCCTTAAATGGAGGTGCACAGCAAGGCAGAAGTGTATCAATCTGACTTTGCTGTTGTGGGTTTGGACATAAACATCACACTGCTCTGTTTGCACACAAGCAAGTAGAAATGTGATCAAAAACCATGTACAGTTAACTGTCACCCAGGTAGTTCCTTTATGTGTGTGAATTGTACTGTAAATTGCATTTACAGTCATGTGTCATGTGCTGTTAATATGCCAATACACATATCACTGAAATATTTCATATAATGTGTAATATATTATTTACAAAGAATATTTAGAATATTATTTGGGCTGTTCAGTATAATATTGGGGCTTGTGTTACATAGAATGCTAAAATTAAGTGGAGGCATTGAATCCTCAAACTCACCCATTTTCACACAACACACTAATATATTAATATTATGGATAGAAATATTTCAAGCATAACTAAAATTCCAAAATTATTCTAATTTATTGAAATAAGGTTGATTTCAAAATAGACTATTGCACATGTGTAGTCCACACAAGGGGAATACAGTTGATTTAAATTCCAAACCCATCAAACAACAGTAACAAGCTTGCCCAATGAACAAAGGTGAAACCTCAGCATAAAACCATGACATTTTCCACACTGTCAATGAACAACTTCAATAACACGCCTTTTCTCCTTTCTCAGACTACGGGCCCAATACATCACCAGTGCAATGAGCGAAATGTCAAAACGTCAATCCATTTCCCGTCCAGCTGTAAGAGAGGGGAAGTGATGGGAAATGTCAGTCAAAGCTCTGAAATGGATCAGGCTATCTGGTAGGTGTGTGAACATTACAGTCGCCTCTTCTGTCAATTAGAAAGATCTGTCTCTCTCTCAGATAATCACACTGCCATGCTGCTGTGGCAAACTTACTCAGTCACTACCTCCCCCACACTCCCTCTGCCCTCTTTCCTTGATGCATTCATTATGTAGGCCTTTCACACACACACACACACACACACACACACACACACACACACACACACACACACACACACACACACACCCACCCAATAGGGTCTATAACTCTATGGAGACTAAGTGAGTAACAGTTACTCAACAGTTACTACTTGCAGAACAGGAATAAGAACAGGAATGAGGGGTACAGGATGACAAGGCAACCAATACATCAGTATGAAGTTTTTTGAACCGCTTTACAATTTACTAGCTACACAAAATACTGCCACTGGCCCAGTATTTTTGGAGACGTTTAGTTATGAGATGCCACAACATACCCTGACACTAACAACTACCAACAACTGTCCTGCCAGGACCAAGAGCACTGGTTATTTTAAGAACTGGGATTGTATTGCTTATTGATTCATCTTCAAATCTTTGAAGCATGGAAGGCATAGATCATATATATTGCCACTTTTTCCCACCAGAAACACTAGATATGTCTATGTCAACTATGTCAGCCCAGTGCGAGCTACTTCATTTGTGTGTCATCCGTACCCACTCTGAGCTGGGTCTTTTCTCCATTGCTTCAGATATGTCATTTTCAGAGATAGTTGTACTCTTTGTGTGTGTGTGTGTGTGTGTGTATGTGTGTGTGAGTGTGAGTGTGAGAGAGAGAGAGAGAGAGAGAGAGAGAGAGAGTTAGCTGGAAAGCCTGTCTAAATTCTGCATATAGAATTTTATTAGCTGTTACAGATAACAGCTAATAGCCAAATGAAGCCAAATGAATAAATGTAAATGTAAATGTAAATGTAAATGTAAATGTAAATGTAAATGTAGGAAGATGCATAATTTGAGGTAGAATAACTAGTGGCAGATGATGTTGACATGTCCCAAGGCTTCGTGATAGGTAGCTGGCACACATGCTGCGATGAACAGTTCTAAAACAATTGGCTGTATTATTTAGCTATATTTTAGCTTACCATGTTGATGGTGGTATAAACTTCGATAATGTGTCCATTTGAAAGCCTAGCAAGTGACAGAGCCAAGTGTATCACCCATCTTTGCTCATCAAACGTTCTTATCTGATCATGTTCATTGTTATAAAGCAGCAATCAGCTAAGAGGCCCACAGCTCTCTACATTTTCCATTAATTACCACTACATAAATGGTGTAAATGAATCAGCAACCATTTCATTTAAATAAGTGGTGCCTGAGAGTGTTTGGAGTGGGAACTGGTGATCAGGTGATGATCGAAACAGCTATTAGTCTCTTGTGACTCGATCCATTTATGCTTGTCAATTACCTGCTCTGATTGCAAGCTGGCCACAAATGGGACTTTTCTCTCTTGTTATCAGTGAAAGGGGACCTTATTTAATTTGGCGACAGTGATGAAGACTGTACTTCATACAAAACACAGCATTACCAAGTATATGTCTATATGTTTTTAACTACAAACAGGCTGGTGTTAAGATGCAGGAACGTCTGATTGTTTGGATGTTTCAAATATTCCTAAATCTGCCTTGTACATAGGCTTGCTGTGTTCAGCTGAACACTTTCTCTAGGGTTTTTTACAGAATTCAATCTAAAAATGAGACACTGAATACATACAGGATAGTAAAATCATTACAGAACACACCATAATCCTGGGGTACCAATATCTCTCATTCTATCCCCAGTCCCATTGTGGGAGTGGATGTGCTCAGACAGTTTGTGTGCACTTATTTACTGCTCCTGCAACAGCGTCAAGTTGCAAATTGATCTAATACTTTGTATGTGAATTGAACAATAAACTGTTCACAGCTTTATGATGGCAAATATAATTAACAGGGGAAATTAGGGCATCTACCTCCTTCTGACACATGTTGTCCACTTTAGATGAAGTAAAGCAGATGGGCAACCTCACTGGCAAGGTCACTGACTGAGCCTCCATATCTTTATTGCAAGATATTATTACCTTTGCTGTGTATGTGTAGGCTCTAATTGCTGCCATCTGTAGTCCACATTATTTCCTGAGTAAAATGAATGCCATATGACTGAGTCAAATCCAGGTGGTCAGGGCGTTTAATTTAATCATGAAGGGCCAGAGGTTTGGATCCCAAGCGCATCATAGTCGAAATATACCTAAGCAAGGCCCTTCATCTTCATTACTCCACTTAGGAAAATAATGAATACATTAAAAAAATGAACCTCTACTCCTTATCAATGCCTGATATATAGATTTAGGTTCTACCAAGGATTTTTATCCACGATTATAACACCACGATCATGGTGCCCCTCAAACCCTTGATTACTATATGTTTGTAAAGACTCATGAGGTTAACCTTACCTGTCAGAGAAATTTTATAGCTGCAAAACTGATTTCTCACTGCAACAAACTCATGCAGTGCTGAAGCAAGACAAATGTAATCCTCCGATATGCTCACATGCAAATCAAGGGCTGCTTTTTTGCAGTACAAGTCCCATAGTGGACCGCAGTGAAGTGGGTGCCAATTGGAGGATATGCATTACTCCACTGATGACATCCAAGTAACTCACAGGAAGCCTGAGAGCAGCAAACAAAGCCAGCGGGGGCTTCTGGTCATTCTCCTCAACAAACACATACAGTTTTAAATCATGATCAAGGATAGGATGGCTCTGTGTCACCCAGAATTTGAACCCGCAGCCATCCTTGTTACAGGCCTAGCCCAGTTACCATCACTCCACAGTGCTGACTCATCTTCACTCTTTCTATGCCACTTCATTTTAGTCCCTCCGCCCTCCTGCAGAATTTCAGCCACGTTTTTTCTCTCTCATTCCCCACTCTCTTTCCCTGCTGCTTTTGTTTATTTCCTGCAAGCAGACTCCTCTCGGTCCCCACCTGCTCCCCTCTCTTTGACCCCTTGAGTGCTGGGGAACCAGCGGGCATGAGAACAAACAAAGAAATGAACAAATAAATAAATACATCAATAAATCACTTCCGGTGCACAAAATCACCAACCTCGACACCAAGGAAGCTTTGTATTTGTGTGGAACCAATGTCAGTTTTGGTATTGAATGAAAGGCTGTCTTACCACTATATTAGCTGTAATGGAGCTGGTAGACGTTTCAGTCCAACTTGTATAGTGATACATCAAACTTATGTGTTCCCAAATGTGTCACTTTCAACATCTTCTGTTCAACAGATAGAGCAGCCCAAGACATATGTAGCCAATCACAAACACACATGCCAAAACAGACAAGAGCTCAGTAAATTTGTGTGATATTCGGCCACCAACAAGTACAATGGAAGACAGAGACAGAAAACTTAATGTTTACAAAATCAAAAACAACAACAACAACAGAAAGGTTGCTTTACAGATTTTGTCATAGAACTCTCATGCACATTTTCCTTATTTCTGCCAGCTAGGGTTGAGAATTTCTGGGGACTGTGACCCTGAAGTGAATGGAGTGGAATTCTCAGAAATGGCAGGGCAATACTGACTGATAAAAGGCTTTTCTCACTGTGAAGAGCACAGTCAACCACATCAAACCCAACCTACCCAGAGGAGTTTGCAGCATTTTCAACCACACAGAGTGTTTTTACTGTTCCAGTTTTCTGAGTGAGTCACACAGTGTATTATCATATTTCTGTAAATTTCAAATATTCATGCAAGGTTTCTGTTTAAAACGCGCCAGAAATTGAAGTGCTGCATTCATATTTCTGAGATATAAAATTGTATCCTCGGCAGCATATATAGCACTAACATATTCTAAAGCCAAAAATAATAATGAAAGACATGTCATTGAATTGTGTTTGATGCTTTTTCCCACCAATCATTGTGAATGGGTGAACCAACAATACTTCTCCTCTGGAAAGACATGCCTGTGAAAGGGCTATTGGTAAACCAATTCCAACCAGACAAGTGACAGATTTGTTTACCTGTTTTCTGGGTATGTGCTGGAAGCTGTCTGCCTTTGTGACATGCTAACCTCTATAAACTACAGAACCCTGGTCCATGAAAGAAATATGATTGTAGAACCACATCCATTTATATGTTTTTGGCATGGCCTACAGTAATACCTTCTGAATTCAATAAACTGCTACATTTATCGAATGATAGCATGCTCTCTTATATGAAGTGTATAGGCCAATTGAATTCACTTTGACTGGACATCCATCTGCCCACCTGCCAACCTATAAAAGAGTAAGTGCAATAATATATTTTTATAAAATTTATTTTTTTCTATGTTTTTATTTTGTTCTTTTACCAATTCTTCAGATTGTAGCAATGCTGTACCCACTATTTTAAGATACCTAGTGAATTAGCAAGTGTTTTTTCCAGTATTATTAACATAACCATAATACTACTAATTATTATTATTATTATAAAAACAATAATAATATACCACTAATCATAATACTCACAAATACACCTCTTGAGCATACAACTGAGCAAGGTAATGTGCCTAAACTGTTTTTCAATCTGATGGATATAATATTGAGCACATTAAACAATATGAAGTTTGCATTTAAACATCTTGGGAACACAGACACACATGCACGGACACGCACCGGTAAAAATTAGAATTACACAGATCTTTGGCCACTGCACATTTGTTTCAATAACAGTGCCTGGTTAGCAAGGGAAGCCTTGCTTGGTGCTCAAAACCTTTAGCTAGATTAATATTTTAATGTCACTTCTTTGAGTTGTGTATTTATCCCCTCGCCTCCCCAGAGATACTTGTTAGAGATACTTTTAAATAACCAAAGTCATCATTACACCTGATATTTTGGTATTTTGCTTCATGTGCTACAATTAAGATAATGAGTAGTACTATACATCAGGTTTACCATCATTGAACGCACAGTCATAAATTTGACTAAAACAGTGTTCAAACACCCATTACAAACATTCATGGCTTTGTAAGGGAACACATGCCATTTCAGATGCATAAATGTGCAACGGCTTCATAATAGCTGCACATACAGCATCTATGTCCAAGATGTCAGGATGACACACCGTGTGTCTGCAAAGGGCACAGACAATGTTTTACCTACCAGGTAATGACAGCAGGATGGACGATTCAAGATCCACGTGTAATCTTACAGGGCTTCCCCGCATCAGTCACATGTGACCGGGCCCTCCCTTGCGGCACCCCTCGGTGTGTTCACCGATTCATATCATTCCGCTCATCCATTGAGCATTCACCCCTACAGCTCCTTGTATTAAATGGTCTCTTGTTGTCTGTTCATCCGTTGATCGGGGGCGTTATCTACTTGGCCATCTGTCTGCTGATACGTCAAGCAGCTGACCTCTCTGTCTTTCCGTAAAACAAGATTGATGCTTGTCTCGATAATCTATCTTGGTGGCTATATATGCCTTAGATTAATTCTCTAAGTTGTCAGATGGAAAAGTACATTTTTTGCCATGTGATTGTTCAAATATATGCAAGAGGTTCACATTTCTCCTTAGACATCGTGTCCTTATACATTTAAGCAATGGCCTTTGTGGCTGTGCCTTTGTTTGCCTTTATTGATTGAAATGTATGATTGAGGAATCGGCCACAGGTCCCCTTGAAAAATTATCAATGAGGTGAAACATTCCCAGAATCCTCTTCCCAATTCATTTGACAGCTCCTTTCAGTAAACCACTGCTACGGTAATCTGGGAAGGTACATACAATTGTCCTCACTGTTTGAAGATAGGAGCAGGAGTATAACATAGTTGGGAGTGCCTGAAGGTCATAAGAGACCATCTCTGGCTAAACACTGCTGTATTGGAGAAAAGTACATACTATCGAAAAAAAAAAAAAAAAAAACAGGGATGACTGCTGAAATGTATTCATATCCCATTTATATTATAGGTCTGCAAAAAGAAGACTTACTTTTATATATCATCCATTAATGGATATGTTTTTAGAACGATCTAAGAATTGTTCCACTGTTCTGTTGCGCACATTTCAGAAGGCCATGACTCAGTGGAGATTCGCCTTAAAGGGAAGAAAGCAGATTAAAACAGGGAGGGTGGGTGAAGGAACAGCACAGCTGCACCCCCATTGTATCTCAAAGGGCTGGTGATTTGTAATCATTTTGTGACACTCAAATTAATCAGATCAACAGAATGCAAGAGGAGAGACAGAGCTGAAGGCTATGAAAAAGAGTATAGAATTGGTTTTGACTTCAGGCTGGTATCAGCATTCAGACCGAGAGTGTCCTTCATTGTAGAGCTAGTTCAGTGCAGAGAACATGTCTCAGGAACATGGGTGGAGACGCATCAAGCTGAAATCACATCAAGCTGTACAAAGTGGAAAAACAACATATAGTGACTTGCCTTTAAGCATCTAGAGGTGATCGGTCATTTGTTTTCCCGAGAACAATGTGCGTCCAGCATCGGATAAGGTCAATAAATAAATAAACAGCAGGATATTTGACACTGTCTGATGTCAATAAGGTTTACAGGGAATCTATACATGTTTGAAGGCTGTGAAGTCTTCACATATAGGGTGTCATGTTATTGAGTCAGAAGTTTTTCTGAAAATCTGATATCCATAGTCATTTTCTTGCTCATCTCTCTGGAGTTCTGTATTACTGGTATGCCATAGGGGTTGAGTTCTGTCTGTTATTGTTCTCTGGAAAGATTCCATTCCCATTTAGTTCCCATCATTTGTCAGATTTCCTGTATATTTGCTGTTATTCTTTACATACAGTAGGTAGATGTCAGTGTTAGTAGTTCAGTTATTTGTCCAACTAGTTCATAAATCCAGATTAATTCTATACTGTGGCCATGTTTAGTTAAGATAGACTCTTGAAAGGAATATTTCTGTGGGTGATGAATACCAAACAGTTTGAGCAATTCTAGCAAACCACGGCTGTTTAGATACCCTGTAATTCTTTCTGACACTTACCAATTGGCTGATCCGTGTTTATGTATGCATGTAATGTATGTGTGTATGTATGTATATATCTGTGGTCTCCTCTTTTGACAGAACATCATTTAAGATCATCAGATGTCAGATTCATGGCAAAAAGAAAGGGCAGACTTTATGAAATAACATCATTTAAGGTTTTATAGCACGGAAAATGATGGAATTGGGAAAAGTCTCCCTGTACCCACTCACCAGCATAATAAGAGCCAGTAATTTCCCCTCCTGAAGATCTGTCCGATTCCAGCAACATTAGATATTGCTCTCTCCTTAAGATTAATGGCAGCTTTAAAACTACTTTGTATGAAAGCAAGGAAAAAGGCTGGATAGGGCCTAGAGAGAAATGGCTAAAATGCCAGATCTTTATTCATGAGACACAGAGGAGTGTGCTGCCGAGAATATTCACCAAGGACAAGATGATTGTTCATATTTAAGAGCCTCTGAGTCACAGAGACACAATGGCAACTAGAGATGAGCTGTCCCAGCAAAAGAGCTTCAGAGGGCTGTAGGGATAGAAAAAGAAGGGTTGCGTTCAAATTTCAAAGGAGCCTTGTTTTAGATGGAGACATTCCACAGACTCCCTCTTAGTATACTGTGATCTGGTGCAAAGTTGTATGGGTCCCGTTTTTTCCGTGTCACCACCAGTAGTACTATACCTTAGGTGGCCAAGCTTAACAGGCCCCTGGGGCCATATGAGCCAGCAGGAGACAAGTTTAAATACCCAAAAATGAAAATATTACTCTTTACCATGTGCCGTATATAGTAATAGATAACTAAGCATATTACTTTGTAATATTTACTTGCAGTCATATCTTAACATTGATCTCAACAGTTTACAGCACCATGTTTACTCAGCATGTCAATTGGTAATTACATGCAATAATGTATAGAATTACAAGCACAGAGATTCAGGTCTTTGAGTTTGCATGCACTGCATTGAACTGAATTAATTGAAACAGCGGTCATTACAACACAATCAATGGGGACAATACTAACATAACTAACAGCGTACTGATTCAAAATAAGGTAATGTGTCTACATCAGACCATGCAGAGGCACACACACAGGTCTACCAACACTGTCACACAATACATTTTTTACCATAGGCATAAAAATGTAAGTAAAAGAGAGCCCCAAAGACCCACAAAGTAGGCAATAATTTCCAGATTATCGGTCTATACTAAATGTATACATATTGCTCCAGGCTACACATATATAATAGCGTGATCTTAGGGATCTTATAATGATCTTATGATGATCTTATGATTTAAGGAATAACAATGACAACCGACATTCCATGATTCACAACAGTCAACTACAGACTTATGCCTAGATTTCGTGGATACCCTGTGGAAAAAAAGGAAAATGTTTCATTTCCTAAAGACACCATAATTACATTGTTTCTGTGTGAATAAGTAAATCATCAGCAGTAATCAAAGCGTGTCTAGAGACTTGTCTTCGGAATTAGCTTCGGCTATGAACACTTATGGAATTACAGTAATGAAATACATCTGGTGCTTGGTGCTTTAACGATTTGTCAATGATTAGATAATGTTTGTCCTGATTAAATAAATAGTTCACAACAACAAAACACTTAATATTGAATTTTTTGTCTGTGTTGCTTTGTACTGTTATCTTATACAGGAGCTCCATTTCTTGAATGTGGATGGTAAAAATTTTCAGGACCCATAACATGCCGATTATTTCCTGACTAAAAAATGTTTCTCAAATTTTATCCATGTAAAAACATTGTGTATTCATTCACATCTTGTATTCATTTAGTTAATAGTATTAGCTTGTTGTGGACCATTATCTTGATAACTATATCAAGGATGAAGAGCTGAAATACTGTATAAAACTGGGTTATACACAGACATTGGATTCAACGGGAGGTTCTCTATTGTTTTACAGTGTTATTGTGTGGGTCAGTGATGCCGAGAGACAACGGGCTAATGGGCAGGAACAGGGGTTCTGATTTTATAAGCAGTGTTACAGAGCCCGTGGTGACACTTAGAAACACAATTAGCCTTGATCAGCGCGGGCCTCCTCCATGTACCTGCTCTCATTCTTGGCTGTAATTGAATTTCCGAACCGCAAATATGATTGTTATGCTGATTCTCTGCAGACACTACGTGCCACAGTTACATCCCATAAACAAACTGTTCTCCGAGAAGCTTAATGAACATACAGACGGAATTATCCCGTTACTGGCCTCATAAAAAAAATGAACTTTTCACTGTCATCATCTTCATTAAATGCCAGCTTGCCTGTCAGATGGAGCTGATACTCTCTTCCTTTTTCATTCAGTCATGAATGATGATCTTTGACAGCCCTGTACTTTTTGTCTCTAGACCTTTCCTATCTTTGAAGTTTTCTGATATTGCATAAACTTTATTTTTATTGCCCTTTGGGAAGAAATTTGGGAGCCAATTTTATGAAATAAACATTCACTTTGGCAATACCTACCCATGAGCTTCATCGAAGGGATAAAACCTATAGATTTCAGCTAATTCAGTTTCTAAAGACCACTCAGCAGGTATTTTTGCTGTCTGCTATTCTAAACTGACCTTTCATTAGCCAGGAGGTTGACCTTCAGATCCATTAACTTCACTGGCACCCTTATGCCGGACTCCCCTGTGATTGATCGAATAATGCCATTCCCTTGAACACAAAACAATAGCAAAGCCAATGTGCATATAGTGGAGACCTTGTTTGTATGCTGTCTTATTTCCTGTCTCTGGCTTCCTGGAAAATAAGTTTCTATAATGCTAACATGTTGTGAGAGATTAAACGTGTCGATTAGATTGCTTTCAGGAAATCAGAATGATAGCTTGACTGTGGAGACTCGTGGCCTGGTGTCTCATATTTAAGAGATGAGAGGGACCGCCGAACCTATGGGTCATGCAATGCAGGAGAGGTGACATGTTTAAAGCCCATATTTCACCATGGAGAGCTCCACTCTCTAATTAACTGAAGTAACTTATGGCAGCCGCTTGTGGCTGCACTAATCAACTCCCAACAAAAGGGAAGAGGTCTGTATTTTCTGCTCTGATCCAGGGAAATAAACTCCTCCCTGCTGGATGGCTCCCTCTGCCAGTGGCTAATAATAAGGCTGTCAGGGTGATTTAAAAAGGCAGTGGTAGAATCATAGGTGCCATGTTTGTATTTATTGTAATTCATAAATCTCAGGAATTCAAGCCTTAAAAGAAAAATATAGATATGAGTGACATTCAATGCTCTTTTTTTTCTCAGGGCTAGAGTCCAGGGCTCTGAATGATATTTACCTGCTGTTGCAAATTGTGGACACACAAAGGTTAGTGTTGTGGTTCTTGTAAGAAGGACACGACAATATGACCTCCATTTTAGAGCTCTCTCACGGAGCTGATTGAGTGCTACTATGAGACAATACCCAGGGAAAATGACTGGACCAAGCTTTTGATTATTTTTTATGTCTTCCTTATGATTATTTATTTTTTATTTATTTTTGTTAGTATGCCAACACATATTGTTCAGTTTTGTAGCTGTATATTACTTAGGTTCTTTCTTCGAGGACAAAACATCAGTGGACACTCAGCTTATAACACTGCTTATAATAAGTATAATTTTGCTTTTTTCAAAAAGTCACCTGACATGTAACTGAATTTAAATTTGACAAAAGGTATGTAAACAAGTAAATTAATGATGACATCAATGTATGAGGCATTACACCGGGCAATTCTGGCATGGTTCAACAGGCATAAAGAGGATGGCATGCTATAAGGATCAGTATGAGATACAAAGGGTTTTTGATGCTGTTGGTACAAAGTGACTTCATCAGGGTGGCTAAAGCTGTTAGAAGGATGGCATGACATTCGCAAGATTGCTATCCAGGGATATAAGCTGATCAGAAAGGTACAGATGGATGATTAAAGGAAGATCTTCACAAGTTCATGGGGGAAGAGATACCTGTGTATGGGCAATTTTATAATTAAAAAAAAAAACTTTCTTTTTTTCCCTACAGGAAAAACAGATTTTCAGATGTCTGTGCCAAGTAACTTAACTACATCTGTTCCTTTATATCTTTACAAGTCCAGCTGCTAACATGCAAAACTCACCCTTTATCCTTTTGTGGTCAGCATAAAATGAATAATTGCTAACTGTACAGTCATTTCTGACTTCACAGCATCAAAAGAGCATATGCCTCTGCATCTTTGATTTAAATACATTTCTGTGTTATTTACATGGACACGTCTTCATCTCACAGCAGGTGTGCGCAGTGGTGTCAAGTATTAGGTTCTAATGTTTGTGAGCTCTACAAACCCGTGGAGAAAAGTGCATATCTGTGAAGCAGGAGCAGAGGAAAGGGGGTAAAAAGACCTGCAAAAATCTCCCCCTGGCCAATCAACAGCTTGGAGGAGAAAACCTCTGAGGATGAAATGCATTTCATTCATTTCCTATGGTGGCTTGCATTGTATTAGCTGTAATGTTTAATTAAAAGGCTTTTTCAATGGTTTAAATGCAGGGCATTATAGACACAGCATTTTTGTCTCTTGTAAATTTTGTGTGTGAAAAGGGTAGTGTGTAAGGCAGAGTCTTTAGAAAGAGTTGCTACTTGAGTTTAAAACTTGCTTACAACAATTCTTTAGACATTTCTTGTAAAGTAAGTCTGCCTTTCTCACTGTGCCCATCCTAACACACAGAATCAGACCTCCATTGACACGTAGGATAAAAGCATAAATGATCCTAATTTTCATATAAAACAAGGGTGCTCCAGCTGCTATCTATGATTGGACAATAGATTAAAAACAACCTTATTTGCACGTGTAACATGTCTATGTTGAGACATCCTTCACAACCATATACCCAGTATTTCCAGACCACCTCTTCCACTGACAAATACTGCACATTCACGAACATCTAGCTTTTCTAATGCACTCAGGTGTGTAATCTACAGTCTACTCACACGCTCTCTTCAAACAGTAACTCGTGTTTCATGTTTTTTTGTATTTCTTCTCTTCCTCGCTGCCTTTTGAAGTACCCTGTGACCCTTTGGAGTGCTCTCAAAAACAATCTGATGCACGAACCTCAATACCTCCATCCATCTCCACTAATGTGAGCTACCCGTGTCCTAATAAATATTCATTGGTCATGTCATGTAAATGCCAGAGACGTGAGAAAGACCACCCTTTGAAGGATATTGAAGTAAATAATTACATAAAAGTGAAGGAGAACCCACTGTCTCTTCAGGGAGAATTGTGAGTAACAAAACCCCTGATGAATGTAGTGGTAATTATTACAGCCACAATGATAATGTTCACAAAAACTGTTTACCAGAAAGATGGTGAAGCATCATTATGTCTGTCATCATAGTCCTGTGCACGTGTCTTGTGTTCATCTTGCTTTTGTCTGACTCCCACTTCCTCCCCCCACTGGGTTCTAGCTGGGAATGTTACCAGCATCTCTGAAGAGGTATGAATGTGGTGACAATAGCCAGCCTGTGCACTTACAATGAAAGTAAGCCGGGGGAGATGCAACACTGATTTTCAATGAGTAGGTGAAGGATTCCAGTGTAACCATTCTTCTCTGTCTCCTTGGATGCACACAGTCTCCAATGAGGGACAATCTTACTGTAGCCATCACTGAGATAGAGTGGCCATGTTCAAAGTCTGTTGAGCTCTTAGTGTAATTCAATGCATTTTTAACAGATATTGTCTTATAGTTTACATTTATTCATTTAGCAGACACTCTTCTCCAGTGCAACTTTCACAAGTGCATACAAAAAGGTTTGCCTAAGAGCAGACCTGACACCAAATCATCAGTGCTAATACTATTACCATTCTTCAGTACTTTGTAATTAATTCTGTAATTTCTGAAAACATCCAATGTTTACTACTGCCTTGCATTAAATCTACTTGAATATCTGTCCCTGCAGCTTTAAATGCACAGCATCACTGATTTTTTAATACTTCTTTTTATTTCATATATACTGTACAGTCTATCATTTCTTAGCACATGAAACCTCAGAGAGTTTCAATAGCAGATAAAGATATAACACAAGTGTTCTTTTCTTCCCACGAGTCATATTGCCAGTGAACAGGTCCATTCACTTAGAAGTGGTGCTGGAGACAATGAACAGAGGGTTCTTAGTGGACCCAATAAATCTGCTGCTCAGCCATCAAACCTCATCAAACATCACTACTGGCCTTCAGTTTAAGTTTTAAACTGCATTTAGGTTGACAGGTCAGTGATCCAGAGATTCAGAAATAAACACACAAACAAACAAAACAATTTTGTTGGCCTTAATGGATAAAATTCAGGGTTTTGTGTCCATTCTTTCAATATGCTGTAAAATGAGACTAGGGTATGACAAAAGGATCCATTTGAGGCTTTGTTTTCTTGCGGCAGAACAATATTTACTTTCTGTTATGTGACCATGTTTATTATTTTCACCTTGTCTGCACCTGTCTGATTCTAAACCACATTTAAAGTGTATTGACTATGAAGACAATGTCCTTGCTAAGTGGAGAATGCAAGCTGAGTGCCCACATTAAACTTTGTTATGCAGGAAAGAGCAAGCATTGAGAAAGTTTTTTTGTATGCCAGACACTATTTGTTATCTTGAGTTGGTTGTTCTATTCTTTTCAGGAAAAAGGACGGAAGGAGTAAAACTTCAAAAAAAAAAAAATTCCAAAAAACAAACTGAATCTGCCTTGAACACATGGACCACAGCAACCAACTACCCTTCAAAGTGTTCCTCTGGCTCTGCAGCCACACAGCTTTTCTTAACAAGCCTGATTAGGCAGGTGAGGCTTGTTAACCATTTGCCGGTTCACAGACAAGAACATGACAATCGGCAAAGAAACAATTAACCTGTTTAGAAGCATTTGATGTAAAACCTAATAAATTCAATAAACAATTGAAACAGGTTTGGGGGACAGGTGAAGGTTCTCCTTTCACAGAGTGCTTGATTTATTCCTCATATTGTTCTTGTTCTTTTTAGTTTCCAATGGGAAGCATTTCACAATTCTGCTTTCAGACAAGGTATTCTTGAAGCATTTGTTGCCATGATAGAGTGAGATTAACCATGCAGAATTATCATCCCTGGATTACAGATGTTTAACTGTATTAAACATAGCTTTATTCATTTTTGGATGTGTGAATGCAATGTGTTGTAGAAACTGTTTGATCCTTATTATCTATATTGTCTGTGGGTCAGGACTCCTGTAAAGGTTCCAGTTGTTCAGTTGGGTCCAGTTGGGTCACCGTTTCTCACAAGACCTGATAGATCTTTCCATTGCAATGTCTTTTCATTCAGATATATGGCCAATTAAATACAAAATGGCAGTGACACATATTGCCCGATATCCAGCTGGTTTATATGTGATGTCCGGGAATGATAACCACTGATGAGAGGGGACAAATCACTCTATGGAACAGACTGTGAGAGGGGGAACTGGAGGATTTAAAGACCGATATGGACCTTGAAGTTTGGCTGAATGATTCAACAGGTAGAGAGAAAGATGAAGGGCTGGGAGAAACAGCCGAAGGGAGAAGAGTGGGGTGATTCAAGAAAAGCTGCTTTTACTCATAGAATAAAGAGGAAAAAAAGTTTTTTTTTTCATATTTATTCTAAAACATTCATGTCACAGTTCCAGTCTTTATGTGAAACAGTGGCCAAGGTGCACAGTTTGAAAATTTAAGATTATTTCAAGGAACACAAGACAGTAAGAATTACCTCTCATGTTTGCAGTCCTCACAGCAACTTGTCATTATTGTCCCTGAAATATAGCATATGTATGGCAGTCGGAAACAGGCCCTGCCTTGTTTCCAGGCACCTCACCACCTGACTGTCTTGCTCTCAGTCTCAGCTGGTGAGTTTCCACCACCTCTGTTTGCTCTTATCTACACGGCCAGACCAGCCAAAGTCATTTCCAAGTTCTGATGGCCAGAGCTCAGGTGTTGACAGAGCTTTGCATGTGAGTGTCTGCAGGGTGAGACCGCGTGCAGCAGCAGCTGTCAAGATGTGCTGATATTGCTAATAAATATTCAGTGTTCAAATCCCTAAGTTGCTCACACATACTGTTTTCGTGTTTATATAATTTATTTTGCTGCTATTGTGCATTATATGGGTTCGAATGATACTATGCATTTGAAGGGATGCCTTAGCACAGGAGAATGGAGGCAACATTGCTTGTCAGTTAGGGTGTTTAGACTAGTCATGACACCTTGATACATTTTTAAATGGCAAATATTTGCATATTAGGACAGGCTGGAATTCCTTTTCATGCATGCTGTGGTAGCTAGCTAGTAAACAATATAGCTGTCTGGCTGAAAATAAAATAAGGTTGGTTACAAGCTAACCATGATCAATTTTATTCAATCTGACTAGCTAGCTCAGAGTTCAGTTTTCAATGTTTGTGTGATATCAAAGTTAGCTCACTAATGAGCACGTTGTCTGACTGAGCATAGAATAGCTAACTAGTAAGTAAGAGTTATCTTATCTTCTAGCTATCTGTCTAGCAAATTCTGTTTTCAAGATTATTAGCTAGCTACTATGATTCTTCCTGTACAACACCACAAACAGGACCTAAGTCTCTGTGCTGTATAGGTATGTAGTATGTCCCGCCAACCCATAACTTGGTGGATAGTATACATGGCTTTACAATAATATTTCTGGTTAATACAGCAACCTGATGTGAGGAGGGCACACACACACACACACACACACACACACACGGATACATGCACATGCTCACATGCACCCCCACACACGTGCATACACACACAACCCATTCGACTAAGTAAAGCACCGCACTGAATTTCCCATTAGAGGACTCTTCAGCCAGCAGACTGTTTTTAAGCCTGTTGAAGAGCAATATTTCATCTAAACTAATCTAATCTTAAAGCACTTTATCTCATGTATCTCACTGACAAATCTGATTACGATTATATGAGTCATTATGAGTTATTTTAACAGACACTTTTTCCAGGGTTTCAACACATTGCTTGTAATGGAAAAAATAAGTCCATGTACAGAAATATACATGGCAATTACATTTATTACTAAATGATTAAACACTTTATATTTCTCACATTTTTTTATGTAAACTATCAAAATAAAACATGGTCACTAATGGTAAAGTGCCATGCTGTGATTTTATCGTGTAATTAAAATACTTTGATGATATTGGTCACATTATAGTTTTGCAGCAATGCAGGATGGAAACAGACATCTTTTAAAAAAGGGAGACAGAAGTCCAAGAAAATGTTATATTATAAATAAGTTACTGAATTGTCTTCCATGACACAGTTGTGAAAATTGCTTTCAAACTGTTCTTATAAATGCAGACAGCAGATGCAGAATTTAAGTACCTTTAATAGAAATACCATGCGGTGAAAAGCTCCAACTATATAGCGTTTGCTCTTGGCTGTACCAGTCTGCCTGTCTGAATGCACGGCCATTCTTACATGACCATGACAAAATACAGCCCAGCATGAGACCGAAGACACTGCCAGTCTGCAGTGGAGAAGGAAAATGGTCCGAGGTGATGCTTCATGCTGGCAAGTGCTGCAACATCAAAGGACAGAGAAGGGGGATTATTTCCAAACCACGCTGTTCGAACAACCATACAGCTAGAAGGCTTTGTTATATGAAGGTGGATCATTGCTCCAAAGGAAATCATGCACATGTTGCACAAGAACACAGTGTTCAAGATGGAAAGAACATGAAGTCGTGCATCACATAACAGATTATATTAGTATATTTTTACTGTACCCGCCATTCCAGCTTCATCTGTCATGTCCATGCAGGAGATCATTCTGGAGTAGATTGTGATCTTATACAGCTGAGGATTATATTTAATGAAGAGCTTAGTTATCTTATACTGAGGATTGTATTTAATGAAAAAGTTGAAATGTCAAAAGAGAACGGGCAGAACAGGGGAAAAAAAAGCCACAATCAGGGACCATGTTCGTAAATAAAATAAAACATTTTACAGTAAAACAATGAACTATTTTTCCCCTTAAAATATAAAAATATACACAGCTGATGATCTAATTGTGCACATACTTATTATTGCTATATAGATGCAAGCACAAAAATAAATGAACACTAATTCTGGCTGTCTCTGATATATGAATAAAGAATACTAAAAAAAGGCCTATTCAGAAGCCAGCATGCTTTTTCATGGCCCTCTTCAAACACTAAAGGTTTTGTAATTATATATAACTGTACAGAACAGTTAGTCCCATCCTTTTATCCCTCCTTGCACCCAGACTGTGCTACACTCGCTTGCATGGACCATTGTTATTTGATATTAAATTGCAGGTGGTAAACTTGTTAAGTACTTGAGAACAGCAGGAGAAAAGTGCAATGATGGAAATGCACAGGTCATACCAGTTAAATCTCTTAAGGTGTAAAGTTTCGTTTTAGTTCAAGTCCTTTTATTTTTCAAAATTTCCTCACAGCATGGACTTGTAAAAGTATTGAAGTGCCTTTAAAACACATCCCCAAAGTGCACAAATTGAATGAAATGCACTACTACACAGATGGAATGAGGCCTTAGACCTCTTGTATACGACAGACCTGAACCTTTTCTTTGACTTACAATACGTTAAAAGTACAATGGATATAAAATAATACATCTTAGAAAATATATTTTTTTAAAAATCCAGTTGAAAAGCTTTATACTTCTCTAACAACTTCTTACTCCTCATCAATAATGTCTGTCCATGTATAGTTCTAGATGTATCACCAGATAACTTGTCAGGAGATCTTTCAGAGACTGCTATGTATTGGAGATAGCCGGGGTCAGTGGTATTTTTAGGGTAAACCATAATAGCACACTGGTTTTCTTTGCTGCTGCTGAGGTTGACATTAAAATCCTGTGGATTGGAATAGAAACATTCAGGTTCACATCATCCTTTAAGAGAAAGAGAGAGGGTGATGGGGGAATTAAGGTTACAACAGAAGACCACTTAAGACTGGGTGGTAAAATGTATGTGGATTCCCCATGGATATGTCAGCTGCAGAGAGTGGGAAGAGAAACTGTAGCTAGATTGAGAGATGAGACACTGGGGATTATTGAGTGCACCACGTTGAGATTAGTGATTAGGGGTGGTGAAATGGGGAAGGTATAAAAAGTCATGGTTTGTTTTTTTTCCAGGGCTGTTGGTGAGAAGAGCTAGCTGGCAGCATGTGGTTAATTCTGTTCTAAATTAGCATAAACTTTGCTGGACTTTGCATAGACTTTGCTGGTTTTAAACTGTGAGTCAAGTATGTGTGAGTGACTGCGGTGGCTTATGTGGTGGCAATATGCTCAGCTGCTGCGGCAATGTGGCTCCTGGTAGACGGTCTCATAGCAGTTTAGCAGGGAAGAAGGGGGAGGAAGAGAAGAAGAGAGAGGTCAGGTGGCGGCAGTACCAGCTGACAGTGGGATTTTCTTGGTTGTAGTGCTGGAGAATTATTTTAGAGCTTTGTAGCACCAGACTGTGTACAGGGTGCCAAAACACTTAAAGTGTGTTGTGTGCATTGGTTTTGTGAGTAAATGCACAGATCATCACGCCTACCTATTTAAAGTACAATACAATTGATCTGTATCACTTTACCAAAGCTCAGGAAATGTATGGACATTATAAAAGAGGATGAAGGGATAACCACCATGTAATGCTCTCCAGGCAGGACAATAAGACAAACTGTACAGAGGGATCCAGATCTTTCTATTTCGTGTTGCTTTTGTTACGGTGAAACCCATCCCATTTGTCTCCGGCCCCATCCTGCAGACTCTGTTCCTCCTGCTCTGTCAGCAGCTTCCAGCCCAATTATCTACACAGCAGAGGGACAAACTACCTGCTCTGAGTCAGCAATTAATGCTCTCTGCAGCACCATGCCATGACAATGAGTCACCACTTTCTGAGACAATGCTATCCTCACTTTTTTTTTTCTTTTTTTTTCCCCAGAGGCCACACACTGTTGGCATGCAGAGGAAAGGGGGAAGTAGAGAAAGAGCGAAAAAAACAAAACAAACAAAAAAAATGTTGATGCCTACTCTCAATAATTAAATAGCACTAAAATGCTAGGAGGTGAGCCCAGAGAAGGGTCCCCTGATAGGCAGCTGATGCTGAGTATAACATAACTATAGTAAGCAACCTTATCTCAGGTCCACCTAAACACAAAAAAAGTAAAATCTGATCATAACAAAAGGGAAATCACTTACTGTGATCTAATTGCTAATATAGGAAAGCTGGCTCACAGGACAGCCATTGAGATTAGCCAATACACCTTGGCAAAGGTTCCCCTCAGCCGGCTGGTCCTGGGGATTACTGCGATAACCCTGGCACAAACAGCCTCATGGCAGAATCCCACAATCTTATAATTTTAGTCACAGTAATAGCACAACAAAAGCAGAACTAATATAGATATCCTGACATACACAAAAACTCAAGGCAGACATGACTGCTATCTTGCCCTACAAATAACACTACGCCAGGGGTGATGACCGGTCCATGGTTAAAAGATAGCAAACAAAGAATTGTCACACAAAATCCAGATAAAGAGAAATAAATCCTCTTGGGAGAAGAAAAATAAAATGACACTGGTAACAGTACGCTGCCCCCTGTCACAGTCATAGCGACAGAGCATGACAAAACCGACTAATAGGATGAATGTTGCATACATTTGCATAGTTTACCTTTGAAAGTTAATGTGAACATTAAAGTTATGTGAAATGTTAAATGTTGCCGTACCCTGTTGATGTCTTTCACATATGTTATTTTGTTGATTTATTCCACTACGTGTCTCTACATGTGTCGGGTGCGAGCACGGACTCAGACGCGGACCAGGCATCACAGACTATAATGTGATAATGTGATAACTGGGCAGGCTCGAAGTCATAGAACAGGCAGGGCAAAACACCGGGAGGGCAGTCCGAGCAAACGCAAACCGGGAGCGGGATTGGCAACAGGAGCAGGCGAGGTAGGAATCCGGGAAGTCAGTCCGATCAGGCAGTCAAGGCAAGAGCGGCAGGCAGAGACGAGGTCAACAATCAGGCAGGAGTCAGATACAGAACAGGGCAACACGAAAAAGCAGGCGGGAACAAACCAGAGAAAAACGCTGGACGAACTAGCAATGAGACAGAGACAAGCAGGACATAAATAGGACTGGGCTGATGGGAAGATGGGATGCAGGCAGGCAGCGGCAATTAGGAAATCAGGTAGGCGAGGACCGGGCGGACAGTGGGGCAGGGCTGAGACACAAGGGAAAACAGAAGCACATTGACAACAACAACACAGCTAGGAGGCTGGAGTACTGACAACATGCTCTGGCAGCATAACTGTATATGTATCATTCCAAGCCCATTTATTTAAAAAAGGGGGAGGGACCGAGAGAGAGGAAGTGCAATTCTTCTTAAGCAATCAGGAGCAATAATGACTTAAAGAAGCTGAATGCTTCTTGTAGATGAAACAGGATTGAGGATGTGGTAGATTTTAAAATAAGCGAATATTCCCTGTAGGTTTAAAGCCTGTCTGTCAGTGGTTGCGGTGTGACACTGTCTTCAACATGCCCACAATAAAAAATTCATCCTGATACTTTTTTTTCACATTTTCTTCACAAATTTTACATCTGTTTGTAATGCTGTCCTGCTTCTGACATTCAAAAACACTTTCAGAGCCACCTATCAGCCTATTCAAGCACACCCACTATTATGTGAAGGTAACAGATTTCCTCCACATGCTGTTCTACTTGCACTCGGGCCTGCTGCATTACCTGTAATCTACATCAGGTCCACTGCAGTATTTTGTTGTAATAGTCTAGAAATTGTTTTCGTGCATTCAGCCACAAAGTTTTCATTTCATTTTGAATTACCCCTGCTCTCTATTCCTCTCAGATTCACACCTCATTTCATGCCTTAAATTCACTTTGCTCATGCATCTGTCAAACAAACCATTGCTTTTTTTCCCCACAAATGATCTATGATGTTTCCCAAATATTTTTCATCAGCTTTTTATACATGGTATATTTGTTTACCACATTTAATATGTCCTCAGCTCAGTGTATCAAATTGTTTATTTTTTCCCATTCTGGATTTTGTTTTATTTTACATATAATTAAATTATTTAATGCATTTTCAGATTCATGAATAAGGGCACCTATAAATATTACATTAACAACAGTAATAAACAAAGAATTACTAGAAAAAATACTGCACTTTTACAGTCTTGTGTGGAAAGTTTCACTGAGAGCACCGGGGTCACATACTTGAATGTACATAAATGACTCTGATGTAAAATTATTTCAACCCTCTCCTCACTCCTTTTTTGATGTGCTGTGGATGAGAGAACCATAACACTCTGTGATTGAATCAAGTCCCTGGTCTTCAAAAGTTTGAGAGTAAATGACTTCCTGTTTTATTTAAGGCATTTAAAAACTTTGAGAAGAATGATGTGACATTATCTGACAGGACATAACAAAAACTTTTTGACAATCTCCCACCGCCTTGCTGTCACGATACCTCCTCCGCATAGTTTTTAATTATGTATCTCCTCTGAGTGAATGATTTTGAATGACTTTGATGTCCCATCAAATCCTGTCCCATCAAATTTCTGGTGTCCAGCACAGTGACTGGACACCAGAAATCTTGCTGTAATAACTTCATTTTAAATATAAAATGGTATTTTTTTTCTAAATAGCAACGCTGATATCTAAGGGACTCTACTAATGAAAGAATGAAAATTTCATTCGCATACAAACAACAACTATTAAAGTTAATTATTTTCATCTCGGGGAACAGTTTTTGGAATGTTCTTGAATACAGTTCTGGAGAGCTCCCACCATAATGTCAAAGTATTCATGCATTGACTGCAGTTGTTCATTGTCAACATGTTTCACCAGTGTGTTTTCGTCCTCCAGTGTTTAGTGCCACAGAAACTGTTGCTTTTGGAAGTGTCTCATGACAGAGAAAATCGCCTTTAATTCGCAGTAATATTCTGCGGTCGTGAAACCTGTCTTGTTGTTATCTGTGAGGAGAAAGAGCATTGTTCAGGTTAACCGATAAAAAGACACAGAACAAGGTACCACTGTTCTGGGGAATTGTTCAGACACAGACATTTCTCTCCCCAAGTGTCACAGAAATGGAGCAATAAGCGAAGAAATACCTTTAGGAAGGTGGTGCAACAAGGGGAAGGCACCAGGTTAAAACTACTGTTCAGGAAGATGTCTGTGTATGAATCACAGAAATAGCCATATCTAGTTGGCCTATGGATGCTATTTGGTATCACTGCATTTCAGCAGAGAATGATGTTTGTGTGAACAGTCAAATTTTATTCAATATAGTGCTGTCTAACAAAAGGATTGTCATTATTATATTAATGATTCGAATTCTTGTTAATGTACTTTGTTTTTTTTTTTTTATTCAGTGCTACGATGGTAAATGACTCAGTCATGCTGGAGCTAAATTTTATCTTTACTAGTAACAGAACAAAAGTTCTTCCAAAGCCATTTTAAAATAGGTTGTAATAGTAATCTTCTGTATTTTTCATAATGAGTAAATGTATCCATTTTAGTTTAATCACATTTATAATTTTATTACAAAGGGAAATGCAGTATATGTTTGGAATCCTTAAACCTAATAACATCACTGTGTATTAAAAGCTGAGTATGCATTATAATAAATTGCCACTTAATTTTAATTGACTAAACGTAAAAGTGTACCACGCTGACAGCTGCAGTCATTAATTCAGAAACAGTGCTGATGGGGGAAATTGAAAAGACATGCAATTTCAAGACTATACCCCATTTTGACCTTTAAATCTAAATGACATATTTGTGAATATATATTTTTTTTATTCTACATTTTATTTAAGGTATTAAACTGAATGCTTACTATGAATGATTGTATCTAATCTAAGCTCTATCTAAAATAGTAAACAGTCCTATAACAAAATGAGAAGGCTGTGTCATTAACAATACATTTGCTTTTGTAATACCTAAAATGATCCATTGCTGGTTTTATTTGTCACATGGCTACAGGTTGTAGGCCAAGGGGATTAGCCAAGTCCACATTAATGATAAACACACATCTAAGTGTATACATGCACAACGTATTGATTAATTGAGCAAACAAAAAGAGATGGTTCAGACAAAGCTTAATGACAGAGTCCACAGGGGAGAAATCCTCAAGGCTGTGTTCTTTCATCAAATTTAAGGTCACCTCTTGTGAAAACAGGGCAGGAAAATGGATGGACATACCTTATATAAATGTAGAGGACTGCAGCATTGAGCTCATGGAGAAGTGGTCCAGGAATGTCATGTCAGCTTCATGTCCACATTTATTAAGCAATGACGGCCAATGACTGCAGCAGATGTATTCAGGCTTTTTATACATCAATAACTTACCCAGCTACAAATGTACTTCACAACAGAATGAAAATCAAATAAGATGTGTGCTCCACCTGTGTGCTTTAGACATTTTTTCTTACCTCCCATTGTTCCCATGGATTTGTTCAACCTAGGTTAATTGGTAACATGGTGTCTATACCATATAATGTGCCACAAAAGACATTACTAATCTAAACTGGTGTCTCACACTATCAATGTGAATGACACCTTCAGTGCTGGATCTCACAGGCCTCATCTGCATCAGCCAGATTTAAAAATTGAAGAGGTGGAGGTTGAATAACTGAACTCATTAACAAAACGGTCTCATCTTCAAAGTTTAATAGTTTCATCAAATTCTACATTGCTTCAAATGTTGAAAATAACAATAGTATGTCATTTTGGACATAGTCAAAGCGTTTATTGTCATATGCACAGTAAGAAACATGTTCCCCGTCCAATGAAATTCTTCCTTTGCTGTCCACAATGGATGCCATAACAATAATATAAGAATAAAAGATAAAGTAAATAGAATAAATAGAATAGAATAAAAAACTATAGGAATACAGAAATAAAAAAAAAATATATATATAAACTATGTAGTAATAGCAGCCATGTACGTTAGTGTGCAAAGTAAGTGTGCAATATGGCTTGGAATGTGCAACAGATTGCAAGGTGCGGTGGTAACAGTAGGATAGTGCAACTGGAGTAAACAATGAGTCCAAGTACTACATGAGGTAGTTAAGTCTGTGTTCCCTCTGGCCGTTTAAAAGTCTGATGGCTGAGGGGAAGAAAGAGTTCTTCAGTCTGGAGGTCCTGCATTTCACACTTCTGTGTCTCCGTCCTGAGGGTAGAAGTGTGAACAGTCCATGTTGAGGGTGGGTGGGGTCCTTGAGAATGGAGGCAGCTGTCCTGTGGACTCTGCGGTGGTAGATGGCCTGCAGAGAGGGCAGAGGACTCCTGATGATCTTCTCAGCAGTCTTCACCACTCGCAGGGCCCTAATCAGACAGACAATGCAATGTCTAAGTACCAGGTGCAAACAGGTATAAAATAGTTTGCATTGGACATGCCCATTCCTCCACACAGCACGAGTGTTATGATGCTGGAAAAAATAAATGACTAACTTAGTGCTAACATTTCTTTCATTGCTTCGTTGTTTTGTGACACAACTTTGGCAGCTCCATTGCACTTTGCAGTTGTGTTTGCTCATGCCAGCATGAAATTAAGGCCCCGTAAATCATTTAGCAGTTGCCATTATCTAGAGCAACTTTCGAAGTAAGAGTACAGACAAGAGTACTATTAAGTAAATGCAGCTGAGTTGCAGGTGCAACAGGAAATGCTGAATACAAGTGACCATAGCCAAATGTGCATCAGCCTCTCACCTGTTGCTGCAATAACGTGTTCTGCCATAAATGCATATAACCAACAAATCATTCGTAAGAGCAATACGTAAGAGTAATAGTGTGATGTAAATATAATGTTTTTGTTTAGAATAATTTGTCTAGATTTGTTTATATCTGGTCTATCTTTACAGGGCCTACATAAAGCACACATAACACATTTATAACAACAGCATTACCACTTTATAAAATAATTAAAAGCAAAGGTTGTTTTTATTATTATTTTTTTATATATACCATGCATTTTACCCTACACCACTTATCATGAAAGAACAGAGTTGTTTGGGAATGCAGATATAATCATAATATTCCTGCTAATCAGGAATTATCAATCGCTGTTAATCAGCACCAAAGAACGTACAAAGCTTCAGGAAAAAAAAACTGACCTATTAACAGTACATCTAACAAAACTTATCTAATCCAAAATGTGAGTGGAAGATGCCTTTTAATGAATCACAACAGGACCTTGTTTGTCTATGTGAAACTTGTAAAAGTGGATGCTGAAATTAACAGAAAATCATATGTAAAAAAGTATGACATTCCTAACAAATTTAAAAGCACACATATTGAATCTGGGCAAATCTTGTTGTGACTAATCTTGTTGTAATTATGGTTAATTGAGACAAAATTGTAAGTAAAATTGAGACTAAATAGTTCCACATTGATTTAAAGAAAAAAAAGCAGGGAGATGAGACAGGGTACTCTCTGCTTTGGCACTGCAAGCGGTGAGAAAATGTCTTCCAAATCAAGCCAATGCAAAGAAAATGACACCAAAGAGCATGCTACAGCAGAAATGAGCCTGTGGGGCCTTGGAAATAAATGAAGTACAAGAAAACCAAGATGTTGGGAAAATTAAATCTGGCAAGTGGAAAAGAGGAAAAAGCTATTGTTTCATGTACTCTCTGTTAAGGATGTCAGGGAAGGGGATCTTCAAAGCTACTTTGAGCAGTATGTTAAAATCAATTTGACAATTCTGTGAAGAAATGAAAATATGCCTCCTTGACTGTTTTGGGCCTAGTTGGGCCCAGGAGGCTGAATGACTCCTGATGTTGAAATGAAGAGAAATTCCACAGATGTATTTGTTTGTTAAATCAATTCATAGACTAGCAATCAGGCAGATCTATGTATTCATTTGTTTTTAACTACAATATTGTGTGTGTGTGTGTGTGTGTGTTGGTTGTTTGGTTGTACGTGTGTATGTGTTTGCGTGTGTGTGTGTGACTGCGTGTCGGTGATTTCAGCGTTAGTAATTTGTACCTGCAAAGGACCATGACTTTCAGAACCACTGATGCTTTTACATGCAGCAGTGCTCATTCATGAGTTGAAATGAGGACTCATCCACAGAGGAGTTATTATAAATGGGAGAGGTAAAATGAGGAAAGGGGAGGTGAGCGATACAGGAAAGGTAGCAACGTGACTCCTGGGGTGCAACTACATGAGCGTGTTTAACCAGATGGAAAGACAGAGGGAAGCAACTGCTCATGCAAACCATAAGCCGGATGTTTTGAATACATTTCTTGCAGTGAAACTTTTTATATCATACTAATTATAGTTATTAAATCTTCATCACAGAATGCCGTTATGATATTTCAAACATTGTTTGATAGTAGTAACACTGGACAAATAATGAAAGGCTTTATTAACAACCTGTTAAAATAACACTTTACACAGGAAATAACCCAGAATTACTGGGATTTTTTGGAATATATGGATGTGGTCCCTTCACAGAAAAAGCTGAAGTATGAGAAATAAACATGTAAAATATTATACAATCTGATTTTATACAGTTAAACACAGTACCCTTCCAAAGCAGCAACATCACAATTCAATCTAATTAACAAGGGTTAGTGAAGAAAGGACTGTGGCTATGCGAAAAATCAACAAATGTTGATTTAAATGCAGTTTTTGACTCTTGCTTGCACACATTCAGCTACTTATTAAACATGTCAAGCTTATATCACCTGAAATATGGAGAGAAGGAGCCATGGGAGAGCACAAAAAAGTTACGATATTAACTGGAGTCCACAGCCCAATCATGCAAGGTGCCAAAGAAGCTCAGCCAACCCTGTCCATCATTGCGTGCTCTTTTAGTATTACTTTACAGAGCACTGCTAAAGATGCTAAAGATGTTCATCAACCTGTTGCTTCACTCCAAATGAAAGTGCCCAAATGAACAGATCACACAGAGGAAGCAGAAGGCAGGATTGTGAAAGCGGATGAACCGTCTGATGCATGCACCAAGACCACAGAACAACTGTTGAAACGAACTGACGCTCTTGCAGAGCCAGGGTATGATTTAGATAATAAGAGGGTGAAAGCGCAATTCAGAGATCATAGGGCTACCTGAAAAAGCAGAGGGACAAAACATCATAACTTCCCTGGAAAGAGACATCTCCATTATAAGCAATCGCCTGACAGATGGGTACCTGAACATACAGAGAGCTCACAGATACCAACCGGAGCATCCAGAATTGGCCCAGAGAATTGCAGCCAATAATTTTGCATTCACTGAAATACCAAATCAAGGAGGACATTCTACATGCAGCAAGAGAGATGGAGACGATAACCTGGTAAACACCAGCTAAAAGGATTTATCCAGATTACACCAATCGTGTGACAATGAGAATGCTGGCATTTGATTCAGTGAAGAGGGCATTACATGCAAAGGGCATAAAGTTCTTCCTATTTCCAGCTAATCTGGCCATCAAATTGGATGGGAAAACATATTCCTTCATTAAGCCAGAAGACACAGCAGCTGTCCTAGAATTGGGTCTATCAACAGCTAGTGTCAACCGCACTACCAACCTATGAATAGAGTATCAAATATATATATATAAAATGCATGTGTCACACCCACTCCCAGTCAGCCAGCTCAGCCACGCCCAGTTCAGCCTGGCTCAACCGCTCCCACTCACCAAGCACACCTGTAACCCATCCTCAATCAAGCCCTGGCTATTTAAGGACTCAGTTCAGTTGCCTCATTGTGAGGTATTGTTTCCCTGTGACATTACCAAGCCTGCTCTCTGCCATCTGACCACGCTATTCCTGTGCTTTGACCTCTTGCCTGTTCGTTGGACCTTGTTTGTGATTTTGGATTGGTGTACTACAGCTTCCTGTTGCCGACCTGTTTTGTCCCTGACCACGTTTTTGGATTCTGTGATTAAAGCCCTTAACCGCATCTTGATCCCAGTCTGTTTCATTACAGCATGGTAGTTTACCACAAAAATTGTAAAGTTTTGGTTATGCTCCTCTTACTGTAGTGGGAGATTCCAATAAGATTCTGGACCAAAAGAAATCAGGTCCACGATCCAAAGCGTCAAATGTATCAAATGTGTAACAACTAGAGCCTGAAGAATATTTGGCGACTTCCCTCAGATAGTAAAGACTACTCACTTTTCTCTTATCATCATGGTACTTACACAAGAATAGATTATTTCTCAATTTCACAATCCTTAGCAAATTTGATGGAGTCATCCAGAATTGACAACACTGTCATATCAGACCAGGCTTTCTTTATGCCTTTTTTCATTTGCACCAGTGTCAGCCAGCTCTAGATAGCGATCAAAAACTTTTCCATCGAGTGATTGAAATGTTATTTAAATGATTTAGGAGTTAGTTATGTTAAAAGAAACTAACGACCCAGACGATACATCTCTTGCAGTCTGGTGGGATACATTAAAAGCTTATTTGAGAGGTATAATTATTACATACGCCTCATTTAAAAAGAGAGTGAAAAATCAGAGGGCCAAGGGCATGGAGAGAGAACTTAAAATGTTTGAATTATATTAAGCTAAATGCAGAAAGATAACTATATCAAATAAGATTATTCAACTTCAATATGTACTGGACAGATGTTATAATAATAAAGCAGGGTATGCTCTTTTTCAATATTATTGGGAAGCTGGAGAAAAACCAGGAAAACCACTGGCTTACAGGCTGAAAGTATAAAATTCTAGGAATTATATTGATGCAATATGATCTGATTGTGGTATTATTTCTACTGACCCCACACATATCAATAAGGAATTATTATCTTATATTGTAGGACCATATGCCTGGCAAAGTTAACCTTGACCAGCAGAATCTAGAGCACTTTCTGAAAAATTTGAGTTAACCAAAACTCTCAAAAAGCAATAAAGATACTCTAGAATAGCCCATCACATTAAAGGATGTAGAGGATATGGTTAAATCTTTACCATTTAAATAAAGCACAAGGAGTTGATGGCCTATCAGCCAATTTCTACAAAACTTTTTCAAAGAGCTTGAGTCAAGTATTATTATTAGAGTTTTTTAAAGATTCATACAAGTCAGCCACTTTACCCTCTTCCATGCATAGGGCTACCATTACCCTAATACATAAAACCAGTAAAGATCCACATAGTCCAGGCAGTTATTGTCCCATTTCCCTCCTGAAAACTGATGAAAAAGTTCTGGCTATGGTCTGCTAATAAACTAAGGCTGTGGAAGCTGTCATTAATCATGACCAGACACAGAGATAGAGTACAGACAACCTTAGAAGACAGGTTAATCCTCAATGCTCAGTCAGGGCTCAGCCTCTCCCAGGAACTGTCTGTCTCTTGATGCTGAAAAAGCTTTGGATTGTCCAGGAGCAGCTTTGACCTCTCTAACTTTAATGGTTCTCTTGGGCCCTGAAGCTGGAACAGCTATATAGACTCAGACGGGACTTAGGTTCTTGACCTGAGTGGTATTATACAGAGCTTGAAGCTCATGAGAGGAGTTTCAGTTGCTGCTGGTCATTTCCACCCTTGAATCCAAGCTGCTTGGCCACTGCATGATTGGTCTCTAGAGAGGCATCAATTAAAGTATCCACAGAGATCCCTCCTGGTGCCAGTCAAGGTGAACAAAGCTATTAAAATTGATGGCAAAATACTAAATTGCCAACAATGGTTTAAAACTGTAATTGAACTCATAGGAGTATTTAATGGTCCAGAAATGTATAGATTTGAACAGCTGTCATTGCTATACAGTCTACCTAGGTCACAGTTTTGGAGGCATCAGCAGTTACAGAACTGTAAAAAAAATGTTCCTGAAAAAATAACACTAGAAAAGGCTTGACTTTGTGAAGTATTATGACAAACATATATCATAAATGTGCAATGTGCATATGTTATGTAACCCCCCCTACCATGATGACAAAAAAGGTGTAATATAATATGACAAAACAATTACAAGCATAATCTCAGTAAAGTGAAAGTTAACAATGACGAACTAACCAATCTGTTGATTTTTCCATGCTCTCACTTTATGCAGATTATTCACAGTTATTCAGTCATCTGGATAAGTGACATTTTGTTACATACAACACATATATGATTGTCTACATGACCAGTGGATTGTTGGCATGTATTATTATTATTGAACAATTATTTATTGTATAAACAGTTGGAAGTCTCTCTAATCTACATGCTTCAGTTGTCTAACATTTTCAATATGTAATTGTAAAATTGGTATGAACCTATTGGTGTACCCTTGAATTAATATGGTGACTCTAATATTTTATTGTCACTCTATCATAATGATTTTTGCCATTAGCAAACCTTTCTCAATAATTAAGAGCAGCCTGTTAATGATATCAATCGAGGCAGTAAGGCCTTTTCCTTTTGATTTGCTCAAGGATTTCAACATGAAATCTGAGCACAGGGATGCAGGATGTAATGGTTGTTTGCTTTCATGATGCCTGGCTCTCTGTATTGTGTTTCAGTGTGACTCCTGGCTTTCTGTAGTGTAGACTGCTCTGACACATGGCTGCCCCCACTATATCCCCTCCTCTCCACTACTCTGCTCCTGAATACCGTATGAAATCAGTTGGGACCTATGCCATTAGAAGCTCACACACGCACACAGAGATTTAGCGAGCCAGCTGTTCTCACTGCCCAGTGCATCTTCCACTGCTGCAGATGAGAGTATCCATCAGAAGCTCTCTGTAGTGACAGCAGTGATGGGAATTGGATAGAACAAACCAGCACTGTGATTGACTATGGCCAGCACATGAATGACATCTGGCAGAGCTCTAAATTTTCTCAAATGCAACTATGGTGACAAGCACATATGCATACGAAGTTTACAATTACAGACAATTCTACAGAGAGGGTGCTGAGAGATGGATTTATGTATTATTTGGATTTATTTTTACTCACAGCCAAATGTTGAAATTATGGTACAGTACATCTTGCCTAATGGTAAAACGTGAAACATACACCTAACTGTCGACTTCAGATCATCCTCTTTAAACGTCCAAGGGCATAAAAGTGACTATCATCCCTATCTTGTGAACTCTCCACCCTGGGTATTTGCGATCCATCCAGTCAGCAAAAATGAAAAAACTTTTTGAACCTTTTCAGTCCTTTATTTTAGATGCTGATAGTTGGCTCTCCGCTGCTGTCTTGGATTGCTTCAGGAGAGGATGCAAACAGAGGAGAGAAGAAAAAAACATCTCATTCAAAGAGCTGTTTTTTTTTGTGTTTTGGCTCTGATGTGCTGGGTAAGTGCCAGTGTTGAATGTGAGTTGTGTCCAGGGAGGGGGAAATTCTAAAGAGCCTTTTTTCCCCCCTATCTGTCCTCCTTTGAGAACCTCCCTGTACCCTGATGCAGTTTCTGAAGCATACAGTAATCATGCCCAAAACCTTTCCGGATCCTTTGCTCAGTCCATAATTCATTTGCCACAGTCCCTATTTACTTGGCTGGAGAAAAAATGAGGCACACAATATGAACTCTCAAATGTCATGAAATATGACTGCAGGCCCTGAAACAAGGCGCATCCTACATGTGCCTACCAGATTAGGTGGCCGGCTTCTAACTACATTAACGACATCATTGACACCCAGCTAACAGACTCAAAATCTTAGTGAACTCACCTTTGCATGCACATTGGCTACCTGTGATTCTATTCATGTTGTGAATCTTTGTGAAGCAGTGGATATTTTGTTTAAAGTTGTATATTTTGAATCAAAACAAAAGTGTTAATGGAAATAAGCCAGGATTAGATTTTTCCTGGGGGTATACAGCTGGTTTTTTTTTTTTTTTTTTTTTTTTTAGGATGTGAACAGGATTTGTACCCCATAGCTGAAATTAAATCAAAATGCAAACTGAAAGATGTTTATAGGTAGATGTTTGTGTACGTGTTTGAATAAAAGAAAATGGCTTCCAAACTTCTTCCATGTTTCATTACTTAATTGCTTCATAAATTTTAACAGTCTTATATCTTAAAGATTATCATAAGAGCTGAAAAGTCAATATAAGAATATTTGTGGTGGAAAGATCGGTGGTCACAGAAATAACCAAGAATACTGTAACTGTATGTGGAGATCATAATTTACCATCATATGTGGTGCTTACATTCATTTAATCAGTTAAACAATGCTTTTAATTTATTCTAATCAATATTATGCAACTTTGTCCTTTCCGATGTAATGTGATACTACAGTATATGGCATCATTCGCCAGGTCAGATATTCAGACATTTGTGAGAGTAATTTCCTCTGCAATCGTTAGTGCCCTGTAACTCGCAGTGTATTGTCTGGCAAACTCTGATACTCTCTAAAATGATCTATGCTGCCCCATCCCATTGTTTTTCTCCCCCTATGCCAATGACATCACACATTGAACTCCCACAGCACACTACATTAGTATTCATTCATCTCAGATTTATTGACTGAAATATATATTCTGCCAAGCATCAAAGTGGCTCACATCTGACATATTTGATGAAAGACAATGTTATTAAAGTCAGCGTCCTCTGTTACTAACACTTTTCAGCATGAGAGGCACGTTCAAAACAGATAGTGTTGCATCAGTTGAAGCCATCGGTTCTTTTTTCACTTATGTGCTGTTATGTGCAGAAGTGTTGTTTTGCAGTTAGTATTTCTGGGTTGATGCATGAATTTCAGTTTGTGTTATTAATGCATTTTAGTCAGTGTTGTTAGTCAAATCATGCTGTGGTTAAGCAATGACAATAAAAGATGCATACCACCTGCCTAAGCATGCAAATTGGATGAGATAGTTTTGAGATTATATCTTGCTGCCTGTTGATAGCTAAGATTTTGATTATTTATTTTTGTTTATTGATTCATTTATTTGCCAACTAGAAGCTGGAAATTTAACCACCAACTCGAAAAAACAGATCATGATTGTTTGTTTATTCAGTTTCATGGGACACTAAATGCTAAGTAAATGCTATAGTGAAGAATAATTTCATATTTTTAGAGTTCAAACTTTCACCCTCCACCTCAAAAATGAGGTGACTTTATTAAGGCCCCTAACTGGTATTAGTTAGAGGGTGACTGTGGCCACCGTTACCTGCAGCACCTGGGTTCAGGACACCCAAGTCAATGCCCAAGTCAAAACGACACGCAAAGATTGTGTAAGAGAAGAAAAGCATCTGTTGACATCTCCTTCCCCCGTTTCCCCGCAGGAGTGATGTCTTTGTCAGACATCCTGACATCTGCCAAGCTAAGGGCCACAGTCAAACAGCAGGATTATCGCCTCTAATCCCCCACCTCACCGGCGCCGTGATCCACTTCGCCTCTGGTCGTGTGCGATAACACCGGTACTGGAGGGGCCTCCTGTGTGCCAGGTACTACCATGCAAACAATAGGCTCAGTGTCTACTCTTCGCTCCATAAATGGGACCCAATCAAAGACAGAACAAAGGAGGAAATTATAGTCCCTTTCCTTAATGGCCTCAGCAAACAATAGTGAAATTGCCTTTTCTATTGAAGCAGTCTGCACACTATTTATGGTGGGTGAATTCATTACCCAAGGATTAACTACATTTAGTCATGCAAATATAAATCTCAGGGCTATACTGAAGACGGAGATAAGGCAAAGGCAGGCCATGAAGGAGATTTGTAAGTCAAGGGAATTAGCGTGGAGTATATGATTGAAAACAAACGCGTTTCCCTGCCCATGCGATCCTCAGAAAAGACAGTGGTTCTCTTCCTCTTTCCCGTTGTTTATTTCACGCTTCGCTTGATTGTGAATTCTCTAAATGCAGGCGAGAGCATTGTTCAAACAGAGACATTTGGAACAATAATTTCGCAAAACAATGCAAGAAGAGACAACAGGGGGTTTGTGAATGACTGTTGCAAGACATGTCTTTTTATGTGCAGTGTTGGTGTTGTTTAAAGTCATTGTAAGAACTGTAATGAGCTAATCATTTGAAAAGAACATATGTATGCCTTGTATTGTATTTTAGAACAACAATGTGAGAATAAACCAAAATACAACCAAACGGCATAAATAAGCTGCATTATTAATAATATAATTCACAAAAGGGAAAGAATGTAGCATTAAATTAATTAATTTGTCTTGAGTAAATTTAAATAGTAAAAATTATTCTATTAAATTATTACAGATATAATGTAATGAGCCACAGGGCAAATTTTTATTCAAATTTGTCATGTATAAAGTTTCAAAGACAGGCCTATGGCAGTGCACTATTTTGAGTCCACAGCGTGGGATTCTCATTACATGCACATAATCATATTAAATCATTTGTGTTATACTTATTACAGTTAAATAAATACATTTTTTAACAATGTCCTGAATGAAAAGAGAAGGTATTTCAGTGGTTAAGAGTGTGCACTTAACAGAAGCCACCGGATTGGTCTATCCATCACTGTAGATCTGGGTATATTATTATATGCTTTTGGCTGGTCAACACAGCATTGTGGACCTCGGCACATTAAAACATTCTTTTGGCTGCTCTACACAGCACTGTAGATCTGGATACACGAACACACGCTGCTGGCTGCACTGTGGAGATGGCTAGATTAAAAGACGACACCGAGCTGCACTCCAGTCCTTTCATTTGGCCTCTGAGTGAAAGTCACCATGGAAGAGAAACCACTGAAGATTAGCTTTCATCTCACAGTCAGGCCTGGAGTATCAGGGGTAAACATTTATCCTGACCAGAGAGCTGTCACTGTGCATCTGCTGTCTGGCTGCAACTGAGGGCCCGCTGAACTGTGGGAAAAAGCTGGGAAGCACATACAGAAAGCATAAGGGACCTTCTTCATAGGATTCAGCTCTTAAACACACATGGGGGCACAGGTCATGACTATGTGAGTGGGTGATACTGCATATTGCAGTTTGAAGGTGGATATGGCCAGCTTTGGCTACAGGTTTTTTTCTATAAGTGATTGCAGCTGGGAGCAGGGATGTCTGTTTGGAGATTTGATACATTAATGTATGTTAATGAAATCTATACCAGTTTCAAGTAGGATAATCAGCATGCACATTTTGGAACATTGTAGTCATTGGGTCTGGTCATAACTCTTTTGAAAGGAAAAAAGGGATAGGATCTAATACAGTCAATATGCAACATTTTGTTAGTTTTTCTTGTCATTGTTTACAAGAATTCTGTATGTGTATTTTTAAACATTTGGAATACATTATTAAGAGGTTTATAATTGTTATTCATAGTGATAGTTTTTATCTGTCTTAACTGCTTTTAGTACACTCATGTGTATTGATGTTTACAGTCCAAAAAAGAAAAGAACACTGCTAAAATGCTGTTTTTACCATGAAGCATGCATTCAAGCATTCATTCACAAAAAAGTGACTGAAATCAATCAACAAATCAATTAATAAATAAAAGCAGTGCCATTATTGCATGTATTAATAGTTCTCACCCACCCAGTATTAAGAGCTGAAAATAGTCCCATGTGAAGAGTACCTTTTTTTCAACAATTTCAACTTTTCAGCTTGAAATGTGTCAAGGGAATTCATTTATCGACACTGTGTAGAAATGTTCATTTTCCCAAAGTGATCTCATGCAGGAATCTAAGAATGGAATGGGAAGTTTATTCTGTTGAAAGTAATGTATGTATTCATGCAGCCTTCTGACAATGAATAAAATAGAAACATGGCAGATAGCTCAGAAGAGAACCTTTATAGAATCAGAGATCAAAGCAATTTTCTGAGAAGGAATCCCAAAAAAAAAAAAAAAAAACATAAATAATGGGGTAACAGCAGGGCTGCAGAAAAAACAAACAAAAAAAAATATATATATATATATATATCACACACACTCTCTCTCTCTCTCTCTCTCTCACACACACACACACAGACACACACAAAAAATAGTTGCCATCTTCTAAAATTAGTCACCAGAGGAGTACAGGTCATTCCTTTGCAAGTTTGTACAGACAGGATCCTGGGAGGGGCTGCACTCCCTGGCACATTGTATCAGAGGGTGACAGTGACATATCCCTCCCCTAAGGACCCCTAAATATCCTGAGCTGACGGTGAGTTGTTTATTCTAAGGCATATCGTGTGTGGCCTGAGGAAACAGTCTCAAAGTATATCCATGGTCTGTCAGAAACTTCAAACCAAGAATTTTGCTGTATTTGTTTTTGTACAGATGCAGTTGCTATGGGGAGTTCCGCTTTTCAACCTAAGACAATATAATTTGCATGAAATTTAAATAATTACAGATCACTTATTACATTGTCAAAATGGATACTTACAGTAAGCGTAATTGTCACAGACATTAACTCATCTGTCTGAAAAAGCTTTTAATCCCATACAGCAGCAGTCTCCAGTAACCACAGAGGAAGGGAACAACATTAAATCTTACTACCTTACATAATTCTTCTGTGGTTGAGAGAGGATCTATATCACAGTGGAGGGGCTTTGGGCCAGCCATGAAACTACCGTAGAGGGATTTATTTCCATTCGCAGTCTCCAAGCAAATCACAACAAATCTGCACTAAAACCTACACATACCTGCGCTGGGTTCCACACTGCGTGACACTGAAATGTCACTGCTCATCTTTAAGACTCCACTGGGGCCCATTCGAGATCCTGTGTCTAAACCGCTAAGAGCTGTGAAGAGAGAGAAACGCTTTCCAGGACTTTTACTGGCTCTTCGAGCTTGACCAGATTGTGCTGTCAAGGGTGTGCAGTGACATTCAAGTGCCCATAAGCCTGTGCACACCTCCCACGAGGGATTCCACATGATAGTCCTCAGATTTATTTCTCTGATCTCCTGGGCTATGAAAAGATCATTTCTGCATCTTATCCCCTGTATTCATCTGTGCAGTCTTTCATCTGGGATTGCATGCTGGTGCTCTATGAATGCTTAATTTGAGAAAATATGAAAATAATATATAATACTCATATAACATTTTATGTAATAAAATACAATGTAAAACTATTAAATGTAACACCATTTAATTATTTTATTTGGAAATTAGATTGAATCTAAAATGAACATTATCTTTGGGGCTCATATTCCCCAATATTGATACAAGCCTGTGTACTCATAATGACATATGTTGAATTTCCATTAACACTCCATTAACTCTTTCATAACTTTAGCCCAACATGGATGGAATAATCATGCAAGTGTTCAGCATGGGAGATGATGAATATCTACTAATCGAAAACTGTAATAAGACCTTAAATGTATTTAAACAGCCTCTGCCTACCAGAAATTTCATACTGTTCGTGTTCACAAACCCACTGATAGCAAAGATACTTCAAAGGTGGTTGTAATGGAAATTAACATATTGATAAGATAATGAATGCACATTTTAATAAGACCGAGTATTGACCACATCCACATGAAAGCTCTCTGGTTATCCCAAGGGCGTCAGCTGTTTGAATGGGTGGGTGATTGAATGTGATAGTGCTGCATATGGTTTGATATTGAAAGAGTCTCATCTCTGGCTCCCAATCCTTCCTTCAATAGGACGGCCCAGGTGTTGGGGCAGAAGTAACTTCAGCTCCCCACAGTTTAATTGCAATTAAATTTGTTTCTTTACGGTTGGCCGGAACACAGCAATCACTTGCAAATTCATGCACATGTAGACGTTCTTAAGAAGACCACAATCTTTGTCCACCTGCATTTTAATGTGTTACTTTATGCAGGGAAATGCTTGTGTGTTTAATGTAATGGCATGCAGCATGATTTCACAGACTGGTAATACAGTGAACACCCTCATTAACATGTCCATGAATGTTATCACCATTGGAGATCTGGATTTTTAGTTGATTGATCAAATGACTGATTAAGTGAATGGTTAATCAATCTATTAATGGAGTCAACTGATCCTTTTTTAAATTTTTTATCGTGATTTTATTATGATTTTTATAATGATTTTGCTGCACACGTCAGATTACAGAAAACAAATGTGTAATACACCACTAGATGGAGTTGTAAAAAAGTTATATAAGTTCAGAGCTGGAATACCAAAACAATGCTGAAAAGAAAACAATGGACTTTGAAAAGAAAGCAGAGAATGATACCATTGACAAAACTGAGATAATAAACAATAACCCAACAGTATATACAGGCTGGAATAAAACGCAAGACGCAAAAATGACGTTGACCTTAATTTGTGAAAGCGACTTTCAAAGGAGTGAAATTCCAAGTAATTTCATTACAATTATATTGTAACCACATGGTTCCTCACAAAAGTCAAAACAGTGAGCTTGTGGATACTTTGACGATGTGTACACCTGCGCAGTACACAAAGCTTATGCTACCCACCAGAGAAAATTGCTATAATTTTCTTTTTCCCAAGTTGTTATATTATATATAAGACAATATGTATGTGAGCAATGAAGTGCTTATCACTGTCTCACAGTCCCAATTGATTTCTGTTTCAGTCTACTTCTGACATTTTTAATCTTCATGCTTTTTTCAATAGAGTTTCCAAAAGAATGTTAACTACAGAAGATGTTTGAAAGGTTTATATGTTTATTAAGGATTAACTCCTTGGTTACATTGTCCAGAACTGACTATATCTCCCTAAGCAACTCCAAATTCCCGTATAACAAGATATACACAGTATAAAGCTGTAAGGACCAATGTCACTTTTTGTACAATTTTGTTTGTTGATGGGCTATTCCAGTGTAGCCTTGTTATCACAATGCCCTGGAAAATGAAAGGCTGTATTAATCCCACAAGTTTGTCTGCTTTTCAGACTTTTTCTTATCATCCTATGTCCTTAAAGTGGCACTGTTTATCCTTACTGATATTTTGAAGATTAAGCTCCATTCACCTAAGACCTGTAAACTTGTTAATTATCCCCATGGCCACCTCTGTCTGCCTCAGACAATTGCTGGCCTGTCACAGCACACGGTGGCTTGTGTTTTGGTTTGAACTTCTGCCATTGAAAAAAATGAAGTGATCACTTTGTAATTTTTCACTGTGGTATGGTTCCACATTTAGTTTGAATACCAAAGCCAAAGCTGCTGTGGGGGGAGCACAGCAACATTGGGAGGGCCACATTTTCTGTAGAGTTACATTCAATTCCCCTGCTTGCCACTCTTGCTGTTAGTCTCCTCAATGTGACCTCTATTTTTGCACAATAGGAACTTTGACACAAAGCTTTTTCTCCCCCAGAATGGCTGCCCGCAAGGTCATTTCTACCTTCTTAGGGCAAGTGGGAAAACAGTCCTGTCGATCATTATTTCTGTGTCCCTGAGAGTGCACCTTAATCTATCACTCTGAGATAGGGGATGAAAACCTTGGACAAGGCTCGAGATGAGTCGTTTTGAAGTCGTTTTGAAGTGTGAGACCCAGCAAACACAAATGAATTTTATCAATCCAGCAACTTTAGGATCACCAATTGTAAATTAGATGTGTTTCACCACAGTGTCCTCTGCACATAGGCAGGAATGTTGGGGTGCAGTGAGTGAAACCCTCCAATACACCTGCATGCTAACCATATTACTCACACTGCAAAGTCCACAGTGTTCCAGAAAATGCCAAATGGAGGATTGGCACATCTCCCTGATGACATCCAGGTGACTCACAGGTGCCCCAGATGAATCACAATGTGCTGAGAGTGGTGCAACGGAGCACAAAATACACTTTACCCCAGCGGAATGACGCCAATTGTGTTCCACCACTATGGACTCCAAGTCATTGTCTTACAGTGACACAGATCTGACTCAAACCCAGAACTATGCTAACATGGGACAAGCACTCTTAAAAGTCCATGAAACACACGTTTGATTATATGCCTTGCACGCTTTAGATATATATATATATATACTGTATATTATATATATATATATAATATTTTATTTGCAAAGAAACTACATCACTGTAGCATACAAGTAAATAGTATTTCATCCTTTTCACTCAGAAGTAAGTTTGTGGAAATTTCTTACTTTAAGAAAGTTATCATTTCATTTATACCAGATGGAGAGCACCTTCCATTTTTACTTGGAGTCCCTGCCCCTTTCAACCAGAGAATAAAAAAATCTTGCTTTGCTAATTAGGTACAGGTGTGATTTGACAGGCTTTGAGAATCATAACAATTGAAGCAGGTGTTCAAAAGCATAATAAAACATGTTGTTATCACCTGTACCTTGCAGTAATTGAAGCATATTTAAATTCAGACAGAGGGAACACTTTGTCTCCAGGTTGTGCAATGAGGTATGTTATATATTCATGGATGTGGTCTCACTTCATGATGCCTCAACATCATGGCACAGTGAATAACTGAAGGTGTCCTACATTGCTAAAAAAATGAATGCTGTGTGACCTTGGTTGGATGGTTTCATGCAGTGTAGTTCCTGCTATGCAGATCCGTAGGTGCCTCTTTCATCCTGCTTTTATACACCTATACCTGGAAATGAAGGTCCTTGCTGATCTTCTGACACCACGCAAGTGAAATCATCTGCTACAAACTATGCTGGACGTGCAAATGACACTTGTATGGTGTATATTTCTCCTGCACATTGGAAACAAATGAAAGCAAATTTATGTTATCTGTGATTTGGCTTTATGAAACTTTGTGAAAAAATAAATAAAGGTGGATGAATTATCATAAAAGAAACACTGAATATGCTTGTTTTTAAAATTTGAATCAAAATTATACAGAATTTTCAATACTTCAATGAAACCATGGATTTGGACATTTATCTGCCTACATTCAATTACCATTAGCACAAGGGAAATGCCACCTGAAAACTTTGAAGGAAACTTGATATTTCTGGTTCAAAAGGAATGAAATGAAATGAATGTCTGTTTGTTTTTCCACCTTATAGAATGAATGGTTTAGTTCTGAACAGTAACAGGTCACCCAATGCTTTTAACTACTTTTTCAATTTGGAAAACAGTTATATATTATAGGCACCATAAAATAGAAAACTGCCACCCCAGATTTTGTCTCTTATTAATCTGAGATGTGTGTCTAGGTAAAGGATAACTGAGGAGGCAACCATTTGACCAAAAGCAATACTGCAAACAAGCCCGGGGATCCTGTTGCATTTCAGATAACAAAAGTGTTTGTATCATGTACCCTCAACCCATTCCACATTTTGAAACCATGATCTATTGTTTTATCACTATTTATTTAAAGATTGCTCAGCCACAACAATTTGGCTTAGTAGTACTAGACTAGTTCCTGGTGTGTCAGTATGATACTGGGAACACAGATGATATGCCTTCTGTGGTAATACTGTGACAACAGCTGCTGTAAGTGCAGAAACGTGTCACAGCTGAGTCAATTTACTGGGTGAAAACAGGATCCCAGTGAGCTATGCTGATTCGCATTTGACATGAAGAAGATGCATTAAGGAATGCATTTCCTGTCATCCATTTTTTGATTCCTATTAAAAAAGGTTTGATTTTGCAATACAAGCAGTTTCTCTGTGTTAAAGGTTTGTTTGCCTGCAGAAGGGATATTTTTAATGACAGACTGTATTACAGACATAGAAAGCGACAGAAGTGATGTTACCCAGGAGGTCATAACATTTAAACATCACTAAACTGCTGTTAATTCAATTGCACTCCACCATGAACTGCCATAACAGAATAGGAATGGTATCCTTACAGTCTGAATGTACAAGTAGTTATTGTTAGCAATAGCAGTGTTGCATCTTTACTTCTGAAGATATCAATTCATGATGAAAAACTGCCCGCTAGCCGTTGTGTTTTTGTTCTGTCCAATTCGCTCCCCGCCCGGTCTCCGCCCGCCTGCATTATCTTCACCTGCCTGCCTGCGCACCTGTTTTCCATTCCCGTTAACTGCCTATATCTGCCCTGTTCAGTTCTGTTGCCAGTTCGTCTCGGTTGCTTCTGCCCGTTTCGTTCCCGCATTTGCTTCGTGCTTTTCTCGTTGAATGCCTGTTTTTTGACCTGTTTTTGCCTGCCGTTTCTGCCCCGTTGCCTGTACCTCTGCCTGCCCGTTGTCTGACCCTGCCTGTTACCCGCCTTCTGAATTTAGCCCTTCGGACTGCCTTTCTGGTTTTTGACCCCTGCCTGGTTTTTTGCGGATACGATTCCTGCCTGTCGGACTTTAAATAAATCTGCCGGCTTTCGTTGGTCTGCGGCTGAGTCCTTGCCCCAGCCTTGTCATTTGCTGTTTTGACTTGCAAACTAAATGGTTCATTGTAAATAATGTCAGCTGGTAATTGCTGTTAAACACTTCATTTTCATTACATTGATTGCTACAAATTTATGCTATTACATATTCATATTCCCAAACCTTAATCTACAGTGCAATGAAAATATCTTAAACTAATTCAGTTTACCTTTTCTGTTCCTGAAAGATGCAAACACCTGGGAATAACTAATCCAATCTATTCCCACACCCATATAGTTTAAAAAAGCAATCAAAGGCTCCCTTCTCTCCCACTCTCAGCCAGCTGAACACAACACTTCAGCTCCACAAAATCTTAGCCACCAGTCATTGGCTTCACCATCACAGTCACTCTCCATGGTGCTGAACAATACTGTGATCTAGATTTCATTTTATCACGGTGGGGGTTGATGAATAAAAAGCAGTGCTGTGATGAATTAATAATGAAAAACTTTGACATGAAATCCCTTCATTGTTACCCCCTTCAAAGCATCTTTCAGCATTGTCCTTCAGGCAGAGATACCCTCTGCATTTTTATCCCATTCAACGGACAGTTCTGAATCTGATTTTGCTGATTAAGAGGTCAAATGCTGTACCAGCAAACTTATTTATCAATAAATAAATATAAATACAGATAATAGTGCAGTACAAGTAATATATTTGTTGCACGTCTTTCCTTTGTTCTTGCACATTTTTTTGTTAAATTTATTTATTTTTTTATTAAGTTAGAAGCTTCAGGTGCACTTTAGGTAAACTACAGAGTACTTTCTACACCATAAACAGATGCCTCACAGCCAGCACCAGGAAAATACAGTTTATTTAGTTCATTTTTTCCACTCACTTTCCATGGAAGTCATGCATTCATTTTAATATATTGAAGAAAATTCATTATATTTTAAATTACACATGGCATACTGTAGCAGTTAAGGACAGATCAGCTTAGATACACTATATATACATATATATATTATATATATATACATATACTATATATAAAATACATGCTCCTGCAAAGTATTCCTTCTCCTTGTGATAATTGCTGGTGGCAGCTAGCAGCTAATGATCTTTGTGTGCCTATGTTTACTATTTTAAATTATTCATAAATGCATATACATTAATATATGAGCACATTATTTTATGCTTGTCTGACTGGGCCATTTATATTAATATTTTTTTACCTGTATTTATTTTCATTTGTTTTTCATCTAAAATTATAGATTTTATGCTTATGATAGAAGGGCAGTTAACTATCACAACTATATCAATTTGAAATGGAACAGTGCTATAAAAATTATATGCAATCACAAGGAAACCATGCAAATTGGTTTTTTTAACCAATATTTCTGCTATTTAACTGATCAGTCTCTGTAAGACCAAACTCAGACCATTCAAATTTTGATGTATGTTTTTAACATTTTTAAGGGAACAATTCACACATCAATCCAGCTTAGTTTCATTTCCAGAAATTCAGCACACTGATCATGATCAGTAAACCTCTCAGACCCTGACTTGCTCTCAGTTATCTCTCATAAATACATTCATACATTCAAATACACAGATATTGCACTGTTATTGGCAGATAAGAGGAGAGAAGATAAAACCCTTGTCTGCCCTCCACAGAAATAATAACTTCAAAAAATTCCATTGTTGCATCAGATGTACAATTTTTTATTGGTTTTATTTTTACTACCAGCTTTATTAAATGGGTGATTGATGTGTCCGAGTAAACTCTAAAATGATAAATTCCAGTCAAGCTTTGAGTTCTGTTGTGACACAAATGCCTAAGTCTGAAAAACATCAAATTCAACAAAAGAAACTAATAAAAAAGACTTACATTATAAAATCACTGGGTATATAAAGTGCATTTAAACCAGTCATTTAAATAACATTAATTAAAATTGAGTATGTACATACGTGAAATTATGCTTGTAGCATTAGCCTTGGTTGTGACTTCCTGTTATGGTTGTTGTGGAAATTAGTGTAGAAAAAAGGAGAGAGTGGAGTGGGATGCAAAATACGTATACACAAGAATAACTGAATAAAATCAGTCCAGTACAAAGACAGAAACATGTCTATGGTACATTTTAGCTGTATGAATGGGTTATACACTTTGGAATATGTAAACGGTTTATGTACTAGTCATGTTGGAAACAATCAATTTATATATATATATATATATATATATATATATATATATATATATAATTATCATAAAACAGAAAAACAATAAGAAATTATACCATGTTTGTGTTATGATCAACTAGGTGAATATGTCAAAACAGCATACTAGTGAATATACAATTCATTATGTTCAGTTCATGTAAAAATTTCTGTTTCAGCTCAAATTAGACAAAGGTTTTCCACTACTCTGTATTTAACAGGGACACATCATTTTCAGAAAATCTCATTAGGATGATCTCACCTGTCATCAAATTGTCTCAGAGCTCAACTACTTGGCAGTGATGAGAGACTTTTTGTCAGATGTGCACTAATTAACATAGAAAAAGATTCACACATTCTCCTCTCTCATGTCATTCATGACTGCTTTCCTCAGCTGAAGACAGGCAATGTTCTGCTGACCTGAGATCAAGATCATTTAATAGATAACGAGTTTCTAAATTCTGAGAAATGATAAGAGAGTTAAAAAGTTCTTCTACTGAATTTTAGAGAGCATAATAAAGTCAGTGTGGTACTGTACTGTGTTTTGGCCATCACAGCCAAAATAGATTCTCCAGGACCTGAGACAGTCTACTTATTGTAAGGTATAACCTAGCATAAAGTTCTGCCAGGTTATGCCACCTCCAAGTTATGTTTTCCTGGTTGAATTATTGCCATTTTAGACTTTAGGATTAATGATTCATAATCATGTTGATGGCTTAATAACACAATGTTTTAGTGTGGGCCCCACCTCTGGGGTCTCTAGCCTTGTGAAAAATCAAAGGACGGACCTGCATGAAGGAGGGGTCTGCCCATGCAGGTGAGGGGTAATGGCATGAAATGGTATCCCCAAATGAATGGATAGCAAAACAAATAAGACCCTACTCTAAGAAGAGCTGTGGAAAGGGAAGGCGAGACAATCACAAGGAGGGGAGACGGCCACTGGAGCATCTCACAGGAAAAACTGAATTAACTAATTTTTTGATCTGATAGTTACACTGCCAGGGCATTGTGTAATTCATCTGATACAATTGTAAATGTCATGTTATGTGGTAAAATCCTTGGTGGCAAGAATTAATATTAACAAAGGGCAATATTACAATATTGTAATGTGCAATGAGAAACCAAGCATAAATTGGTATGGGCCAAACTATGCAGTGAGGTTTAAAACCATTCATTACCATTTTGTTCCTTTCTGAATTCCTGATAAATCAGCATACCCTCTTCACAGTCAGAAAGCATTGTCCCTAGAAATGCCACATTTATTTTATGGATTATAGGCACTGAGATGTTTTATCTTGCAAGTTTCAGCTGAAAACTATCTGACATGAAAATAGGTCAGCTGTTGCTTTGGACAAAGCATAGTCCTGGTTAAGCTACTTCAATAAATGTATCAGTTATTTGCTGTCTTATGTTTTTTTTTTTTTTTTTTTTTTTTGCTCCTATGAATGAAGCAGTAGTGAATAATTAGTGGTTTTCTGCCACAGGCAAAATGCGGGGAAATAACACAGATCAGAACTTCACAGAGATGCTTGAATGCTGTGGTCTGACTTATGCAATGAGTTGAAATTACATAAAAACAAGCCTGTTTCAGACTGAGGGTCCTCTGAATTTCTGTGGCTGCTGGCATATACTCACATTTGTAACCGTAACTTGCGACTGTGTTGTGTAAATGCACCGTACAAAGGGTTTCTGCACAACCAAACACAAAATTTGACTTTTCATTGAGCATCTCATTTGCAGACACCTAATTTCTTAAACTTTTGGTTTTGTTAGCCCAAGTTACTGCTTAGAGGTACTTTTATTAGAATGTATTGTAGAAGATATCACATTGAAGCTTGAATCATTTTTTGCCAATGTTCTCTCCAAAGCAATGATTGTGTTGGAAGTGCCCTTGGACAAGTTTGCTTGTTAAAAATTAAAATGGTTTCTGGTTTCTTTTAAGCAGCAGCACTTGTATTCACCCCTCATCACTGCAGCGGATTGGGAACAGGGAGTTGGCTTGTTGTGTACAGAATTTGTTCTGCCGTTTTTTTAAGGAGGACTCATACATGACTTCTTCATAAGAGCTTAAAAGATGTCTTGAAATATTTAAGTATATAATGAAAATTTCTGAAATACCTGCTGTCTAGACTAATTTTTTGATTGAAAACTTTGATTGAAAACATTTCCCAGGGCCTGTTCAAAAAATGCTTACACAGGGATTGTAAAACAGGAGGTAGCTACATTTAGCTGCATTTAGCTACACAAACAATACAATAAATATGCATTGCACAATCAAAAGGCTGTATTGAAAAAAAAGAAGAAACTAAAGTTTACATCTAGATTTGAAAAAATATTGAAAAATTATTGTGTGGTCATAAGGAATAGTCTTCTTTAATGAAAAGAGAATGCGTGATGAAGCCTTTGCATGTATAACATGATGAGAATTCATTACACAGATGAATAATGTGTGGCAGTTTGCTGCTACACTTTGATAAACTGAAGAAAGTATTTGATTGAGCCCACATATAAGTGCTAAGCCACCTTTCAAATTAAACAGCTAAAGCCATATACTAACCAGTGACATTTCTCAGGACTAATTATTATAGTACTTAAGGATCACAGAGACTCTGCTCAGCCAAAAGGGTTGAGCGGACTAACTTCAGCAGGTGTACTGGATCTCTGTCATAAGCTAACTACATTGCATTGATCTAGGAGACTGTGGAATATTAATTGGGAGGTGGTGATAGTTTAGCAAGGGCCTAAGTTTAAAAAAAGAGCATGACCCTTCATGACCCTCACCCATGTATTTGCATCAATGGTGAATAATTAAAAAAAAAAAACATGAAAACACACCTCCTCTTACTGATATTATTACATGACATTATTGGCATTTAGCAGACACTCTTATCCAGAGCGACTTACATAGGTTACAGGTATTTACAATGTTATCCATTTATACAGCTGGATATTTACTGAGGCAATTGCGGGTTAAGTACCTTGCCTAAGGGTACAGAAGCAGTGTCCCAGCAGGGATTGAACTGGCAATCTTTCGGTTATGAGTCCTGTGCCTTAACCGCTATGCTACACTGCCGCCCCAGTGACTAACTTTTCCCTGCTCTCCCTGGTTACTACATATTATTGCTTGATGCTTTTGGTAGGTCACTCAATCTCTCTATTTTCTTCTACTTGTCAATTGTAAAAAAAAAGGCCTCATTTTAATCACGCAATGCTACATTATCTAAAATGTGACTGTAGCCCTTAAAGAAGCATTAAACCTCAAAACAACTCCATTTTCATTCTGTCATGCCATTTTTATTAGACATTGAAATGAAGCGCATTTAATCATCAAAAACGGAAAACTTCTCCATTGGTCTCTGAATTCCATGCACACTATACTTCCATGCTATATTTCCAGGAAGTGTTTCACTACATCATCCAGTATATTGGTTTGTCTTGTTCTGGACATGGACTGTACTAGAAAAAAGAAAACTGTTACTCCTAACTTTTTTTCACTTTTTCCCATGTAAGAGGCTGAATACATGAGTACAGTATGTTGTTTTTAAAGTTTAATATGAAGATTCAATTGGTGAATTGATAAGAATGCAAGCTGTAAATGGTGTGATTTGATCTTTTAATCTGTAGGCCTACTGATTCTATTTGCTCAACATCCATGCTCCTCAAACATTGCACACTCTATCGGTTTCAGTTTAGCAGTCTACTGGGGCAGTGGTTAGGGTACTTATGATCTGAATATTTCAGGTTCAGATCTCAAATTGACACTGCTGTTGAACCCTTCATAAAAGTACTTAACCTACTTTGCCTCTGTATAAATCAATGAGTCAAGCACAAGCTATGTACGATGCCCTGGATAAGTGCACCCAGAGAATAAAAAAGAAGTTCAAAAACCAATGTAAAGCCTCAAAGTTTCTGAGCATCCCAGCACATATTAAGCAGATTCATGTTTTTCTACACATTTCAAACAAAAAAAACTGTCTAGGTCCAAGTGTGCACTGTCAAACTGCATTAGTCTGGTCTAGTGCTTAAAACTTACTGGGCAGAATGGATTTGGGACCGATTTTGGTACAATTAAAGGTATGGTCTGGCACTCCGTTTCTTTTAACTTTGTCTTTCACCACTGTAGGAATCCACTTCAGTGTAGTGACAAATCAGCGTGAGAGCTAAACAGACCACATTTACATGTACTAGTCACTCCTAGATTATCTTGTGACCAACAGCTGTCCTCATTAATAAAGCACCTTGCTGACCTACAGGAAACAGAGGAAGTGCTGCAGTCATCACAGCCATCTTGGTTAAGTGTTTGTCATGATCACTGTGGTTATGGCTGTGAGTGCAATTACCAATTTTGACTAGTGAACATTTCCACACTCAGAACTCCCTCTCTAGGAGATCATGAGGCTGTTTGAATTTAGGAATAAAGGAAAAAAAAACTATATAGTGGTGCATTGATATTTTCGGTTTAGAAAGGGCTATAATACTGACAATGCTGATAGCGTACAGTTCCTGCAGTTTCGCTAGGCTCTGGGATGCTGTCCTTTGGAGGGTAGGTGACAGACTGGCATGTCACAGGTAGATAATCCTTGGCACTGCTGCCAGAAATCTGTCAATCATGAGGCACAGCCTATTGACACTACCTACAGGAGGTGCCAGTAAGGGACCAGTGTGCAGAACTCATAGCTACTGATTAATCCTCAGTGTCAATCCCTGGGATGATCATGTCTTTTTGTTCATCACATTCTAAATAGCATCTGGCCCGTCTGAAAATGGCCAGTATCTGCAAGCTCGAGTTGGTTTTTTATCTGACCATGACAAAGTACGAGGTCTCATATTTTTGTAACAATAGTCTATGGATAATTATTTTTCATGGTATTTCTTTAACAGTCCCTCTTGCTTTTGTTCATGATGATTTTATTCAATAAAGTAACTGGGGGATATACAGTAGGCCAGGAACATTGATGCACTAATGACTTATTCATGTGATTCATTGTAATGGTTTATGTGTTATGGGTACTGGGGGATGGGGGATATTAGCCTTTTTTGCTGTTCCAGTTCCTAACACTGAGAATTAACTCAAGGAAACGGTGCTGACATGGCACCGTTATGTTCATTGTGTTCACTCCTGGGAATCACTGAGCTAGGATCAGTGATATTTAAATTGCTGGAGTCCATTGGCTGAGCTGGGATCAGTGGTATTTTGAGTGCCGGAGTCCACAGGCTGGGCTGGGATCAGTGGTATTTGGAGTGCTGGTCTCCATGGGCTGGGCTGGGATAGGTGGTATTTCGAGTGCTAGTCTCAACAGGCTGGACTGGGATCAGTGGTATTTTGAGTATTGGAGTTCACAGGCTGGGGAGGGATTGGTGGTATTTTCAGTGCTGGCCTTTACAGGCTGGCACTGTGGCAACACTCTGGGCATAGGTCCGACTCTGCTACTTGCTGTTTCCAGAAATGCAGGGCATTTTTTCACTGAGTGAATGCAGGCAAAGCCCGGTGCTTTCCATGTCACCCACTGTGCAAGGCTGGCATTCTGTGCCAAAAAGAAGGGTGAAACAGACTGCAGTTAGCAAAGGAAACAAAAATGCTGATGTTAACCTTGAAGGGAAGGGGAGGGAAGGAAAGAGACTTGTGGATGATTCATGTTTTTGATTGCTTTGTCATGGGGTTCAATGGACTAATACTGGTTTTCTAAACTGTCACTGCATGCTAGGTCAGACTGTGTCTGATTGTATTTTGTATATTTTATTTTTCTTGGTGTATTTTTCTTCTATCACTCTGGTTTCCACTGATGCTTAGACAGACACAGCGCTGGTAACACCTTAGCACAGTGCTGGTAACACCTTAATTTTAAGTGAAGAAATAGAGACTACAGTGGAACCAAGATGTTCAGATGGCTAATTCCTGTGCAGCTACCTGATTTGGTCATGTGATCTGTATTAATGTTCCTTGGCGGATGTCAATCAGTGTTTTTTTATAAGTAGTGTTTTACATAGTTGATGCAAATCCCTATGTGGTGTGCCGTGGGAAGTCTATGATTACCAGCAAAGCATAGGAAAACACTGTTTTATGAGGCTTGTTATATATACTATTAATTTGAATCATGAGTATTCCACTATGGGCAACAGGTACAAAAATTTTTAAGGCCCTACAAATTGTACTTTAGGATGGAGGCGGAGGGAAAATGTTTATTTTGGGGGATTGTAAACATAAGGGGGTGTGGCCGACACCACATGTGTCATATTGATTATTACTCCGTAATTTCAATACCAACTCCCTTAGGTTCACATACGTAGTAATTTAACACACACACACAAAATTATGTGCAAAGACAAGAAAATACTGTTTGGAGCATGTTTTCAGCAAAACAGTAAAAGAAAAGGGTCATGGTAAATAGATGGTGTGAGATATAAACTAATGATTTGCAACTTACATAGACGTGTAGTTTTAGCATAAGCATGCAGGAAATCAAAACCCTGAGAATTAAGTTGTGGGAAGCTTATGCTTCTAAGTGAAGTATGGAAAACAGCTCAATTTTGGATAATGTCTGAACAGTTGCAATTGATATACTGCACTTAATAATAAGGACCAATCACAACATAATGCTAAAGTTCTGCAAAGCTTTCCCCCAGAGGCTTATTTGTCAAACATTTTGATTAAAAAATGTGTTTGTCAGCCATATTAGGTGTGGCTGCTTGATGGATGGGCCATAACCTTCCATGCAAAAGTTCTGAGTAAGAAATTTAGCAATACAGAACTCCATTGCAAAAATAAAAAAAGGACGAGACTAAGAAATGGTAAGAACAATAGGCTTCTACCCTTCAGGCTTGGAAGCCTAATTAGCAAAATGATAACCGTGGTACAAGACTGGAGCCTTATAGATCACAATCTGTATTTTGATGTGCTCTGCAAAAAAGAAAGTACAATATTATAAGAATATTATAATTTCAAGACATTAGGCAGGGTACAATTACATCCACCAGATGGTTGTGTCATTCCAACAGGGAAAGCATTTCATGCATATTTTGCTTGCCTAGCTGCCTTACTGTTGCCCTCTTTTCTACATTTCCAGCTCTCTCCTGTGTCTGTGTGTCATCTTTTTCCCAAAGCTGTTTTTCCTTGGTTTCCCAGTACAAGCTTCTTTCTAGGCCCCTGAATTCAATCGTAAAGTTTCCCAAGGCTGAGATCACTGTCACTCTTTTCCCATTACCTGCACAACGTAGTCAAACCACTGGTCAATTCTACTTGCAGAACTGTCAGTCCATGTCAGCCCCCAAAAGCAACCTGTGCAGCTTTAGGAACGAATGTTAAGAGTTTGCTTTGCTCACCTGAAACAGCAGCAAGCAGATAGCCAAATCATGCATTTACTAGTCACTGTGATGATATTAAGGTACTAGTACTAGCTGCCAAGCATATTGGTAAAAGTACTTGCAGCAACAGACTTATAACATACTCATTATTGACATTTTCTATAAATGTATTTCTACCAGCTTTCCCCAAACTATATTTTAGTGCTTCATTTATCAGTCGGACATTTGTGCATTGTACATTGATTTGGGAAAAGGCTGAAGTGATTTTTACTCACCCTTGTGCTCAACAAGTAATAATCACTTTTCTTATCTTTTTATCTTTCCAAAACGGATTGTGAAGTGGATATTTCAAATATGCAGTTAATGCAGCCAGATGTACTCCTTTGGCAGTATCCAGGAAGGAGTCTAATAGTGTTTCAGTTTTACCATCCTTGGTTATATTCTGGTATTCTTTTGTGTGGAAAATTAACTGTACTGTGCAAAAGAGCTGGTGTTAGTTTCTAGCCTTTCTGAGGGACACAAAAGAGAAAAGGTCCAGTTCTGTGACAAGGTCATCAACAGTTCTGCAGCCAGGCAATAATTAATAGGTACAGTATGTCTTGAGTTAACCTACTGTGCTCCACAGACCCAGGACAGTGGAGCAGCAGTAGTTCCCTCCTGTTCTTGTTTATGACACTGTCTGTGTGAAAGACCAAAATGGTAGAAAAAGGTTTTGACCAATAATATGGTTGCCTTCCTGTTGACTAATAAAATGAGATTTTTCCCAGGCCAGTCCATATATATATTTTCCAGGATCTGAATATAACAAATCTCTCTTCCTTCCTCCCTCTGTTCCTACTGTTTCATGAGGGAGAGAAAAATGCTCTGATGAAGAACTCAACTGTCAGGCCGGGGCTGGTGAAGACTGAAAACTCTTCCACTTTGATCTGAAGGCAATGCGTTTCGACGGCTCACAATCCCATAGGACATAGGGTGGGGATTGCAGACATTTGGAAATATTACTTTGCCTTAAAATACCAAGCAAAACTCAGCTTTTTGAGTATCCTCTAAGGACTGAAGGACGTTTCAGAAAGAGCACACTCCTGGCATTCAACACTATTTAGCTGAAACTGCACAGGGACCGGACCCTCCCAGAGTGTTCTTCAACCTCTTGTCCTAGTTTTGTCAACTGAAAGCAAGACATATGCCACAGCACAGTTACTTGAAGGGGTAAAAATAACAGCAATTTTTTTAGTGAAATATATGGTAATATCATATTACCTTCTATAATCCAAATTTATATTTATTTTGTGTTGGACTTGCTGTTTTTTTTTGGATGCAGTCTCTCGAGTTGTCTCCTCTTGAAGGAGACACTGACAATTAAAAGTCCCAGCGTGAAAACCACCAAAGCGACAAGATATTAATCTCTTTTTAAGAACTGTTCCATCCCATCTACACACCTACCCATACCCCACTGACCAAAATCCAAATTTAACAGCAGCAAACATCTTGCATCATACCCAAACTGGCAAAAACAGATTCCATTCTGAAGAAAATTGCATGTGCCATAGCTCCCTGGCTAATCTAAGAAACCAATCTGGCTCCAAATGAGTCCCACTTACAGTCATCACATTCCTATTACTCCTGTTGACGAATCCCTTAATAGTTTCTAGCTCCGGACGAATGCTCCACAAATTGCTTCAGATAAATGATTAATGACCGGAGACTTATCTCAGGGCTGTGATTGCAGGCTGGCCAAGAGGCATGTGTTGCCTGGCATCTGGTTGGCACAGCAACTGGAGGGGTGGCCCAGTTGCTCCATTGCATTTCCCGCTGATCTTGTAACTGCCAAAAGCTGGTTCTGGCATTTTTGGTTTGGACATTAACAGACTGATGGATTCAAGTCTATGATTGTAATGCTGAGGAAAATAACAGAATATAATCCTACAGGGGTCCAATGCCAGCAAAATGGTGCTTTTTATTTTGAAAGTGTGTTTGTGTGTCCACAGTAAAATTTAAAAGGAGAATGATGGTTGCCCTTTAAAACTCAGCAGAATCCAGCAGTGACATTAAGATGTCAGGAGGAATAAAGATGCAAGCAGGCGCTGTTTCTGTCAAGGAAGTGCCCCTTCCATGTACATCAGTGTGCTGAAGATGTAAAGCAGAAATGTCACATTGCTCCACCATGAATATTCCTGGAAAGATACAATTTTTATCTTAAGAAATCTTCCCTTAGGCAGGTGTTGCAAAAGGGCAGTTAAAGAAATATTTACAATAATATTTTTAAATAATGTTATAAAAATATTGCTCAATTATAATTATAATATTATAATTTTGTAGGAATATTATTAGAAGATCTTTCACCCCAGAATGAAGCAAAAATTAAATGAAATGACAAATTGGATAAACCCTTACAACGACATTTACATGAGCAGGTGATAAGGAAAAAAAAATACAGCACCACGGAACTAATATTCATTTTGAGCATGCAGATTGCGAAAGCGATGTAACTGTTGCATCAGAAATGTATGCAATGAATCCAGCTCAATTTAACAAGTTTTTCAAAACAGCCTGAAACTTTTTATGCCCCCCCTCTCAGATGAAAGGTATAATTTTAGCACATGGACCTTTAAATTATTCATGATTAATTCTTTTTAGGGCATTCCACAGCATCCTCATAGACTTAGATAGATTGCAGCTTCCCTGTAAGTCATTTGTCTTTTTACACTATTAGAAGCTGAAATGTTTAGCAATTGAACTTGAACCTTTCAAGAAACTGGATTTGAATGTTTTCACTTGAACCCTGTTTGCTTTAGACCCTATCCTTTATGTTGGTTTTATTAAAAAAAAACACGTCTGCTAGAGTCTGCTTTCACACTGTCCTGCTGTATTATTCATTTTGAAATGGAGCCTTTAAACTAAATTGCTGTAAAGCAGTGTTTCAGTAAAAGAAACAACATAAAACAAAACTTTGTGTGACCTATTAAAGTCTGCTTGGGTGTTTCACTCCCAGGCACACACTGCTCTGTCTTGTCCAGTAGGTGGCAGCACTCAGTTTTCTCTCTCACTGACTCACATTCTCCCTTTCGCAATGTGCCACAGTAAACCTGACACTAGGTCACAAACAAACTTATACAGGAAATCTATATTCCAATTCAGGGTTTATTCACTTTGTGGGGAGTCCTGATTGAGGTGCTGACCACCCTAGCCTGCACTGCTCTGATTGAAATGGATGCATTTGAGCTTTGTTGACCCATATGCTTTGTGCTGCTGTGTTCAGGCCATGCTCCAAAAATAAGATAATGTGACAGGGTTAGAAAACCGTGGTCCCATTCTGATCCGATCCCACTGAGACTCCATCTTCTTTAATCATGCCCTTGGATGCCACTGAATCCCAGCACAGAGAATCACCTTGAGACAAGAAATGCAAGGTTTTTGATATACTTTTGAAAGCGCATGATGGTTCTCGACCTCATACTCATTAACCATAATTATGGTTGCTTGTGTTAGTCCAAAATGTTAGCCCAAATTTGAAGCAAGATGTACTTATTTCTTTTAAAGTCTTATCCTTACTGTGTGTATTCCTGTAAGCTTGCAACAGGTTTGAATGAATTTAGATGATCAGTATTAAAACTACATGTATGCCATATTACATGTATACAGGAAAAATACTCTGTACTGTAAATCTACCTTAAACACATTTACAGAGATATACAATATAGCACCATCAATGGTGCACAACATCTATAATTAATACATAAATACCGAAACAATTTAGTTGAAGTCTTTTAGACATTCAAACATTTGTAACCCCTTTACAATGCTGTGTCCATGCACTTGTTGAGGGTATTTAGTGCTTATGTTGTTAGAACAGCAGATATTTTGAGTGATACCAAGAGCTATTTTCAATCCAATATAATTAAATAAAAATTTAGATTCCCCATGATGCTGTCACAAAGTAATTTATTTACTATAAACATTCTCTGACCACATGGGTTTTACATGCTAAATGTATTTCCATACACTTTCAAAACCATTTGATCCCTTCTCATGTTTTACTACTCTGTGGGATTGGGAACTACCATTGACATGTAGGAGTTTGAACCATCGTTTGGAAAACCAGTGAGCAGTGCTGAGCGCACAAACTTGTGATATTTAGCTTCCTACAATTCATACGTAAAATAAAAAGGTGATGTTGATGTAAAATGCAGGCATCATGCATACTGATAAGCGTCAAACATGCTGGGATGCATAATACTGAAACAATATACAGCTGTTCACTGCGATCTGCACAAACCAGATCAGGATACCATAGAATCTTGTTAATTATCTTAACCAGTTTAATCCTCCCAGAAGGTTTTTCTGCTTCAAAAGTAGGTGGTTAATCAGCTTTTTTTTCTCCAGGCTCCATTCATGGAACTCCAATCTGCAAATTTGTTTTAAAAGCTGAAGAACAAGTACTAGTACATTTGACTTTGTCATGATATACACAGTTAACAAGGGCCTTACAATTGCTCATCAAGAGGTTCACATAGCCTTTGTCAATTAAACAATCACTGTAAAGATCAAATAATACCACCTGTATTGGTTGATCTGAAATTCTAGTGAATGAGCTTAACATAGCATTAAATTGTTGCTCCATAGCTCTTGTAAGAAGAGTTATAACTTTTTTGCTCATATTTTAGTTAGGTTAGGATGGATGGAAACAGAGTTAACAATGACAAGTCTGTTCCTCTTCCAGTACCACTGGGAGCTCATTAAGGACTCATACACTTTGCCTGCTTACATTTAATAGCAAGCTCAATACGTGATTGACACCCACTCCTCTCAGCATTATTGAGATGTATTTGTTTTGATCCTTTGCCTCCATGCTGCCTTTTAAATTAACATTATAAGACATGAATGTCAAGGCTTAGATCTTTCACTATGTGCAACTCATATCCAATAGGGGTGAGGGTAGGGGGTTGACAGGGTATAGTACTTTGCTTCAAGTCCAACTAAAAGCATTGCTGTTTCAGATCCTACGATTGGGCACTGCCATCACCCTCTTAAGTAAGATTCCTGTAAATACCCTGCCGTACAAATGAATATTATTTATGTGCTGTACACCATAGCCACCCAGGGTACGTGCCCCCAGAACAGAAAAAAACTGAACTATAAGCAAATTAAATTTTACAAATGCTATCACAACTGGTTTGAAATTTATTGTCCCAGCCAAACATTAGTTATTATTGATGAAAGATAAATTAGCATGACAAGTAGGAGAAAGCCCATTATGTTCAGTTCAAGGGCCTGTATACACTTAGCAACTCTGGGTTGTTTATTTTCGTAAAATATGCAGGAGATCTCTGCAGTCTCCAGGTCTCATTTCCAATTAGACAGCAGCAGGCTGGGTGATGTCCACTGTAGCTATTCCAAGTTCTCAACAAACATATGGCACTTTCTCCATGTCATCACATTTGCTTCATATAGTTGGGTTACGATAAAACAGCAAACACAGGTAGAAATTTGGTGGCGGGTAATTATGATTAATCACCGCGGTCATCAGTTAAACCTGCAGGCGGCTGATGAATCTTCAGAGTCAGCAACCCCATACTGGCTCTATGGTTTGTGGAACTGAAGCCCCGAAAGCAATGCACCATTTTATTTCTTCAGGCAGGTGACCAGATGGTGTCTAGAGAATCCACTTACATAGAGCTTTGGTTATGTGTAGCAGACATTTTCTTACACAATGCTTACCACATAACAGGTGATGTAGAGAGGTGAAGATATACAGTATTTAGCCATTCATACTAGGGTTTGATTAAAATGCCTTAGGCCTGGTTACCATTGGATCCCTTACTCTTTTCAATAAGAGTCATAAATCGTTATTGACTGTTTGATTTCAGACCCTGTTTTAACTGAAGACAGGGCTTCCAAGAGCACAATATCCAACTGCACAGCAGTGGTTGTAATCCATTTTGTCCAAAAGAGTGATTTGGTCACCAGCACTGGTCACCTTCCAGGAAAGATATCTTTTTCGCCTTCAGAGGCCTCCCGTCAAAGTTATAACTAAGCCCAATTTAGTTTGAGCATCTTGGCAGGCAAAGGCTCCAAGATGAAATTGATGATCTCTTAAACGAAACTCACTCAGAGTTTCTTCCCAAGAAGAAGAAAGAAACAATCTTTCTCGCACTTTCTATAGGTGAAAGACTAAATTAATGTTCAAGAAGTGACATATTTTTCTTCTCTATGATAGGTCACTAATGGAACAACAAAATGAGGGTTTGAGGTGCCACCATCTCTCATCTGACCACCCTGGAGACTCATTAGGGTCAGCTGCATCATCTCTCTCTCTCTCAAACTTTGCAGCTTGTTTGACATCAGATACACATATATAAGGACATTGCAGGGCTATGGGTTTCTGTGAAATCTATCTATATAGTGTTGCTAATGATCTTCTCTGATTTATGATGTACATTAATATGTGGTCCTTATCCATACACCATATATGAATGACATGTTAGCACACTTAGTCCTCCATTTCTCTGAAAATGCTTGCCAGCATACTATCTTATATATGGTTAGTTTTATGTTAACCCGCAGAGACATGTATACAACATAAATACAAACAACTATGTAAAAGACAAAGTGGGCTGTGTGTCAAGCTGTTTCATGTCCTCTCCTTCAGCTAACCTGTGGTTATCTTCAAACGGTTTTCAGCCATCCGCAAAACATAGCTCACCTTCCGTATCATTGCAAAAGAATGACAGTAGCCCAGTGCTGAAGCCCCACTTCACCTCCTCAGTCTGAAAGTCTCAATTTTACCTCTGCTTGCTTTTTTTTTTTTTTTTTTTTGGGGGAGGGGTGTAAGAAATGCAGCATGTTCAGTTCTCAATTTCCTTCTTCCTGTCCATCACCATTCTCATCACTCTGAATGCTTCAGACACGTCTAAAGACAGCCTGGCATCCAAGCCTGTTTGTCTGTATTGAGAAGAAAAAAAAAAACACTAGAACACTCAGAAGATCCAAGAGGTGTGGGTTGTAAACACCGAATCCCCAGCCTGTGACCCGACATTGATGAAGAGAGACTTTGTCAAACAAATATCTACAAAAAGATAATGACATGGGGAAAGAGGAGTAAGGGCTTTCTGCTGCTGATAAAATTATGGAAAGCCCCCTCTGTTAAAAGCTCTCTCCCCTTTTAGTCAGCTCCAAAAGGGCACCCATTACCCTAATGGAGAGTGTACTTTGCTAGACTAAAATAAGCAAAACAAAATATCAACCTCTTCTGTGCCAGTGTTTGAGTGACAGCCGAGCTTGTGAACAGTGATGGATTTGTGGATTCACAGAGACGTCTAAGTGCAGCAAATATTATATACTTTATGCTGAGACACAGGACAGAGGATTGTATCAGATCATGTGTCTAGGGTTAACAAAATGTAGGGAAAATGTATTTGGACAAACCATTAAACTCTTATTCCTTTATGGCCCTTTACTTAAGAGTGTGCTAGGCACATCCAACTAAACTCCATTTTCCAAGTGCTATTAATTTTAAGTTGTCTGGGAAATGAAGTTAACTTAAAGGTTCAATTATATTTACGTATAAAGTGAGAGTTATATGGCAAACTCCTGGGAACGGAGAAATACTGTGTTTTTCAAAGAACAGAGTTTGGTGTCTGGCACAGAACTTTGTTTTTTTTTTTGAGTACACATTTGATTTCTCGCTTGGTTCTGTAAAAATGTGCTTCAAATTGTGTATCCTTGTTGCATCTAAAGTATACTTGCTATTTAGTTGTTTGATGCATTGTAGCGTTATCTGGCAGCTTCACATGTTGCCAGTACCCTCCATTTAGTGTCTCAGATTCAACACATTATTCCAATTTATTCAGCAGTTTAGAATTTTCCTCTTTTTTCATCTCTTAATACAATTCCCTGGATGTTGTTGTATCACTACCTGTGTTTTGAAATTGCGCCTTCACTTTCTTGGCACTACTGTAAAAAAAACAAGTGCACAAGTCTTGACAAAAACAAGACACTCTCTCCACAGACAGTTCCATATTTATTCACATGCCTTATAAATCTGATAGGAGTAAAATGGAATTAATTGCTGAGATGCATGCTAGTTAGAGGGTGTCAGCAGAGTCTGTTAAGCAAGATAGGCAAAATGATTGCATATAGGACTGCAAAGCAATGACAGTAAAACTGGTATTGTTTACATAAATAATTTCAACATACTGTGCAGAATTGGCTTTTCCTGCAGAACTCTAGCATGCAAATTAGAACAATATAAAAATAACTAAAAGGTACAATATGATCAACTGATTCAAAAACTTCCACCAGACACTTTTTTCAGTGGGTATTGCATGAACACCCTAGCTCAGTGATTCCCAACCCTACTCCTGGCGGCATACTGCCCTATCTTCTAACTGTCCTTGCTGCTTGATTAAATCAGGTGTGCTCAGCTAATCAAACGTGCCACTGATGAGTTCAGTCAGGTGGGTAGAGCAAGGATAGATGGAAGATATGCAGGACAGTCTGTGGCCAGGAGTAAGGTTGTGAAACACTGCCCTAGCTAACAATAACTGCAAGAAGGCATGAAAATTCAGATGAAGTCAGTGTGGTGACCCTCTATATAACCCATTCTCTCTGCAAGGCCTAGGGGAGAGAGCTGGAGCCTGAGACTGCAATAAGGCTATTTGCTAGTCTGCTCTGTAGTGTGAGCTAGTTTTTTTTTTTTGAATCATTGTTATTGTCACAAACTATGGAAATGAGTTGGTGTGTTTATGTAAAGTATAGTTATGTATTGCTTGAGAAGGTGCTGTGCAATGCTAGTGATGCTGTACAGATTTTATGTTACTTAAGGACCCTTTATATTAATCAATGCAGTCAAGCAGAAATGCAAAACCATGAGGTGAGGAATATGCACACAGCACGCAGATGCACAAAGGCTGAGTACAAAAAAAAATCAAACAATTATAGAAATAATACAAAACCATTCTCTGCCTGTTTACTGGAGCTCAGTTTGAAACTGGAGTCTGAGTCTGGAGTCTGTAGGCAGGGGCTTTATACAGAATTATTCAACCCACACATTAGCACATGCCAGTCGCTCCCTGGAGGAAACTCATACCTGCGGAGCTAGCAATTTCCTCCATCACTGTAATCCTCCTTCGTGGATATCAATGAAAATATTAGTTGCCCAGGCTCATTTAAGGTTTGGAGAGTGACAGCTGAATCTAAGGTCCAAAAGCTGCCTAGTTTACAGTGGCATGCTCAGCATAAAATATTGAGCCATAATGAAAGTTAACTTTAGAAGTAAAGGATTGTATAGACTTGTAAAATTGCACTTGTTCTATTTCTGTCAAGTGTCCAGATAAAAATGTTTCATAGCTGTCATGTTTTTCCATTTTCATCAATTTCATTTTTTGAATTTAGAAAATCTGCACACTGAACATCCAGGTGGTGTCTGAACAGCCTTCATTGAAAGGTCATTGCATATTATATATGTTTCTGAAGTAAATGTGTAGCCATTTCAGATGAGACCACAATGACAATGAAAACCACTCAGACTGATCCAGCAGCTAAAAGTAGCTGCCATTAGATAAATGGTGTTTATGCACAATTAAATCTGTGTGTAAACTCAATTATCTGAGTACCATTAAATGTAACTTGTGCGTATGGGCCAACATCTACAAACCAACACTAAAATATTTGCTTATGACTTCTTTTTTTTCAATCTGCATTTTGTAATCACCAGCACTCAACCAAATGTTCATGGTTTCAGACAAGAAAGCATCTTTTTGCCTTATACATCAGTGTGGTTGTCCACTGAGATCAACTTCATCATTAGAAATGTATATACATTGAATACTGAATGAATATTCTATCTATTATATATAAATGAATTCATCATTTGTAATGATCAGGTTTTTTATTTGTGGGGACATCATGGCTGGCAGCTCTTCTAGGAGACCTATGGAGTGCATACTGCAGGACTCTGTGCCATTAAAACTCCCTGCCGTTTGGTAGGAGGAAAGCTCTTGAAGGATAGAGATACTGAGGAAAACTGGGTTAGGTAATACTGGTCAAAATTATAATCTGGATGAAAGTAGTTAAGATTCCCATATGGATTCCCACATCAAATACCCATTATTCTGACAGTGATCGATTGGTCCTTCCTGTGGATGTCCATCCAACTGTATTCGTTTAGCACAATGACCTTGAACTCCAAATCACAGCCATTTACATTTCTTTGTCACCATTACAAACTGATTGCCCCCCCTCCAAGAAAAAAAAAAATCATGCATGCGTGCACACACACACGCCAACAAATCAATCCTAGTTAAAGGTTGCAAAACCAATGAATTGAAATGACTGTATATTTGTCACACTCAACAAGGGATTCCCTGACATTCACTTGTGATGGGTGTTATGTAAAATAAATTTGACTGGTTGAAATTAATATTTTAATAAGCATACCATAACATTCATCACATCTCAGATCTCATTTTATATTTCCTAGAGCTCAAGAACTGAACCCATTCTTTCCTCGATCCAACAAATTATTAACTTTCTGAGACTGATGATGTGTATATGTGAGGTTAACCCCTATTTGTCCTTCAATTATTTATTGCGTGAATAATTTAACTTTCATTTGCTGTACCTATGTTTGTTTGCACTGAACAGACGGCATTACTCTAATGGTTTGCTAATAAGCTAAGTATCTTCAACAACTACATAATTGGGCTGGCAATCTTAATTATATGAAGTAGCACACAACTAATTATCTAGATTGCAGAGATTGGATCTAGTGCAAGTTTAAAAAAAAAAATCTAGTGGAGGCTGCCTTGTATTTAGGCTGCCATTTTAGATGCAAGACCAGATTTTCCAATTCATTCCATGGCAAGGACTGCTTAAGTGCAACATGCGGCAGGAATTGATTTTACCGTTTCATTTTTAATGGAGTTGTTGTCTTGGCAACAAAAACAACAAAAAGAGCCTCCAGCATTTGCACAGTTGATTTAGCATGGAATGAAAGCACTGTGTGAAATGTGTCGATTGACATGGTGTCTTTGGGGGACAGGTCTGATTCTATACCATTACTGCAGTGATATGGCTGTAATTATCCGGACTCTTTCGCTGCATACTGGGAATGCTGCCTGTTGACATGGGGCAAAGTTGCAACTGTAATGATTTTCACCAATTAAACAGGCATGCTAGTTATTCCATTCCTGAATGAATCTCATCATCAAATGCCATTAATATTTATGTGTCGGAAGTAAATCCAACAACAATACTGAAAAAAAATCATTCCAATCTTTATAATAATGCAATGACATAATGATATAATCTAGTAGATGGTCTTTCACCTTGCACCACTGTATTTTCAAATTACAGGGGGGGAGTATGAAGTGGTTATCCATTGTGTAATTTGTATAATTGTATGCAAGTAATAAAAACACTATTTTTATGAAACTACCAGTATGAAATTAACTGTCTTTCATATTTGCACTATAATTTCAAAAAAATGCTGCATCGTCACACTGCAATACAAGATGAATATGTGTGTGATCTATGGATTTCCATGTTACCAAGCTTTAAGAGAGGACTCTTCTCTCTGATAGAACTTAAATGTTTCCAAAAAGCCATGTGTGTCATAAAAATATGAGTACTCTGTGGATTCATTAGCAGAATGTTCATGCTTGATACATGTCTTTGCCCCACTAATGGTCTTTTCTTATTAATGCTGTTCAGCATTGAATTAAGCTGATCTAGCAGGCAGATACAGATAACTGTGTGTATCCTGGATAGATATCATGCATAGATAGGTAGCTTCTCAAAACAGGCTAAGAAAGACATTAGCATTCAAAACAAAGCACTATGCTAATGCACAGAGATATCATTCTTGGTTTTGAAATGACCAGCAGCTGATCAAAGCAGTGAAATTGCTATTAAAGCTTTTTCAATGGGTACATTTCTTTAAAACTGATGCTGTGAACTATAATAGCCCTAAAATGTAATTTTGTTCTATTTGAAATACATTGCCATTATTTACAAAAAACATATAGACAAACAAATCTTTGTGCTCAGTGTGGAAGCAAACAACCAGGCTGTCTGTAGATTAGTGACAGCTTTGACCATCTACCTGTGGGGTCCTGGAATCCACACAATCATAAAATAAGTTCAATCCATATTCAGAACTCACACAAGCCATGCAATTCATAAAATGCACGCATTAAAGATAATACTGAATGCATGTCTCACAATGACAGTCATTCCAGTAAGTACAGTAAACTGATGCTAACTGATGGACCCTTGAATGAAGGCAGACGTTCTGTGTGGGCCATTAGCACAGAGCTCTCTCTCTCATTAGCTAAATTACTTTCGTTTTGTGAAAGTCAATATTGCGCTCACTTAAACATGCATTTTATTAAAACACCCCGTCAACAAATGTTTGTGTGTGTGCATTATCTTGGCTATACTTAAAGGATGCATTGCTATAATGAGAACATCTTACCAGATGTATGGCAAAATATTAGATTCAAAATCCAATCCAAATAAATGCATTTCATGAGATCAATTATTGGCACTAATATGTATTTAATTCTATTTGCATATTATATAGTTTATATTAATGGCCAATGTCTGTTGCACAAAAAACAGGCTACAAATATATTTTAAGAAATGCCTTCTGTCACCTCCAGAAACATTTGGCAGGGTGACATTGTAGATTGTGGACAATCAAATACCTCTAATGCATTCACTGCACAATACTATAATCCAAACGAATTACCACAGCACCAACAATAGATATTGAGCACCATCAGACGAACATGCTCGATTGATCCCCTCTAATGCCTATACTAAGAATGGTTTGAGCATAAATATACCCCTGTCTGTTGAAAACTATATGAATAGGTGGATATTTTGAGAATCAAGCAGCAGGGACCTCTGTAACTCTTGTCAGCATGTGTGATATGTGCCAATGTTATCTTTGAGGAGAGTATGATTGGCAGACAAGCTGGAGTTATTTTGTTTTGCAATAACCAAACACTGGCATCTCCTCATTATTGCTGCTTTGCCCCACAGCAGGTGGAGCCATATAGATGGTGCTACAGACTTCTTTGCACTCTGCAGACCTCTTTGCACTCTGACACTGCAAACTGCCAATGAGGGGAAAGGTCTCCCAGCAGAAGCTTCAAACACCGAATGACTTTGAGGTCACGTGTCATGGGCAACGAGTCTGAGATAAACGTGCTCTTCTATTTTCAGCATTGAGGACTTTAGGGTTAGACTGAATACTCTAGTGTTTATTCAGAATATCCCCCTATATACCCATTATTCTACAATGAGATTGGTTTGTTCCCTGGAGGCACATTGTATCTGTGATGGGTACAACATTTGCTGTTGGCAACAAGCTGCACTGACCCCAAGTGAATCACTGCCACTGTCTTCTGAAAATGAGATCATAACCATTTACTACTCTCAGTTTAACAGATGTCAGTGGCACAGACCCACAAAGCTTCTGCTTCACTTTACTGTAAAAAAAGGCATATTGAAAATTTTATAAAATATGTGACACCTTGTTAAATGCAAAGTAAAGGTCAGCACAGATCTGAAATAAGAGCCAATCTTTTTCCACACAGTCATCAAAATGTCAGCGTATACAGTATATTCAATCTTCACTTGATTTTCTTAGTTGGGTTTAGATTGCTAATGCTGTAATAATTGCATATTTATAGCCCTTTTGCAGATGTTACTTGTTTTTACTTCATCTGTGGTTATTTACACAAAACAGAGAAAACAAATACCATAATATTTTGCTAATGAAGTAAGCACTTCAAGTAAATGCATTAACCTTTTCAAGCAGCTAATTATCTACATTTCAGAGATTGCGTCTTTTGTAAGTAAAACAAGTACTGTCCTCATGGGATGAAGTAATATCTTCTAGTCTCAGCATGATCTAAAGAGCATTAATATTTATATCAAATAAAAGGCTAGGTTAGCATTTGTTACTTTGGTGGTCTGTTGGAAACAGATTTCTGAAAGTGAATTTAAATTTTCATATACACATCTGTAAACTGTGTACAGTAGTCCCCCCTTATCTGCAGGGGATATGTTCCAAGACCCCCAGTGGATGCCTGAATAGTAAAGAATCCTATATATACTATGTTTTTTCCTATACATACATACGGGTAGCAGGTAGCGTATACAGCGTGGATACGCTGGACAAAGGGATGATTCACGTCCCAGGCGGGACGGCACAAGATTTCATCACACTACTCAGAACGGCGCGCAATTTAAAACTTGTTTATTTCTGGAATTTTCCATTTAATATTTTCGGCCTTCGGTTGAAAGCAAAACCGCGGATAAGGGGGGACCACTGTCTTTAAGAAGCTCATGATTTTCAATCATTTAAGAGCATAATAATATCATTATAAATAATATAATAATAGCATTATTATATATTCATCTTCCATATGATGTTGGGATGGCAAATGTATTACTTGGTGCTGTACATACTTCATAGTCACACAGCACCAAGAGTTAGTCCTCAGTAAGGGTTTCCTACAGAAACAACCACAATAACTCTGAGATTTGAATCCTTACAAACATGTATTTCTGTGACATCTAACTTCAACACACAGAATTTAAATACAACTTCATACAGCCACACAATAAATGACCAAACCTGGACCATTTCCCCCTTCCTTCCATATCTTATTCTTCTGCATCTCAATTTTCCTCCTGCATTGCATCATTGCATATGCTCCAGTACCCCTAATAACAACTCACCGCTGGTCTGTCCTCACATTCAGCTAACTGATTGTAACCGATTAGAAGTCATGGAGAACATTAACACTTGGGCGCCTGAGATTTCCGTGTTTACCATCAATAAGCATATACACGTGCGATGGCATTTCAGCCAATAGAGCGCTTTAAAAAACCGAATCACCAATTGTAAAAGTTGCAGTGGTATTTAGATTTAACTGAAGTTCTTGGGAGCCTACTGATGCAGAATGCTTTAATACAAATCTCAGGGAAATAATTATTCACAGCTCATCTAACTATTACTTAAAAGAAAAAAAATAAGGTGTTTTATTTGACATTTTGTTTCTAGTTAGTGTGGTGACCTTCAGCTTCAAAGCATCCTGTTAATTATTCAGCTCAATGGGTTGTGTGAGACACACCTATATTTATTTATTAAGACATTTATAAAAAGTGTAATGTAGATAGGTGCAGATTTTTGTATTAAATAAAGGATAAAATGATGTGTTGATTTAAATTATCTGTGTTTATGGGGCTGAAAATTACCCACTGTAGTCTACCTTATTGAACGTATGTCCTCTTCTATTCCCTTTCAATATCGAACACACGTCACACGTCAACGAAGCAGATGGGATATATCTGAGGTTTGTTCAATGGAAGACCTTTTACGAGGCTCCTACCAACCTCTCCCACTCAGTTGGCAATGACTGACAACCCATGTACAAGCATCAGTACTGTGATACAAATGAAATATTGCCTCTCTTTTTGATGCGATTCAAACATATTTATTCCTGGAGGAAAATAATACCATGTTTTGTGTTTTACCAAAATGTAATTTATATCATTTTCACTTTGAGAATTATATATTATGTATATATGAAGTATATGTTAAGTATATATGTTTATCTATATTGCCTTCATTCCTGATTGGTAAACTCCCTTGCCTACATCCCTTCCCCCTTATCTAGTCCTTTCATTCATGGGTGAGTGTAACCGTGCTGCCTGATGCACCACAAATAAAATAAACAAAGGAGCTAAAATTCATAAAATAAATATATAAACATCAACCACAGCACAATGCTCTGGAATTCAGCCTAGCCGCAGCCCCAGCTTACACGTTTTTTTAAACAAATTCCTCCTGCAGCCACAGACCTGCATTTAATGAGCTCCCAATCACGCAGGTGGGGCTCTTCAGTAAATGGCTGGCTACCAAACACCGACAATTACAATCACTGACAAAGACCTGTTTGCAATCAAACAGAATTTATATATGTTATTTAAAGAAATGGTAAATGGAAATGGATATAGGATCCTATAGAAACACACCCGTAGATAATAACACAAAAATGTACATACAAATAAAAATGAAACTTTAGAACAATTAATCTCAGAGACAGGCACTGTTTAGCACAGGTGAAAACTTCACAGCCAAATGGCACACTATTTGGTGTTAACTGACACATAAATTTAGGTCAAGTTTAGTTTATCAGTAATGAGATCTAGTTTAGTTGATCAATAATGTAGCTACATCATTAAACATACATACATAACAAAAAAAAACATTAGTTACGTCATACTAGAGGTCTGTAACAGAGTGAGTCCTCCGTTCCTTAACACGATAAATTGTAATAGCGTGTACTGGGGTGTTGTGGTAAATATGCGACAATTTGTAGTGGAAGAAAACGGTTTTGTTTATGACTTCGATGTAATGGAAATGATAAACTCCTGGTGATGAACTATGCTCCTGTAGTTTTGCCAAAAGGGGAGCCAGACCGGCAAAAGGTAGAAGCAGCACCTAAGTTAGCGTGCAGGTTCATTGCCAGGTAGTTAGCTGTATCATAACTATGTGCATCGTTATGAATAATATGACTAGGTGAATCAAAGCAAGTGACCGAAATATTGGTTAAATGCATATGAGAATATCCTGGGGAAATGTGCACAGCTAAATGAACTTTGTAAATATTATATAAAGGTAATATAACTTACCCCCATTGTTTGGTGGGTTTGGCATGGTATTGGCAGTGTCAGGTGACGGAAAAGATTGGTTTCTCTTGGTGTCTTATGCGAAACTTTATTGATCTGCGGGAACTGGACAGTGGAACTAATTTTGGGGGAATGATATTATATCAACTTCGAAAATGTTACAGTGCAATTATTGATTGCATTCTTAGAGAAATGTGGGTAATATTGTTATTAATGAAAAAAAAATCACAAAAATATTGTGTTTGATGATGATAATTGATTTTCCCATAGTTGCAAAGTTCTGGGGGGAGGAGCTCAAGAGGGGTACATCGATAAAGCTGGTCCCGATAATCAGTTGGGGTTGGAGCTGAAGAGATGGAATAGTGTTTTGCTAATTGAAAAACAAAGTAGTTGTTTGTGTATGTGCTCCAAAGTGTTTTTGCCATTTGTAAGTACTTATGCGGCATTATTTTTCGTGCATTTCTTGGTAAAAATAAATATCCCCCCGGTGGTGTGCATTACAACTCGTGCTCATTACTTCTCCCACTGCTCGGTCATCCCATCAAAAGGTCACTGATGTAGCATTCTCTACAAACAAGCAAGTAATATATAAAATGCTGAAACTTGGTGACACGTGTTTAACACATTTTAAAGAATTTCAGCCATGGTTTCAGCCATGTGATATGGTACTGATTCAGATAGCGTTTGAAGTATCAAAAAACATGTTGCGACACATAAAATGCAATCATTCCAGTTCTATACCAATTTTCAAAAAGACTCAGGTCTGCAGCACTTGCAACAGCATACATATATACGTAGCACAATTTCCAGACAAAAATTCAGCCAAACTTTCAAGATCACTCTTTATCTTTCCTACACCCCCCGTGATCTCAGAGTCACTTGATCTCCACTGTAAATTGTAATTCATCGCACACATGTTGTGTTATACCAAGTTGTGAGGAAAAATAAAAACGCTGCTCAGTTCTTCACATTTGACCCTGAGATGAGAAAACGTGTCCAATCCCAGGGCTGGTCTGCCACAGACGGCGATAAGGCTGACAGATTGCCCGTGGCTGCAACAGATGACCGCCTGTGCTTCCAGCAGAATCTGCACCTGACATCCTTGTCCAGACGCCATTAATCCAGCTCAGACTCCATGGCTGTCCCTGCCCTGTCCTCACCTCCTTACCCAGAGGCCATGAAAGGCTGTTCAGATACTGAAAGAAAAAGAGCCAGCTGTGTCCTTTCCTATCTACCACCTCATAGGGACCTTCAATGCCTGACCAAACACGGTCTTGTCTGTCACTGACTTGACTATGAAAACTACCCATGTTGATGCCGAAATGCTGTGTAATCCTTTGGAATTAATAAACATACACAGATAAACTCTTTTTTGAAATGGGATGCATGTCATCAGGTGGTGCTGGAATATGTTGTGTAAAATTATATCTAATACATCTAATTATATCAGACACATAATCCAAGCAACCATTGCACTTATGGAAAGGTGAGTGTCAAAGCAACCCCTCCTGAGCAGAGAGGAGGACAGAGGGAGGGGAGCAGGGATCACAGTCTCCCAACCTGTCAGAGCAACCGCAAAAAGATAGGCCACTGAGCTGTACTGATAATGTCTGTCTTTTTCCCCTGCCTCACAGTTTCTGTTTCTCCCCCCCTGGTAAAACTCAGAATCTATATGAGCACTGACACGCTGCTTTGGGGCTTGTCTTCAGCCACATGCCACAGATCAGGAGCTATGGTTAAAACAGAGGGTTTCAGGATATCACATTTGAGACTGCAGGGAAAACACACTCACATGAGAACTATTAAATGTGCAAGGTACAAGATGGAATGCTTCCCTAGCAGCTGATAGTGAGAGTTTTCCGTTGTGAAAATTGCAATATAAGAAACAGTTCCCCAAAATAAGTTCTCCTTCAGAGAATTAAACATGATATTGTTGCAATCAAAACTGGAACACACATACATTTTTTCCGGATGAAAAGACCATTTTACTCTTTTTTGGGGGATTGCGCTTGTGTAGTATTTCTCACATCCTCTTTGTTTAATGTAAGGATAAATGCATTTTGTTTTATTCTTCATTAACCATCTCTCTCGCTCTTTTGATCCCTTCTCTTCTCATGCTTGTCTCTCTGCTCATCTCACTTTTTCTCCTATCTCTCTCTGACTTCTTTTTCTTCTTCTCCAGTCAGCCTTGTCTTCTATCAGCTTCAGTTGCTTCATTCTCATTCCACACACAGGAGCAGAGAGCACTTTCAGCTCTCAGGCCTTCAAGGACACTCTGGGTCCCTGTTGTTCTTGCGTGCTTGCCCTGAGCCTCCTCCTGGAGATCGCCTCTCTCCTGCACTTTTCAGCAAGTGGAAAAACTTTGACACACTTGGCACCTCTGGTGCCAGAACCAGGGCCTGGTTCCCTTTATTAATCTGGGGTGAGTGGCGTAAATGCCAACTGGGTAATGACGAAAACAGACTGTGCCAAAAAAGCACATCATGAAAAAAAAAGCACATTCAAATTCCTACCCCGTTATAACACCACCCAAGGCACAGAGTTAGGGGTAAGGTGCTAACTGAATAGGGGACTACATGCTTAGGTATTCCGTGTTAATCAGAACCTGGCTGAATCCAGTTTCAAACAGATTGGCGCCGCTGCAAAGAAAGTAAAGCCTAATCTGAGAGGCGTGGATTGTTCAGCTCTATGTGAATCACATTTATACTTATTAGTCTTTCTTAGATTATGTTTGCCAGTTTCATTTCAGAATGTTAAGGTTTTCATTGCACAGTTATAAAACAGGCAATGTGGATAAAATCGGCAATGTCATAGTGTTACTGATCCCTGGTGTGTGGAAGACATGCACAAAAGTGCCAGACCAGTGCATTTCACACATACACAGCCAGTTTCAGAAAGAGAAAGAAAACTAGAAGAGGACCGTGAAGGGATATGTTCTGTATCACACAAGTATAGTTGTTCAATTCTGTTTGAACACAAAGGGGGAGGGAGAATGAAATTCTTGCCAATCAGACCTTAAATATGTGGTCTCCTTTTTATGAGCAATCTCTCAATCTAAACATGCATTTAGGTGCTTGCATGGTTGCATTTCCTTGCCTTGCTACATGTTTATTTTGCGTGTAATAAATCAGCTCTTTTAAAGAAGTATAATTTTCTGTGGGTGCATTTTTAGCAGCCAAAAGAAAATCTGTTCTTCTATTCATCAATTTATGTTTTTTAGTTGTTAATACAGCACTGTTTCAAAAAGCAAATAAATACATTTTACTTTGGAGCAGGTGCAGTTAACACCTTTAACCCAGCTCAGATAATTAATCTTCCTAGCACATGTTACACATGCCCACAGTTAATATACACACCTATGCACGTACATGCACACACACACACACACACACACACACACACACACACACACACAGAGGAGACAGCTGTATACAGATAATTCAAATAAGTATTTAATTAACACCTCATTTCACTTGGGGATAGACAAATTCAGCTAGAACGAAAAACATCAGCAGTGGGGAGGCTCCAGGAAGCAGCTTGGGGATCCCTGTTGTAGTGTAACTCAGGAGGATAATATGACACGCATCGCATCGGGTGCTATCACATTCATTTCTGCCTCAGCATTGTACACATTATACACGCATTATGCTGCCACCCTGGGACGTCATGCAGGATGAGTTTCCAAGCCCCACCATTACCTCCCACCCCTGGTGTACTCTCCCTGACTTGGCTTTGTTTTATCACTGCAACGCAGAGCTCTCTCTGCACTGGCATTTTGGGTTGGTGCTGAGCTGAGGTACGCATTTCCGTTGTCATGCTGACATATGTTGAACACCACTCTGCTTATCCTTGAATAAGCAAAACACTTTTGGGATTTGGAGAAAGACATCCTTGTGGCATATTAAATCCTTGTTTTCTATGGATATAGTCTAGCAGGCGCTTTATTTAAACACCAATACCAGTGATTAGGAGAATTAGGTCCCTTGCTTTTTAGCCGAATAGTCCTTTTCCCAAACAATGTCCTCACAGCCCTGCCCCAAATTTCATCTCAATTGCTAATGCAGAGATTCTTCAGAAACAGGAAAAGGGACATGTACTTACTATGCAGGACGAGCATCTTAAACATCTCCCTCTGACCAAATGCAGTGCGTTCAAACATTAGAAACTATGTTCAATGGATTAAAAGGCAGGCACACGCATTGTAAAGAAATAAAAACTGAATGTCCTTCCAGTGTCCTTATTTCCACCACTCATCACTTGAAGCAGGGCAGGTGTGCAATCAGTGGTTGTACTTGTTGACTGAGTGATGGAAATCAGCAGTCACATTCCACTACAATCCCCCTTGTGTTATCTATAATGGCCTTCTGTATTTACATTGCCTGGTTTCATTGTCCATCGGGGACGAATGAAACAGACCATTTCCTCCACTGTTGCACAGGTGCTTCTCACACAATTTTTTGTGCATTTTTTTCCTCAGATATCAGTTCCCCTCCCACACTTCCACAAAGGCATTGATGCCTTCACCATTCAAGATACACCTACCCACAATTATACAGACAAATTACTAAGTAAATGTATGAAAAGGCCAAGATGAAAATATTAATTTTGTATTTTTTCCAGGAGTGAATAACCACAGCCTACAATGACAATAAAGTCAGTGTTTCAGGGGAAAAATAAAATATCAGATCCTATTCTACTATGTAGTTAATACAATGATCCCTAAAAATGATCAATATTTCTGTATTTTTAGTCTAATTCAGATATACATAAACTCTTCTGAAGCTCTTCATAAGGCTACAGAAACCTACAAAATGACACCCACGATCATTCAGTAATATTCATAATCATCAATGGTATTTGTCATCACTTTTAAGATTTAAAATCTAATTTTACAACTGAAGAATTGCTTTAGAGCATTATATGCTGTTGAGAAGTGCTGCATGCTCTGCCTGACATTATGAGAAAGAATGAGGAGAGCCAGGAGATGCAATGGAATAGGAAACAATTCAATGTGCCAAGGAACTTATCACCCAAGCACTTCACAGTGGAAAACTCTCAGCCAGAGATTAAATTAATGTCAGGAAAACAAATTATCTTCCTACTGATCTGAGTAGATGGCTTTATTTGCACTAGTCTAAATCAAACACCTTTTCTTCAATGAAATATGCATTCAGATCTAATGTTTTTAGAATGGGCCATGGCCTCATATTCACAGGTAAATAATAAGGACATTATTCCCCATATTGTTTGTTTAGATTAGTATTGAGACTGGTTAATCCTAATTGCATTCCTTGAAATTCAATACCCCAATTACTTCTCTGTATTTAGTTCCAGTTTGCATAATAAATAAATTAAAAGCAAAACAAACAAAAAGCAAAAATTGAGGGCTTGCCTTTCATCAATCTTGATTGTTTCTGTGGATTAAATAAGAGCTGGTAGCAAACGATTAGTATGAATATTTAATATTCATATCCATAGCCAACGACTCAGGGTCTCAGTTAATTTTTACATTAATTGTATATCAATTTCTAGATTTTATGATGAAGTCAGTTATCAGATGCTTCCATTTTGCTAATCTTGAATGTTTGGCAGGCAGCACTGCGCAGCTCATGATTCAACCATAACCAATTAATAGTTCTGATTTTGCACTGTTCCAGCTTATAGGCCTACTCATAAATAACACGATAAAGCACCAAAACATAAGACCATAAGGAAGTTTAATGACAAGAGGAGGACATTCAGCTCATCTACCCGCTGCATTTGGCCTGTAGTCAAGAGTGCTTTTAGGACTGTGTTAAGCCTGGACTGGAACAACCCAAGGTCTCTGAAATTCCCTTTTAACTAATTTCCACCATAGCCATCTTGTCCTGATAGAAATCAACTTTAAATGGCTGCTATAGCCCACTTCATTAATCCCCTTTTAAAATATAAAAACCACAGTCAAGTCTCCCTTGACTGGTTTGTTCAGAGTTAAGAGAATAAGTGTCAGAATCCTCTCCTCAGATCTTAAATATCTTGGTCCCTGGGACCAGATGTGTTACCTGTCTCTGTCCTTTCGTTGAAAACTTTTTATGTTGTTATATTGTGGTGCATAGAACTGGGCACAGTACATTATAAGTGGTCCAATGGGGCACTACACAAAATTTATATTACCTCCTTTGATATATAAATAGGGCCCTCAGTTTTTCTCGACCACATGACCCATGAAGATTAAAACCTATATTTCAATCACAATCCTCCAGGTGTCGCTGTAGGTACTCAGTTATTAATAGGGTGTAAACAATGGGCACAGTTGCCTGATTAATTATGAAGTCAGTGGATGATTGTGACATTCATAACTACATTTGTTAAGGTTGCTATCAGAATCACAACAGCATAGACAGACACAGACTTTCCAAATTAGCGTTGCTTTCTCCCATTAATATTCATGTATTGATGTTCAAAATTAATTATTAAAAATCATTCAAAATTAATTAGTATTAAAATAAATTAATAATTTTGAATTCCTTTATTCTTGTTGGATTACTGTTGAAGATTATCGTTATGCATTTCAGAGATGTACTGTGGTGGATGTTATCACTAGCGGAACATGTAGATCAATATAGCTGATTAGCTATTTGCTTATTAAGGGAAAAATAATGGCAAATTCTCATAATATCTTTTAAATTGTGAAAAAATAATTACTTTAAGAGCAAATTCATCATACATTTCTGTTTAATGGGGACCCAAGTTAACCAAAAACTAAAAATTATTTATAATCAACAAAACAGAAGACCACAGACAATGAGTAAGCTACTGCGCTGGCACTGAGTTCAGTGAATCAGGCAAAAGCAGTTGATCAATGTTGCAGGCAAGAGTAATCAGCAGTCAAGTCACTATATATATATATATGTGTGTGTGTGTGTGTGTGTGTTATTGGTACAAGTGCAAGTCAGCTTGTTCTGAAGGTGAAGCTCATGTGAAGGAGAAAAAGACATTACAGCAAAAACCCATGCGGGGTTATACATCTCAGCCATGCCTCCTGTCTGCTCCTGCTCCCATGTGATGAAATGAGCTTCCCATGCTGTCAGAACAGCAGAGCTGATGACCATTTCCTGGCACAGACTGAAGATCTCATCAGCTTGCATCCTGGCTCCCCAAAACTCTCACCTTCCACCTCCCAAAGCACTTTGTAAAGATCATGTAGTGGCTTAGAGCATTTAGCACTTCTATTTTTTTCTGTGTATCAGTCTACCTGTGTTTCTACATATTGCAACTTTTGTTCTAAGGTTGCTGAGGTGTTCCTTGATCGTCTAGCAAGGCTCTGTAGTGTACTACTATGCTTACTGTTGCATGCATGCTGCTTAATGTGTAACTGACATTTTCTGGATCTGCACTGTACTTTTATATGCATTAAGTTTCTCTGGGTCAGTGCATGTACTAAATGAGTAAAGGACAGTTGCAGCCATTAGTCAGCTGAATCATTCTATATTTCCTTCTAGCTGATACAGTCAACATCTCATATTCCATCCAGCCATATTTCAATTCCCCTCTCATTAATTATTGCCAACATAACCCCATCCACATGATAATTCCACAAATAACGTAGTATAAAATGCATAAAATGTGTAAATTAAATAAAATGAGTGGATGAAAGCATCTGCCAAAGGAATAAATGTAAACGCTGAGAAACCTCATAAATGCTGAGTCTATTCTAGGTGGCAGAAGTGGAGGCAGTGTTCAGGAATGCCACAGTGAATTCATGACTTTCATTTATGTATGAGTCTACATAAAAGAAATATGCATTGAGTCCAGCACTTACAGTTTTAGCATGCTGAGTAGTCTTCTTTTGATGATATCGACATGAGAATTAACCATCCCAGCTCATTTTCATTATTTATGCTCTTTGTAAAAGTAGTCGTTTGACAGACAGCCTCAGGAGGTAGCTTAACATGTAAGTTAAATATGTAGTGATGACAGTCTGAAAAATTTCTTGCTCTCCAACCCTCAGCAAATACCCAACTTTGTGCCCATTCCTGTGCAATCCCTGTTACTTCACCAATATAGATCGCAAGCTTTATACATGCATATATACATTAGCAAATGTGTGTATGCCCAGTAAACAAACTGTCAAAGCCGAATACCACTCTCAATTCTTTCTGTATATTCACCCACTGCAGCCCCCTGGCCCCTACATTTTTCGTAATGTTTCTGCATTGTGTATGTACTGTAACTAAATTTAATGTACCATTCCAACTGCTTTTCTCCCCAGCCACCATTAATTGACACACACAGGAACTAAAATATATATACTAGTCTGAGATTGGTGGCAAGGGAGGGAAATAATCTGCAAGTAATTAAGTAGTCATATTCCACATACATCAGTAGCTATTAGAGACCATAGAAAAAGCAATAATAACAGTCCAGAATAAGAGGCAATGGAGACAACCACAAAACATTAATTAGAGGCAGGCACACAGAGTCATAAAAGACAATCAAGGTAAACTAGTTAGTGTCACAGTTCACTGTCAGCCAGTCATTGTGCGGTAGAAGCTAACAGAGGAAGCATGAAACAAAAACAATGACTTCAGTTAAGTTTACTTAAGAGAAAAGCATCTCGCCAATTACGGTTAAAGCACCACCAGCATGTCAATGTAATGTTTTATTCTTACTATGAAGGAGTTTTAATTGGGGATACTTTTAAAATCATTTTTCCCCCACACCTCCATATTATGGTGATTAATTTTGATGATTAATAAAAGCCTTAGGTGTTTAATGACCACATTCTGTATAGTACCATTGTATTGTGGGTATGTGTGGGCAGTTGGTAATGCTGACTGCAAGCAAGCAATAAAAAAGGAAAAAAAAATGCAGTAATTTTTATAAATTACACTGCATTCACTATGAATGTATTTTCACATTTCTGTGCGTCTGTGTCTAGTCTAGCTGTGATCCATTCACTTGCATTGTTACAATATATAAATTACGCACAACGCATTAGCATGGGTGTGGAATCGATATGCATTTTCTGAGATCTGTGGTTTTTCAGTGTAAATTCACTGCAGTTTCCTTTCTTTCTTTATATGTGCTTGTTTCCTTGGTTGCTCTCCAATCCCAAGGACAGCTGTGTCCACTTCACTTGAGGCAGAGACACAGTTGGTGTGATTGTAATTAGAGGCAGTTTGCTTTGCGCCTATCGGCCATGTTTGAAACGAGAATGTGAGCCTTTGTCCTGTAACAGCTGGTACCGAGAGCAGTGTAACACTGACGCTCAGGGTCACAGTAAATGATCCTGTTAGAAATGTGTGTTTATTCAATTAAATACCTCTTGTCACAGGCACAGGTGGCATGTATAACACTAAATGGGGTCATCTTCATCTCAGGCACCTGCCCCTGCCATTTTGGCTCAGTGAATGCAAGACTGCTTCCAAAGACTTGGATGGGTCTGTATTTTCTGTAAAACAGAGCTTTTATTATTATTAGTAGTAGTAGTAGTTATAATTTATTTATTTATCATACGTTACCATCTCTTTCTCTTTATCATTATCCTGTTCAACATATAATGTCAAATAATGATGCTTGAATAATTTAAAATGATGTACATTAGGTGCAGTTTTGAAAACCTGGAAATTAATGAACACTTGACAATAAGCATTTGACATTTTAACTCTATTTCTCATTTCTATTGTTTCAATAAGAAGAGTCCGTTGTTTCTCTCAGAAAAAAAAAAAAAAAAAAAAACTTTGCAAACTGCTCGGATGAGATGAAAGATGAATTTTCTTAAGATGATGTTAATGCTGTGAAAAGAGGCAGAGAGAGAAATCACTTCATTGTTGGTAATTTGATGGATGTGCTAAAAGCTGGCTCATTCCGCTGATTATGGTCTGTTCCAGCGCCTCTCCCGACACATAGCTTCACTAAATGCTGTGGGTGCTCTCCACCCACACAGCAAATGCACACAGCAAGTTGCACTCAGTTAGGGATCAGGTTAGCCAAGCTGTTACAGCTCATCAAGTCCTTCATGCGTCAATACATAAGGTCCTCTGTATATATGTCACAAAAAAAAGTTCTCAAGTAAGTATGTATGAATAATGGGTGTATTTCAAAACTCCCACCATGCTAATCTCCCACTATGCAGTTGGCCTTTTTTGTTACATCTGCCCCATATTTCACTGTAGTAACTTCCAGTAGTGGGAAGCAAAAGTCTGTGAGACAAATTATACAATCCTGATTTGTCCACATAATCAGCCATTCATGCTGTATACATTTTTAATGAATGGTAAAAAGGTAGAGACCTAACCATGTGTGATTCTCAGGGCCAAATTATGCATTGAAGATCAATAGTTTTCCCAATGACACCCTGGCATGACAGGTCTCTTTTGTTGGCTGGAGACTTCTACACTTGACTAAACTTATTAGCAACGTTATGTGATATAAAATTGATTTAAAATATTTAAGGGAGTTGGTTAAAAAGGTTGGGGAAAGGCTAAATAGATATGAAAATCAATGGTATCTAGCCCTGCACACCCTTGATGACCTAACAAATAAATAAACTAAGCAAAAATCTATGGATTTTTTAAAAGAAAATCCTCACCACAGTCTCCACCAAATTCTTTTTATCAGTCTTCGGTTCACCTTCACCTATCCTCACCTCATCTGGATCTCGGAACTTCTCCGTCCGAGGGCCAGAACACAACAGACTTCGACCCAGTGACCACCTCCACCTCTGAGCTCTTGCTATTATTTCATTGGACGATCTCTTCACTCTCTTTCTCACCTCGCATCCCAACCCTCAGCGACACGTCAATATTTGATACATTAACAACACTGTTGTCTGAGACATGCAGGCATACAGAAAAAATTGAATTCATCTGAAAAAAGAGGTATCAATTTGATATGAAAATCACATCAGTATGTGTCAGAGGGTGATAAGACACTTGAAAGGCAGACTAGGCAAGTCTGGGAGGAAATGAAATAAAATATAGATGAATTCAAATGGCTCATAACTCTCATCTTGACGGCTGTCTGGAAAGGAAATGTCTACCGAGTGTAGAGTATGTTTGGATTCCTTTATGTTGTGCATTGTCCCAGTGTTCCACTGTCCAGATATTGTTGCAGTGTTTCCTGCTCAATAACACAGGTTTCTTCTTCAGGTAGCTAGCTAACCCTGTGCACACCTGTCAGACCTGTGTCTCCTGACAGAGGTGATTTCTCTCAGTTTCATAGTACTTTGAGTATTAGAGTAGTATGACTGTTGCTGTGAATATGTTATTTTTAAATTGTACATTTTGACTGCATCCAAAATCTTTCAGTAGATTCAGGGAACACAACAACTGTGTCCATGTACCCCCACATTAAGATGAAAAGGCACAAAAATCAGTTGCAAAACAATTTATTAGTGAGCATGCACTGTGCTGGAGAAAGTGGGAATGTGTGGTTTTCATTCCATCACCCCCCCGTCCACTGGCATCATCTCTGCAACTTGTAAGCAACTGGCAACTCACTAGAGGGTGCTATTAAGTAGTGCAATGGGGAGATGCTGGCTAATGTGCCCCACCTACTCTGTCAGAATGAAGCCAGTTTGTTATCGGGCTGGTGACTCCTGTTCATTATTACCGAATAAATATAGCCCAGACTCCAACTTGTGATCTCTTGAGTTGTAGGGATCTGCCTACCTTGACGGAGCTGAGCTACTCGGGAGCCCAAAAGCTTAAGCTCTAATACCTAGGTCAGGCTCCATTCCCCAGTCTCCTAGGATGTGGAATCATAAATACAGTATAAAGAAAATTCAAGCATTTTTTATGGCTGACTTGAACTTCAGCCTTGCCATCAGTTCTTTGTTGTTGGGACTTGTTGTCTTTCATTACAGCCTTCCTTAGGGATGGACCTGGACAGGCATTCGTAACATGGATGTCCAGCTGTAGGGGGCAGTATAATTTGAAATAGTCATATTGTATACACTATGTCCAAAATAGGTGTTTTAAAAATGATTACATCCATCTGTCCCAGACTCCCCTTATCCTCTCAATAAATGCCTCCTATTTGTGCATATTATATTTCAATTATATTATTCAATGCAGATGGATGCAACATGATGCATTGTTCTACTAGTTATTTCTCTTTAAATCATATATATGTATACACAATCATGATTAGAAAGGGGGGCAGCTGTTTCTACTTGACCACACAGACTTAACTTGTAAAATGGTGTGATTTAAAAAAAAAAAAACACTTCTTTGCTTCAGAGCCTTAATGTAATTCGACTTTGTGGAGATGTTTACCTCTCTTCCTTTAGCTGCAGCACACATGGCCTTTGTGGCTGCCCCTTGTAGTTAACATCTCTCTCATATTTGCTGAAAGTCTCGTTTAAAAATAGTCAGACTTTAAAACGCTGAATGAATGCTGATTACTGGCGCTTTTCAGTTATTAGCAAGACCAGTAATGATAACCGTAACACCTTCAAAACAATTGGATAATTACCACTAAATCTAAGGTCTTCATAATGCATCTCAAAATGGTAAGACCTTGCCCCTGAACAAACACTATAATTAAAACATTTCCACTCACATTTACTGACTGTTACCCAAACTATTGTCTTAAACTCTTCCCCTAACTACCATATAGGAAGAAGTGGTGCGGCTCATAGCAATAGAGCTAATCCCAACTTCCGTGGCCGGAAGGGGTTGATGAACAAGTACACCCTGGAAAAGATGGCAGTTTATCACAGGGTCATTACACACAATCAAACTCTTTTAATGCCAAGACTGAAGAAAAGGCTGTGAGTGCCTTTGGCATGATTCAGCTATGGATTGGACCCTAAAATTTCCGTGGCTGTGCAGATACTCTAAACACAAAGCTACTGAACCAGAATATGAATGATTGCAAATTTATTTAAACAGCTGGATATCTACTGGAGCAATTTATTTGCCTTTCCCAAGGGAACAATGGCAGTGCCTGAACCTGAAAAAGACAGCGTATGATCTGAGAGCCCTCAGAAATCTACCAAATCTCAAATCACCTTCAAAGACTTTTGAGACTGGTCTGTCTGCTCCAGATTTCTCTGTTTGCCTCTTTGCAGCCTTTGGTCCCATGTGTTTATTTGCCTACAGGGTAATTCTGCTCATCACTCATTCTGTGGTATGAAGTAAGCTTGTACACTCCTGGGTCCATTCTAATTATCAGTGCAGCAGGAGGTTTGAATCCCCCAGACATCATTTTTCTTCAGCCTCTTGGTGTTGTTTTCCTCACGTGAAAATTAAACTGCAGGATTCAGTTAGCTCATAATGGATATACTTATTATTGTTTTCATCTTAAATTGAACACACATGGGGACACTGGAAGCTCACTTTCAGGATTAGGGCAGAGCACTTAACTCTAAATGTCAAAGGGAAGTTGATTTTTCTATTTTTGCAACCTACTTTTAAGTAAACAAACCAAAATGGTGTCATAGCTCTCACTCCTTTTATGGTATATTTTAATTTCATGTTAATTTAAAGTCATGAAATCTATGCAATATTATCACATGAACTTTTTTGGAGGAATGCTGGGAAAGTTCTTGGATAGCAGTTAAAATGTTATGGTCAGGTGGAGAAATGGTCAGTCCAGGGAACAAGAACACAGCCAGGCATGTGTGATTGTTGGGAGATCATTGAATAATCCGGTCCGCCTATTTTTTGGAGTTGCACAGGGCTCTGCGGCTGCATTCAGGGCAGCTTTTCCGGAGCAGCGAGAGAGCAGTTGGAAGTTGAGAGTGTGGGAGTGCTGGAATTGAAAAAGCAAAATATTTTCCTGTACATGGTAGCTCTAAAGAGCTGCATGAGCACCACCCTGCCAAAAGAGGAGCAGGGAGCATGGTGGTTGTTGGCACCACACCGCTGTGTGACTGGGGGTTGTTTGGCTGCATGTCCTCAGTTGTGTACCTGCTTGGCAAGAGCAGCATCTGAATCTGGATGAGCTGAAAAGAGACTCTTTATTGAGTGCAGACATCAGGGGGTTTTTGAGAGTTTTTTGTTTTTTTTTCCAGTTTACCTTCAGCAGTGTTTGTTGCACTGAATGTGAACACTATGCATGTCCATTATTTTTATTATTTTCAATAAGTCCAAATTAAATCTTTTTATCTATTTTTTGTCCTCTTGAGGTTCAGTTCTTCTATATGAAGGAAAAATAATAACCAGCAATATTAAAGATGGGCTATTTGGCTAGTCTGCTACCACAGTCTCACCATAATATATTTTTCTTTGAGCGTCCACTTCACAAACTGTGATTCATCTGCACTGTATTTGTGTGTGTGTTTGAAGGCTCTTTGAAATGCCACCCAAAAAATAAAGATTTTGAAAAATTAGACATTTTGGAGAACTCATGCCACACTACCTATCAAGTGCCCTTTCTTAGATGGACCCCAGGCCCTCATCTTTTATTCCTCAGCTGATGAAGTGACCTTATTTCCATGGAAACAACCACTGGTTCCTGGGTGAGAAATGCCCCTAAGACCTGGACTTTCAGCTCTCTCTACGATTATGGCACTGATGAGCACAGGCAAAGAGCTGAGAGTGATCTTTGCCACCTGATCGTCTCAAGTGTTTCCATCAAAGGACATCTCAAGGTTTTACCTCATGTTCTATAGATGAACACCTGAGGGTCATGAGCATTTACACAGAAACAGTAATGATTGAGGTAAGCAAAAGCTATTTTAATGGGTCACTTTCAAGACAGCCACATAATAATACTGGCAACTGATCTATCCTGTCCAGTGACAAAATATTATGGCTTTGTTTTCTTTCAGTCCAATTCCAACAGGCAGGATATGGACATACAATCTCAACCATATTGATTCTGAATTTCAAGCAGATGTACTGTCCTGGTTACATAAAATGGCTACTCCTTGGGTTTCTGGAAAGGCAGGACTCCTTCAGTGGGGTTGCAGCAGTTTATACAATGATTAAAATCCCTCTGTGAATACCTTTTAATGGACAAATGAAGTGATATTGGCTTGGGAATTTGAGATCAGGTGAGCAACCCCAGAGTAAATAGAATTAAGCATTACATTATATTACATTATTGTCATTTAGCAGATGCTCTTATCCAGAGTTACAGACAGACTACAGAATACAATTTTTTACATGTTATTTATTCATACAGCTGGATATTTGCTGAGGCATTTCTGGGTTAAAACACTTTGCCCAAGGGTATAACAGCAGTGCCCCAGTGAGTAGTCAAACCAGCAACCTTTCAGTAACAAGCCCTGTTTCTTACCACTATACTTCACTGAGCATTAGAGTATTTTTGTGACATGAGGTACAGCTGGTGGCAGATTGTGACAGCAGTTATGAAATCACTATAGTCTTAATTTTGGCTCTGATGACATGGCTGTCACTGTGAGAGCAAAGGATAGATGTGTCCAGCATTGTGAGGAGACATCCAGTTTTAACTCTCAATGTGATCTTGTCAACCCCTTGATCCTGCCCCTAGTTCCATAAGTAGGACTCATGCAGTGCTGAGATCACTTCAAAGGTCAATAGTGCATGAGGAGAAGCAGAAGATTATATAAAGGAGGATCACAACTCGGTATATGAAGGCATTCAATGCAACACACTTCCTCATTAATTGGAATCCTTACAACTGATTGATGTATGCAGAGGTGGAACTAACATTTGCCTTTGCCTTAATATTCCAGTGATGCATTATAAAATCAAATGCAGTAATTTTTGCAAGAATCATTAATTTAAGATTACACTTTAAATGCATACATTTAAAAAACACAGGGATGCTTATAGGGATCTGAAAAAAATCACACACAAAAAGAATCTTCAAGTCAAGATCAAATGTATTTTTATGGGCATTTACCATGTCAATCTTTCCATGCTGATTTGATAAGCGACTCACTCAATTTACTGTATTGTTCTGAGGTATTATTATTATTGCCCTGTGCCAATTTGTGTTAACAGTGAAAATGAAGAATTGTTGGTGTTAGCTTTAATGTGTTTGGCCATGAAAATGTGACAGTACTTTTATCATTACAGCAGTGACTCCAGTGATCCATCAGTGCATGACAGCCTGGATAACTGTTGACAAGGACCTGCTAAATGTGATCTATGCCCAATTCAACCAGTGTCAAGATTCATGAATGTGAAATTACCACAGCATGGTAGAATTATGGTAGTACGAGTTGCAGATGGTCTCCGTTTCAAAGGTGATTTTGAGAGATTTTTTTCATGTCTGTGGATCAAAGTGGCTGAAATTCTATGGCTAAAATTGGCTTCCATGTGTCATGGAGGTGTTTTTTCTTCACATTTAATTGAAATTCATTTGCTAGTTTTCAAGTTACACTTTGATAAATAAAATACTGTGACGTCCCTGGGCTCGGCTCGGCTCGGCTCGGATAATGTCAGTGTGATTTGTGTCAGAAGAGTGATTTGCAGTGTGAAAAATAGTCACAGTTGGCATTTAAATGTAACAGAGGATGCACAGAGGATTGCATTAGCAAGACCCCAGCACTCTTGCATGAGTTCAGTGGGGGCCATAACACATCCAATTGGCAATTCCAAAATAGGGCTGCATAAAGAGGAGAACTCTTTTTTTTATTACAGGCAAATATCAGATCCCTGTCTCCTATGAAACAAAAATCTAGTTGTTGAAGTAACTCCTGATTGGCATCTTTCGGGGTTTATGTATTGGTACCTTTACTCCTCACATTACACATGATGCAGCCTTGACGCCATCTGTGCATTATCTATAAACATCGAATACATTTTCACACGATACATAATTCTATATGTGAGCAAAACCTGGCGTAGACCTCTAGACTAAAGATGTCTGAAAGATACTAGTGCATGAATGACATCTAATTTCCTGCTTCTGAAGACATATAAAAGAGAAGTGATATTCCTGAGCCATTAAACTTTTGCAGCACCTCAGCAACGTTTGTGCTCAACCTAGATACTGTAGTAATTTGGTGACAATTCTTCCATATTAAAAACCTTAGAGTTACAATTGAGCCAGATCTGTCTATTGAAATTCACACAAAGGATATATCAAGGTAGTTGTTCTTTTACACTCAAAAACATTGCTGAAAAGCTGCTTTTCTTTTCCCCAAAATGCAGAGAAACTACTTCAGGCTTTTAGGACATCTATATTGTATTACTGTAATGCTCTTCTATCAGGTGATAGATTCTATCAGCTGCTGCTGCTTGCTCACTTGAATTTCCCTTTTTTCCCCATCAACACATATGGTTGATACATGACCTTAAATACATTTTTCCTTTAACTAAAATAACGTACATGACATTTGGCAACCTGTTACGTCAGGACAATGTGATGTGAGGAAAAGGTGCTGTGACAGTGTCCATTGCTGTTTACAGTTGTCCAGTGGAGAAGTCTCAAGTACATACAGCTACCCTGTTGCATAATGTCATTGTCAAACAGCGATTACTCGCAGCAAATGTGATGAATTTCTAACACGGCAGTGTTACGTGTGATATAAGCTCCTCCCTCTGTGGTTTATGAAGACCAATTGAGTAGACTCTCATTCAGAAATCAGCTTGATCATTTTATTTATTTTTATTCATTTTTTTTAATTGATGAATAGAATTGCAAAATTTCATGATATAAAATGCAGTATATACTTACATGCTTTTTTGGTGCCATTTAACACTGCAGTCACAGATGAGCCACAGAGAAGATTGTGACATTAATCTGTTATGGCTTAAGGAGGCTAAACCAAGGTTGAAAGTTTCAACTGTCTATCTGAATCATCTTAGTGAAAAAGCTCCCTGTTTCAGAGTGAAGGAGAGAGCCATGGGCCTTTGTGCTGAGATTCAGGAGGAGAACTGCCATCAGGCTCTAACTGGAGTCCCGGGAAAAGATGATACTTGGAGGACTTCATTTACAATAACATATCACTCAATCTTATGCATGAGAAAATACTAAAACTGTGATCTTTGTGGATGTCTAGAAAAGCTCTCTCTTCTCTCCCTCCACCGTAATCCAAAAAAATTCCCATAATCCTTGTCTTGAAATAACCACACTAATGTAAATGTCAAAAATTTAAGTAAAGCCCAGGGATAGCTGTTTAATGTCATTTGCAATTACAATTTTACTTTTTACATTTACATTTTAATTGTGCCATGAACAAGGCTCCATATTTTATAGCAATAAAATATAGGTACATTTTTTAAACTCAAAGTGTATAGCATTTATGGGTGCAAAACACAGCTACTACATCTAAAATGATTGCAGCCCCAACTGACAGATATGTCAGCCAGGCCAGTGCAGTTACATTGCAAACGGAAATCACTCAGCCTGCATCTCTTTGTGTAAATTGTGCTGCTTCAATGATTGGTGTGCCATCACATTATGGCATTTTCATCATTCTGCCTGGATGTGTCAGGCTCACTGTAATTATGTGCCTCTGTGGGCTTTTTCAAAGTTGAAGATAATGTGTGGGTTGGCATCAGCCTGGGTCACTTGTTCCATAATGGGTCGATAAGGGGAAGGGGGGATCGACTTGTGGCGTTTATCGCAAATGTATCTCTTCCCCAGTTCAGGTTTTTAAAGAGTGGTGCAAAGGGAAATGAGATGTAGGATGCATTCCATTATATGGCTGCCCAAATCTATCAAAGTTAGCATGGGAAGGGGTACCTGGGCTGTTTGATGAAAACATTTAGGTGAGATTAAACTAGCGCTGAGGTGACATAGAGGTTGAAAAGTGGCAGCAGAAATTTCTGTTTCTTAGCCTCACTCTTCAACAAATACATTCCGATCAAGTGGTTATCATCATGGAAATTGAATCCCACCTAATTCTATGTTGTTAATCTGTATTCTGAGCAAAAACGACTTTCAGGTATTGCACTTCTGAAGTGACATCTTGCACTATGAAAGGTGATGTACTCAGTGCAACACAGCAGTTGAGGTTTGCCATTACTGAAGGCACTTTGAGTTGTGTAATGTAAAGTTTCCCAGCTCCACTCTGATATGAGATGGGTGGTGAATATGGTCCAACCCCTGAGGGCCTTTGACTCATAGGATATATAATATTAGTTTCATCTGGAGGACTACATTGCGTCTGAACACCTTTGTAGAACACATTGATAATTGCTCAGAAAGAGTGCACCAAACACATACAGTGCTGCATATTAATGTCAAATGAATTTATCAAATTCTGTTGTACAAATACTTTGCTGGCATAATAGCAGTATCCTAATGGTATTGCATGGATATTCAGACCAATGCATTGCCATCAAAGTGTCTGCAGCAGAAGGTGCAAATCTACAGTGATCTCTATGTTATCACTATAATACATAATACATAATATAGTACAATATATTCTGATGGCATAAAACTGCTTGAGTGTGGCACAGATCCCCTTAGTGATGTTATTCCATTTGGCATGACTATGAATGCACTGATTGACTTGATGTGTAAGCAGTTAGGTGTAAGTTATGTAATCAGTCGTGGGTAAGTGCGTCTGAAGCAGATCGCTGACCCATTGAGTTCAGTGGGTTTGGATGTCCCTGGACACACAGCCATCCCACATGCGCCCTGCAGAGCTCTCTGTCACTCCTCAGTGATCCTTATCTGTATTATTATGATGTGTTACTCTGCTGCACAGCAGCTTCCTAGGGAAGAGGGCTGAGGCATATCAGATATACAGCCCTCATCAGGCTCCAGTCACATGAAGAAGGGCCTCTGGTCATTAAAGTAATGGACTAAGACCAAGCTGTCAGACTCCAGAGGCGGGGACTCTGATCCTATTACTGAAGGCCTGGTGCTTTTGGCACACCGATGATTGCTGTATGAAATCCTGGCCCGTCGTCTCCTGCATGACAATTTATTTCCTCCTCATCTCTTTCGCTTCCCCACAACTGTCTCCCGGCAGAGCCATAATGGACATATAATGTGTTCACGGGTCAAAGCCTGGCCGGTCTGTTTAATTAAAAGAGCTAAGATGTTGCCAGTCGAGGACTTTGCTGTATTGAAGGTACTAAGGAATCCCGCTGGAGAGTCTGTTAAATCTCTTGCTGGTGTATTTTCTTGTTTGGTTGTTTTTTTCTGTTTTTGAGGTAAGATCCACAAGTGTAAAAGCCAGCCCTACTTTTGTAGCATTGTAACAATGTTGTGACTGACTCAATTAGTTTACCCACAGCAGCAACCTACAGGATTGTAATCTCCTGCGCAGCAAACTTCCTTTTTGCCTTTTGTCCCCCATCAAAGTGTAATTAAGGTGAGATTGTGGAGATTGGACCTGTGAAGTCCCTTTCTCATTTAAACCGCCGCACCCCACAGCAAGCGACAGCACGTAATTACAAGACAAGTTTGTTTTGAAAGAAAAAAAAAAAAACATGGGGCTGTTGGGAGAGATGCCATGCAGAGGATGACAAAACCCAATTACTGGAACAGAGTCTGTGCTGGAATGAGATGGAAAACCTGAGATAGCCTTTTCTAAAGCAGATGAAGATCATCTTGATTAATAACATGTATTAGTTATGTCCAAACCAAGGAAAATTGGTTATTTTAATTGCACCGGCCTAGGTGTTTCACTGTTAGCGATGGGGTTAGACCCTGCTGTTGAAATTGCCGGTTGGCATCCTTGGCCTGGGAGGTTACAGACGCCCCCCAGAATGTTGGCGTCATTAATTTCAGTTTGAACAAATGTGTATGCAGGACGTATTTTAGCAAAGCTTCACAGCCAGCATGGCCAGAATGCTCCTATTTCAAAAGAAAACTGTCACAAAGACACATTAAGAATCCTCTGTAGCCTAAAAATTTATAGTCAAATACAGGAAAGTCTTCTGGTTTCCATATAAATCTGAGATGGTAATAATGGCTTAAACAGTTGACATGTCCTCCCGTAAGGCTTCAAAGTTGGTGGTTATATTTCTCAACATGAATGAATTTGCAACATTTGCAACATATGCTTTGTGCATACGATATGCTGCTGTTTACCTCCTCATTGAGAGGCTTCAATGTTGAATTGAAAAAGCACTTTGACTTTGTCAAAAATTGTCACTTTGACTGTTTCTTTTTCATCATGGAATAAGCTACCACCTGACAGAACTGTGTAAGTTATAACACACATGTTAAATTATGTACTTCAAAGGCAAATTGCAATGGGTGAGCCTCAAATTGCCTCCTAGACTTCATCCTCTACAGCTACATTGCAATGGCAAGTAATAAGTCATGAAAATGACTTCTTTACATCTTTTCTTCACCCCCCAAACCAAGAAACACAGATGGAGACTGGAGGGATATATTCCCTGAAAACCACACTCAGTTACAAGGTTATTACATATTTTTTGCATTTTTTATATCATTTTATGTTCTTTTCGAGGGGCTAAGAAATGAAGTCTAGCAATTTTGCCCTGAGAGACTGAACAGTAAAATGTTCACTTCCTTTTTGTTCTGTGATTTATAAAAGGACTAATAGCATTACAATCTAAAAATACACTGAAGAAAAACAAAACTAAAACAATGGCAAAAGCACCAGCTTTGAGCCAGTGGTTTAGAATGGATTACTGTCTATTATAACACAAAACCCACAATTGATTAATGCAAAGCCCAAGGATTCAGCATTCATTTGAAACCCAATGACACCATTGAAAAGAATGGCTATATTTCATCAATGATTTATGATTTCCTCTGTCAAATGGCCTAGTGCACATAACAAAACTTAAAGGAACCCTTGCTGATAGAAAGCCTTCTCTTTGATTATTAAATCATTGGAGATATAATTTAATTATTTTCTCTCTCAGTCTTTCCACACATAAATCATGTCAAAGGTATTACAATATTGATTAAGCAAAAATTAGGCTGAGGATGCTCCTGTATCTGTAAGGAAAATGTACTGGCTTGCTGGAAGCATTACTTCAGGAAAAATAAATTAATAAACTCAAAACACAATAATAAACATTAAACGACTTCATTTAATTGCATGATAAACCCTGACTCCTTCCAGTGCTTTGGCACCTCTTTAACTACCCTACCGTTTGTATTAAGGAAGATTTAATTATTTCATTACTCTTACATCAAATGGGAATGCAGCTGGAGAATTAGACAAGAGTGTTCAGAAAGTAAGTTTGCTGGCAACAAAAAATTTATTAATGTAGCGCAGAGAGAGGTTGGCAGACATTGTAGGCAGTTCTAGTGCCCTACCACTTGCCAAAATTAGCATTCTTTGCAGAATTAGCATCCATCTTACACTTGCTGCTGAGGACTTTCCCTAAAATGACATTTGACAATAGTAGCATCCCCTACCTGAAGAACAGGAACAGGAAATGTGCTCTCAGTTCCAACAACTCCACGATAATTTGCTTCATGTTTTGTAAACACCACTCTGTGGTATAATTTTTCTGCATCTTTTTGCTCTATTATTTGATTGGTTTCTATACTGTTGTAACAGATGTCACCGTTCAACAGCTTCTGTTTATTTGGTCTTGCTTACCAGACGTGCTTCATCAAATGCACATCTGGTGATTTATCCTATCAACAGTGAGATAATGAAATGGAAAGTTTGAAGAATCAAAAGTATGTACAAGGATATTTTACTTCACCCAGTCATTGCACAGAAGGCGTCTCTCCAGAATCTCTTAAAGTTTTTTTTTTTTTTTTTTTTTAAATTTTTTGAGCGACAAGACAAAACAGTTTTGCATGTTTTGTCTTTCATCTGCCAACCACCACTTCTGACACTTGTGACGGATCATAGAGGATTTCTTTGAGTCTTTTTTTTCACGATGTATGCACTAGCATCCCATACATATAACAAAACTTTTACTATTCCTTTCGTTTAACAAATACAAATTAGACATGTTTGTAGACAGTTTGCATCTTATTGGGAAAAGGGACAAAATATGTGTCCTGAAAATAGTTTCAGTCCATGTTGATGTTTATAATGAGGGAGAAATCATCAAGGCTACATGAAAAGAGAATTTGCATCATATAGTATTCAGGACATGAACATGGATGGAATTTTGGAATTGTTTATTGGAACTGTAGACATGTTTGTGGGCAATCACAAATGTAGTTAGGTAGCTAACTGAAATGTAGCTGAAAATAAAATGTTTATAACATTACAGCTGCATACAACAGCTAGCTAGTTATCAAGCCTCTTCCAGCTGCACACCTCTGAATTTATTCACATGGAACATTACTTTTACTATTTCATGAGCCACCGCCTTGACCTAAAGCCATTCTCTTGTGTGCTTATTCAATGCAGGGAAAAAAAAAAAAACATAACCAAAAAATGGTCAATTAGCAACTGTACACCTGCAATTTCTGGCCAGCTAATTATCTTTGTATATAGACAGAATTCCTTTAATTGTATTGTAATTAACAACATACACCTGGTAATTGAGGTTGAACTTTTATGCTGTGAGACATATTTGTGCATCGTTATATGTTCCTATTATCAGCTATTTCTATCACACTGTTGTGCTTGCTCTCTCACTCTCTCTCTCTGTGTGTGTGTGTGTGTGTGTGTGTGTGTGTGTGTGTGTGTGTGTGTGTGTGTGCGTGTGTGCGTGTGTGTGTGTTAGAATTGACTGCTGTTTTCAGATATAGATGAAGCAGGGGAGTGCACAGAAGGACAGTATGCGTGGCTGGTTGTAAAATTATATATTCTAGAGGAATAAAAATACTGCTCTAAAATATCCAATCCACCCCCTATAAAGTATTCAAAGACAGTTTTTCTGTACAGCTGTCCTTTGCTCTCAACCCTCCCAAAAAAGACATTTCAGTGCTCATTAATGGTGTCAGTCATGGTTTTCTTTCTGGATTTTTGCACACTTCTTTTGAACTGAAACTGCAGTATGAAACCCTAGTTTTGGGGACATGTGGCCTAAGTTCATACTGCCAGAATTAGCATAAATCTAAAATAAGTTCACATCCCAGCATTTCCAAGGAGCTATTGTCTCGTTATTCCACCGAGAGCTACTGGTCTTTTGCTCCGCTTGTTCCATTCACAAGTTTGATTTACATTTATTCCATATTGCGAGGGAATATGTAAATGTTGAAATTAAATAGTGCATAAAAACACAATTTGCACAATATTTTACACAAAAGTTCACACATTACTATGTTTAAAACCCCACTCTGAAGTTGTCTTTGCATGTGATTATTAAAGAGTGTGTGTGTGTGTGTACACAATACCTATATACACACAGTATCTGTATATATATATATATATATATATATATATATATATATATATATATATATATATATATATATATATATGATACTTTGTTTTGACTGGACAGTGTTTAAAACATTTTCTTTATGAATGTTTTACATAAAGCGGTTTTGTGGGCATAGCGTGATCAATAGATATGCTTCACAATAATTAAGCTGCAATACATTTGAGAAGCATTGAAATTATACCCCTGGCAGCACAGGGAAAACCTCACCAGTGTTTTGATGAAAATTGCAGGTTAGGAAATGCTCAAAGCCTTCAATGAAGCACTTGAATAAATATTAAATTAAAATATGTAGATCATGATGGGTATAACTGTACATCTTGTTCAAACAGGCCATTTTTTTCATCACAATGTAATTTTTCAATATTCTGAAATGGAAGTTTCAAACCATATGTAACTTGGTCTTTCAGAAGCCCATGCATTGGCAGTAGCTTTCTCAGCACCAATTTAAAGGTGGCAAATACTACATTGTAACATTGTCATCTCAAATGATTAACAGCCTTCATATAAATATCACGTACATAAAATATAACATTTGAGCAAAACATGGTAGTTTTGGTAGGAGATTGGGTGGTCCCAACAGCAGTTGGACAGCTCCAGCCCTCTCCAGCGTAGCATGCCTCCGGTGAGCTGTCCAGTGCTGCATCTGGGAGGCAGATTCCAGCAATTCCTCTGTCATGCAAGTGTCTTGCATTGCATGCTAATGAGCGCCTGCACACTCTGCTCTGTGAAGCCACGTGCTCTGAGTGACAAGTACAAGACTGAGGCGTGCCAACCGGGCTCACATACGCACTGAGTTGGGCTACCTTTTCTTACGCTACTCAACAGGTCTGTCAATGCGTGCAAAGATGTGAGGCTCCATCTGCTTCCATTTTATATGCTTTTTATTTTAGTACAAACCACAGTCACTTTCTTTTTCCCTTGTGAAGAACTGAGCCATTCCTGCACACACTGCCATCAATGTAGCACCAGGTCTGGTCAGGTTAGGTGAGGTTACTCTGGTGACTCATGAAATTGAATACCCTAAAATACTGAAAGCACTAGCCTAGATGTCATTTCAAAATACATTTATTGACTGAAAATTATTACCATGCGCAACAGGAGAATTACGTGTTTCAGTTCGTTTGCTAATGTTCGGCCAAGGAAACACTAATTTAGTCTATTTTATCCACTCTGCTGTGAGTATAGTAATCATGTGCTGCTTTATGCACGTCAGAACCCCTGCTGTTTTCTGCTGTTCTCACCCCCTTTGTCCATCCTGTACAGATAATAATTTCAAAGGCATGATGTGCATCCTTATTGTCCTGGGATGACATGAAAGGACTGACTTATGGCAATTACAAGGAAATTGTAGGAGGTTGTGTTGTGTCAGTATTAGAAAAAAATATTACAATTTTTAGAAAACAAAAGTCTGACATTCACGGTAAGAATGTCAGATCTTTGTCCCAACAATCCCATTCACTGCATCACCACACCATAATGCTTATTTAATTTTATATTCATCCTAATTAATATAATTTGTGTCATGATAAGTAAATTTAATGTAATGTTAATACATTGCACTGCAATGCTGGAACTGTAGTTCTAATGAGGGAACTGTAAATACAATTGTTGCAGTTGATTCATATAAACATCTGGTATTAGTCACAGTGATGGCTTGGTGTCCATTAGAGGTGCAAGAATCTTATTTGAAGAGTTGATGTAAAAAATAAATAAATAAATGGAAATATGCGTACATTTCAACTCAGTAGACTTCCTTGGTTCTACTTCACCATGAGACTTTTCAGCTTTAACATACTCATTGCTTACATATTTGCATGCCTTCATGAATATTTATTAGGATGTACAGTCACGAAAATGTTAGTTACATCCGTTCTGTCTTGTTGCATATAATCAGTCACCATCCTTGTATTTCATATATCCTCATGTCCTCATCTTGTTCTTTAAGGGCAAACTTCAAATGTGTGCTCACTTGTTTGCTCAAAACCCAAGAGAATTTTCTTCTTCCTACTCAGTAACTCACATACTGCTGCTAACCCATTAAAGTTTGTTTTTGTCAGTAGTCAGCCAAGGATCTTGCAGGGTCCTGAATATGTGTTTGTCCATCTGTTTTTTTTTTTTTTTTTTTTGGAAAAAAATAGCACGCATTCAAGAATTCAATAAATGGAAAAAGTTCCCACACAAAATCGCCTGGCTCTGTAACTGTCTGATTTGGTGAGCTTTCATTAGCATTCTATGAGTAATAAATTGGATGCATTGGCAACATCATAAGACAAGCCTTTTAAGTCTGCTCTGGTGCTGTGCCAGAGCTGTATCTCTGCCAGCTGACTTAAATGCAATTATCCTGCTCTTCTTTTATGACAGAAATGAGACTGATGGGAGAGTAGTGAGAACGGTACAGAACAGGCTTATCTTTAAATAATAAGCTTCAATCAATAGCTATTCAACCATTACTTTATACAATCATAGTTTTCTGAATGCAGAGAGAGAGAGAGAGAAACAGAGGAAGCCAGATGATTTACATGCAAATGTAGCACGATAAAAGGTGAGTCAGAGCACAGCCAACATGCAGCAATTGCCTCATGTTGTTATTGGTAGTTGTAAAAGGAGGAGTAGGAGTTGTAGGAGAAGGAAGGTGGTGTAGGAGTGTGTGGTGTAACAGTTAGATCACTGTACCCTTGAGGGTTGTGGGTATGAATTCAGGACACGAAAGTCTGTACAGTATCTTTACCTACAGTATCTTAAATACCTACAGATGGACAGATGTCTAAGTACAATAAAATCTGTATCTTAAAATACTTCCAAAGAGGTTTAATCTAATTCAAGCATGCAGAAGCACTCCAAGAAAAAAAAAAACCAAAAACAACTTTTAATTTGCAACCGTCATGAATCCAACCCTACCTTACTTTGTGTTATTTTGTTGTCATGTTCATGGCAAAATATCAGGTTGCATATGATGCACAAATATAGGCATTTAGTTGTGCATATTTACCACACAAATATGTCACCCTGAAGAAGTGAAACGGCAAAAGCTCAACATAAACATAACCAACTTGGACATGTTGCTTTTCTCTTTGCAAACACATGTCTGCAGCTTGCTAGAAACTGTGTAACAGGGCATTTAAACCAATTCGAGTAGACTGCATTTGATGTGAAGATAAAAGGCACGTAGCCAACCTGCACTTGCAACATGCCTTGTCAATCAAGCAGCTCAACTTAGATCTTAAAGGCAATGCTTTTACTCAGCATGACCGTCTGGTTGAAAACCTCATCTCCCTCCAGGTCTGACCCTCAATTCCCACTCCTTCCCACCGTTCACCTGGTTAACAATTCTACTTGCTATTTTGAAAATTGTGCCCTGTTCACACGTACATGCGGTACTGCGCTTGGCTCTGACCTTTTAGAAAATGAAAATCGGGTCCCAGCACTCCAAACTTCACCAGGTTTCCAAAGTCAATTGGTCCTTCAATCATTATTAAACAGAGCTCTGTTCTTACTCTCAGGTCCATTATTCAGAAGGGAGCGCAGGGTTGGAACTGGGGGCCTTGCACATCAGAATCAGACACCAGCGCGGTCTTACAGATGTTCCTCGCCAGCTGTTGGTGACAGCGAAAAGGGCAGAGGATGCCAGTGAGGACGCTGGCTTGGGGCTCCGCGCTCCACATGCTTTTGCTCTGCTCCATGTCTGTACAGATTCCCTTTTCCAACAGGGAATGTTGGCTTCTGTTGAAGACCTGCAACACCTGCCAGTACTATCACCCAGGGGCCCAGACTCCTCCACAGCACATCTCTCAGAAAGGTCATTGCATGAGCAAGGCAGCTGGCAGCTCTGTGAAACATGATTCTAACCATGCTGTTCATATAATTGCATTATAAAATTTAAGTGCGTGCTTGATTTTAATGTCTGTTTTTGAATAATTGACAACGTAGCCCATTTATAATCATGTCCAGTCATATATATACTTACACACACGCATACATCTGGGTCGAACCATCTGGCAAAACACTGTTCTTTAATGCAGGCTGAGCCTTACAATGTCCAGGAGCCTACAGCTGAAGAACAAATTGTCTTTGTTCAGCCAGGGATAGGGGTATGTCAGCCAGAGTTTTCTCTTCTCACCCTTTGATTCATCCAGTTCATGCAAGTTGCATGGATGACATTAGTGGAGTGTGGCCTATTCTCAAATTCACTGCTGTGCACTGTGACTTATGCAGCAGTTTGGTCCCTAGGTGTGAGTTAAGACAGTGTTTCAGAATTGATTCTGGTGACACACTGTGTATGCTGGCTTTGTTCAAGCTGAACTCTTAATAAAGTTTAATGAACTGTTCACTTATCTTTGTCTTGCATCATTTGTCAGGTGTGTGTTGTCATATCTTTATGAAAGGATACAGCAATGGAAGTATAGTTGTCTTATCAGAAATGGGCTGTTTAGTAGAGATTGGTATTTGATTAACTGATCAAACATAATGTAAAGCATTTCGAAGAAAAAAAAATAACATGCCCAGTATGCCCTTATGACCAAGGTTGAGAATCCCAGCCGATTTAAATTCTGGATCCTAAATACTATCCTAATACTACAGGCTAACATTTAAATTTCAACACCTCACCTGGTGTTAAATTTCCAATACCTGTGATAATTTGTTCCTGGTTGCAGAGCATAAGCAACCCTATACATTGAGTTATTTTCTACTCTCCAAAGAGTGCACTTACAGGTTTATTCATATGCTTAGGTTATTTACTGTGCTCACATTTAATTGCCAGATAAGTTTTACAAACACTAACGGAAAAGTTAATTAGAAGTCAGCTTTGATTGAATTCTTTAGTTTGATGAAACTATAATGATTTTTTCAGCCCTTAGTTCTCATGGAAAATAAATCATTGCCAATCTTCTTGCCAACTGTTGAGGTAAAGACATTAAAATGGCACCTCTGGACCAGGAGTCACCTTCAAACCAATGAATAAAGTAATCAAAAAATGACTGAGCCGAGATGGAGAGGCAATAGATCGATACAGCTAATTTCATTCCCCTCCTCCCTTGGTTATGTCAGGATATCTAGCTGTAAGCTGGTCCCTGTCTCATCCCTTGAACACATATTGAGATCTAGATGTAAATTTTCCCTGCCTTAGGATGTGATTGCAGATCAAATAGAATCTTAATTATGATAACATTCCAGAGAGTGGCTTCTTTCATCCCCAACTCCAGTATTGACGTTTACAGAGAGCAAACAAGATGTGTAGAATAGAGGTACAATAGAGGGTTTAATGAATGTATGCAAAATTAAATTAGGAGATTGAATGGTGTTAATCAAGAAACAATATAGGATTTCATGGTGAAGAGTTATTTATGCAGTGAAGCTGTTATACAGTGTAAAGGCTAAAATTAAGTAATGCATGTTTGTTTCTGATGTGCCTGAGAAGAAGCAGCTATCAGTACTTGATTTTTGATTACCATTAAGATTGTGCAGTGAAGCTGAAGTCACACTGAATGCTCAATTCATAAATCATTTTTCATGTAAATGACTATACCTCATTTTACTCTATCTACTGTACTACAGCAGCTGCACCTCCTTTATTTCAGAGTGCAATGGAACTGCCTATAAAGGCCTTTAGCCTCTAGTGCTACCAAAGCGCTAGTGACTTTTCTCCTAAGGAAGAGCCATTGATCCAAAATCCTATTAATACTCCAAATGTATCCTGCATTTTATCATAAGGGGCAGGGGCGCCGTAATGGGGGAGTTAGGACGATTCCAAGGGCCCAGCATAGAACACTATTATTATTATTATAGGTTTGGGGGGCCCAATATTATATTCTTTCATAGGGCCCAAAATTTCTAGTGGCACCCCTGATAAGGGTTATATGTGTAAGCAGTAACATCAACAGTCAGAAACTGAAGGCAACAAGAGCTACTGGTTTGGAGCTTTAGCATTAAAAGATAAATGCTGGCCCTCAATCCCCCACCCACAGATGTATTAAACATATTTTTTGGCTTTTTTAGATAGCCAATAATTATACAACCTTTGATGTTAACCTTTCAAAATGCTATCATGATCCCATATCATATCATATCGTGTCATATCATATCACATCGTATACATTGTTGATACAATATGGCATTGATATAATATGATGGCTAGACATGGTTAAGCTTGAGAACAAAAATTAGGTATTAAAGGCTAAGGGCTAACTGTCATGAAAGTCATGAAAGATAAAAACTTCAAAAGACTGAATTAAAGTCAATTTAATTTCATAAAAGTGTCGAAAGACCTTGATTTGTGCAAATAAAATATTTAACGAGAACATCATCACTATTCTCTTTAATGGAATGGGTCGATTTGCCAAACTTCTCCAACAGTTATAGCAGTCATACTTTTCATCTAGTGCTAAATCCTTGATCTTTCTCTCACCCCATGCTTATGTTGTAAATCTGAAAAAATGATAATAATATAAACTGTGTTTTATGTGACTACAGCATGTGTACAGAATAGGATTAATGTTTTGGAAGAACAAAATTGTTCTTGAACAACTGCTAGCAGTAAGGCAAGGTATTTACCTTTAAAGACTGGAAATGTGTTGATGAAAATGAAGCCCAGGATTCATCTGGGTTCTAAGCTGCTAACAGAAGAAGAAAAAAGGAAGGAAGGGAAGTTTTAATTTAATTGAACTGTAATTTTGTATATAAAATGATTAGTATTCCAGCTGCTCGTATTTGTGTTGTCCTGTGATGCAATGTGCATTCTGTTGTTGGACAGATGGAACAAACTGATTATTTCACTGTGTAAGCTGTGATTTCTCTCCTCTAAACTGACTTCAGATCAGAAACTCAAGCATAGCGGAGAAAACAGTGGGGCATTACTTTGGAGATTGCCAACTGTGTTTAAGCATAATTAGGAGAGCGGGGTGCCTGTATCATTTTGGACACCTCAGAGCAAGCACAAAAGAAGTAATAAAACAAGCTCTCCTTTCTCAGCAAAATATCAGCAGGCTTTAGAGAATATTCTAGTGAGATTTGATAAGGACAGCAGGTGTGCCATCCATCAAGTTAAGGGTTGGCAGCCACATACCCATACAGCATTGAGAGTTATACCCTGTCTTAGGTGTCTAACAGAAGTAACCATAATATCTCTGAGGACTGAATCCTTACAAATATTCACTTCTGTACCATCTAACCTCATTTGTGCACACAGAGCACGGAGTGCAGATATTGTACAGCTTAATGTGACCACACAACAAATGTCCAAATTTGAAAAATGTTGTGCTTGCTTCCTTATCTTCTTTGGATTCTCCATCTTAATTTTCATTGCTGCAAATCCTCAGTTGACCCTATTTACATTTCAGCCAATAGCCACATCTGTTCATTGAAGCCAAAAAAGCAGAAAAAAGACCAAAATACATGTACTGAAAGTAATATTGTAATGTTATTTTAGACATTAGCACCTTTTCTGTTTTGAAATCAATGTTTTATGTTGAGATTTGCACAATCCCAACCAGAGTTGGAGTCAATTTCATTTAAAGTCCACCAATTCAGTAAATGAATTAAAATTCAGTTAATTAAATTTAAAAATCCTCATAAAAATGATAAGCAATTTTCAAGTCATTAACTGAATTTCAATTAGTTCCTTGAATTGACGAGTTGAAATAGAATGAACCCCAACTCTGATACCAACAACCTAATAAATGTTCATCTGATTGCATGAAATAAGATTATAGAGAGCTCTTTGAGTTTATAGCTGGCAGAATGAGATGCCTGGATTGAAACACAAAATGAATGTGTGCTCACTCTCTTGCTATTTTCTTCTCAGACTGCTCTGATTTAACATAATTCTCTGCAGACATAATCTCAAAAAGAAATACTTCACAGATTCTTCACAACTTGCTCACTGTAGGAAAAAAAAAAATCTGAACCATCAAGGTACGAGCAATATTATGTACTCTATTAACACCAGAACAGCTAGCCTTTAAACTGCACTTCTGTTCATTTAGATATAACTGTCTTTTAAGTGTTATCTTGACAAGCTATATCAAACGGTTACAAAGGGAATGTTCATTTTTACCAAGTTTACCAATATTTTATCAGATGCAATGAACATCTGTATCAAATGAAAATGACATTAAACAACATAAAAAAATATATAAACAATAAGTAAACAATATACTGCATACAATACACACACACACACACACCTTTAAATGTAAAGTCTGGTCTCGTACAGTGTCCAAGGTGGCTATAAGGTTATGCATTTCTTTTCATTAGCCTGACTGGCTTTTTGGCCTAATTAGGTTGTTTCAGCTATTTACCTTGCCCTTGAGATTGAAAAAAAAATCTCAAAATTCCCTATGAAAATTCCATTTTTAAAAGTGTGCTGAGTTAGTCATTATCTTTTATCTCTCCATGTTGATCTATTATTTATTATTCATGAATAATTAATTAGCTGTCAGGTAAGGCATCCTTTTATGTCACCGATGATGAATATTAACACTGATGACTACTGACTTTTTGAATGTCAAGGTTTCTGAACACAAACCTCGGCTTGACTCATTCATTTATGTGGATGTTTTTAATCAGATATTTTCAATGTCCTCCTGTCAACTTCCATGCTTTTTGTTGGAGGGGGCAATGATATCAGGTGATCAATGCTGACCATTTTAATTGTTGAGTCAGTGATATTGATTCCCTATCACATCATACTTTTAGGGCACTTTTACATCTACTTTGACTAGATTAATACTAAGTTTTTGCATCTGCTGATTCATCAGTGACTATACATATGTTATATACATTAGTGTATAACGGAAAGGTTGCTGGTTCGATTCCCTGCTTGGGCACTGCTATTGCACCCTTAGGCAAGGTACTTAACCCACAAATACCTCAGCAGATTCCCCAGCGTTATAAATTGATAAAATTGTAACCTGTGTGAGTCGGTCTGGATAAGAGCATCTGCGAAATGACAGTAATGTAATGTCAGATATTTTGATCCATCTTTGAAGCTGATGCAAGTCAGCAGTCAGCATCAGATACACCTTTCAAAATTTACTGGCTGGATTACTGGATTGCTCTGCTGTTTATTACAGGTGAATTTAAAAATGCATGATCCTCTTTTTCAGGGCAGACAAATGCATCTGGACAATCCTGCTACCACTCTAGGCTATATTTCCTCTTCATTTTTTGACAGAAGATTCTCCCTCCTGCCCTCATCAGTCTTACCTTACCATAAGTCATAACTTTTGTCTTGTGATTTTAAATGCCAGTCTATTGTATTGTTTGTGTGTGATTAAATGATATGCCAAATAAACATGGTTTGCCAAATAAATTACATCTGCCAGTAGGCGGTGTCCTAGTTTCTCAAAGAAATGCTTCTTGACTTTGTGCATACCTCCATGTTTCATTTCTTCCTCTTACCCATAACCACACCGGTTTGTTTTGCACCAATGAACTCCTCAAAATTATCCGCTCATTTTACAATTAGTTTATGCAGCATGCGATTAATATTCATTGCCTTGTCCACCCACTGGGTGATAAGAACAACTGCTGATCCCAATATACACTGATTAGCTATGGTCAGACAGGTGTGTATATTCCTTTTGTCACCATCATATGTGGAGATGTGTAGAGAAAAACTCTGACTAAGGCTGACAACAAAGGAGCAGATACTCAGGCTTCTGCTCAGGCATTAAAACCAAACTCTTTGACTTTCCTGTTTACTCTGTTGTGTCTCTCACTGCCACTTCCCTGATGTGCACAGAATTACGTGGTGCCATTCATCCCTTACCCAAGGGCCTGCCACGTGCTCAGTAACTACAAGACAAGCTTTGTTGGAATGATTAAAGGTGTGCTACCTTCAGGGAGTGCTCTGTCTTTGACATGAGAATGATTCCTTTTCTAAGGGCAGATAGATAAATTAATAAATGCAGATGGATTATTCTACAAGAATAATGTATTATTATTATCATTTAGCATTTTAAATGGATACATTTGCCAGTATACATTTTAATTCAACAATATAAAAGCCATTTACGAAGTTCAGAAATATTTCAAGCACAATATCCTTCACTCTGGGAATGTTATTAATTACATGGCCCATGGATTTGTTGCTGATCCTAACACGATTGTTGTTTACCCTACAGAGATGTTTTAACAAACACAGAGAGTAGGGAGGTTTTGCTATGAGCCCCACAGCTGCTCATTAAGTTCCTGCCCTCTCATCCTACAGCTCTGTGTTTGTTTCTCCACAATGGCAGCCATCTCTCCCACACTCTGCTGACTTTCATGTAATTCGCTCTGTTCATCCTTTGGAGATTTATGTTTTATTTGTGTGTGTGTGTGTGTGTGTGTGTGTGTGTGTGTGTGTGTGTGTGTGTGTGCGCGCGCACATGACTGTGGTTGTACGGAAAGAGTGGGGGCTGTAGGTGTAAAAAATCTATGAACATTAGAACCAGGGAAAATTAATCATTCAGACAGTATTTGCATATCTGCAACACATACAGTAGTATTATCAATTGTTAGTGATTGGCACATGTTTACAGAGGGCATCCCTTATGAATGTAACTGGGATAAAATCAGTCATGTGGCAGATTAAACAAAGATACTAACATGCAAGAATTGCCAGCTGACATATCAGATACTGGTTAAGCCATGCCATCAATTGCAGTGATCTCCATCTCCGCTAAATCCTTTAATAAAGCAATCCGTGCATTTATCTCCATGTACAAAAATCTTTTTTTTTTTTTTTTTTTTTTAACTTAAAATGTGGAAAAAAAATGTGCCTTTACAGACAGTACATTGAAACATTTTAATGAATGTAACACAGAAAAATGTCTCTGGACAAGGTCAGGGAAATTTATGGATACGGCTATCTGTGACCAGCCTCATTCACAGTGCCAGAGGAGAGACAAATCCCTCTCTGTGTCCTTGCAAAGGGTGCTCTGCCAAGTCAGCCAGCAGGCAAACAAGATTTTATTTAAGCTTATCCTCAGTCAGCTTCAAATGCATGCATGTAATGTTTTCAATTTTAACTGCCCCAAAGTTGATAATCTCCCCACTTTGACAGAAAGGAGAAAAAAAGCAATGCTATCACTACCTGTCTTCCTATACAACTAATAGGATTTGGATTGTAATGCTTGGGATAACACTTTAAAAGCATCAGGCTCTTTTTTTTCCAAGCACTGCCTTTGGGTTAATCCATTTATTTGTGGCATCTAAATGCTGGCCACTCATTACGTCATGGTGCACTGTATTACTCCAGGTGTTGGATAGGATATAACAGTACATGCAATATATTGTAAATCAAAGATTTTTATACACACACATGAAGGTTCAGGGTGCACTGCAAAAAGGAAGTCCTTGACCTGTTAAACTAATTTGATGATAATGATACCAGGCTTCTGACAGGCAACAGCAATTTCTAATTTGTCCTAATTACAGACAGCTCAGAAGGATCAACAGTGCAAAAAGAGTGCAGTAAGTGTTTCCAGTATGTGCGTCCCCGTGGATTTGGGTGCGAAGCAAGCCACTGAGCATGAGTTTGTTTTGCTTCTGGTCTTGAATTCATTTCAGAGATTTAACTGGGAACGTAAATTCAGGGCCCAGTGGTATGAATGGAAATGGGAGGATGCTGTCTCTTTAATTGCTCCGTGAAGTGATGGATGACTGAAGTAATTAACTCCACTTTATTTTTTTCAGCCAATATCTTTAAATTGCTTTAAGTTACAGCTCTGTGAATGTACAGACAGATGCCCTGTGAGACGAAGGGAGAGGGAAAGGGGACATTATGAGAGAGAGATTATGAGGTCTGAATACTGGTGGGTTAAACATTGTGGATAGCAAGTGTTGAGGACACTTGACTATAAACCTGAGGGTCATGGGGTCCAGTCCCCATGTTATATGAGAAGGTGTGTTAAAGTGAAGGCATATTAAAACACTCACTATATTACTGCATTGTTTAAATTGGATATAAAGTCATGGCATGTTGGTACTGGTAGGCATTTTACAATATGAACAGCATTATCTGCTTTGGATATTCTTGCAAATTGTAATGGTTATTTATAGTCCTTTTTGAAGCGGTGCACTACATAGAATCTCTCTGTAGACTGCAATATCAGAATTGTGTTCAAGATCTTCACAGTCTCTGCTCCTGCAACAAAAGACTCATAAGAACCATCAGGAAAATCTACTCGCAGTAAAACTATAAAAGCCAGTCTCAAACCTATGTAATCTTTTCTCTGGGTTCAACAGGTCACATCTGTTTTCTCCTCATCATAAGCACTTCAAAAGAAAAAGCAGGGTATTTTTCAGATTTCGGTAGGTTTTCATCTTTCAACAAAGTACCCAAAAACCTATTATGAGACAAGAGTGTGATATAAGGACTGCAGCACGTAGGTCAGCTGAAAACAAAATGTCAATTTCTTATTAAATTGCTTTTTTCCTGAGAATGAATAAAGTCTAGACATGTTTGTTATAATTTCTGATGCTATTATTATTATATTGTAAGACAGTTTAAGTTCACTTTCTGTCAAGTCTATATATTCTTTAATCACTCTCAGCCTGACATTCAAGATGTTTTTATACTGTGTCACCCATATGTCTGAGTATAGAGCTACAATGCCGGAATCCATGCCCTCAAACCACTGGATCATCACTAATCATTGTTTCTTATTTGTGTGGTCTGTTAGCACCACCGTTTGCAGTTTCCAAGAAATGAAAACATGCAACCAAGCTCCCACATGAATGTTGCTTTTTAAAGCCTTAAAAATCTTGACGAGTTCACATTTATAATTTAGACCATCTAGTGGGAACTCGCGTACAGGCTGTGCATGCCATAATTCTGAACATTTACAGCTGTCTCTATGAAGAAGGGAGCATCTCTGTTTCAAAACAATCTAACTTGGGAACACTTGTGCCAGTTCAGCATGACCTCATGGAGCCAGACTTCACTAGACTGCAGCCACGTCTCTGATGAGCGACTGACACATTGAGATCTGGCAGGAAAGAATGAAGAGTTCTACAAGAGAGTGGTTATGGATAACTCTTTCAGGGAACACATGTGACATCCCATTCGTTATCACTGGAGATACAGACATAAGGAGTAATTAGCCACCGGTGGCACATTTCCTTCTTCACTGAATTATTCAAATGTTTGAACGGATCTCAGGGAGAACAGTGTGTGGGAAAGGCAGGCTGCTGTATTAGAATGTGGCTGGCTTGTGGTCTGTGTACACACATGCACATTGACATTGGTTGGATGAATACATCACTTGACCTCTGTTGGGGTGCAAATGTGGCGAGTTGGGTTCGGTGTACAAACTCAGCGTGTCATATTTGTTGAACATATACTCTTGCTGCTGACCCCTGAAAGAGGAGAACACTTCTTTTTTAAATTTCATAATTAAATACTTTTGTATACACACAAAATCTTTAAATGGTGAATCAACATCCTCTGAAATTATAAGCACAGATTATTAGCCTGCAAACCTACAGGAGCAGTTGAGAGTAGTCTCATGGTGAAAACACGTTTTTAAAAAGTGATACTGTGAAACTGGGGAGCAGGGCCCACAAGTTAGCCCTTGAGCTGCAGTGAGATCATAATGTTAGTTACATGTGATGAGCTGTGAATTTTGCATCATGCTACACATGCAACAAGATTCATTGTGATTGTCTTTTTAATTTGTTTTCCCCCCTGACACCGTTCTGCAATTTCACAGTTGAGGGGTTTAGAGATGCACTGAGAATAAAATAAACAGCCTTGGCCCTTTTTGGTAGGCATTTCAGATTGCAAAGGATTATTAGTTTCATGACAAATGAATCAGAAAGGGGGGGTAGATTTTGTTTACCTTTTTGGGAAGATCTAGATCATTATATTGCATTGTCCGCTGTGCCACTTTTGATGAATGCAATTTCAATTATTCCTGTTACATCTCATCCATTCTAATTGGTTGCAGAATCCTGCCCTTTAAAAGAAAATTGTGATAGATGTGCGTCTGCAAAAACACAGTGTTTATGCTTTTTCCTTTGCATATTACATCACTGTTATGTACACTCCTCAGCACAAACCCACTACTGAATAGGTCCAAGCTAGCATTTTTTGTGCACCTCAGTAATGAAATGTTTAAAAATGGAATATATAACTTCTGGAAAAATAAGTCTATCCACAGGCTCTAAATATTACTGACAATGATTGAAGAATATTTTGGGGTAAAATTGCAAGATACAGGTATCATGTATACCTCTACTCAAGGTATGTTAAGGCATATTTTGTGTGTTTTTTTTGTCAAAGGAGAGGACATAGGAAAGTACGGAAATAAATTAATACTGTGCACAGTATGCCCTAATGTGGGAATAGAACTGACAGCCCACTGGTTCGGAGACCAGCAAGATATTGAAGTTTGTTGTCAGACAATATTGTTCTGTTTGAATATCAGGTTTAGCTAGCATAATTTTATACATCTTTATGTTCTGATGAGTAAAAATGACAAATCCTCATTTTTGCTGCCACAGAAGGAAGCAAAAGGTCAGCTAAGTGGTCACAAACACTCATAGCCTGACAGGGAAAGAACCAAGTTCAGGTCATTTCAAGAAAGGAAGGAAGGAAGGAAGGGGAAAAAAACAACCGTGCAGGGACCCACAAGACTTTTAAACAGAAGCAAATTTATTTCAAGAACATCTTTGTTTACTAAATCTGTTCACCTTCTGTTTCAGTGCTTCAGTTTATCAGAAACTCCAGGTTTACATGCACAGTTGTAGCCTTTACTGGCATTTTCTGCAAACATAAACATGTTCCTGTTTGTTCAGGACACTCAGCTAGGAGGAAACTATTGTACAAGATGAGAAATGGTCAAGTGCTGTTGGGAAATCCAGATTAAATTGTGCTTATAAAATGAAAATTACAGTGCTCATTAAAAGAGAACAAGTTGTAAAGCATGTCCAGTGCTGGTGTTTCCTTTTTTTAGTGCAGCTTTTATGGACAGGACAACCGTGGACCATTTGGCACTAATTCCACCCCTATATTCTGTCTACTTTGGAACACCCAAACATCCCATTCCAGGTGAGGTTTTCTACAAAGAAAAACAATCACTAAAAGCACTTGTGTTACATAAGATTACACACATGAATTAATTTTTTTCCATGCATTGTGAGCTGAAACCACACAGTCTGGAAATAGGGAATGGTGATGTCATGTCCACAGAGCCTGCATGCATGATAATGGTGACATTCAACCGAACTGTCACACACTTGTTGAAATAATGTTCATTATCTTTTAAGCCTGTATTGCTGCCTGTATTCAAATAATTGTGCTGCTCACTCAATCTGGTGCCTTATATTGGTGACAGATAGATTTTAACATTGTTTAAATAAAAAATGCAATGATCTTTTGTCATGGAATCTGAGGGAAGATGATAAATAGGGACTAAATGTAAAATGAACTCTCAAACCTGGCCAGTGAAGTAATAAGAAATTTTCCTCTGTCTGAATGGCTTCATTAATCCAAACTCTTTTTTCCCACTAAACCACTCACTGAACCAAAGACGGAAAACACATCAAACTCCCGCCCCAGCAGCTAATTTATTTCACTGTGATCTGTTTTTTCCCCCCCTTTGATCGGCCAGCATAGCACATTATTTTTCACATGAAATGGAAAAGCCTGATAGAATGCTGACTATAGCTGGCGACACAAGGTGACTCCTTACATCCCTTTTGAATTTTTTTGGTCTTTGTCACTTTCTCTACCTGACAAATGATACAGGCATTTTACATATGGCTTTTTTATAGGAACTGTTTTAGGAAGAGAAACTGAGGTACTATAAATCAAGGAGGGAACCATCAGGTTTTGAACTTTTTTTTTGCTTTCTTCCATTCTAGCCCATACACAGAAAGGGGTTTAAATATGGTAATTATTTGTGAAATTGTGGCTTTGAATACATTTCTGCATCATTCTTCATCCCCACTGCTAATGTGACTGTCCTACATACAGAGGAGCTAGCAGCTCAGAGCTGAATTACCTCATCTACGCTTCAGCAATTACACAGGGGCATAGCAGGACACTCTGCTGCACTTCCTCCAGTATTTTAGACTCCCAGGGTTTACAGATCAATAGCCCTCAGTGCTAATTCTCTCCTGAGCTGATTTTGATGATCTGTCTTGGGAGGGACTGATTATTATTTCATCATCAATGACTGCTGGTCTAAAGAGAGTGCTGCCAAGAAAGACAATCTCAGCTCACACGCCTGGCTTGCTCCCTCCCTACCTTTTCTCATTATTTATCTATACCCTATGTGTGGATACATATGCACTTGACAGCCTGTGGTCCAGCTGAAGTCTGACATCCATTCAGTAAGGGATGGATCATACAGTAATATCTGAGTGATATTCTTTTCTTACACTTAAATAAGTCATGATAATGATACATTGTAGAATGAAAGCCGTTAAATCAACTGAATGGACACTGCACTGCTGCACTAATGCTCACTTGAGTGAGATCTGGTTTCTTAGAAAATAAATTCAATGATGGTTTCAGTCAGGCCTAAACCAAGATGGTGTGGAACAGCACGGCTGAGCTCACACAGTTCACCACTGATGTTAATTTAGTTCACGGTCCAGAACCAGAACCAGATGATGTGGTCTGTCCTGGCCAGAAGCCTCATCACACAGTAAGGCAACATAAATGATCCTCAGACAATCAAGCTTGTGAAATTCCTAGTGAGAGCCATTGGCAGCCAGGGACACAGGGACACTTTAAGTAGAACTGAGGATCTTGGTAATGCATCTCTTGTCACTAGCAGAGCTCTTTTAATCACATAGCTATTAGCACTCAGCAGCTAAGGAAATGAGGAGAGGAAGACCCTGTTGGAGAGAGGAATAACACTGCAAGTGCAGAACAGCCTATCAATGAAAGGAGTAGGCCTGTATGTTATGGAAAGGAGTCTTAATCACCACAACCCTGACAAATGACACTTCTAACACACAATCCCACAAACATTAAAACTACAAACATTAAAACTAAAAAAAAAAAAAAAAAAAAAAAAAACTTACTGACCTATTTCAGGCCATTTTTAAGGTTTTGGATTTTATGTAAAGGATTACTTTAAAGGTGTGAATAAACCAGAGTATAAAAATTTAAAATTTTCAACAAGAGAAAATAATCTAATGTGCATGTTTCTGTTGTATCTTTTTTGTACTAATTTAATCAGGGATATGAATACAGAACTGTCTCATCAAAGCAAGTGCATTTTTCAGTAATATTAATGTTCAGGTATCTGCACAGGCTTTCATGTAATTCATTGAGATGCAGCTAATGGAGGTTATTGAAATTTTACTCATTATGCTTCGGAGTGGATCAGTAGTCATCAAATGCCCATGTGAATTACATGAGGATCTGCATGTATCATTGCCATCAGCCTCATTTATCTGTAGTTTGAAACATAAAAGTTTATGACATGTCAATGGTCACATGTCAATTATTAGTTCACACTTTTATTGCTCCTGCTGCTTAATTTATTGCAATTGCTAAAATCCTATCCTCTCCTTCGACTGTTATGTATGTGATAAGTTCTTACCTTCGGGTTTATCTATTCTTTGTATTCTAAAGTGACTCTCTATTTCTTCTTCTCTTTGCCCTGGGAGGAGACATTTTAAAGGCTCATCTGTTGGGATCACTCTGCTTTCTAATTGCTCCCGCTGAGACTATGCTGAATCAAGGTATATTTGTCAACACTGAACCCAGGCCCATTCCCTGGTCACTTCAGACATCTTATACACACTTCCTAATCAGAGTCACTGTCCTCAAGGCCCGTGTTGCTACGTGACAGAGTCTAAAGATGCTGACAAGGGGCAACGGCTTAGCCAGGTTCATAAATAATAAATCGTTTGTGGGTTGACCTAGGGCGGAGTGCAGGTAGAAGGCATAAGCAAAGCACACTATTCATGAGTCCCTCAGCGCTCTGATGCTTACTTCTTATCTGATTGCTTGGAATTATGGGTATGAAAACTTCTGGTGATTGGTTTCACTCCTGCTTAACATGAGAAAGGGGGATGGAAGGAGACAGCATTTAATTAAGAGGCCAGAATTGTATTTTAAAATGCTATTATAAACCTGTAAATTGTGTCCATAGCAGGATGCATGATGTTGAGGTAAATATATTCTTCTCTTTATGCCCCTGGCTCATTTGAATAACAGATGCATAATACCCAGAAAACAAAACAGACTATTCAGCTTTATATATGGATTACACCGCCAGATAGACATTTAGTGAAAAAAGCTTTTTTGTTTGGAAAAATCTTTGAGGACCTGAGCTAGCTGATCCGCATCAGTCCTGTCACTCAGCTCACTTAAGAAAAGCAGGCAAAACCCCCATGAAAAGAATTGTCCGCAGGCACAATTCTGAAGCAATTAGCTAATGGGAGCAGCGGTCTTTTCCGCCTCCTTTATTCAATACTGCCTCTGCACTGTAGACCCAAACAAAGTTACAAAGACTCAGCCACACACATTACATTAACGCACTGTTCGCAGAGTTTCTGTACTGTGGTCATGGTCGCTCACACTGACCTGAATGCAGGAGCAAACCCAGCCTAAGGCAAGGACTGATTCCAGTGGGATGTTTGTTTGGATACTTCTCCTCTCCTGCATGCTGGTCATAATCACAAAGAGCTTGAAGGTTCTGTATGCCCAGTGTGATGATGGCTATATAACAGACTTTGCTTTTGAGTGGCAGTGCTGGCTGTAGGGAAAAAATAAATAAATCATAATAATAATAACAAAAATGTATGCTGTTCAAAAACACACATTCCTAAATGTTTCCAAAGTCTACAGGGCATTGCACAGCCTTGGGAAGTCCAGCTATAAGGTTCTGTCAATATTTTTTCCTCTCTGCCTGTTCCTCTGTCCCTGCTAATTCTCTTTCTCCAGCTTTGTTACACACACTCACACACACATACACAGACACAAACACATTCTTATACTGGGTAGCTAGCCAGTAATGTCTTTTTTTTTTACAAAACAAAATGACAGTTGCATAAGAAAGCTGCTGGCAATCAATAAAACTGTATTCCAAAACACCAGTTTAAATGCAATATACAGGACCCAGAATTTTTCTCTTGTTTTACTGCATGTATTTCAATCTTCCAGCACCAAAAGGTCGATAAGACTTCATCTTAAGATCGCCTCCTAAACAATGATCCCAGTGTGGTGCCTCAGTCATCGCAGTTTATCATCACAGATGAAGTGCATAGTATTGTGGATATGTCAAAAAATAGATATATCAGAAGAATTGTGTTGCGACATGTTAATCTGTGCTAGCATATGGAAAAGCAATAGGCAACCAGAGTACATGAAATTAAACAATATGAATAAATAAACAAATGTGGCACATGAATGAATGTCTCATATAGAGTTTAATGGGAGATAACACAGCATTCCATTTCCAATGTATTCCAAAGATACATTTCTCTCAGAATCAAAAGAGGTAGTACTAACGAGTACAGGTGACAAGTATCTTTTGGCCTTGGGTTTTATGCTGGGAATTTTTTCTCTTTGATTTAAACCAGAATTCATCCAGCGACATTCTGTTACTTTTTGTTTGTTTGTTTTGCATGCAGCTTGTATTTCTCCATTTAGGATTTACAGTCTACATCAAAACCAAGAACAGAAATTAACTGGAGGGACTGGAGGGTTTCCATAACCAAACTATAAATCTGATAAGAATAAAAAAAACCTGACAGCCTTAAGAAATTGGGCTGTTTCACCAAAGTGAATTTTCTTCCATTGATCAGGACTGTAATGTGCAGTTCTCTTCTACAACCTTGTTGAAAGGCTTAACATATTGGCAGTTTATTGCTGTCTATGCAGTGCATTTGCTGTCCAGTTTTTGTTTTTATTTTTCAATTCCTCAAGTTTACTGTAGGTTTTACCTCGTGAAACAAGCCTCAAAGAATGTCATTGTAAGCCTTGATCATGTATTTCGTATTGACCGACAGAAACACGATCAAATTTTAAAATTAGCTTTGCCACAAAAGTCACAAAAATGTACTGACATCATTCTCTGCTGAATAATTCAGCCATTTTCCCACCTTAACACCATAACCTTTATTTTTACTGTGTACAGGAGGCTTGTCAATGTGTTGCTGTTTAGCCATTTGGCCATGTTTGTGGGGGCTGATCCACATCCCCAATATACAGGAGCTCAGAAGGTGGCAACAGAACTTGAAACATTAAGTATCATAGCTAGTGGCACCAGGTAAAATAAAGTGACTTCAATCTAATGAACTTCCTCAATTGTTTCAAAATGTGTTGTCGGATCAGTTGAGAATAAACACAAGTCCTTCGATGGTGAGTTTCAACAAATTACTTAGTTGTGTATGTAGACTCCTTTGCATTAATTTTACCATTATAAATTGGCCTTGGATTTGACAGCAGTACAAGCAGGACTTGAGCCAAATTTTCTGTGGAACCTGAAACACTTATCTGCTTTCTTAGGTACATGATAGATTTTGTGCAGTTCAAATATGAATAATGACATTGACAAACCTTTCAGGGTGAAAGTTTATTCATTCATTAATAGTCTAATGTTCAGCACTATTGCATCATAGACCATAAAATGTGTTGTATTCAAGACATTAGTGGCAGGGATCATGACTAGCCATGTACAGATGGGAAAGGTTAGCCATATGGCAATTTAATTTTTTGTCTGAATTTGCTTTTGAATAGTGTCCATGATATTTATCCACAGGAGGATAAAGGGCCATGAACACACATTTAATATGAACCAATCCGTGCTAACTTGATCTATCAGTTCATAACTTGAGTTGCCTCTGTAAATACAAATAACAGAGGCAATTTAGGATTGTTGCGTTGGATAAAGATATCTCATATACTTATGCAAAACCAAACAATACTGTTCACAAAAAATAATATAATCTGAAAATAGATTATGATAACACCTAGCTGTCTGTTTGCCTGCTCAAGTGTAACACTCCCTTTGAGGGAAATTTATTTTGAAATGCAAAACAAAGAATCCTAGGCTTGGCCACCAACACCATAAGCTGCTCACAAAAGTCTCCTAGCAGTACTCATACACCTGTATTTAATGTGCCTCTGATTTGTTGGGTGTGGTCAATTAACCAATTGCTGGCTTCACATGTGCACAGACAATTACAATGACAAACAGGTACACACTTAACAATTAACAGATTTGAATGCACTTGTTAAAATGTGATCTGCTATTGGGCGGTTTGAATTGTATAGCAGGCAAAGGTCCTTTGAACATTTAACATTTTAATAATTAACACAAACTAACAATTAACATTCGATTTCTAGGGGGCAAGCAAGGGCTCTTCCTCACACTCTCATATCTGAAACTACACCGTTTCTGTAGGTTTTATACCAACGCGGTGCTTGCAGGCCATTAGCAGGATTCTGTGTATATTGTGGGGATTTCTGGTGCCCTTCAGTGGTGAGAGGGCAGAGTCTTTGGCCTGGCACCAGCTCTGTAGTGGATACCTGCCTCTCACAGAGAGTTATTAGACTGACAGCGTGACACCTGCCTCCTGCATGGAATGCCATTTCCAGCAGGTTGATCTAAGCGCTTGTTCTGAGAGGAGGAGAGATGTGCTCCAGTTTTTCTCAATGAGACATCATCACGGACTAATTAAACATAGCAAATACACCATTAAATATTCAAACTACCACCCACAATCCAATCAGCCTGTAATAACCCTTATGTTATCAAAAAGTGTACATTGATATTGTATTCCTGTTTTAACGTATTGACAAAAACACCACAAATGCATCACAATAATTACTGGAAATTGTTACCCCAATAATCAGTTGATGGTTATGTTGTTGCATTGAGCACATCTTCCACCTGTTTTTTTTTGTTTTTTTGTAAGTGTTCAAATTCCATGTCCCACCCCTGACATCAACTAAGCTTCAGTGGTTATGAAATGTATGCATCAGATAAAAATGTCAAATCATTTTCAATACCCTCTTGCATTTAAATAGAAATCCAGTTTAACCTGTTCACCCTCATTTTCTGCATGTTATCTCTACATTGGCTGCAAATGGTGTCAGAACCCTGGATGAAACATTTTGCTAGGCCTTGCATGTCTTCTATCATTACGGCTTTCTTTGATTCAGTTTTGATTAAGTTTCATAGTGCAGCATAGTTAGGTAGTAAATAAACTGACCTTTTCAACAGAGATCCTCTCTTATTTGAACAGGCTAAGAGCTTGCAAAGTGTCGATGTACCATAAATACAGTAGAGCTGTTCTTGGAAACATCCACAGTTTGGTTTAGACATATGAATGCAATTAAAATGCGGTGTTTTGTTGATTCATTTTTTTGTATTAATTATGCTGAGAATAATTACTTAGGAACTTAGTTGGCTGCTTAGACACGGCAACTTTTGAATCATAGCTGAAGAGATGCAGTCAATTATTGATTGGAAATTATTGTAAAATGGCCAGCTGAACCAGATCCACATCACTTGCCAGCTGGCTAGCATCTCTGAGAATGTTTTGTGTAGGGATTTGAATTTTATAACCAGGCCTCTTTATGTCAGAAAAAGCAATGATCAAAGATGAGCAAAATAAACCCACCCACCCAATGTTAATAGTGTAAAGACAGTGCACAGAAAGCAAATGCACACCATGTAGTAGGTTTGGTAATTTGTTGTCAATACAATTGGCAAAAATGCCATATGCTTTCACTCTGGATGTTAATGATAACTCCAGTGAATAATCTTTATTAATTGAATTCTAAAATGCTGACAACCAAGAATAATACAATATGGTTCATGCAGACCTGTCTCACAACCATGAGAGAAATAGGAAAATAACCTAATTTTAAAAAAATTGTATATACCTACCCCCAGGTGAAATGGTCAATGAGCTGGCAATTTATCAAATTATCTCTGCTGTATAGTTGATTCGTTTTATGGTTTAATTTGTTGTTTAACATATTCCCCATATCCATATTCCCTGCCTGTTTGTATGACTGTGACTCGTTCTTGTCCTTTGTGAATTCACATCGACTACACCCACCTAGCATTGGAAGCAACAACAGTAAACAATGTCATTACATCATCTTAAGGGCATCCATTCAATCAATGCCCAGGTAGTTTACAATGCTAGAATTTGTGGTCTATGGTAATGTTGGATTAATGTTAATGTTGGTAGAGAAACATTGATAGGGGAAAGCTAAATGTCAAGTATTCCTTTCCTGTTCTTACTATTTTGCAGAGCAAAAGGTATGGCTTAGTGACTACATACATCTTTTAATCATCATATACATTTAAATGACTTACCAAAGATATTTCACATTACTCCAACAAAATAAAAAAAAATATATAATTTTGGTTGCTTTTAACAAGGACACATACATTAATAAGATTGTTAGTTCTCTCTGTCAGATGTATCAATCACATAAATTTCCTGTGTTCTTTGCTCAGATATTAACTGCAGTGTAGTAAAATTCCATGGCTCAAACGTACTAGGAGAGTTGTACATTTAAACATAATGCGACCAAGTCCAGATTGGCCATGATTACACCTCCGTCACCTTGATTACACCTTGAATTTTTGCCATTAAATCCTGGCTCATTGAGTAATAAAGGGTTCAGTACTGCTGCCCAGGGGTAGAATTGTCTCCACAAAGCGTGGACAGCCCTCCACTCCCTTTGTTTTTTCTCCATGACAGGCGGGTTATTCAGGATGCACCGGGTGGAGCCTGACAGAGGCTCCGTTCTGACATCTCCCGTGCTCCTGGAGAGAGTTTTTCATACAGTATGTCGGGATGTGGGTCACGTCTGCCTGTCAGGGAGAGCGGAGCCGCGTGGATCGTCTGGGGGTGAGGAGGTGCCTGGATGCCGACAGCTGTTTGCAGAGATAAAGGGATGTATGGACATGTACAGAATGGCAAAGCAGGGACCTGCTACAGAACATCAAAATATAAGGAAAAAGGTTACAAGGTTCCTGAGTGGTTGTAAATGTGCCACACTCGAACTGATCTTAACCTTAATAATGTTGTTCTGTTAGGACAGGGATGGTGCTTGGATAATCCTCGCTCTGTAATAGTTCCATTACACTGTTGTTTTGCAGTGGACACCTGCACAGTGTGTTTAAAGTTTTCTGCAGCACTGACCTTTCACATCGTATATATTATCAGAAAACAATGTCAGATGAAATATTCTGCTCAAATGTCAAAGAGTCAAGTTTTTCCATTTTACCTATGGTCATCTGGTCAAAAGTCCAGTGCCTTGAGCACTGCTCCATCCTATATATAGGGGATAGGAGCAAGACCTTGCAACCAGAGGTCTGTCCTGCACTGGATGGTCTACATTTTAGTGTATTTCAGCCTACAGCTACATCTATTAATTGTAGCCAACTGCAAGGGTGCTGCCTCCTTCAATCTGCAAAGCATTTTAGATCATATTACAGGAGCAGGCAACATGATTTCATGTGCCATAAATTAATTCATTCCTATGCGTCAGCTCATACAAGATCATGTCAAATTATTCCCGTTTTTGTCTGATTATAACAAAATGTGATGTTTAGATTTGGACTGCAAAGCGGAATTGGATTCCTTATGTTATTAATCAAAGTTCTGCATAATTTCCCGTTAAGATGAACATTAGATGAAGGATTAACTTTACGATCAATGGTGCTGAATCAAAGAGGTCTCTTTTTTTTCAGATATTTGATTATTGCATTCTTCACAACTTTATTGCATTTCTGTCATTAAACAGTTTGTGCAGTTTAGAGGTGGTCCATCTCTTTTTCATGTTTCTAGGCTCTTCTTGGATTAGAGAACACACTTTTCCTTTTATTTGAGCCAGATAGTCAATTGTGTATTGTTGTATAGGGTCGGACTGGGTAGCTAGGAATGCATCACAAAATCTGTCTGTCATGGAGAGTGTAATACTTTGGGCTTTAACTGGGAAAATGCATTTAACACAGAAAGAGAGAATGTTTCCTTTTGTTTTACTTAACAGATTACTAAATTATTTGAAGTGAGGCCCCATGTTAAAGCGTGATTAAGAGTATGATAAAGGGAGTGGGTTGACCCTGATACATGTTGAACAAAACTGAAAGTTCTGCAAGATTGAAAAACTCCATTGCATGCAAATTAAAGGCATTACCAGCATGAATATTAAAATGACCAAACAGGAATAATTTTTGATTCATTTAATTTCCCCCATTTTCTCCCTTGCACAAATGTACATTTGATTCCCCTAACCATGACAAATACTGCAGGAGTGCTAGTGCATAGCAAATACAATACACACATGTCAATCTCAGAAAGTTTTCACAGTACAAGTCCCGCACCAATCAGAGGATAGGTGCATTTTCCTCTGTCATCTCAGCAAATTACAGACACTTCGATGATTCACATGTCCAAAAAGATTTCATACATGTTATTGTCTGCAAAAACGCATGAATATATTTTAAAATTACATAATAAATACTAAAAAAAAAATTGTACTCTAAAATTTATATGACATATTCTGTAAGTGTAAAAGTACTTGTGTATTTCTTTCCCATAGGGGGTCATGTTTTTTGGAATTTTTATCTTGTGCTGGTAATCTCCTTTACACACAATCATCACTACCAAAATATACATGCCCTCTGGTGCAATGGTAATCATAGTTAATGTGTTGTTGCGATAGAATATTAGTGGATGTTACTGGGATAACTTACAGATACTCTTTGATAAAGCCTTTTATTTTCAGTGTCCAAGTCGAAGAGAGATTGTGGTGTTGTTTTGGCACAAAACTTCAGAAGCAAAGATGAGAACAAAGACTAGTCACACTGTCATACTGCCTGGTTGGCTGCTCTTTTCCCTTTGTTTCCCCATGTAATATGTCTTCATGTAATAGAGCGGTCACAGACATGGCTTTTCATTTTTCCAGCAAAGTGGTGTAGGGCCGTTTCAGCTTAGGTAAAGCTCACTGACATTGCAGCATCCACATCATTTTTGAATTTTACAATACAGACTTCAAGCTTCTGGACATCAAGAAATCCTCCTAATTTATTATGTTTTCTCATGTTTTGTTTTTTACTGAGGGTATGATTATAAAATGTTTAGTTTACATCTGAAAATGACAGGATGGTTTATGCATGTATCACTTTAATGTCCACATTATACAAGAGTTTAAAGTTAAATACTGTTTTTTAAGATGACTAGTAATGAAAATAACTGCATACACGTCATTTGTAAGAGAAACCACTGGAAAGTGATGCATTTACTCATATTCATATTTACTCATATTACATTTTCTCTCTCTGATCCCACTTTGTTTTTCATGAAAAATTAAAATAAATTATTAATACTAAAGTTACTATAGTTATACTATAGTTAATTATCAATTATTATTTTTACATATGTTTTCAAATCCCTGAAAAATCTTCCATGGATATTAAATCAGGAGTGGTTATGGAGGGACTGTATTGCATAGGTACTGCACAGTACTGTAGTGTTTTGTGGTGCATGGCTATTAAAAATCAACATCTTGAGTTATGGTTCACTGTGATGCTACATAGGATTTGATTCCACATATTCCAGTATATACATGCAGGTCAGGGTCAGACTTTACCGAATACAACCAGCTTGTTTCATCAACACCTCAGCTCGCTGATGTGAGTACACACAAGGGCCTGTTAACAGTAAAACAGAAATTTTTTTTGAGTTATGTTTGCCTTTTTTTACAGAGGGAGATAACATCAATAGGGAACCTTGCTAAACAACAATCCCCCACCGGTGCTGGTTTTGCAAAGACCAGAATTGCACCTGACTGAAAACTGAAGGTATTGAATGTGTGTAATAGAGCCTCTAGCACAGAACAATCAAAAAGGAGGTTGTTACATTGTATTTGTTGGTACAAAAGGTCATTCTGAGCATGACAACCATGTCAATGGATGTAGAATACTAAGCTTTGTTACTTCTTGCCTGGATCCTGTCATACTATTATGCCTCCAGCCAAAGGACAGTATCTCGCAACAAGGAAGGGGAGACATTTATTTCAAACTGTGGCAACTACTCAGAATGCATATGGCCAGAAGGAGAAACATTTTGATAAGAGTCCAAGATCAATCCAGGCATGCTGAAAGAGTAGCCATTAGTATGACAAGTTTGAACCTTACAGTAAGTATGTAGAATAGGGAGGGGACCAGTGGGGGGAAGGGGGATCCACTTGCTTATTCATTAGCAAGACTATTTATTGAATATATTCACTAGCATTGGTGTTTTTTGCAGAAACTTGATGGTGTGGGGGGGAGGGGGCAGGTTGATTGGTCCACATCTACCCAAGAAGGTTTGAGGACCACAGTGCTTGAGCATCTATTAGTAACCTTGACATTTAATCCAATTTAGCCCAAGAGAGACTGTTGGAGACAGGTGCTTAACTGTCTTACATTAAATTTGGGGGGAAGCATTAATAGAAAAGAGAATTCATGATGGGTACAATACTGACAGGCCTACCTTTAACTGAAAAGGAAGCATAACATTTCAGTTGTTAGAGTAGTTACAGTGGCCTCACTGTGATGGAAAGATTATCCTAACAAGAAGCACACCTGTCACTTGCAGGTAATTGAGTAAGCAAAGTTGTCCGACACGAGTATCTATTGTGACCCTGAACGGCAGTGTTTGACTGATCTCGGTACCAGCTGGTGCATTGCAAAAACTCACATTCTCATTTCAAACATGGCTGATCAGCACAAAACATACTGCTTCTAATTCCAGTCGCACCAACTGTGTCTCTGCCTCAAGTGAAACGGACACAGCTGTCCTTGGGATTGTTGAACAACAAAAAAAAATTGAACATATGCAAAGAAATACCATCCTTAGATCAATGTTCAAGAAAAGGAGTTTTGTTAAATTTGTTAAGGAAAGTAAACTCAAAACGGGCTTGGTTAAAATATGGAAACAACCCCAATCGCAATTCCATTCTGACAAAATAATATCATAAGTGCAGTTCATACAGTTATTATTAATTGTTTATTATTTTATTATTATTATTATTATTATTATTATTAGCAGCAGCAGCAACAGCAGCAGCAGTAGAAATATTGTTGCTCAGGTGTGAATCAAATGGTATTGTTTCTGTTATGCATAGGTTATGAGTTCTAGATTACTGTATACTTGAGAGGGCAAATGATGTTTTACAAACAACTTTGCAATACTCATATAAAGAAAAGATTGTGTACATTTTGTAATATTTAAAGTTTTTTTTAAAGTAATTGCTTTTGTGACTCCTGTGTAAAGCTGGAAAGGTAGCACGTAAGATATCACTCTCAGTGGTGATATCACTCTCTGAGACTTAGTGGAGACTTTATGGAGTTAGGGGCAAATTAGCTCAAGTGGTAACAATAATGGTGATTAGTGTTTAGTTATGCAATGAGAACAGGGGTTTGGACTTCATTGACAGAGGTACAGACCTCTTTCACATTCATTACATGTGTGCTCTCCTATGTGCATTTGTGTCAGGAAATCCACAGAGTAGCAATCGATTAACAAACTAATATTGTGTGTCTAACACTCAAAACCAAGTGTCCAGCACAACAGAATTTTGCCACCTGCTGAAAAGGGCAAGAGGCAATCTCCATAAGGAGGCTCAGGGCAGGCAGGGGTGCATGTGGGAGCAACAGGGACCCAGAGTGCCCTTGAAGGCCTGAGTGCTGAAAGTGCTCTCTGTTCCTGTGTGCAGAATGAGAATGAAGTGACTCAAGCTGATAGAAGACAAGGCTGACTGGAGCAGAAAAAATAAACAGCAAGAGAAAAATGTACCGACCAAGAGACAGAATTTTTTTTTTTTTTTCCCCTGACTCGGGCCTGAAGACAAATGAAATCAGGGCCCCATCTGTAAAGATAATGTCAGGTCCCTCCATAGTGCTGCTGGCTCCGGACAATTTTACCAGGGTAAGCGGTCGCCAGTTGACCTCAAGGCTACCAGAGGGACGTGAATTCCCTGGGAACGGTCGTGTGTCTAGCGGCACTCTCAACAGCATTATTTTATACCTAAATTTCTGAGATTTTAACACAGGGAGAAAAACTGAGAGATGAGGAAGCTTCCAAAGAATAAACCAATAAAAGATAACAAATTATACATAACTGAACCACTCCTAAGCCCAAATTTAATTGTTTCTAACAGAATGTAACAGCTGTTGAGAGCAGCAGCAGCTCCAGGAATCCAAGACTCGGATTGCTATGAGGTAGCTGAATTATTTAAAACAGGTACTAACAAAGTTCGGAAAAAAGGAAAACTAAAATCACAGGCTTACTAAAGACAGCTGGGATGCAATCGGTAAAGCACCAATTGTACATTACACTTATCTCATCTCAACAACCTCTTTATTCACTGAAGGGCATTCGGAAGCAGGGAATGAAATCCTCCAGCATAGTTGCACACCAAAAACAATTCTTTTTTCACGCTACAAAAGACAATCCACAGATCAGCGAATGCAAAACGGACTTGACATCAACTAAGCAACTCATTGAGACGTGAAAAGTCACAAATTCCTGTGAGCACTGCGGTGATTGAACCCCTATCTGACACATTCTGCCCCGCCACAGAAGACTCATACTGATTGTGTTGCATCATTGTCAACGAGTGATGCAACTCGGACTTGAATCTGGGTCCATGCTGTATGACTCCGCTTGCACTCTAAAGCTCTAAAGCTGACCAAACTATTCAGGGTTTCAATATCATCCAACAGCTTATTCTAAAAAGGAATGCATTGCTGACTGCTTTGAATTGAGGGCATATAGACATTTTTCACTGCAGTTATTATGAGGGGGTCAACCAATGAACAAATTAAATCTATACATTTATACCTCACAACATACCATACTGCCTTGACACAAGTAGGTTTCTTACTTTTTTACTGCTAATTTTATTGAATTAGTAGCAAAATCAATAATTTTTAAACTATAAACCTAAAAGGCAAAATCTTGCATTTAGCTTTTTTAAAGAGGACAATAAATGGGTTTCTGGAGAGATTGAAGGAGTACATTGAAGATTGAGACCAACAGAAATCTGACAGGGGGCCACAGCAAGTGCTTTTACTTGTAAAAATCACGCAATGTCCCAGGATGGCCTCAAGGTGAGGAGGGGAGGACAGGGTGGGGACAGCACGGTAGTTAAAACTGGATTAATGGCATCTAGGCCAGGGTGGCAGGTGCAGCTTCTGAGCCAGGGCGGTCATCCGCTGGAGGCACGGAGCAATCTGTCAGCCTCTCCCTTGCTGGCTGTGACAGTTGGCGTGGGATGAGGTGGAGGAGTTTAGGGATTTGGAGGCGTAGTAGGTCACCTTAGGTTTGTATCTAGAGGTTACCATTCAGAAACCCTAAATCCCTCAGATTAAGTCCATAAATTAAGAATTTCTCTTCTGGAAAATAAAAAAAAAATGTTGAATTCACAAGTATAACTAAAATGATTGTAACTACTATTTTATGGGTATGTCCACTGTATCTGAATTATTAATAAAAAAAGATAATTATTTATTCTGTTATCAGCATTAAATTCTCTGAGGCATCCAAATAAATCATCCATCGGGCATGGTACTGAAGGAGCAATCAGTATGCATGCAAAACACCCTCTATTCTGTTTTCTGTTTGCCACTCCTTGCCTGCATTATTCAAATCATATATTAGGACACATTAAAAAGGCTTGCCTGCTATCATGAAAAAGAGGCATAGGTAGAGATGATAACACTTTCATAAATAATAAAATGTATGATATGGAAAAATAGATTAATTAAAAACCGCATGACACCTACAGTGTGTTATTCATTAGCAGATTTATTCTCTCGGAGAGGTCAGTAAGAATCATAATTTTTAAAACAAGCTGAAGGTTGGGGCTGTAAATCATATTCATATAGTATGATGACTGCTTAGCAGGACTGAAAGTAAACATGAAAGGCAGAAGTGGACACCAGGAAACCATAAGCATAGATTCAACTGAAATGTGGAGGAGTGGACAAACACAATAGACTTTGACAGGGTGTACACAGATTTGACAGCCCTGTGCATTCACATGATGTTATAATATTTAACAAGTTCTTTTGTTTGTTTGTTTAACCCAATCAGGTAGTTGTCAACTACAGCTTTGTTACATTAAGGCTTAATCATCTAATGGCTGCAAGCCTAACAAATACATTAGGCTTGTCAGTCAATCAAAGAGTGATTTTTAAAAAAAATTATTTTAGTCTATCAAAAGTCACAGTTTGTGTGTTTGCCTTCCTAAAATTTTATATCAAAGACCTGTGTCTCGCTTCTATCTTTTCTCACAAATGGCAGCCTTCCAAACAGCCATCTAATGCAAATATGAGTGACCATCCTGGGTAAAAGATGAAACTTAATTCAAATTCTTTAGATACCCAAAATGCAGACCATAAGGAGGGTAGAGCTGGCGGAAAGGAAAGTGTAGTGGAATTTTTGTTCTAGTTAGCAGTTTACATTGAAAACCCATTTAAATCAAGTGTAAAATGTAAAGACTTCAATGCGGCATGCTAACATGTTAAGACATTGATGATGTGAAATGTGAGTGTTGAAGCATCTTTACAAAACAACTGTCAGATAAATGTTTATACTACATTTGATGTACAGTCTTTAGGAGTAGATAGTACTTTATTAAATAAATCAGTTTTGGAATTCCTGGAAAGCACCCTTACCATGTTATGGCATTTTTTCCTCTGGATGTTTCTAATAACAGAATGACCTTATGGAACACACTAGTTAACTGGTAAAAATGCACATTTCCTTTTCCTCTACTTAACTGTGGCATACCTGTAAGTAGGTGCGATAATTTAAATGCATGTACAACAACAGTATTTGTTAGCATGTTGCTTGGTGAGCTTGGGGTCAGACAGTGAAGCAAAGGAGTAATACCTGGCATAAATATGTAGAACTGGCAAAGGTCTACTGTAATAACTAGCTGGCTACTTCATATATTCCATATAGTAACTGGAGTAGTAAGGGCTTTTGATGAGACTCAGCCTAAATCAGCAACACATCATCTTGGTAAAGGAGATTAGTGTAGGGAAATAACAGAAAGCTGAGCATTGTACTGACTAACTTATGTAGCTAGCAGCTCTCATTGACAAAAAACAGACATGAAAAATACTATAAAAAAATGAAGTAAGTTAGCTAAGGGAAAAAAGTTATTCAAGTGCCGAATAGAACTTTCTTTGAAGTAGAGAAACTAGGCCTGCAATAATTGTTTCTATCACATTCATCAAAGATTTAAACCCATCCAATTTAATTCAAATATTTAGTTATCAACTAAAGATTATCTTAATTAATCAGACCAACTAATCAACTAGAGGCTACAGCCCAAAAATATGTGAAAAAATATATGTGCAACCTTATGGCTGTTCCCTGCATTGCATAGTCACCCTTTTCTTATGCAAAGACCGTTGTCCTGGGTTTCTCCGCTGTAACCTCTATTAGTGTCTGTTCTTTAGTCAATTAAATTAGGGCGTAGAGAGAGAATCAAATATCAAACGGAAGATGTATGTAAATACAATCTTCTCAATTAAAGATCAAAAGAAGTGAATTTATTACAACACATTACTAAATTCAGAAAGCTAGTTACAGGGGGCGGCAGTGATTAAGCTAGAGACGGCTACGGCACACACCTGAATTCTTCTAACCTAATTAAGAGTGGTAGACTAATTGCTTCCTATGAAAGCAGTCCACACGCTCTGCACTTTTAAATAAATGTGCTTAATAAATATGCACATCGCATGGAACCCACAGAGATACATAATTAATTGGATGTTTTGATGCAAAGGTCACCAAAATAAATACAAATAAATTACCATTGGAAAAAAAGCTTGTTTGGGCAGATGTGAACAGCCTTTTTTTCTTGGCTGATAATGCAATGCATTTTGCTTCAGTGTATTCCCCGACACTTCAATTAATTCTGAATATCATTGCAACATTCAAAGGCTGACTAAACTCAACACTTATTTCTATGAACCTTTTTTTTTTAATTTCAAAATTCACAAACACCTCAGTACTGCTGGTCTTCTTAACAGAGGATATGTAAACCACTGGTGCTCTCAGAGCTGGAAAGAGATACTAAATGGGTATAGTGTTTAGTGGAATCATGTGGGAGAGTACCTAGCAAGAATAAAAGCCTTTAGATTTTTGTGGGCCATAAGGGTTGAGGATTCCTCATGTACTGCATGCGATCTAAACTGCAACCTAAGCATAATGCCATACTCATTTAAATGTATTTATTATAATCATATCATGAGGAGTTGCCATCAGCTCCCAAGTGGGTATTCATATATTTTGATCAATAAGACTGTATTATATCAGCTCTCTCAGGAGTGTACAAATAGATGCAACTACTCTTAGGGTTACAGATTAATTCAGCTCCGGTGAAGCTGTATTAGTTTGATCATTCTGATCACACAGAGTGTGGGTATAGACGGATCTGCAAGGATACTTTGAGGCTCCCCTGTCAGTAAGTTGGCAGGGGAACAGAAAGCAGAAAGGCTCCACATCAGCAAACAGATGGCCCTTCTGGGAAACAACCCTTCAACTCAGTAGCTTCCTGTCTGAATCGATAAGTGTTGTGTTCTGACAAAAGTGCCCTTTAAGTACTTTTGATTTTTTTTTTTTTTTTTTGCTCTACTCATTCAGGGTTGCCTATTTTCAGTGCTTACTCAAGATAAAATGGCTCATTTTTAAATGCGCTAAATCCAAAGGTAACGTTGGTATTACACTGCAGTTAGAATACATGAAGAGTGTTGATAGGGAACACTGAGCTGATAAATACCCTCCGCTAATCATGAGCACCAGGCAATTCATCAAACACTGAATAAGGGGAAAAGGTTAACTCAAAAATACCGTTTTGCCAAAAAAAGGCAAAAAAAGAAAAAAAAATACTCAGCATTCCTTTATAAGAGTGTAGCTGAACTTTTTCCTTTCTGGGGGAACCACTCTCTTACTCCAGGCGCATTAGCCCTGTAACCTGTCTGTTTACTAACACAGGCCTTGCTTCTCGCTAGCAGAACACAAGACAAATAGCATAACTGCTCCCTCACCTTCCTCTCCCTCTCATATATATGAAGTATGTATAACTAAGTTAAGGCCAGGCAAAAGATAAAAAGGCAGGAAGTTCAAATGAGCAGCACAGCCCTTAACATGGCCTTTGTACTAACAATACTTTCCAGCAGACCACACATTTGATTCCTGTTGTGGTACTGTGTTGCTGTATTGGTTCACTGTACAACAGACAGCATGTACTGGGCAAGTTACTGAGGACTCACCATTCTCTGAACTTCCCAATATATACTTTTCAGATGGATATGAGAAATACTCAAATTAATATTTATGCTATATGCTATTTGCAAACAGCTAAAACACAAAGCAGAAGTGGTGAAATTCTGTTTACGGTATACCCAGGAAAGACCACACTAAAGGGAGATTGTTGTTTGTATTGAATAATAAATAGTATTTAACAAATAAGTTAAAAATATTGCCTCAAATGCAGACTACATTGTAATGACATAACCGAATAGAAACCTGCTGGGATATTACTCTTAAAGTCGTCCCTTTCTTAACATGAATGCAGGAAAATATGTATGAGGTTTAAGGTTATTGTGAACATTAATAAGCAGAAACTCCACTCAGACCTTCTTTGAAACTGTCTGTTCTTTGCCTTGCGGAATCTGAATTCCCAGCATGTCTGTGGTGAAGGTGAAAATGATTCTGGAGGCATTACTCTGCCCCATGCCGACCGACAGCTGTCTAAGCTCATAAAGGACAAAAAGTCCAGATAATTACGGCCTTAACCCTTCAGTAATGCCACCGAATCAAATGTGGTCCCCCGAGGCACGGTGTTAATCGTGATATTTTCCCCATTCCTTTTATTGTGTTTAAGATTGCCTAAACCTGTGAGACATTGCTGAATTCCTTCAGCAAAATATCTAGCCAAATATATTTATACATCACTAAATTAATGTAATCCTCCTGAGTAAGGCCTTCTGCTTTGCAAACTGTCTCTGTAACTAAAAATATCTATGATACAACTATTGACTACTGACCAAGGATCCTGTGAATAGTTTTTACCTATTCAAGAATTTGCATTTTCATACTCGGTACTAAGGAAATTCATTATTTCTTCATGAGTCTCGCTTTCAATAGCCATACAAAAGGCAGTTCCACTTGCAGAGTGCAAACAATCCTACATGCTTGACCTGAAGAGAAGGAAAGGTGAGCAGAGGCATGCATTACTGCCCTTTCAATGTCAATCACACCATCCTCAGGAATAACTTCGGAACCTTATACACATGCTGCCGGTTTGTGTATGCATCTTACCAACCCTTGACCTTCCCCCCCGGAGTGATTTATCTGTTGATACACAGGGCTGGTATGGATTTTTTAAAGTCAGAACTGCTTCACTAGATTGATAGGTAGTGTATTTATGTGTATTTTTTCAGACTGATCCTGGCATGAGCCATGTGTCAGTTTGAACTGTCAGTGGGGATGGGTGCAGTGCATGTGTCTCCCGTTGCCACACTGTGAAACACATCCATTGAAAATGTCAGGGGTTAAACTGTGCGGTCAACCTTACCAGTGTATACACATTGGGGAGATTCAGACAGATGAGACAGGATTCCCCAAAGTGATCTGGAAACAGTAAGCTTCAATATAAAACAAAATCCAAAATCATGGAAAAGACTGCAACAGGTTGACAATGGTTTATTGTGTGCTCAGTTAACCATTTCAGTGGCAATTTGGATGAATGTCCTGGCAGCAGAGCGGGACTTGAAACCAAAAGATTGCTGGTTTGGTTCCCTGCTGGGCCACTGCTGTTGTACCCTTGGATAAGGTACTTAATCTAGAATTGCCTCAGTAAATATCCAGCTGTGGAAATTGTAATGATTGTTTTAAATAATATAATGTTCACCTTTGAGCAAATTTCAGGGGTTACAGTGACCATAAATACAGTAAATTCATTCCTTGATCAGTATTTAGCATCAATCCTATCTGCTTCAGTCAAATATTCCTAACAATGTAGCTTCTTTGTCGGTTTTCTTGAGTAAATAATGTTGCATTGCAAATGCTTTAGGGTTCAAAGAGTGGCATTCCAAATACCAATACTTCATGCAAGTCAGTCAGGTTTCATCAAGGAGGAAACTGACATGCAAGCAAGGCCCTGCATTCTTGTGAAGAACAGCTTGACTGAACACCACTAATCTGTCGACCCACTGAAGCGCTGCGGAATGTCCCTGTCTTCCTTGCTGCATTGATGTTGATTGGTACGTTGGCTATATGTTTTATTCATGGGGGATGTGTTGTCAGGCACCACCCAGGTCCTATCACCCTTCTCACACCTGTCTTGAGATTGTTTTGCATGTTCCTGAAGCGTCTCTCTCGTCTGGCCACCCCCCTCAGGTATACGGAATTAGAAAAATCTGCAACAAGTCATCCTTTGCATACATTCCAATACCCTACAAACTGTTACGGACAGGCATTTCTGCAAAAAAGCATGAAAGAAGAGAATATCTAAACAAAAACAAACTGTTCCTGAAGAAGAGCAACATATTGATGCTTTGAGGTGTGTTACAGTGAAATAAAGAAAGCATGCAGGTGCTAAAGCAGGTTAAAATCCTATTCTGAGGCCCTCATATTCCATGTATTTTAGTGTACTGAAAATGTGAGATCAAAGTGCACAAATGATCTCACGAGATAACGAATGTGTCAGATTTGGATGTGATGTTTGATGATTTGAATGAGATAATAGATGCCTGCACATATACAGTATCTGTTGGATGCAGAGACTTTGCCAGTTTAGATTAACCAACAAAGAAAGAACTGACAGAACAGTTATCAAAAAAGAAAGAACCGACAGAACCTGTATGAAATGAGAATACATAGTCTGTTTCTAGAGGTGTCCAGTAGCTGCATTCCTATTTATTTTCTATAAAAAAAAGGTCCTTCAACCCTCATAATACATCATTCAGGCCTGTATGATTGATAATGGCATGTATGTGTGTATCTAAGTACTCTATATGTGTAATGTGGGTGCGTGCCCTGTAGCATGTTAGCACCGGGGGGGATAAATTCCTTTGAACTGATTGGTTTCTTCATTCATCATTGTATGAAATGCCATTCCTGCAGTAAACCTAATATGCAACATAAATTCTTTCATCATACAAAAATGTCATTATGTCCACATGTGCAAACATAAATCTACTGCTCAAAATGTTTTTTCCTCTAATAAATCCAAATTTCTGCCCATTTGCCTGGATGGATATAGTGGGAACCCAAACCTGTTTTTTTCCCTCTGTTGCATATATGTGTTTATATGCATTTATAGTGCATGTACACGTGCTGTATTTGTGCCAATTCACTGTTTGCTGATGAGTTAAAATCTGAGACTGCATAATCATGAGTGTACAATCCTTATCATTTGAAGTATGGAGTCACTATTACAGAGGATCACTGAACCCATCAACACAGGAAGATCCTAGAATGACTGGAAAAGTGCCAGGTAAAGAAAAGAAACAAAGATGCAGACACTTTTTGTAAGTCCTTTCGTGTGAATTTTGTCTCTTGCCAAAAATAAAAGCACAACACAATGGATGAAAGCAATTCAGCTGAACTGAAGTTCCATGTCCAAACTAAGAAAAGTGAAAAGAAATGAAAAGAAAAATGCCTGGCAGGAAAAAGAAGAGGACTGAGGAGGTGCTGGGAGTGGTGGAACTCTCTGATCTTGGATAAATGTTGAGTTTGGTATGTTGTGCAATGTGCAGTGGGGTTGTTGCCTTTCTCTCTATAGTCTATAGACACATACATACAATCTCTCTCTCTCTCTCTCTCTCTCTCTCTCTCTCTCACACACACACACACACACACACACACACACACACACACACACACACATTTTGTTAGATTGATGTTGGCTATATGTAGCAGTGGAAAATCTCACCCAAAAAGACCTTATTCAAACCAGCATGTCCAGGGATACAACAGTCTGCCACTTACAGAGTACAGTCTATGCAAATACAAATACCAGGATTATGGACAATATCTGTGGACAAGGCTCTGTTTTGACCAATGTCATACAAACAGTACTACATGGGTGAGCTCGCATTGGCTTTGAGGACTATGTATTATCTGCCTCCATACTTACTGTCCTTTTTACTTTGAATTGCCTCTCAATCCTTCTGTTTTGGCAGAGGTAAGAGGATGAATGGCATGTGTCCCAACAACAGACCTAACAAACCCAACGTTCACTCTCTGTTGTTGCAGTGGAAAGGTCCTGTAGCTGACTTTGAGTGTTTTACGATGGTTAGCAGGTGTTCAGTGGAGGGATAATGCCAAAATAGAATGAATGAGTTAATTGATGTTAAAATTCATTAATAAATTTATAAACCGGATAGTTGGCAGCAAACCACAAGGAACATGAACAAGAAAATTACAGTCCAGGGGGGAAAAGAAAAACAAACAATGGCACATGAATTAGGATGGCTCTGTTATCTATTTAATTGTAAAAGAAATGTATTGGTTTAGACAAATGGAAGTGTTCTATTGGATAACACGGCACAAATGTATTTGCTTTAATTGATTCATTAAAGCCTTACTAATAGAAATAAGTGAAATGAGATAAACCTTTATAGAAGCCCAAAAATGAAGTGATAAAAACATTGATCAGGGTTTCTGTATCAAAAAAGACAGAGAAGACCTCAGCTAAGCAATATTACAGAGGTGGAAGGAGACCTTAAATATATTCTTAAGTAAAAAGCCACTCTGAGGTTGTGCACATGGGAGAAGGCACACACATTGAAACCATTAATGGCTAACCTATAGGCCAAGCTGGAGTGTGGGGCAGCTCGTAAAAAAAGCCATATTGATGATGTTTTGAGTGTTAACACACTGATGATCATAACTTATCTTTATAAGACTGAGTCATAGCAATTCAGAAGCAACATCAGGATAATTTGTATAGGATCACAATAATAATATTTCCCTACACCTGCTTAATATCAGACATAGCCAGGTATTAGATTTTAAATGTAATACCATGTCAATGACATTTATACAACACCTTCATCCTCACTCATATATAAATGTGACAGAGTGACATTTTGGTTGTCGTTTTGGACAGTCTTTGAGGGCAAAAATAACATCTGCACATCTGTCAGCTGTAGCATCAAAATTAACCTGTATGTATTGTTAGGAGACAGTTTTGTGGAACGGCACAGCGTTTGATCCGGAGGCAAGCAATGTGTATTAGAATACAAACGCCGGAGACAAGCGATGTGTATAAAGTGATGTCGCTACATCCGACCGGAGCCAAAAGGTGCCAATTCACAATTACCGCTACTTCCAGTCCGGGGAACGCGGGGTTCCCCATGACCATATATGGACTTCCTTTCCAGGGGTTTCCTGGCCATCACATGTAAATATACCTCCTGAAAACTGTATAAATGTGAACCATACATTGTACCTGTCGAACGTCTGCTCAATGCTGATGTTCCCACGGCCAGCTGCGCAAATAAACCTTCCTGTCTTTTACTACGAACTTCGGATCTGCTTCTTTGTCGGAAAATAACTTATTTCGCTCCTCCGGGAGTTGACTAACAGTATATACCCCAAGAACTTTATTTGTTGTCACCTAAGAGTGCCATAATTTTTACCAGGAAACAGGCTGACTTGCATCAGCTCTGGATGAGTTTAGTTTATCATATGATGTTCAAAATCAATAGTGTAGCTTTGTCTGTTCCTGAGTGGGCAGTTGCAGACTGCCTACTTGGACGCATAAGAAATTGTTTCACTACTACTGCAAAAAGCCCATCCCAGAATGGCAGCTTACAACCTTTGCAAATCACCCAGAGACCCTGCTAATGACTAGAGTAATTAGTCATCATTACTGACATACACATTTTTACCTGAGTTTGCCCCCCACCCCATCTAAAATGACAATGGGATGGCAGTGAAAATTTGCCATTACTTGATTTTAACAAAACAGATGTTCCGTATTTGCTGACTGGAATTTCTCCATAATAGAGCAATCCTATTCAATAAAGCAAGGTAGTTTCTTCACACAACCACACATATGTATTTTTACACACACACACACACACACACACACACACACACACACACACACACACACACACACACACACACACACACACACACACACACACACACACACACACACATGCAACAGTGTTCCTTGGAACCACATTATAAATATTGCCCAAGAAGAGCAAACAAAGTGATTGCCTTGTATCAGGTCTGGGACAGGATCTACATGTCAAACCCTCCATTTGGCTAGGACGTTCATGTATATCACAGGCCCAGCTCCAAATACTGGCAGTGGGACAAATGAACCATGGGAGAACCCAGGATCAGGGCGTCTGAATGTCAGCTCGTTAACAACAGTAATTGGATTTCTTTGCCCCCTGTGTTCAGAGCCTCACCCTCTTGTGACATGGTGTGATAGCCTTTTGTTTTCTTTTTTTTTTTCTTCTGGGCACATTTCTGAGCTTTTCATTCTAGTCTCTGACTTCTCTGTGTGATTGTTTATGTGTCCATCACAATGACTTCGTCCGGTTGCTCTGACTTTTTTCTTTTTAATCACCACTGTGGTTGAAAAGGTCAATATTTTTTTTCTTTTTTATCAACTCTAATCCTAGTTGTGCTAGTGTTCATTAATTTTCCACTTAAATCAATTACTGTTGTCTTGCTGTTTAACATATAATTAATTGGCCACCAACTGCTAATCTAAATTAAAAGTAATGAGGTGCTTGACAGAAATTTTTGATGTTTTGTCCTTTTGACGATCATTAAGAAATACTTGAAATATTGTATGTGCACTTACCTGGCATTCTCTAAATTAGTGTTTTGGTCTCACCTACGCAATTGTCAGTTTGAATTCCCAGAGTCTATGCTGTATTTATTCTCTTAGTTCACAGTGTTTATGTTGATTTGATTCCAGTCTTGGCTTCATAATTTTTCCCTCTAACTACATTCATAAAAGATCCATGCTCAATGCTTTTGAATAAATAAGGCTAAAAGATTCAAATGTTTCAGCACACTGCCTTCAGGTGGTGTTATATAGCTGGCAACCTTTATCAACAGCTATTAGGGTAGCAGTGTAGTGTGGTAATAAGGAGCAGACCTCATAATACAAACTTTGCCAGTTTAACTCCCAGGTGGGCCACCACTGTTGTAACTTTGAGCAAGGTACATAATGCAACTTAGCTTAGTAAATATCTAGCTGAATAGATAGATACCATGTAGAACTTCTAGGTTACTTGAGTTGCACTGTAGAAGAATTTCTGCAAAGCAAGCAAAATATAATGCAATGGCTAAAATGTCACCACAGGTTAATTGCCAGCCAATGGCTGTATCGTCAGTAAGTCTGTTAATGAGCTCTTAACTTTCCAAATCCTTTCCTGAGCTCATTGAAAACAAATCACAATGCATGAATGCTCTGAATCTTGCCAATCCTACTCTCCAACTCATTTATAGGAGTGTTTTTTTTTCTATTTTATTTCAAATTGGTCTTAAATATTTTCATCTAATTGAGTCAGATCTGTTGGGGTGGGATATGGTAGATGGAGCGTTACCACAAATGAACAGCTTACAGTACAGTAGTCAAGCCACTGATGTTTATGAGAGAAGGTGATGTGTAGGTACAGAATCAGAGGACTATACCTTGATCAGGCTGTACCATGAAGGGATAAAATACATTACACTCATGTACTGAAGTTGTTATTGTATGTAAAGTGAAGTGCGTGAATCCTTAATGAACCTCCAACTACATTCTGGCATGGAACAAGCACGTCACAACTGCACAGAAAAATGTTGTGGTAAAATCTTCAACGGGCTTTTGTTTGCAGAAGTCAACCTTTTTTGACACTGATGGCAGACGTTTCTAAGGTAGAACTTTGATTAATGAAGCATTGTTTAATATTGTAGCTGTACTGTAACTAAATGTTTATTGTGGTTTTATTGTAAGGTATGCAAAGTTTATTGGATTTGGTTATAGCGCTCTGTTGATTTAGTGGCTATTCAGCATTTCAGTTTGTCTTGCTTCTAAATAAAATGCATTTATTAGCGTCACATTTAATTTAATGTCACCTATCAGCTTGGACAGATGCTCTTTCCACAAATATTTTCCATGAATGTCCAAAAAAATGAAATACGAGCTCCCTTGTAAACTTATTACAAACAAAGACCCTCACACATATCACAGCTGTGCTCAGACTAATATTATCGATTTTATTAGAATGAGAAATGCAGCTTATATTATAACATTATAAACAACAGTTCAGTTGTTTTCACCTTAAAGAGCAACTACACACAAAGCAATTAATGGGCCTTTGTTACTACCTTTCACAGAGCTCCATTCTCTTATCTGTCAGATCAACTCTTCAACCAAAAGCCCTCGCAAACACTACAACAAACATAAAGATGACCCCAACCAGGCACCATCCCAGGAACTCCCAAGGACATCCTGATACATTCACAAAGGTCATTGGTCCATTAAGATCAAACTGCTGCTGCAGTCCATCCCCCCCTGTTGGGTCGACTCATTTCTGTGGAGCTGGAATGGGGGGTGGCCCTAATAGGACAGAGCGAGCACAATATGGGACAAGAAAGATCAAAGGTATTGATTTCAGTCTGAGAATGGTGGGCTTTGGTGGTCAGCACCTCAATCAAGACTCCTCGCAAAGTAAATAAACCCTGAATTGGATTATGGATTTTCTGTATAAGATTGTTTATGGCCTAGTGTCTCGTGTATTGTGGCAAAGGAGGTCAAGTGTGTGATGGAGTCAGCTCACAACCCCAGTTCATAGAGGACTTCCTGTGGAGGGGGCACAATTTGGTGCAGACATCTATCACATGCAATATTTAAAGAGATCAATCCTGTTCTGTTGCACACAGATGGATTTGTGGTACTGATGGTCAGATTCTATTTAATCAAATTCCAAGTGTAATATAACATTTTACATTCAATACACAGCATTCCCCTCTCTTTTTTTTGCACTGTAGATCTTGCGTAATAGATTTTCACTTTACGTGATACTCAGTGTTAATGATGCTGTATATAGTGTTGATAATGATACCCAACATCTTTAACAACTATTGTGATGATAGGATAGCTCAAGTGCTACAAGTTTAGGTACAAAAGTATAAACATTGAAGCAGACAAACAGCATCAGTGAGCGTGTTAGCATTAGTCACTACAGCAGTAGTTGTTGTAGTAATGGTAATTGTAGTAGTGCCATCGATCCACTGCACATTGCATATATATCCATAACACAGTAAGCAAGTACTCATATTTTTTGAAAAGGTGGATAATGACCTTAGACAAGCCTTTTAAGGGCAGAGTCCATGGATTATCAAAGCCATAGCCTAATTACACCAGACATCCTTCCCCCCTTCCCCCTTTCACTTTTGAAGTTCTCCACCAAACACATTTGATTTATGTAACTTCAAAAGCTTGTTTAACGTCCAAGCGATGCTATTCACAAGGGGTTTGCTGAAAGGTTATATGCTAAATATCGCAACCTCTCACAGTCTTTCACCAGAAATCACTTGCTGGGGAAATGTAATTTATTGTACTCTGCAAGAAGACTAATGGAACACCCTGAAAAGTAGGATTAAAAATGTAGAAGTGTAAAATGTTAAAAGTTACAATGTAAGCCTGAAAGGTGAAGATTAAATATAGTTGCAGGCAGTTGCGGCACACTTCCTGTCCATCATTTCAACCAATGCAGGTACAAGAGTCACATGATAACCAGCGTCTCTGTACTGCATAAGAGGAGGAGGTCTCTGGCAGTGTAATTACTTTGTTTATTTATCTTGTTTTGAAGAATGCTTGTTTACAGGATTGTTAGCAATATGAGCAACATATTGCCTTTTTTACATTCATTTAAGAGTAGTCTTCTTCCCGGTGCTTAAAACAGATCTTACTAGTAATATTTTATGAAGAGCCTGATCATTTTGTATTCAACACAGAGATTAATTAATGAATTTTTTAACAACCAACAGGAATAAAAAGTGGATATTGCTGAACTACAAAGAGGTTCAGCTCAAGGGAAAGTGACATTTTCTGAGGAAGCGTGGAAAGATATTTTCTTTTTATTGATTCAGTAACGTCTGACATGTATTAAATGACTTTGAGTCCTTTGCTTTGATATTATTATTTCATGTTTTTATTTTCCTGTTAAATCCTATAGTGAAATACATGCCTGAAGCAACCTGTATGGGGATGTCTGCTATATCTCCAACTGTTGTCATTTTCAAAAGGGTTTCTTGCATGTCTGTATGCTATTTCAATATGTTAGCAGCCAATATTCTAGCAAACTATGAGCTCATAAAGGAGCTGATTCAACAATTTAATCAGCTTAAATCCTGATGTTTCTCCAAAAACACCTGTTTGTCAGAAGCCACAGTATGTCCTCTGTCTTTTTAAATGCTTTTCGAACTTTATGCAGCCCCAGTTGGAATCGCCAATTGTACATTAGGCTTGTCTCATTGTGACCTCTGCAGTCATGCAGGAGCATTGAACCGAGATTGATGTAATCCTCGGATAACATACTGCCAATGGGTATTTTTCACACTACAAGTCACATAGTGCACCATATTGATGTGGATGTGAACTTCAACATAGATGCAAGTCCACTAACGTCATCCAAATAACTCACAGCGTGCCCGAGACCAGTGAAACAAGGAAATCCTGGCTGACCTACCCACCATTATCCCTTTTGCTGCTGTGGTGTCCCGGTCATTGTTGGGTGATGAGACAGATTGAACCCAGGCCATAGAACTCAGCCTGTGCTCAAGACAAGGACCTTGCCAACTCAGCCATTTGGGAGACATCTTTATCTCCCCCGATTGGTGTGCCTGGTGGAGGGCATTACAACTCTCAGAACGGCCGCAGTTCCTGTCAGCCAGAAAAAGTATCGTTATAGGGCTGTAGAAGCACAGTTATTCGTTGCTTGGTTCTTGCTCAACTCTGACAGTGGAAAGGCCCATGAACCCATAATTCCATATTCCCCAGAGGATCTCTGAGAGGCAGGGGGACACGAGGGGAGGGGGTGGTTGACACAAGAGAGATCTGTGTTTCCCTTGTTGGAGCATGCGGAACAGATGTATGAGAAACAACTGACGGCTGTGAGTGCTGACAAGTCGTCACGCTGGATCACCGTGGAAACAGCTGTTAGCGCTGATAAAATCAGCAGCGCATGGCAGTGAAGCCTGGGAATATTGACCCGCCTGGGCCAGGGGTTGGTACCACTGGGAGGCAAGAGCCCAGAGACACACTAGAGAAAACCTGGCTGCACACTGCTAATTAGGGAGGGGACTATGTTCAGTGCACATGTATTATTGGCTTATTTGGCCTGTTTCATCAGCCTTTTGTTGCATACTGACTGTAGCAAGTGTACACATTATGGTGTCTGTTTGCAAGATGCAGAATCCAATGCAATGATAAAACACAGGACACCAATGCTAATTTGTTCATTTGGGACAGCTCAAACCATCAATACTGAATGAAGGAATATTTGAAATATTTTATGCTCTTAATTTAAATTTAAATTTAAACATAAAATGTAGAGAATTGGCAAATGTATGAAATATCTGTGTACTTGTGAAATATATTTATTAAATTATATTAGTATATACATGTTTTACAGAATTTGTTTAATAAACACAAAAGAAACTTAAATGATTCTTCCTAAAATAACCTTGCATCACATACTGTAACCTATAATAGCCTATTTACTTTAATGCCCTTACTATAATATCCTTGAAATGGTCCAATTATAACCATCACACACACACACACACACACACACACACACACATGCGCGCGCACACACACACACGCACACTTCAAAGAAAAAAAATACATTGGTTTGTAAGTATTGCACTGCTGCACCAACACAGAGTCATGTTCTGTTACATTTTCACAGCCCTCTAATTGTTAAATCAATCTATTAATCTATTAATGTCCACACTGCAGAGCTAAAGGAGCTATTAAAGCCAGTGAGATGGGACAGGTTCAGAAAACGGAGAGGTGATTAGGCCATCACCACAATTGGCATGCCAACCAGATGCCCGGGTTCGCACGTGTCTTGGCCAGCCCCCCACAAGCACAGCCCTGAGATAAGTCTCCACTCATTTATCATTTAGCGGAAGCAATTTGTGAAGCACCTGACTGCATCTGGACGCCATTAGGGGAATTCATCGAGAGCAGTGTTAGGAATATAATGACTATGAGTGGGACTCACGTGGAGCCAGATTGCTTTCTTAGGTTGCACAGAGGGCACCATGTACTCAGATTCCACAAGACATGAGTCAGTGTCATATCACTCAGGCATGATGTTAAAAGTCTGATTTTTTTTTTTACCGTTTGGATTTTGGTCACATGGATATGGGCAGGTGTATAGATGGAACAAGGACATTCCTAAGCATGATTAATGTGCTTTTGCTTTTAACAGGTTTTCCCTGTAAGAGTTCAGAAGTGGTATTGCTGGTGCTGTTTTCCTTGAGGATTTGAAACAAAAAAGGGAAAGCACACCAAAAAGAAAGGCAAAATTTGACCATTACTAAGCATCATCTGTATTTTGCCATCAGATTTTGTGTTCTTGTTCTTGTTCTGTGTCTTTTTACAACTCACAAACACACACACATACACAAATGCACATACACAGACAAACGCAATGCAAATAGTTTCTAAAAACTTACTAACTAAGAAGTTAATGCCAGGTGTTAACATTCATATTTACAATTAACCAAAATAGTGCTTCAACATCCAAAACAGAAATGTCACTACATTATTGCTCATTGTATGTGAATTGCTCAAAAAAAAAAAAAAAAAAAAAAAAATACAGAACAGATAACAGTGTAAAGAGGCTCTTAAAATATAGTTTGCCCATCTGATCAACACCAATTATTCAAATAAGAAACCTGTGGAAAGCAGCTGATGCACCCCCACAGAGAGCCATCTTGATACAGACCTTGCAATTGATACAGAAATACCAGGTGTAATGAGGAGAACTAATCAGACTTGTGATGTAAAGCATAAGCCTGGGAGGAATCACCCGCAGGACTGAACTCTGTATCTCCCGGGGCCCTGTTTGAGTGAACGCCGGGAGGCTGTCTTCTGATTCAGATTATTCAAGCATTGCGGATCCCTACTTGGGCTGTGGGGAGGGGGTTGGGAGGTGAGGGTTATCTATCTAATGTGTCCGTCTGTCTCAGCCTTCCAACATAAAGTGCAGCGGAGCCCTGGGGACATTCGCCTGGCCTGTGTTTGTGTACGCTATCAGCACGAGCAAGGACGAGGCCGATCAATATTATTCCTCCCTCCAAATTGAAAGTGACGTCCTGCAACGCTTCATCTCCAAACAGAGGGGCAGCCTGCGTCAGCAGACATCTTCCACCCTCCCCCCTGAATACAAATGCATGGGCAGAATCCCAGCTGAATTACTGAAGGGGCCACTGAGCCCATTTCTGCAGGTCCAGAGGTGTGCCAAATCTGAATGATTTATGAAACGGATTAAAAATGCATGCTGTGCTCTCAGTCAAGCTTTTAGATGAACTTAATTAAAAATTTAGACCAATGCGTGAATTGCAAAGAAAACAACACCAACAAAAATAGGAACAAAGCTTATTCTCCTGAGGCATTCAACCCACAGAAAGCATTGGGGTGAATGTATTAAGTGTTCCTGCAAACACACTCATCCTATTTGTGCATGTTCTCAAGTCAAGAGTCGAGAGCTTTTATTGTCAGCCCATCCATATACAAGTATACAGTAAGGTTGAAATAATGTTTCCCTGGGACCCATGGTGCTACGTTCAAACAGTGCAAGACAAAGACAACATAAGGTGCATTGCATAAGATGAGTAAATAGCAGGTCAATAGGTACAATAAATACACAAGACAATAAATAGACAAAATATCAAGACAAGTTCTCTGCATCCCCCCAAAAAATGTGCCTTGGGTCACATTGCTAATCCTAATTAAAAGATGACATCTGTTTCTGAGGGCTTCTCATTTGTCTAAAGGAAGTACATCATCATGTAAATAACACTTAGAATTATAAATCAGTTAAAATTATCAGTTACTGGGGAAACAGTAAAGGCAAAATCATTAGAATGCCAAAAAGGGACAAGTGACATATTAGACCTAATGACAAAGGCTCACATACGGTGTCTGTTGGTCATGTCCTGCCATTCAAACCAATGCAGATCAGCTGGGATTATGACTCTTAAATCACTGTGGGTAGAATGTATGGAGGGACTATTAAAAATCAATGTGGACTTGCACTCTCCTCCCATCAGACCAATGTGGGCCCTCTGTAGTTAACAGTCATCCATTCACATACTGTATTGTCCTCTAATGACCTGCTGAAGGATTCATTTATAACCATTCCAGCCACAATAAAGTACCTTCGTGTTTCAATCCATCACTGGGGTCTCGTACTGGAATCTATCATGCCTCTTACTAAATACAATTAATCGGTCATACATGTTGCACAGTGATATACTCATGAATTAACACCTTGTTCCCATTACTCCTTATTAACAGGCTATACAGGATGAATGCTGATGTGTCAGAAAGCAGAACTATTACAAAAACAAATGTTGCATATCATGTGGTTGTTAACCCTTTCTCAGTCAAATGACTAGGCATGATGTACACAAATCCCGTTGTGGTTAAAAGAAGATAACAAATCTATAAAGGCTGTTAGATTTAGATAAAACTGATTCAATATAGTCTCTTTAAGAGTTGACAAAATATATATATATGTATATATATAATATTAAATTCACGTCTCACCCTGAGCAATCAATATCAAATATTTGCATTTTACCTATAGCGAAGTTATCAAAATCACCAGTAACTCTTTGTTATTTTCATAAATTATGAATCCTTTGTCACGTTGAATTAACATACAAAGAGTTCCCATTCATTCATATGATGTTTTCTGGAAAACACATGCATTTGACCTTACACTGTGAAGCATAACAAAAAACTGACAGAGGCTAAAACTGAGGGAAGGCTTTCTCCACTGAAGCTGTTTGCATCATCCTGTAACTTGACACAAAGGCTTTTCTTCTCCTTTCCCTTTTGAGACATATCAGCAATAAGTTAAGGAATGCTCAGATTGGATCTGACAGAAGACACTGACTAGAGACATAAAGATGAATGGGACCACTGTACTTGCATAGTTGCGTTTTGAAACACAGGCTGAAACTTCTGCTGAGAGAAGCAAAATAAAGAACTGAATGATAGCAGAGAATGCATTTCTGTGAGGAAGGAGAGCAGTCACTTGTGTGTAAGATTGAAAGAATAAAAACTTTCTGTAGGAATGAATGCAAGACACAATTATCAGAAAACCAAGCACCAACCAACTTTTATAGTGTTGAAACTTGTATAAAATTACAATGGTGGTGGTACTGTAGTGTGATTTCCAAGACAAGGGAAAAGCTGCTAGTTTTGAAGCAACAATTAATTCCTCCATTTGACATTTCCCATCTTTGGATTGTGGGTCATGCAAGACCCCATGCTAATCACTGCATGTAAGTATACACACACACACACACACACACACAGTCTGATTTAGAGTGTCATTCTGTGCAATAGCAGTCTCTCACAAATTCTGAGAAAGGCAACGAGACAGGTCTAATATTTTCTCATTATTGTTTATATTGCTTGTGTGTTTATACTTTTTATCATATGTGCATTTAAAATTGTCATCTTATGTGGATACCATTCAAAAAGTGCAAAAAATGATTTAGTTTAAATTGTAACTATGTGATCATTAAAAAAAAGATCACAAGAAATACATTTGCCATTGCTTTTTTGTTACAGTTAGTACTGCAATGTGTATGTCAGCCACTTTTAAAATAATATTATTTGATCACACATCATGTGTTCACTTAACATTCCTGAGACATCACAGAAAAAAAAATGTTTCTAACATGTTACAAAAGCAAAACTTAATATAAGATCTTATTTTTAACATTTTTATGCTATCATCTTCGAGAACAATATTTGATGTTTTTATGATTGATGTCTATACAACATGCACTATGGGCTCTCACTTTCTTTCTCTCTCTCCCTCTCTCTCTCTCTCACACACACACACACACACACACACATACACACCACTTATTTTATTTTACAGCCACATTACAGAAATAGCTGCATATAACTGATAGATGTTCATGCATTGGTTAGAACATTAGGTGTAAAACCAAAAACCTTAAGGTGCAATTGATTACTCCATATATTGTATTATCTGTTGATGGAATGCTGATTAAAAATACAAGCATACTATTGACTCAATATCCAGGTGAAGTTCCTACTACATTTCTCTCCACTTCTGATCTTTCTTTGCATGGTCTTACAGCACAGACATTAAACAGTCAGGACTTTGCATTGATGGGTATTGACCCTATAGGGCACTACTGATATGGCCCCTAACCAAGAACCTTGCATATGCATATGCATATGCATAGGGAAAACATAACACAAATAAAGATAAAATAAACACAGAAATAATGCCCATGAAAAAGTATAAGTAGCCCCTGATACTCCTGCAAAGCTCATAAATAATTGAGAATCAAACTACTTCTGAAACTGACATTTCGCTGAGTAAGAGTTGGGGGGGGGGGGACATTTCAGCAAGTTCCAAAACTTTAGTCAGGATAAGTTTTACACACACAGCTGTCCTTGAAAGATCTTTGACATATTGGAAAAGAAATAACAATCCAAAGTCCCTGTTGGCTCATGTGCAGCTGAATATAATAAAATAACAATATATATCTGTTGCACTTTATGAAACAAAATAATCCATAATGTAGGTTCAGATCGTGGCCATCAAATATACACAACTCATTTATTGATTATTATTTTAACAGTATGTATACAAATGTAACTACAGAAATAGAGATCATTTGTATGGTTTCATAATACCAAGCTATATATTTTAACATGTTAAATTTCTCCTTAGGAGCTATTTTACAGTTGAACACACAGTTGTGATTGTAACCCTCTTTTGTTATTTGTTTGTTTTGGTGCACTGCGGGGTTATCCATATATTATCTACAATATTCATTTTCAAGGCTTGATCCCAACGGCAACAAACATTTTTCCTGATCACATGAAGTCCCGCTAAAACCCATTGTTACTTTGCAAGTTTTTTTTATGTCTTGGTTCCCGGTTGTGAGGGTCTGTGAAGTTATTGATGACCCCTAGAGGAAACAATACCTTTGATGTGCTAAATCACATTGATCCATTAAATTTACACAGTTAATGACAACATCCCAATGCTGGTGGAGAGGGTCCAACTACCAGCCAACATTAAACAGCACCACAAACCCAGCTTTAATAAGCATGTGTGCATGTTTGTGTGAAAAATGTGTGAAAATAATGCAGAAAGCTCAAATGTGGCCAACAAGACTGATGTCATTATGCATTCCAAGTATGTATGTTTCAATAGCATAAGTGTAGCTTGTTCTATGCTTTGAACATTTTGAACACTTTGTCATTTTTGAGCTAGTTTATTGCTGCACATGGTAGTTTGAGACACATTTTAATAAACATCATGACACATCCCACATTGTGATGTTTGACTTAAAAGAGCCATTTCTCTGTCAGCAGTGCCAACTGATAATGCACATAACATATGAAATGAACAAAATGGCTGGGCACATATTTTACATATTCAATATCAAAATGCATGTATGCCCTTTCATTTAGCCTATATGCTAAATGGCCATTACAGAAAGGCTTTAACAGTACAGTACATGTACAAAGAGGTACATGTAAATATATAAAAAGTCAATGGCGTTTTTGACATGTAATATCCCAACCACATTTTCTATATTGCAACAGAAAAGGAGATCACGGAGTGAGACACACATATTTTCTCTTCATCTGAAACTGACTTGTTCACAGGCAGTGATGTTGTACTACAGTGTGATGCTAACAACCTGATACCATTCTTTGGATACCGGAAGGATACGATCCATTTATAAAGCTGGAGATTTACTGGAGCAATTCATAATGTTATATTGCATTACATTACATGCTCGTCATTTAGCAGATGCTCTTATCCAGAATAACGTACAAAGGCTACAACTTTACAGGTTACCCGTTTATACAGCTGGATATTTACTGAGGCAATTCTGGGCTGAGTGCCTTGCCCAGGGATACAGCAGCAGTTCTCAGATGGTAAATCGAACCAGCAACCTTGCAGTTACGTGCCCTGCTCCTTACCACTGCACCACACTGCCGCCTACTATGTACCATGCTCATGTGCATAGCAACAATAACCCACCTGGGAATTAAATCCACTACCTTCTGGTCATCATTTGGTTAACCCACTTCGTCACCCTAACGTCCTTTTGACTAAAATCCTGCAATGTAGTCTGGGAGTTAACACTAAGCTTTGCATTACAAAATGGATTGCCTTTTTTTCAGAAACCCACTGAACTACTATAGAAACATGTCTATGCATAATTTCTGAATAACTGCTGTTGTCTGAAAGATGACACCAAACCCTTGTTATGTTTAGTTTGTCAGCGTTGCAAGTGGTTTATCGCAGCTCCTTTGAATGCATGCTGCCAGATTTAGCTTCAGGGTTGTCTAAATCCGTTAAGTGGCACATTAGTGGCCAAAGCCATCTGCTTGTATTGTAGTAGACAGAGAGACATGGCCTCCCTGTAAGAGCTACTGCAGGGAAATATATATATATATATATATTTTTTTTTTTTTCAAACATATATTCTAATTAAATTTTAAATTGTTTGCTAATCAATATGGATAATCTGACCTGGAGATTCATACTAATTAGAACCAGGATGTGTATTAATTAATAAAAATATCAAATTGAAATATCAAATTGAAATATCACTTAAAACTATTTTGATTTGAATATTGACAAGTTTTTCATGTTGAGAATTGCATTAGGGTGAATTTAAGTATCAGACATGCATCATCAGCAAGTGAAATATAGTATGAAAAGATTATAGAATTCAAAATAGGCAGCAAAATATTATTTTCGATGGTAACATTAATAGTTGTCTTCTAATTACAGTTATCATGAATTTTCTTTTTGGATAAAAATAGGAAAACACATTTAGAGTTTTATAAAACTTAGCAGTTTGGACTTTGATTTGGGAATGCAAGGCAAAAGCCACTCCAGCATTTGTGATTTACCCATTACGAAATATAAAAATACATTTTCTCAAATGAAGCAATGACAGAGGCATTACCCAGTGCTCAGAGTAGAAAGAGTGACCCATAGCCAGAGGTTAAATAACAGCCCCTATGCACTCTGGGTAATAAACCATTCTTCAGAGGAGTGCTGTTTAGAGACATGCATCGTTTCTCAGTGGGGAAGATCACTTCTTATGAGTGATACATGTCTGCATGTACTGCCTTCTTGCTCCACTATATAGAAGAATAATTGACACAACATGGCGGACATTTTTCTTTTTGAATTTCATTGACGTTAATGATGATGACAATGATGACGGTGATGTTGATGAAGGTGATGATGACAATTACATCTGTGGCAGTGATAAGAAAATATGAGCATTCTAGTTGAACTGAATGACAAAATAATGCCTTGCAGCATATTTCTGAGTATTTTTTAAGATCTGTAATTATAGTGTATGATGCTGGATATAGTTCAGCTGTATTTCATGTGTACTTCATTGTTTTACACTATGCAAGCCACATACATATTGAGTGAATACTCAGCAAATGTGCTATACTTGCATGAATAATACAATGCTTTAAATACCACCATATTTTGTATTATGTGACTTAAACCATGTTTTGTGCAACCACACACACTATTGTTATAATGTAGGGTAAATAAAGAAGGGCAAAAAATGTAGCATAAAAAAGATGTTTGGTTAAGGTTTGAATAGTTTGAATAGTTGGGGTTAGAGCTACGTCTAGGGGAAGTACTTGGTTCATAAGATCGCCTAGGAAATTACATGCATTTCAAAACTGTAACATGTTTTTTTTTTTTTTTGTACCTGCACAACTGAACATTTGTCCTATTAAAGTTTTCACGTAATGTGATAAGTATGGTTCTTGTATAGCGAAACAAAAGTAAAAGTGGATGAATTGGTCTGTACCCATTAAGCAGAAGAGAAATAATGTTCTGCTGCAGTGGAAAGCTTGAGCTTTTGAACTCAAAATATCTCCAGCAAGTCTGTCTTATTACTTGTTCATGCCACATAAATCTTTCAAGGCATCCTTAAAGCATTACTGAACAGGTAAATTGTGTGTGTGTGTGTGTGTGTGTGTGTGTGTTTTGTGTCTCACTTTTCCTCAGAAAAAACGTGTCTCGCCATTCAATCCGCATATCTGCAGAGACATCAGACGTGCATATTGTTTAGCATTAATTGTCTAAAGAAGCTGAATCTGAATACATTTGTATGTTTTTAGAGACACCAAACAGCTTGGAAGAGCCTGTATAATTGGATGTTTTGAATCTGATGGTGAAAGATTAACATAATGTACTTTAATAGACGTATTACAATCCATCACTTTACATACACGCACACACACACAAACTATATTCTATTTGCTCATGCCAAGCATGTTTTCAGGGTTAAATCCTTTGTAAAACAAAGTGATAATTTTGCTTGCTTTACTTAGAGCACGGTACAAATGAGAGACGCTGTGCCAAGTACATAAATGTATTTATGCTTTAATTTGTAGTTCCTCCAACAAGAACAGGAATATTCTTGTAAAACTGTTGCAAGCAGTAATTAGCAATGCAGGGCTAAAAGCAGACAAACAGGACAAGAAATATCAGTGGGAGATCTGTGACCCAAAACAGTAAGGAGCCATGCAGCATCTCTGTGTCTGCCTTTTTACTGACTTTAAAACAGGGGTGGAACCACAGAACAGGGCTCAAAGTGATAAAAGTGTCCTAATTAGGACACAGCATTGTTTAGATGGACCCACACCTCATTACAAGCCACAGTGCTGACACAGATCTGTGAAGTTCCAGTCCATGATGTGCTCCATGTGCCTCCTCTGAGCACAGATTTTATACATATATATTTATTTATTGCCACCAAACGTTGGCTAACAACACAGAGTTTTAACTACAAAGTTGTTGCAGTCTAATCTGAATAATGCTGTTTCTCAGGAAAGAGCCAATAATTTTTTTAATGATATCATTTATGATATTTTTATTTGTAATGAAGATGGCACAATATGCTGCGTAATTACGTGGCATCCTGGGTGGCAATGGTGTGACACAGGGCACAGCAGATAGGGGGAGGTGGTACGTTCCTGGAACTGTGTGTTGGAGAAACATTGCATATTTTGAGTGGACTTCAATGTCAGAGAGTCAATTGCCGATTGGATTGCCCTCAAATGTCTGTAATATAAAGATGAATCCCACAGCTTTGTGGGGAAAAAAAAGTATAATGGTTCTTCTAAGTTTAGAAATAATACAGAAAGAAATTAGCAAAGGTCACAAGAAGTGATACCAATGTCATTCACATTCAAGAGGTTAAAAAAAGGATTTCGGTCTGAGCTGCACTAAGTTTTTGTTCTCTTATATTCAGACAAACTGTATCTGTCAAGGGAGTTCGGTCTGACAGCTCCCAATGATCTGTAAAGCTAGCAGAAGAAAGGCAGAGCCTCCTAGCGAAGAATATTAATTCATTCAGAAAAATACTCAGCTGGCTGTCATTAAACTTATACAACCCCATCGCCTTCTTCTTAAATATTTATCTCATTTGCATACAAATCAGAATTCCAAAGTAATCTAATGTCAAAGCTGGGCCTACACTTTCAAACTTTTCATTTTACATGTGAAAGGCAGGGGGAGCTCAACGGTATTAACCCCGAGTTCAACAGCTGAGCTGGAGAGGGGATTGTCACTGAGTGAGGGATCTGGGGGGGTGGTTCCTCAAAACTAATTTTTAGTTTGCTCCAGTTTTCTTTATCCATGTTTAGTGATGGGAAGTGTGATACTGCGCTGTGCTGGTTGCCTATCTTCAACAATAGTTCACTTTTGTGCATATAATATGTTGATTGAGCTTTCACATATATGTTTGGTAAGTCTTGAAAATTGCATCATAACATACTTCAGGTTATAAGAGGTCTTGAACGGTCTTGTCTGAGTATAATTTTGCTGATTGAACTACACAACTAAAATCATGTACCACCATTCCAACTCCGAGGAGGTTTTCCACCACTTAAGCATCAACTTCTATTAACATTATACAGTATATGGTTATTTCAATAAAATATGTACAGTACATCAAACAAATTGAGAAAAATTTGGGTGTCCCCACCCACCTCAAGCAATCTAACAAAGGAAAAGCAAACAAATAATAATGATTCACATTAAAAATATATAAGTAAATTACAAAAGCTGGGAAAAGAAGACTAGAGTGGAGACATCTGCCACTGTATCTCTCATGTATAAAGTTCTGTTTTGTTTATTATTGTGAGCTATTGAGAGTTCCATTAAAATAATTTTCTTGAGACTTAAGAGACATCATTTAATTGGAAGCTGCTGTGGAGAGTAACTCTGCCATTTTTACATTAGGAAGTTACGGAGATAAAGGACGGGTGAAAGAAGTAGGCATGAAGGTAATTACAGTAGGAATAAATCTCTAGGTTAATTCATCCTCAGAATCTGACTGCTTTTTCATGAGATCAGGTTGGTTAATTTGTGTCATCTTTGACAGGAAGGCCCTTATCTCCCTTATTCACACTTGCACACTGAACACGGAACTGTACATTAGTAGACAGCAGACAACCACATGTGTGAAAGCAAAAATAATTAGCCTATGCCTCCTATCGAACTCCTTCAGGACGGCTGGCATATGTTATATCTACTGAATCATTGTCCTCCAGAAAGTCATGACTTCGCAAAGTACTTCCTTCACTGATTGTTTCAGCATATGTTTATGTCTTTAATGTGGCACAATGCACTAAATATGGTCTGTTTGAAAGTATGAAAATACACCTGATGGAGACCTTTATTTATCTTTACTTTATTTACTTTGTTTCTCTGAATTTGCACTTTGAACTTTCAGGTTTTTTCAGACACTAACTCAGCTGGAAGCGATGAGCAGGTGGCTGGCTGATACAACTAATTAGCCACAGAATCAGCATAAATCAATGGCAAAAATTAATAAGCTTGATAGACATTGAAAAGTTAATAGTCATGACTCTATGCAGCTTGTGCAATAAACTGATTTAAAATGTATACTTTGTTCATCTGTTTTTCATTGATTTGTAAAGTAATGTGAGCTAGCTAGATGGCTGCTCTTTTAAGGGCATTTTTTGAAGGATTTCAGAACAAATGCTTGCTTGCAACTTCAAAAGATCAAGGTCAGGGAACAATTCCAAAGTTTGATAAAAGGACTTCACTTGCTGGCCGTGTTACAAGTATTGCTTTCACTGTGTTTGCCTGCATTTTTACCTTGCATTTTTATGCAAACACATTGTCCTCAAGAAGGATAAAAAGCTGCCTCACTCCCTTTTGCTTAAGAACAGTGTGAAATGGACAGGCTAGGTTTAATCTCAGTTAAGATATGATGCATCTACACCATACATCTTGTACTGGAACAAGTGAAAGATGGGCTTTCACTGCCCAGGGGTTTATCTGTGAGACAGATAGACAGGTGAGATCATCTTAATGAGATTTGTAATAAAAAAAATTAGCTCCATGCCAAAGTACAGAATACACAAATTAAAGTTTACTCATATGGAGACATTAAAACATAAATTATAGGATATTATCTGAAATAAGGTTTCAAACACTTTCCATCCATTTTCTCAAATTCAAACACAGGAGAATCCAAACTCCACGATTCCAAAGATCTTAATTTGTCTCATATTCCAAATGTTTAGTTTTGGATGGGTAAGTAGCAAATCTAGTTTCTAAACACATCTGGTATATGGATACGTGACAGAAAGGAAACCTCTGGATATTTTTTTGAAAATACTGCATCCATGACAATGTCAAATGCTTGTATTTTCATGAGGGCGTTGGGTTCTGTGACAATAGGGAATATACTGTATATGGTAGTATATTTCTAGAATTTGTTTCCATTTGCTTTGTGGAAAATTATGGGGCAAAGATCAGCATTCCCGAGTCTATGTAATATGTCTACTTTGTATTTTGACAGATACTTTGGAAATCCAAATTCTAAACATAGCATGTATTTGGATATGTGACATTGAGGATAGATCAAGCATATTTTTTTCAGAAGCTTACTACATCCAGTTTCCTCAGAAACTGGCATCTCTGCTGCTAGTGATGTACATTGGACTCCTTAGAGAATGGGGATAACATGTGTGAACACATTACTCAGTATGTTCGCATTTTAAAGGAGGCCCATGAATGTGTTTTATACTATGTGAAGTTCACTCTAGGTTGGGGGATAATTTCTTTGGAAAGTTGGTGACTGGCTTTTTCTTTGTGTTGTCCTTTTTTTAAAGCCTTCCAATTCTGCTTCATTATGGTTTATCTGCCTCAATCCCCATCTAATCTCTTCAGTCATGCTCACTGCTGATACCATGCTATTTTCACCCAGTCATGTGTCTCTGCTGAGGGACACCTCAGGCTGTTCACTGGGAGGAAAAAATAATCATTACTTTATAATTATCAGTTAACATGCATCCAATGGGAAATTGACATGAATTGCATGACTTTTTAAAAAATTGAGAATATTTTAAAGTGAGCCCCTGTGAAGGTGTTTAGTTGGACTTCAAAAGCGTTCACCAGCACAGCGGTTTTCACAGTTTATTTTTTCAATGTTTGGAACATCTGGCCAAACACATCCCCTTGACTTTATTTTGTGATAGAACCATCCCCGGTTTATTTAACTGCTTTAATTTCACCAGAACAGTATAATTTCACATAATATTGCAATATTCCCAGTTAATCACAGTTTAGGATCTACAATGGGAAATTAAATCATAGTTAAACGTATAAAGCATACAAAGCCAACACTTTTAATAATAGGTATTACCATTGACCTCTTTCTCTTCAGTTTTAATTCCACAATGTGTAGACTGCTTTATGTCATGGGACATAGGGTGCCAGCCTACAAAATGTGTTCTCCCACAGGTCACATACTGTAAATGGTCCCAGTCTCACAGTATACCCTCTTCACTGGTCGGGCCACTTACAGGACTCCCCTGTCTTGCAGAACACCATATGGTCAGGCAGCAGTACAATGTCCAGCTCTGTAAAGATAAGGGTGAATGCAAAGAAAGAGAGCAGGCACAGAGACATAGTCTGCCAAGTACAGGAAGGGCAGATAGCAGCTTTCCTCTTTCTCTCAGACAGATACCTGATGGCTCTGTGCTTTTAACTCTCTGAAGCAGCTGGCTTTTCTCCAGACACACAGAGGTTCCACATGTGCTGCACTGTCAGCCTTTATAAGGCCTCTGGGCAGCATACTGCAGAACTGTCATGGAGAATAGTGAGAGGGCAATACCAAACTTTAAGTATTAAATGTAATACAAGCAAAGAAGGTGAAATATAGCATGTAAGTAAGTTTTAAAGTTGAGATGTATTGCCATGAAAGTGTTGTGCTTAACTGTGTGAGTATGTAAAAAATAAGCACCAATAATGTTAGGATTTTGATGTTACATGTACACATTTCATAACAATTATGAATGGTCCAAAAAAGTCAAAGGTCAAATAATGAAATGCAAATTTATAAAGTCATAGATTTTTTTTTTTTTAAATTCATACTCTGTAACATAGAGGTTTAAATATAGAAGGTTAAATGGCTCCAATGTCTGACTAGTGTTTTGCTATTGATGAACTGAATACACAGGAATGCAATATTCAGTTCTGGCAAATCTGTACCCCCAGGCGTTACAGTGAACCGATGCAATGTATCTTCTTAAAAACGGAAATTCTCACACTTTGATACTGAGCAAGTCAAAAATCATTCAAATTCCAACATAATATAATATCATATATTTTAACTGGAACATGAACAAAATACAATAACCAAATTTGGATTTGGCTACATTTACATATGTGCATATCAGCTCATTTAAATCCTTGATCCTTGGGATGTCACTTGTCTTTGTTTGGTGAAAATGACAAAGACAAATGGTGCTTTTGTTCTGAAAGGACACAGACTCTACAGTACCATGGAGAAGATTGCAGAGCATTACTTTATGGACAGCAGTAAATACATCACTGGGCTCTTTTAAATGTTATGACCTCCATTATCCTACAAGGCAACTTTTCTCATCCCCTGTCCGTTGCCAGTGAAACATTCCATCATTTATAATACCCACTCTGTATCCCTGCACCTCCATGGGTAAATTAAACTTTAAGGTGGAGGAAAACTCTGCATTATGAATATTTCACATCACTCAGTAATAGATGTCAAAAGTTGTGTTGCATTATCCATCTCCTTAATGTAAAATGCTACTGTGCTGATTGGTGTTGCTGAATGGATACAGTTTCACTGGCTATTGGCATTGTCCTGTTTGGAAACTTCAGTCCGATTCATCCAAAATGCAAATAACACTCCAAATGCAGCCAGTGACTTCAGAGTTATTGAATTTACACTTTAACACTATACTTCAAATGCTATGTCTGAAAATGTGGTGATGTTTACAGTAGACCTCTATTTTTCAGATCACAGAAATTGCACAGCATTGTCTGAGGAAAGCAGCCACGACATTGAATATATTTTATTGGGGTCCTGTGAGATGCGTTGATTTACAGGATCAATTTCTATTCTTTTCTTCACCATTTTCCCTGTTTTGTTTATATGCATTCTTTAACTATTCTAATTGTATTTATTGATTTATTGCATATGTTAAAGTTGTGAATTTGATGTTCAGAAAGTTCATTTGGGGAGCCTGTCCTTTTGAATGCCTGCTGATTAACTGCAGTACACCTGTGGGCAGTGCAGCTGTGGCATGAACATGTGCCCTCGCTGTCAGAGATACTCTCAGGAGAACCTTGTGAAGGAAGAGCTGCACTGAGAGTTTGCTTTGAGGTGGTTTTACAGTTCTGAAATAAATAAATGATTTGAAATCAATGCTGCCCTTTTAATACGGAAGTATTTTTTTACATCGGCATGTTTTATACATTGATACTAATGTGTCCCTGCCTTGAGCCATACATGGGTGTATGAGTAATACTGAAATTGTGTCATTTTTCTGGATAAGTAATTTTTTAGAATTACAGATTTTAGATGAGTTAATTTGTTAGCACATTTTAATACTAGAGCACTGTACATTTTTGGCCTAGGTGAACACTTATAGTTAGCAATTTCAGTTAAGAAACAATACTAAAGGCAAAGTACCATTAAAAACCTAGTCTACTGTCATGGTTATGAAATCTGTTGTGAGTGAATGTATATGTGTTTATGTACATCAATGTCGATTTATCATTTTTCCTCACTATTCCCTCAGTGTTGACTCTGCTCATGCTGACCTATTACCAGTATTATACATGTAGCTTAATTCTGTTTTTTACTGATCTGCTTGTTGTGACTCTTTGTGAACATTATGGTGATGGGTTTGGGCTAGCAGGTTACAACAGTGTAACCTAAAGATACAAGGCATAATAGGATTCAGTACTTGATACACTACATTTATCAAAGAAGCTACTGCGGTTGTGCTATAAATAGCATCAATAATGTATCTGCCAGGCGAATAGTATACTAACTCCCTCTTCATAATACCTATTCTCCTGTAATCTGTAGAAGACCTTCCAGTCTACACAGGAACACCATGTACTTACAAAATGTGGTAATAAGGCACAATCATGTGTGTGTGTATATGTCTGTGTAAAAAAGTTTCTAAAATGACCATCTTTTCTATAACTAATGGCCCAGCCTTTCAGATACAGTCCTGGGGCAAAGAAATGACTACAGTTAAAATGGTGTCCCTACTTTTCCCATCAAGAGAAAAAAAAAAAGATCAATGGTGATGGCCATTTCAGAGGCTCTATTGTGCAAGGGCAGAGAGGGCACAGTGGGCAGAGAAAGGTCAGAGAGAAGCAGAGGAAATTGATTGTAACACTTCAGCACGCATGACCTTCGAGACACAGACAGTCAAATGGAGCCTTGAGTGACAGGACCAGTTGTTAGAGACAGAGAGGTGACCATGGGACTGAGTGACAGGGCCTACTAGAGAAGAGGGGACTGGAGCCATCACTGTGAAAGCATGAATGCAAACAGGACGTGTTGCGCTAGAGTAACAAAGGTGCACAGGGCTACAATGTCACCGCTCCTCTGACTCATTTGCCTTGCACCTGCTGATGTAAAGCATTTTGCAAGCAGGCTAGCAAGGTGGCTAACTAGATACACTTTTGGCAGTGTGATTCTGGGCATAGTGATTAGGGAGCAGAAAGTGGTCATGCAGGAGATCTTGCCTTTTCAGCTGCAATCAGTTGGTCCTGCTGATTCCTGAAAGCCAGCTTCACAACCAGGCACACATACCTGAAGTGCACAAGTTTATGAATCAGATTAGGTGTGTCTCATTGCCTTCATCAGGCCTTGTATAACGGCACAGCTCTCTTAACTTTCAGATGAAAGTCGGCATGAATGCGGTCACTGTGTGGGCTAAACACCCCCACGCCAACCCCCACAGACCTGCTGCCAACTCATCCTCCCAGCCACTTGGCAGGACTTGCTTTAAGTAATCTTAAATTGGGACATGCTTTTTACTTTGTTTATCCTGTTAAATCCAAAGGGCAAATTTGTTTCATGAAAGTGTCTTTTCATAAAAAAAAAAAAAAAAAAAATCATAAATTGAATACCTTCTGAAATGTGACAATGATACATGTATGCTCATATTATGGGCATGAAGAATCTTCAACATCAAAGCATTCTTTCCACACGCACTGAAAAATTATAAGTGGTTTGATTGAATTGGCTTGCAGGAGATTCCTTCTTTATCCTAAAGGAGGAATTCATCATGGGAGTGAGGCAGGTTAGAGCTGACCCTGTATGTCCCTGCCTTGCTCAAGTAATTGAAACCGCTCATCGCAGCCCTTCTCTCTTAACCTTCTGCGAATTGTTGCAGAAATGAGGCTGTCAAAGTGTGTGTGTGTGTGTGTGTGTGTGTGTGTGTACACGTACATGTGCATGTGTATGTAAGAGAGAGAGAAAGAAATCTCTTGAAATTGCTAAGAGATGAGAGAAACAGGTCAGCTGGACCTGTGCTCGTTTTAACCTTGATCCCAAGGCAATCAAACCGTATGAATCATATATGAGCGGAATAGTAACAAAGTTGCAACCTGACAAATGCCGCTTCCAGTTCTACAGGTGAGGCATTGCTGTACCTTTGAGTAAGGTATTCATTTTGAATTGCAAGTAAATATCCAGTTGAAGAAATTAATAATATGAAAACATTGTAGGTCAAACTGGACAAAGGTGTCTGCTATGCAAATAGAAAAAGAGCAGCAATACATTACTCATAGAATGGTAGACTTTTTTCACAGGTTTTTACTTGTAGGGCATCTTTTGGACTTGTTCTTTTATGATTCAAACACAGTGCATGGTCTTTTTTTCTTCGATAGATATGTTTATGATCATTCAAGCCTTAAACTGTAGAGAAATAAAAAGAAGGCATATACCCTCTGTCTCCAATGCAGGATTTGAAACTAGACCTTTTAAGCAGCATCTATACTGATTAAATTTTTAAACAATATGACCTTTTCCTTTTCTTCTTGCATTAGTTAACATCATCAAAATGTTAACAAATTTTCTTCTTGAATTCTAATTCAAAAATGAAGAGAGGAGCCCTTTGATTCTTCAGAGTGCATGACATCCAGACGGACTGCTACCCACTGTGTCACCTAGCAACCAGAGTGTACAGAATTTTGATGAAATCTCGTATGGCCACACAATACATGCCCAGACTTGGATCATCTTCCATTTTTTCTCCTTCTCTCATAATTTTCCTCACGCATTACATTGGTAATGTTCCAGGGCCTCTATGATGAAGCACCCCACCACAGACTTAGTTTCAGCTACAATGATGGCTAAAAATGTCTGCACCATATACACTGCTTACACTTACACTGACGCATATAACACCACACATCTTTGTCTTTTGTGTTAGCGTCACTGTGCTTGTTTTGAGAGTTTGTGTGCGCTGATTCTTTCATGTGCCGTGTGGCTAACCAATTCCTGGTTGCATTGTGGTAGCTAACTTTGAGGGTGCAGACTCGAAGTAAGCGCTTTACCGTCATCACTGCCCCCCCAACCATCATTTTACTTTGTGTCTTCTGGTTTTTTTTGCAATTTGTTTCACACTTATCTGTCTGATCTTCTGCATGTCCTGGTGCATCCATGTTGTAATGATAGTATTACTGTTTATTATTATTTTGTGCATGTTTGTCATGTCTTTACAAGTTACAGGAAATTGCACTGTAGAACGATCTAGAGAACACATTAAATTGATGTACATTATTGTAAATGTTTGTTTGGTGCTTACACCCCCACCCAGGACTGAAATAATGGTAGTGCCTGTCCCTAGAAAAGGGGGAAAATATTTGTTGAGAGACAGAGAGGGAGCTGGTAGGCACGGGTTGGTTGTGAGCACCTAACTAGCACTTGGGAAAATAAAAACCCTTGGACTGATGTGCTATTTCTTTGTATGGCCATCATTTAAGGACCCTACAATGTCTTTTGGACCTGCAGTACCTTCACCTACCTCTGAGGTGTGACATATAGTGGCAGCAGAGGAACACACTTACATTTATGGTCATTGGTCTCTCTCCACTTTTAGCCAATGGCTACATCTGTCCTTTGTAACTAGCTACAAGTCACTTTCTGTACTTGGCATAAAATATGTGGTGACTGTCAAAAGGAGTGGACTACTCCACAGTCCTGGATGCTAACCAGGTTCCTTTCTGTACTTTTCACAGGTAATCCACCCAGCTCTCTTCAAGCAGACCCAGAGCATATTAAGCAGGTTACAATACTTTATTTAACAACTCATTAAAACCTTAAGTAGTTGCAGGCACAATCTTCCCCAGTGATAACCTGCCCCACGACTCTCTTCCGTCTAGTCCCCTCCTTTTTATAATATAGGAACATAAATTTTACAATTTCACATCGAAAACATGGTTGCATTTGCAATATCAGTCATTGTAGCTGTATTGAACTGATCAGATCGTATTTATTGTAAAGCAGAATTCTTCAATGAACTTCTGTGAAGCAATACATTGTTTTAATTCTCAGGTATATGTCACAATAAAAAACAATAAACAAGCCAACATTAATGCATACTACCTTTCAGAAAATGTTCTAGATAGGCCAGTTAAACAACCGGGTGGTACCATTTGCCATTATAAACGTACCAATACAGATGCAGGTGGATGGGGTGTATAATCTTCCTAGTGTTGCTCATGCTCACTTGAATTTGCATGTGATTGACATTCCCTGGATGGCCAGTGCAGGCTATGCTGGATGCAATTACAGTGTGCCGGAAACATATGGATCTGGAGACACTTGAGCCCTCACACCCGGCCTGCCCTATTGAAGGGAGGATTATGAGCCGGAGATGAGTCTCTTTCAATACCAAATCACATGCAGGAGGCATTGCATTCAATCACCGGCCCATTCAAACAGCTGGTGCCTTTGGGATAACCAGAGAGAGCTCTCATCTAGATGGTGCCAATCCTGCACCTTATTATTAAAATTCACCTTCACAGTCCAAGCATCATATTCTCAGTAAACTCCACCCATAAACCAGCAGTCCTACCTCATGGGGGGGGTTGTGTGTATTATACCTCCATCCCGTGAATTACAAAGGCTTTTGAAGTATATGTAAAGCCATATTTAACATTCTCATATGCATAATTTCCCATGCTGTTCATTTAAGTAAACCTACTGTAAATCCTTGCATATTTACTTATATCAAGAGGCAATTTTAATTCCCTTGAAGGTACTTATAGGGTCTGAGAAGATACATTTCAATTACATCACGGAGGAAGTAGGTGTTGGTCCTTATCTGGACTCGAGCTCCATATTTCTGGCCCACTGTAATTTCAGAGGAGCCTATTTAAATATAGCAACAGGCCTCTCCCATTAAGGCAGTGTTTAATTTGCAAAATGCCCCATGGACAATTATGCCATTTTTATGAATAAATATGCCAGGTTAAAACAGGTAAAAAAGCACATGTGAAAGAGATTAAAGCACAAAAATGAGGACTGAATTTTAAAAATCTTGAAGTAAAAATCTTTGAAAACAAAAATCCATGTTTTATCCTTCTTTCTTCATTTTTCTCTCAAAAATGATAAAACTGCAGGGCCCAGGAACAGGAGCAAGTGAGTGACATTCCTATCCAAATCAGCAGTTGTCATCAAACAAGACCTACAGAAAAGAAACCAGAAATCTGTGTAATCTTCAGCAGTCTCCATCAGCACAGTGGACATCAAAAGAACACAACCAGTTGTCACACTATCGAAAATAGTGAAGATGGTTACCTATATGGGGCTGTATATTCATCTATTTGCATTTGAATGGACCACCTTTTCAGTAATTCTTAATAGCAGTAATAGGTCATGCTGGGAGATGTGGCAAAATCTCTTTATAGCCTGGTGTTTATACAGCAATTGTTTGATGCTTCTGTTTTTTTAACCTACCATGATGTCTAAAACTACTCCTGTCTGTTTCCAGTTCACAGCATGCAGAGTTTTTGAGTGAAGGGTAAATAGGCTATAGCAGTGACTTTTCTCAAGTGTCCTAATGTCACATCCCATGGAATGAAGCTTCCTGTCAGACTCAGGGAAAGAGAGAAGTCCTAAAACAAGGAACCTGTACTGATATTATAATCCAACCCCTGTTGAAATGTGAAAATAAACATTGCAAGCTAATTATAAAAAAAACAAAGCTACATACTGGTATGGAAGATGGAATACTCCTCTTAGATTCCGTAAATATGTTACCTTTGACAATCTCAGTATGGGTAAAGCATGCGCTGCAGATAAGCCAAGCCGAATCACACTCACCTGGGCTGCAGGCGAGCAGAATGGCTCATTTGTAGAGCTGTGACCTCTTGTCAGGTCTTTGCCCCTGTGTGTGATAAAGCGATAAAGTGAGCTACTGCCTGAGTAGCAAGCCGAGGCTTCTGTACATCTCCCTGCCTTTTTGCATCAGTGAAGGTCAGATAGCAGATAAACAGTAACTGCTCCCCTGGCATGTTTGAAGGTTTATTCTCAACCGGCAGGAGCTAACATGAACATTAAAAGATCACCCTCAGCATTTCTTATGCGATGGTTTGCTGCACTACAAGATTGCATTAAAAACAAAGCAGTGTATTCTGGGTTAAACCATGGCCTTCTTTAACAGTTAAGGCAACCCAGCAGCTTTGGCATACAGTGTACCATCCCTAAATGTTTGAATTTTTCTCCCTTTAATCATGCACAGTGTGAAACTTTTATTCATTTGTATCTCACAAGTTAGACATAAAATGTGCATTATGACTGTGTTTTATGTGCCTAGTGAGTTATTCCACACAACAGTATTAATTGGGACTTTGAACTGTTTCAGAAAAGAGATATGCTCATAGAAGCAGAATGCCATTTTTCGATTAAATTTACACGCGACAACATATTCAAAGGCGTAACACAAGACCACTAACGACTGTGAGTGAACAACCTTTAAATCAATGGAGAGACAAATGACTCAATCATGCATACCAGTCTGATTTGTCACTGTGATACTGGGAGGTGTAGAGTGGGAATAAAGAGCTGCTCCAGCACTTTTCTTTGGCTGCTATTGGCGCTTGCTAAATTCTCACACAACCTGCAAGGACTCAGGGCCTGGAACAGCAGCAGTCTCACAGACAGGCACCTGCATAGCTGAGATTTAGTGCTAATCAGCCCAGGTGTGGCCTGTTGACTTCATTAGGCCCATTATAAACATGGAGTTTTTGGTGTCAAAGTCTTTGTTAAAAGCATTTATCCTGAACAGAACCTCACAAGAGGCACCAAATACTGGAAAAATGTATTTTCAAGCTGGTTTTCAGATGGCTCTGTGGACAACGTGACCAACACTTCTTGTTTAAAAATACAGGAATGGAGATGGGATAAAAGCTCAAAGCTTAGTTTAAATTTAAAAAAATGGAAAAGGATAAATTGTTCAAAGAAGGACTAAAATGTATATTTTATCCCACCCCCAAGGTGTAAATCAGACCCTTCCATAGTTCTGTGCTATTCTGATACCGCTTGTCACCCACATCTCATTTTTATCACGCTGTAGGTGTTGCCGATCAATTTAGCATTTAACCAATTATCCAATGCCTTTCTAGCTACACACACACATTTTCATGCTTTTAACCCTGTGCACACTGCTCTGTTTTTGGATGTTTTTGCCTCCCCTCAGTTTTAAGCAGAATGCTCATGATCTGAAACAGCTATCCACACATGCCATATATTATTTTATTTAGAACTAACTTGTTTAATGGAAAATGCCATAAGCAGCCCTGTCAATGACATGAGAAACTTTATTGCCCTTTTAAATAAAGTGTTAAATATGTGCTTGTTGAAGAAAATGTCACTGGCTACATCTTCATTGCATAGTCCTTCATTGCAGAGTCCTGTTGTTTGCTCACATCTGAGTAAACACCATGTCTTACCCCTGTGTCTGATACACAGCAAAAGGTACATAAAATGGTTCTACATCCTGCCATGACCAAGATATTATACAGAGATGAATTGGAGTTATTTTAGAAGTAAATGAGAAAACCACTCGTGTTGATAAAATGTAGGCAGACTTTGTAACACTATTGTGTATTTTATTTTTACTGATGATGTATGGATATATCTTTCAATTCATTGGTGAAAATTAAACTAAGGTTGCATCAACACTAATATGATGTCATTGAGAATTATCTTGTTATTTACAGTGGTTCCACATACCGTATATGCGCAGTTCATTATGCTCAATTCTATTAGTATGCTCAAGTCAGTATTTGCTCATACAGTATCAACTGATTTTTGAATTTTGAATTTAACCATAGTGGTGAGTATCTCAGTCTGTCTTAGAGTATTTGTGTATTTGAAGCCAAGTTACGTTGCACAGTTTGGGCCATGTTACCACAACCATACAAATAATTATAATGGCAAACCTATTTTTGCAAGTATTTCTTTATTGACTTATAAGTAGATATGTGAGTAGCTAGGAGGTTTTGTGAAAATACATTTTCTTATCTTAAAAAAATAGATTGATTCCCACAGAAAACGTTCCAGCCTTTTCTTGGCTGACTTTCTCAACAGAGCACTCCCCCTACAGTACTAAGCAGTGTTAGTCATTTTCTTTGTCATGACCTCTGCCACTGTGTATGTTGAAGGGACCTGTATCCTATGTACCAGGTCCCTGACATTTTCTGTACGTGCTTCCCAGCTTTCTCCCAGAGTTCAGTGGTCCCACAGTCACAGCCAGACAGCAGATGAACAGTGACAGCTCTCTGGTCAGGATAAATGTTTACCCCTGATACTCCAGGCCTGACTGTGAGATGAAAGCTAATCTTCAGTGCTTCCTCTTCCGTGGCGACTTCCACTCAGAGGCCAGACAAAAAGGAGGAGTGCAACCCTGTGCTTTGTGTTAATCTGGTGCAGCGCACAGTGCAGTACAGTGCAGCACAGACCAGCTAGTAGAATGTGTTAATGTATCCAGATCCACAGTGCTGTACAAACCAGCAAAAAGCAAATGTTAATGTGTCCAGATTCACAGTGCTGTACAGACCATTATGTTACATTATATTATTAGCATTTAGCAGACATTCTTATCCAGAGTCACTTACATACGTGGCAGTTTTTTACATGTTACCCATTTATACAGCTGGATATCTACTGAGGCAATTCTGGGTCAAGTACCTTGCCCAAGGGTATAGCAGCAGTGCCCCAGCAGGGAATCAAACTGGCAACCTTTCTGTTACGAGTCCTGCTCCTTACCACTGTGCTACACCGCTGATCAGCCAGAAGTTTGCATGAATGTATCCAGGTCCACAGTGCTCAATAGGCAGCCCAGTGGTATTAGTTTAATGGCCTCAGTTCCTTCTCCAAAGTCACCTCATTTAATGTTTGCATACATTGTTAAAGTTTGGTTTGTTTGATCTGAATGTTTGTTTTGTCCTAATGAGTCATCCATCAGCACAATACTAATTAGACCTATGTCAGTAGATTGTTATTTCACCCCAAGATGAAAATAAGATATGCAGTGGCCCAGTGGTTCATTACACATTTTTGTTGTAATTATACTCTGGAGACAAATTAGAAGTAAAATTCTCTGCTATGAATCAACAGAAGTATGTTTTACATTTTCATATTTTCATATTCAAAACTTGCATCTTAAAAAGCCTTTCTCTATCTTGGAGCATTTGTATTCTTAACAGAACTTTTTTTTTTTTTTTGGGGGTCTTTAAAATTGTGACTCACCAAATTTGCAATGTGTAGAGGATTATCTTGTTACAGACCTTTAAACCATCTCTTCTGTCTCTTGCCTCTCTGCACAGACTGCACGAAAGCTTCGGTTTTTATGTTTGTTAATTCTTTATCTGCAAAAGTAAACAAGGAAAATGTAAGAATAAAAGGAATGAAGGAACAACCAGGCTGACACCTCTGGAGAGGAGAAAAATGTAACACTCTTAATAATTAATCCTTTTCACAGCTAACAACATCAAACATGCTGGCAGTTTGCCACTGTGCCACCATTATCCTCCGGTCACCCTTAACACCAGAGACTGATGTCACTAATGCACAAGCAAATTGCTGATATGGCAAAGCCTCTTCTAACCATCTTATGTATGGAGTATAAATGTGCGCATGGATGATGAAAAATTAAGAAACTTAGGTCCTATGTAGGTGGCATAAGGGCACCTTTGTTATGACCATGGTCGTTGTATTTTGTTTATTTATTTGTTTTTTTCCCCCAATGTATTTTATTTTCTTTCCGGCTGTGTGCTTTGCAAATGCAGATGCAATGCACAAGCAATGTTATCAATAAGGCATGTCTGAATCGGTTTGAATATAGACAGGCATAAGCAGCAACTGGTCTGGGCATAACACTGAGCGAACAGAAAAAACCCTCCCCTAGACAGCGGCGACTGATGCTTTGAAGGTTCCACTTGTGACAATTAGCGAGAGTGGATCATGGCATCAGCAAGTCACGATTAGAGATATTAATCCCACTGTTTGAAGACAGTAAAGTGGAAGACAGTAAAGCGCCTCAGTCCTGTGGAGGATGGGTTAGAGATGGCGACACGTGTTCTCACCTCTCACACCATCTCCCATTTTTTATCTTTGTCCAGATATTGATCTTGTCTGATCTAGAACAGAGACTGCTGTGGTACCCATAGCAGAGGCAATAAAACTTCTATTGGCAATACAGTCCCTGGTGACTGTGGATGTCAATGCATTTTGAGTGGTTGACCACTTAAAGAGATTGTCAGGACACTAACTTGGAAAAAAAGCATCAAACATCAAAGCAGAAGAACACTTTGGATGTTACATTTAAAGAAATGATTTATTTAGGATGAGCAGCTGTTGTGCAATTTTGAGACTGGAAATGAACCTAAATGTTTGAAATTTCAATTCCCAACAGTGTCAGCATTAGTGTGTAAAGACATAGTTCAGACTTCCAGCTTAATATGAAAAACAAACCTTCCAACGGTGTAGCTGTCAACAGGTGGCAAAAATACACTCCCCCAAATCCAAAAAAAAATCTTTTATGATGAAACCTCAACTAATTACCATGCTCAGGCAAGTGGTACACATCTGCGATTGTAGTTTGTCTCCCAGCCTCACTTGGCAAACAACACATTCTGAAATTCTCCATCAACATCCATGAAAGGCATTAACTGCTACTCACTTCAGTGCATCCCACGGATGAACAGCAGGCTGCCTTGGAAGTGTCAAATAAGATTTGCTTTAAACCTCCCTCTCATATCTTGTGTCTTATCTAAGAATGTTAACTTTCTCAGCAGGGTCTATTGTGAAAAAATGCATGCTATGGGTCTGTGTTTTGTTGGGTAATGATTTTGCTCAATATGTCTAAAAAAATGGATCAACTTTGTTGGGTGGTGGGCTACGTAACCAATGGCAGTTTTCCCCAGAGCACCTACCCACTCACATGCTCAAGCACAACGACTAGGTACACATCAAACATTTATGTTGCATTTTCAGTATTTATAGCATCATGTGACAGTGTGTGAAACCCATAAATGACTAAAACAATGTTTATCATATCAATTATGTCATCTATAGGGTTCATAACATCACAAATAGTGTTTTGGAGATGGGCAGATGGAAAAGGAGATTTCATGTACCTTACGAATAAACTGGAAAAACAGCCCCGAAAAACCTAGATGAAAAGTAGCAGCTTGCTCAATTCTGTGAAATATCTGCAAACTGTGGACTCGCTGCAGCATATGTGGGTTTTCTAGACTATTATCCTCTGGGGAAATTGGGAATTGAGGCAATACTAACTATAATGAAACGATAATACAATGTAATCTAGAATAACATTGTATTCATGTGCTTATTAACAAAAAATTTCAGATAATTATTTTTATTGCCTTCAAGTTGAAGAAGAATAGAAACCATCCATGCTAATTTGCTGGCATTCGTCCACATTTACGAGATTTGATGTTCACAAATCGTTGCGCTGTGACAAGACAACTGCTTTCAAAGATTGCATTTATGAAGCATTTGAACTGTGAAAAAAGTCATCACTACCATTATTTTTCAGCACTTCATGTTGTAAAAATCAACTGAGATCTACTTGTAGTAAATGGTCTTACTGTCACCTGAGATTCAGTGTAGGAAGATTCATAAATAACTCCCATTGCCTCCTCTGAAACATCAGATTTTAAAGTCCTAAAACTGATTTTAGCAGGTTTCCTAGGAGAACTCCTCAGACACTTGATGAATATGGGCCCTGGCGTATGTTTTGAATGCCTGCTGAAATCTATGTGCACAGCTCTAGAAGGTTACAAATGCTGCTTGAAACATCTGCTTTACTGGTTGCTTTCGCCAATGAGAGAACTATATCCTTGCAAGAGTTACTGTTACTGAAATTGTTGTCATGGTGCAGTATCATTAAGATAAAATTGTGCCAATTGTGTTAATTCTATTTTCAAAAAAAAAACTACTGAGTAACCACACACATATGGTCATGAGTCTTTTTTTATGTCTTGTTTGTGTAGTTGTTCCATATAATTCACACTCTCTCATGTATTAGTGCTTATATAAGGCCATGACTATAAAAATGGTCATGCAATAGATAAGAATTTGGACACTTTAATACTGTCTTGATAAAATGAGACAAAAAACAATTTCCTGTGCAGTATGTAACATACAACAAATCTAAGGCGATATATTTATCAACAGAGGATAATGTAATGGTCAGGATGTAAAGGTAGCATTGTGCAGTACAAGGAATATTTTTTAACAGGGGTACCGTTTTGTTTCATGAGTTGCTAGCTTACTATACCACATATATTGTTATCTTTTGATGGAATAAACATTGTTCAGTAAATTTAAATTGCAGACAAGTACTGCACATTTCTTCATAAAATGCCTAGTAATTATCTGCCATATACAGTCAACATTTTTTCATATTTTGACAGCTTCAGGTACTGCATTGATCATATTCATCTTAAACATATAGACTGAAGTAAGCCTGGTTTGACATAAAGCCAGATTAATTGATGTAAGCCTTAATTCCTGCATTCCCTCATATGATAACTGTATTTCTAGAATTAACCCAACACCCCTCCCCAAGAACTCAGTGGTACCCCTGAGATTAATTATACTTGAAATATATTTTCATCCATAGCAGTACCTTTCCCGAGTATTTTGTCCAATATTTCATGTGGGTAAATGATTATAAAAATAGATTTATCCACAATGAATCCTTGAAAATTTCAGAATTTATCATGTACCTTCCTTCTGACCATAACACCCCTGTTTTTATGGCCTAAATACCATTTGATATCCAGGTGTGTACCCCCAGGCAAGATCCAATGCCAGCTTATTTTACAAGCAACAATAAAAGATTTAGGTGTGATTTACCTCAAACAAAACATCCACTGGGCTTCAGAAAGATACACAGCGTGAACGGCATCACAAGCAGCAAAGGCACATTAAATAGATGAGTTCTTTATGGCTTTGAATACATTAGCACAGTGCTAATAGTGTCATTAACACAATTGGAACCCAGCCACCTTGTTATTTGGGCAATGACTTCCAGCACGTGATTTGTATGAGAATGTAAAGCCACAATTTTGTGAACTTCACCCGCTTTTCACTTCTTTTACAGTTTTATACTGCCTCTTCTCATTATAAAACAGTATCCAAGAGGGGGGCCTACTACATGTAACATGCAGGAACAAAAGTCAAAGAAAATGATCAAAAAATATGTAGTGTACAAGTATTTTTAAGTACGGCAAAAAATGCATACACACACATTTTTTTGTTAAGTAGACACTCATGTCGAGTCAACACCATTAAATGCAGTTCAGGTCAGCAGTTTGTGTGTGAGCTGCTGACATACACTGTGAGGATTTACATGGAAAAAGGCATACAAATTTTTTATTTTCTGATTTTATGCAAAGAGACACATTCCTCATTAATATACCGATTCAATACAGACAATTTTAAATTGAAATTCAAATTGAAATTGTTATGAATTTGATATTTTTTCTGCTTCCTTTTATGTTAATATGAGGGACACATTTATTCACACCTTTTATGTAATCCATTCTTTTGATTTTTACACATCTGTTAGCACACAGGCAGCCAACAGCAAATGGCTGTGACTGGCTCAGAAACTCACAGATAAAGTAGATTAAATTGGTTGATTGCTGGAGTTTGTTTCCTGGACTTCACAAGGTTATTCTAAGGACAATAAACAGAAGTTGCAGCCCGTGAATTATGGTCTAAATAGTGCCTCTAAAGAGATTTCAGAAGCGATTTCTGTTCACCTTAGAGGCTGCAATAAATCAAGTCTTTTTTAAATCTAGATTCTTGTTTAATAGTGTCATTTGATTGACATTTTGACAATGGCAGGTGTTGAGCATGAGCTCAAAAGTGTTATAGAAGTCTTTTGTAAAATAATTGTGAGCTTTGTGTTCTCTGACATGCTTCAGTTAGGATTTTTGTGCTCCTTTAATTCCAAGAAACCGGTGTTCATCTCAGAGATTGAATGAATTTGCATATTGCACTCTCATGTCTGTGATGGATGATAATGGCTGTGGAGGAGCCTTAAGGAAATTGGATTACTATCATCACCAGTCAGTACCCACAGCTTGCAACATTGGGGACAGAAAGAGAAAGTAAGGTCTGGCTGTGTATAAATCAGTTGCTAAATACAGGAAATTAAATTGTCATGTGTTAGCTATACATGTCTGAACAAACCCCCTTGGAGTAGAAACAAAAAGCATTGACTCTTTTTGTCTGAAAGGCAGTGACAACCAAGTTTAATTATTACATAATTATACAAACAGTACAATTAATCCGGTGAAGTGACTACAAAAGCAAATTGACTACATGCAGTACGTTTAATTTATTTATATCCATACATTGCACATGTATATTGTAGCAGATTTGTACATTATATATAGTATATTGTGGCGGGGGAGTTGGGAGGAATTCCCCTACATGAGTGGATAGAGTAAAACACAGAAAAAGACCACGCTGTAAAAATACCATAGTATACCATAGTTGTAAAAAGTATCATAGGTTTATTACAGACAATTTACAGACATCAGACTTTCTAACAATTCTTGTGTGTGGGATGGACTGCCAGAGTTTATGGCTGGCAAGTCTGGGTCAGGGATTGCCAGCCATAAACAGGTCACACATATAAGATGCAGTGCAACCAGAACCACTCTCTCTCGCAAGCTGTTTCTGTCAAATGGTACCAGTGATGGGCAGATGTCAGCTCCAGTCTTTTAATCAGAAGGCTTGATTGTTCTTCCACAAAAGGCCCCTCATCCCTCCAGGTAAGTCAAGCTGTCGATTAATGTGAGGATACTTGGGCAGCTATCTGGCTTTCCCTGGTGCCCCACCTTGTCGTGTGGTCAACTGTGATAATATAGGTATATAATATTAAACATTAATATAAATCATGCTTTTTTTCTTGTAAACAAAATGTGTGATAGTGTACATTTCCTCATTTCACATTTTGTGTACCTGGAACATATGCTATAATATGCAGATCTATTCTTATAGTGGCCTCCATATGTGTGCCTACCCTTGATAAATATCAGATGTGACAAAAATATGATTCATCAGAAAAGCAGGTACACCATCTTTAAAAGAAAACACATCAAATTATGATTTTAACAGACTGCATAGAATAGCAGCATACTTTAAAAAAATGTGCATTTGTTCACCTGCTCAGGCCTTTGTTATAAGGCAGTTGAATTTAGAGGTTCATACTCTACCAACAGACTTTTGGAGCCATGATTACAATGTAGGAGAGAAACTAAGCAAAACAGTTACTTAGTTTACTTTATTATCATTAAGGGCTGACCTATAACAGCTAACAAGGGAAATTGTAATTTTATGAGTTTTCATGAAAGTTCACTCTTCTGCTAGAAAAGCTATTTCCCAAATTGGTAACCAGTGCAGGAGGTAATAAATAACAAGAGGTCATGATTCTGGATTACAACTACATTAGAAGCATTATAATAAGCAGGAAAACTGTTTTCTAAATTCTAAAATCTTACATAGTTCCCTGCATTTAATCTATGCTGAGCATAGAATATGCTGTGTTGATCTCGGATCAAACTAATAACGTATGGGAAAAATGTGCACTAAAATGTAATCTGTGAATACATTGCCCATTAAAGCAGTAGCATCAAAGGAATATGGTAATTAGACAGAAGATAAGATTAATTAGATAATTAAACATGTGTTTCCGATTTTCACACTGAACAATTCTGCTGGAGTCAGCAGCTTATTCCTAATATGTGGTTGACAGTGCTTGTTCTTAGTTTGCAGAGACTTCATCTCCTCAAGACTGAATGGAAACTACCAGAAGTGTGTTGAGACAACGATGAAGTAATCTAATAGAGGGAATGAACAAATATAATGGCATTGATACAGATTCATATACAATAAAGTAAAATGGGAAATGAGATCCATGTTTTTCTTCTCCAATCCACCAAAATAAATGCAGAGAGAGAAAATAGTATTGAAACAATATTTGGAGGCTGATAACACTTGTCATACAATTAAAAATTCTGCAAAGCAGTTGTCAAATACATTCCCTAAGGTAGAATTCCGTATACATATTATCATCATATATATACATATCACATATTTTTCCTTTGAGTAATGAATTTAAGATGCTATTACATCTTTGAGTCTTACATTTTTTAGGTGAATTTCAGTAACTTGTGATATGCAAGGTTATGAAAGGTTACACCATCTTTCATCATATTTTTAAAAATATAATCATGCGGTGGGACTTGTACTTCTATATTACAGTAATCATGTCATTCCTTCTCTATTTCCATATTTCACCAATTCTGTTTGTAATGTCTCGTCTCACTTTGAGATTCAAGGCATGCTCAAAACCAATGGAGAACTCTTACACTGAGTGAGTGAGTTCCCATGTAAACCTAAAACTCAAAAGAGAGCTCTGATTTTTGAATCTTCAAATTCTGTAACCATTGTGAACCTTTAGCTTTTGATGGAAATGAATGGACAAAGCTAGTTCCATTCAAAAGGTGCTTCACCATTTCAATGCTTGGCACTGTCCCTCGGGCTGGGAATGCTGCCATTTCTCCTTCCCTCTGCAGTAGTGATACCTTGACATGTATAATGACACAGTAAGGCACAAAGGAGCATCCTATGTTCAATCGGGTCCCATTTCGATAAAGTCCACACTGAAAGTAGAACATGTTCTTTTTTACTTGCTGACTGCAAGATTTCTTCCAGTCTATTTAATGGCCTGCTCTGAATGTTAAACTGGACTGCAGTTTTTACCCATTAAAAAAGCATTTGCTTCCCAAGATCAGTCTTGTTCAATGATCTGGACCAGGGACCAGCCTTGATGAAGCTTTGTGTGGTTTATGTCCTCGTGTGATGCAAGGTGCACTTTTTTCACCAGCAAAGATAGCCTTTCATTTGATGAAAGCATGCCATCTTGAAGAGACTGGCATCCAGAGATTTCCTTGAAACCCGAGGAAAGTCTGTGGTTGGATGTACAAAGCATTTTAATTAGTCTTGTGTTAATTAGCCTTTGAATTTCTAACTCAGCATTGGTTTGTTTTCAAATACTTGTTGACTTTTACAAGGAAACATGACTTTAAATAATCAAGTATGATTGATCTCAATCACTCAGCAATAATCTCTAACCCCCTGTCTGGAAACATGTATATGTATTATAGCACAATGGCTGTCAGTTCAGTTGTGTTGTTGGTTGCCAGCGGTGATGGCTATGTCCAGTCGTTTGGTTGGTACTGTGGGGCCTCAGGCTGGGAAATGTCAGCATGTTGCTATACAAAATCCATTAAATCCAGTAGCGGAGCAAGTTGAATAAGAATTTTTATAAAATCTATAGCCCCTATCATTATTCAATTAGGAAACCGCACCGGTACCATTCATGGTACAAATCATTTGACATTTTAAGAGTGAAATGTTCAGTAAACTTTGGTATTTGACAGTTTGCGCTAATGACAATGCTGACGCTTTTTGTCCTTTACCAAAACTACTGTGTGAATTTTTGCAACCATAATAGTAACTGCTTGTTATGATCAGATGTGTTGTATAAATCTCTGCAAAAATTATGGTAAAATGCCTGAGATATTTGATGTTGTATTTCACCAGAGTGAATGGAAAGCTGGTTCCCAGTTAAACTATAACGCCATCCTGATATATTTCTGGTATTTTCACATTGCCTACAACCATGTCACATTCAAAGACACAGATCTTTTGTCTTGCCCATTCTTTGTGTGAATTGCACATGCGTACACACAGTCTTTAAGTACCTGCTTTAAATAGCATAATGTGAACATGTGTTGCTGTCATTGATTGAGCAGTCTATTTCATGGAAAGGGCAGGTGGACCTAATAAAGTGGCCACACACTGTATATTTCATTGTAATTCTACTCTGTTTATGAAGAGGCATAAGTACAATTCTTTCTCAAACTGTATTTGAAATAAATGTTGTTGTACAAAGGTAATGCAACAAGTAAAGTAATACATACCGGCATGTATAACATTAGTCCGTTCACCTTAGTGTCTAGTAGCGCCAGTTTCTTAAGGTTATGGCTTTATATCTGTGACACTTCCATCAGATTGACTGCACAATTTGCTAAAGCAAATGGTGCCCTGTTCTGCGTGTGCATACCTATGAACTGAAAAAGTGCTATTTCTATTCCAATTTAACAAAAGGCAGTGATTCAAAAGGGAGATTTTAGTGATTATGGCAAATTACTATGAATTAAATGCAATTTTCTCTATATGAGAGTCTTTCCAAAGCAGCGGTTTCCCCTCGAACAGAACACCAGGGGACAGAAAGATGAACTCTGTTGTAACATGTTGGAAATGCACAATAACATTGTAGTTTTACTGGATGGAGAAAAGAGAAATATAAAAGCAAGGAAAATCACAGCACTGAGCTGCACATTTTCTATTCACTTTCAAATACATCCATTTACACAGAATCACTAATTGGGCTGAAAAAATGGACAGTCTTTTGAATAGGTGTTTTTTATATCTTTTTGTCCCCAAAATCTATGTCAGAATTATTCCATTCACAATTAGGGCCACGTTAGGTCATGACAGTTTCACTGACAGATGGGTCTGTTATCTGTTGGCAATAAAAGTAGTTCAGAGCCACTGGAACAGATTTTAATGCAATTTTAAAGAAAGCATGATAGTGGTATGCAGTAGCAGCACTGTTCACATTATGTTGTTAATAAGTAAAAACATATCTAAGTTTCCAATAACTTATTGTTATAGTTGTAACAATGTCAGTTCAATATCCACACCATTTTAAAAAAAAAAAAAAAAAAAAAAAACAAGACACAAGCGGCTGTGAAGGGTGCTAAATAACTTAAGGATAAGGCTTCTGTTTGACCAATGACATGCTGCAAAATAGCAAGCAACCAGCTTTTTATTTGTGGTGTTGCTTAGATAAAAATGTGTTTAATACCATTTCCATATGCTATATGTTGATTGGCCATTTTGTTCAACATCTGTGGTAAACTTTTCAAGAGAACCCTCCAAAGAACAAATTACTTAAAGTTTCACTTCAGTCATTAAGCAGCCTAGGAAGTGATGTTGTTGAAGTCTTACATGTAATTTTTAAAATTACAAATATGCAAACTTCAATGGCTCATAACAACCATCTTTCTTTAACATACCATGTATGTCAAATCCCAATCCAGTTGGTCTGTCATTGTCATTGTAGGGATAATTAGCATATTATGTGTAAATGCCACTATTTTAATTTTAAGTGGAGCAATCAACGAACAAATTAATAGTCCCGCATCAATCATCCAATCTATGAGGAGTAGTAATCACAAATGGCAGGTTGGACCTTGTGAGTTTATATACGGATATATAAGGATATAAAATTTACTTTGAGCATATGTTCCATGCGTCCTTACAATCTTGCCAAGTGTTATTCCATTAATGCTGTACATTGACATTGACATATTGTATGTATGTATGTATGTATGATTTGTGTTTATGCGTAACTGTGTATATTCAATTTGCAGCGTAATTGCAGTATGGTGTATCTGCAATTATGCTGCAAAATAGCAAGCAACCATGTAAATCATGAGGCATGTCAGAGTAAAAGAGCAACTAACAACAAACTTGTAACTGACCAGTTAGAAACCAAAGCAAAACGCTATTGGCACAAGATGTCAGCCAATCAAATAATGGCATCAACAACCCACATAATGGTTAGAATAAATCCTCAGTGTGTGATTCGAATAAAGATTTATTTATCTGGCTAATAAAGAGAACCTACATAACTGTAATTTATGTATATATTCAATCTGGCATTCCCTTGCACAGCACTTAAGGTACAAGGAAGCATGCACACATAAAAAATAATGTGATTGCTATATGGTGCAAAAACTAATTACAACATATTTTCTATTAAGAAGTAACAGTAATTGTAATGATGGACTATGAGCTTTACTTCTGGCCACTAATATTTCTCAGAAAAAAGATGGAATAAACAAGCAAGTTCATATATGGAACTATGGAAAGCTATAAATGACCAAAATGTGCAGTTATCCACCAGTTTCAATGCAAAGCTACTTAAAACAGCAATCATTTGAAAGCATTTCCTTGCTCTGTAAAAATGTCTAGGTAAACAATTGCTGCTGACTTTGTATTAATAACAATGGTAATTACCGTGGCCATTGTCATTTTCATCAGTGAGAGCTCCCACAAACCATGATGGATCATAACATGCAGTAAATTAACAAAAGTGAGGGCTGACATGTTGGGGCAGGCATGATTATGTGACAACACACTGTTATGCTATTCAGTATGATTGCATACTGTTCCTCTCTGACTGTCTTGCACTCTCCCACTGATGAAATTTAAATCAAGAAGCTGACATTTATTTTTGCCACTCTGACACTCCTTGAGTTTTTATGCTCTCTCTCTCTCTGTCTCTCTCTCTGTCTTTCTACACTTCTCTCTTCTTATTCCATAAATTCTTATGAGAATCAATATCTGCAGCATGTTTACTGCTTCACATATGAGTTGCTCTTGTCTAAGACACAGATTATGAATGCTAATGGGTAAGGAGCATTTTTCTTAGCATGGGTGTAGCCAAACAGGCATCATTTATTATGCCTTTCCTGATTTCCCATTTTCCTCCATTTGGTTCCTGCAGACCTTTAATACCTTATTAGAGAGCAAACAAACTGTAATGACAGCATTATTAATGGGACTGCACGTGTATTCCCTTCCGACTCTGCTCCAAATGATGTATGCAGTCCAAAGTTTAGTGATAAGTTTTTTGAGAACTTTCTATTTGGCAGTATAGTTTTTTTGGAAATTGAAATTCTGTTGCACTCTTCCCTACAAATGCTTAAATCACAGAACGTTGAAATGCACTCGGCTGGAGGCTCACTCTATTCGTGGAGTTATTCAAATCTTCATTTTACAATGGAAAAGTGCAAAATAACACAAAATTGTTTCTGACCAGCCATGTCAATTCCAAAATAATCCCATGTACTCATTTGATTGCATATGAAAGTAAATGGACCCCAGCAATCCAGAAGTAAAGTAGAGGTTATACAATGCAAAAAATGAAGGCTAAATGGCACATTACTGAAAAAATGTTCATTCATATCCAGCCATATAATGGCATCCCAGCTGCTGCAGGCAAGTACTGGCAATAGAAATGTTAAATCTGTCAAGGGATCATTGCCTTCATCACCTGTACTTTTTTAGATTAGTTGCACGGAACTGAATGCCATTATATTGCTGGATACAAAGAAAACATCATCAGATCCACTTAAAATTTGTCCTTCATTTTGGATCATACCCAAAAGGTCAGATAATGTGATGCAAAAGAATATCTGCAACAGAGCTCATGCACCTCTGCTTGATTTACATTGTAAGTTGTAATGGGTGCAGCGAATTCTGCTGTTCAGTGTTTTGTACCACAGACATTGACACAACTGTCCAAGTATGACAGTGACACAGTGCAAATATTTGCTCAGCTGAAGACCGCCTCAGATGTGACACGTAAGTTTCTATTCTGTCATACAGAGCCTCCTCTCTGGTGTTAGTACAAAAGTAGCAATGAAGGGGGTGGTGTGTGGGGGGGCTACCAGCAGGAACAGTTTATGAGTTGTATGTAGGAGGGCATTAATACTGTGAGTAACCATTCATAATAGGGTTCATTTGAAAAAAAGCCGGCAGGGAACACAAAATGACATCCAAAATCCCAAACAATGTTGTCTTGTGGGAGGGGGACTGGGTAAATAAATGAATATTTTAAAAAGTCAATAAATACGTGAATAAAGCTGTGACAACCACTTCACTGTGTGCAGTGTGCTACAACTGTAGCTTTGGAGTTTGATCACCCTCATACTGAGGGTATTTCAAAACACACACACACACACACACACACACACACACACACACACACACACACACACACAAAGGAAAGAAAAAATGTGGTTTGCATTTTCTGAAAGGAGGTTTCTCTAAAAAAATGTAAAAAAAAAAAAAAACAGCACAAAGAGACTCCCATTATTTTCTATGCCCCATTCTCACAAAGCTCCTCTGCTGTGTTGCAGTGCAGTCTTCAGCTCAAGATTCCTTCCACAGCACAAAGAGAATCTCATTCCTGGGGCAAATGCATCAAATCAAAAAGAACCTTTTTTGTGTCCTGTTTATATATTTCCCTACTGAGCTTCTCTCCCAGGGCAAGAGCAGCAGGCCTCTGAGTCGGTGGTCTAATAAGTATTCACTGGACCGCTGCTGTTGCCTACTGGAGACAGATCAATGGCCCTCTAATGGACCTGATTACAAGCTTGTACGTTTCTCCGCAAACTGCATCGGCCCACCTGCATATGTAACAAACTGAACCTGTTCCATGGAAGTAACTAAGGTGAGGAAAAGCTAGGCTCCCAGCAGGGGCCCCTTTCTGACCATACCTGCTATCCCTTCTTTTCAGTGCAGCTTTGAGTCAATATTAGTTTCATACCTCAAAGAAGAATGCTGCCAAAGAAAATACCACTTCTAAAGGAATGTAAATGTGCAGTTACCAGACTACAGAAAAGATATTTAAAGGACAGTCTTACAATACATGTTTTACACTTTCATATTCTGTACGTTTTTCTGAATATATTATTGTTCACTCTTGAAGACCTCTCTCACTCCAGAGGGTTGTTTGTGACTCTTTTGTGTCGTTTCTCACATGATGATCACATAATTCACACCAGTGGTTCTGGAGCAATTGATACCTTGGGCCATCAACCTTAAAATTCCAGATTAAATTCAGCTGTTTCACTCCAGGGAACCTATGTTTTTTTTGGCTTTTCCCTATCAGGGTAAACAGAGAAAAACCAAAATACAAAAATATGGCTGTGTCTGATAGACAGTGCAACAGTATGGTAAACACTTCAGAGATAGCTCCACAAATACAAGAACCAAAACCATCAAGTCAATAAATGTAATGACATTGTTTTTTTTGACGTGTGTGAGGGAATTCAGTGAGTTGCCCATTCGATAGGATGACAGTTATTTAATTTTTCAGCCCAAGGCAGGCAACTTAATCAATAAATGAAGTAAAAGATGCACGGACAGACATGAAGGTGACAGTAACTGAACAAAAGTGTTGATTTTGCTTTTCAGTTTGAAAAAAAAAAAATCAATATGGCTCATTACAACGTTAAAACCTCATCACTTTGAAATGGTAGAATTCAGGAAAGAATTCACTAACTACCATGGTTGACTGAACAATATGACTATTTCATACTATTCCCACTAGCATATGTTTTCTAGAGATAATATTATTGGTAGATGTGGTAGTGATAGCAGTAGTCGTGTTTGCAGATGCTATTATCCAGATTGATTAATAGGATGTCATACATTTCTAACATCATACCAAAAAAAAAAAAAACGCTAACAGCATAGGTACAGACCAACAAGAATTTCACTTATTACAATGAATAGGCATTCAAGTGGAAAAAAACAAGTGTCCAAATAAAAATATAATAAAAATAGTGCCTAGCAATTTCCTTGAGAGTGACAAAATTGGATCTTACTGTCTGAGTGGCGAACCTAGAGATTATCTTCAAGCAACAATACCTGAAATTCTAATTAAGCTGTAGTAGTCTGGTGCCACAGATAGTACCACTCACGAAAACAGAATGTTACCAGCAGAAATATTAGTAGTGAGTGATTTTGCATAAACATTGATCCCCAGGGCCCTTGTGTTGAATGAGAGATGACAGATGTCCTCTTGAGGTGACTTAGTAAGAAAGTACTAAGAAGTACAAAGTGAAACCGGTCAGAGTAATGCCTGACATCCCCATCCTTCCCAGAGTGGTCAGGGGGATCTGATCCATGCTGCACAGAGGTCAAGCAGAATCATTACAGACAGAAAGGGAAGCCTTAAAACAGAGCTGTCATTGCAGTGTCCAGCTCTAGATCTCTCACTGTGGTTGTCTGGAAAATGAAACCGGCCTATTTGTTTGAAGAAAACATATTCTAGTCTTTTGAAGAGAAAGGAGAGAAGAGACAAGGTGGTACTTTACAACAATAAAGGGGTCAGAATAGTTGAGATGCATGCCAAATAGTCTACAGGTGGTCCATGCTGCAGAGAGGTCAAGCAGAATTATGACAGACAGAACCATTGTTTTTACACTGCCTATCTCTTAAATACAATAAGTAGTGCTTCTGTATATGCTACAGATTTTTTATATTCATTTATTTTTTGTATTTTAAGGGGTTGAGTGGTATGTAACCCTGGCACAAAGAATATATTTATTTTCTCATAGTCTTCACCTACTTTGCGGAGAATGTACAAAAGAGCAAACACACAGATAGGCTCACACCCTGGCCATCCTGACACTGGTCACCCACTGTCAGGCTTTGGTAGATTGATAGATAAGCCATGCTATGTTTGTGGTCTGCCCATCCTCCCAAAATAGGGTGAGGAATTGAAGATATTTTCCACTTTCGTCTTCCACCTTTCTCTTATTTTGCACTTTCTCTCCTTTGCACTTCACACCAACAGTCCTGAGTGAGGATAGCATTGTCTCAGAAAGTGGTGACTCATTGTCATGGCATGGTGCTGCAGAGAGCATTAATTGCTGACTCAGAGCAGGTAGTTTGTCCCTCTGCTGTGAAGATAATTGGGCTGGAAGCTGCTGACAGAGCAGGGAGGAGGAGAGGCTGCGGGATGGGGCCGGAGACAAATGGGTTTCACCATGACAAAAGCACCATGAAACAGGTTGTTGCCATTAGACACATTCAACTACAACTGTAAACAGCAACCAACACTAAAAAGACTTTTTAGTCTTTTTTAGTCTTTTTTTTCTGCTTATGACCTGTTGTAAGTGAGATGGGGTTGAAAGCACGTTACTCCAGGTACACTTGGCTGCTTAGCACTCAATAAGGCCAGGAAAGGGCTATGCAATATTTGGCAGTACAACAAGTAAGTAGTGAAATGTCCTGAAAATAGAACTAAGTTTTATAATAAATATTAAACATGTACAGGGCTTGTGTCTCAGAACCCTACGGCCTGGGTTTGATCACAGCCATGCCATCGGCCTCAAATGACCTGGAACAAAACCTCGAACAATTTGGCTTCATTCTGCCAGGGTAGTAAAGTGCGTGTTGGCAGGATCCCCTCATCTCTCTGCTCTAGGAACACCTTGTGAGTCTTCAGGTGTCTGCATGCTGCTCTGGCTTGAGCGGAGCACTGCCTATCCTTCAATCGACACCCATTTCACTGTGATGCACTGTGCACTGCAGTGTGTGGGACCTCACTGCTCATATGCAACTGCAGAACCTTAGAACTACTCAGGAGTGATAAAATCGTATTTAGTACCCCACGTACAAACACACACTCTCCCTACCTATACATATACTGACACCGCTCACCCACTGTCTCTCACAGTTCACCCACTGGCCGTGACAGGGCGATAGATACCCAACTGCTAGTTCCATCATTTTTTCAGCTGGCAGCTTTATATTGTTTCTATATTCTTAATATGTGTGTCTGTGCTGTGTGCTGTGCTGTGAATGAGCAAGGACCAGTTAGCCTTAACCTACCACAATAAGACAGGCAAAATTTGAGGCCGGGGAGGTATGTAAGGAAATGTAGTTTTTTTGCATGGACGGAGGCCACCAACCTGCAGGTCAAATTGGCTGAGGGCAAAAGAGATATGGAGCCAACTGTCTGTTTTTTTCATGGCCCAGCCTAGGGGTCATACCACTTCATTTTATCTTTGTTATGCACATGCATTTACCCCGGGTTCTGACCATAACACCATTAACATGGGCTCGATAACATTTGCCATAATGAATGTTTAAGCTGAAGCATATTTCACCAGAATATAAGACACATGGTTGCACCATCAAAATAAAAAAGTTCTGGGAGCAAACAGTTTGCAGCCAATTCCTCGTTTGTTATACTCTATACAGCAAGAGGAAAATGGGATGTGCATAGGTTTTGTTTGTACTGCCCAAAATGAAACTGACTCATAAACCATAAAATTTTAAAAAATGGTTACAGGAAGCGGTCATTTGTTTTTTGTTTGTAAACATTTTTGTATAAATGGATAATATCTAAAACTGTAACCTATATGAGTCGGTCTGGATAAGATCTTCTGCTATATGACAATAATGTAATGTAACGTAAATGCCAGTTGGAGGATGTGTCTTTGTGGTCTTGGTCAAAACCTCCTCTCCTGCTGCTTGACAGCAATCATCCATAAATGCCATCCCTAAAGATTGCAACTCCCCCAGCTGTTCTTGCAGTCATTAGCTTGCCCTTTCATCCACTGTATTTTTTAAACATAATCCTTGGAAAATGCTACTCTGTGTACAGTCCTTTAAGGTACATTTGGTAAGTATAGTCTGTACTTGGCCCATACATTGCAATCGTAGTATTTCTCACCTTTGAGGGTGTCTTTTTCAGGAAATAATGCAATTCTTGGCTGTCCAAGATTTAATGTTGCATCAAGAACCCATGTCACCAGACCTAATGGTGGACCATGGGGAAGGGTGACTAATGTGTGGAGATGAGTCACTATCCTGTCTGGTCATAGATTTCTAGAAAACATCTTTTGTATGTAAGTTAATAGAGTCTGAAGATGCACACTGAGAAACAGCACTACCCACTGATTTATTTTGTTCTTTTCCCTTTTTTGTAGCAGCAGAGTTGCACATTTATTTTCTTGATGTATTAATGTAGTGAAAATTGGTATGTGTATGTTTAAATTGTGTTCTCACAAGAGGGGAGAGTTATGACATCAGGAGGAAGGTGCTTTGAGATTTGTCCCTTATCACAAGGCTTAGCAATTCATGTAAACCTTTTTCTTTCCACCCTGAGCCCATATTTTTTTGCATTTTGGGATATTTTATGATCCTCATTTGTATATAAAAAAACACATGCAAACTGTCTGGAATTGTCTTATGCATGTAGTAGACAGCTTGAGTACCAACCCCAGTCAAAAATATTTTTATTCATTTTTTATGTGAGCTCTGATCTTTACCAATGTGAAAGGCTAGGTATGAATTACTTCCACTTTTGAACCATATATATTCAGAGTGTCACCCACTGATGTGTAACAAAACCATTCAGCTGATCTGTTGCTTTGAACACAACATAAGGTAAAAACTCTCTCCTCTCTGTTCTCTAATGTCACAGTGCTTGTCAGACAGGGGATTAGAAGCAAAACCCTGCTCTGAATTTTCTTCTTCAATGGCAAAATACCAGGATCTTCTTTATCATCCTTTGCTGAATTTTACCATGAACAAGCAATTTAATTCTCGTGTGCTGGTAGTTATAAGAGAATCCCTGCCTAAAGGGCTCTGGTGCAGTATTTTACTGACAATAGAGCCATATCATTCTGTTGTTGTTGTTGTTGTCATGTTGTCTGTGATTTGAATTACATTTATTTTTGAACATTTTCTTTAATTTTTTTTTAATATTATGCAGTGAAACTAATATCACAAATTTTGCAATAGGACATTTGCTGAAGCAAAGGTGATGATGATTTCTTTAGCCATTTGTGCATCACTTTTAGGCATTGTATGCTTTGAAGGCATTGCAACTTGCTGCTGCAGCCTCAAACCAGCTTCACATATGTTGAGTGAATGTCCTTATGGAACAATACATCAGAGATGACAATTTTCTAACTTAAAGTCAGCTGGTAGGGAACAAACACTCCATTGGCATCAGGTGTTTACATTGGAAATGACTCTAAATACACCTCTCTGTTTTTTAGCCAAATTCACACCCACTCACTACATGTCTATTTTCTGCGGGAAAACCATCAGGACAGTAATACTTTATTCTTTACCCACACTGCTGCGTACATACATTTGGAAAATGTCATTTTAATATTTTACCCATGCGTGGCAACAAGGATGAGACATGCTCAGATTAAAGTGCTTCAGGATGAGGTCGTGATGAAGTATGTATCTTCAAGAGGATACCAAAACAACAAGCCTCTGGCTGAAGAGTTCTCTCATGCAGTAATGTGCTTTATTCAGCCCTGAAGGCCTTTGAGATGTAAAATGTGTGTTTGTGTGTGTGCGTGTGTGTGTGTGTGTGTGCTTATGCCTGCCTCACTTCAGGCTGCTTTGCTAATTTCACACACAGCATTATTATGATTTGCAGCCCATGGTAATGCACATGTGATTTCCATACCTGACACTAGATAAACAAGCATTACAAGATAAGAACAGTAGAAATAAAGCCAGCAGATTGAAACCTAAAAGCTGTACAGCAGTGAGTTATGAAGCGGCAGACATATTTATTAGCAATATAAGTGTATCTCGACAGCTTCTGCTGCCCTTAGCCGCGCCCTGCAGGCACACACACACAAAACTCTGGCTGCTCTGAGGCTGAGCACGTGAGCTGACAGCCATTAGCTCGGAGTCAACACCAGACTCCTGGCCCTCAGCGCTCGGAGATGATTTTGGCTGGTCCGGCCGTGTAGATAAGAGAAAGTGGAGGTGGTGGAGACTCACCAGCCGAGAGAGTGAGTCAGGTGGCAAGATGCCTGGAGACATGCATGGATTGTGGGGGGATGGGGGTGGGGTGGAGCCGGGGTGCTGGTTCTAGCTGTCATTTTCAATAGCACGCTCGACCTCATCATGCGCTGCTTCTCTGAGACACAGTGACAAGTGGCTCTGAGAGCTGAAAACATGAGAGGTCATTTTCACTGCCTTGTGTCCCCCCAGGTAACGTTAAATTTTCACATTGTGTGACTAGGCCAAAATTTTACATAAGGAGCTAAAAAATGAAAAGGATTAACGGGTGTTTGAGGATGTGAAATAACCTTGTTTTGCCTTATATTCTACAGGTAAAAGCAGGGCTATGGAAGAGCAGCTTTTCTTGAAGCACCCCACTCTTCGCCATTCAGATCTTTTTCCCAGCCCGTCATCTTTCTCTCTACCTGTTGAATCATTCAGCCAAAGTTCAAGGTCCATATCGGTCTTTAAATCCTCCAGTTCCCCCTCTCACAGTCTGTTCCATAGAGTGATTTGTCCCCTCTCATCAGTGGTTATCATTCCCAGCCATCACATATAAACCAGCTGGATATCGGGCAATATGTGTCACTGTCATTTTAAATTTAATCACCCATAAATCTGATGGAGAAGACCTTGTAATAGAAAATCTATTGGGTCTGGTGAGAAACAGTGACCTACTTCTTCAAAGACTGCACCGTTCAAGCCTTTACTGGGGTCCTGACCCAGGAGATGATACAAACAATAAGGATCAGACAGCTTCTACACCCATAAATCTTCACACCACATCTATTTAGCACACAGCCTCAGGGAACTAGCAAAGCTTTAAAAACAGAGGGATTAGATGGAGACAGAACATAGACCTGGAATGTTCCGATGAAGATTTTGAAAAAAGTTAAATCTCTCTTGATTCAGCATCCAATTCTTCTCCCACAGACAATCTCATATTTTTTGTCGTCTTTCTTTGCTCGAGTCTAGACATCTACTGTACAGCTCAACATCCCGAGCATAAATAATCAAACTCGAGCTAAACAGACAGCTTCCATTTAATCAGCGGCTCAGAAACTCATTTATTAGTTGCAGTAAAGAACCCTCAGCTCTTTGTCTCCAGCACCATTTTCAAGTGAATAGACCTGTTCACTGGCAATATGACTCATGGGAAGAAAAAATCACTTGTCTGATATCTACATCTGCTATTCATCTTCTCTCTAAGGCTTCAGAAGAATTCATGCGCTTGATCTCCCGGAAGAAAAAGGCTCATCCAAGATTTTCTGATCTTAAATTTCGGACTTTTCAACCTTCAGCTTGGCTTCATTGCAGTCGAATATTGCAGAATATTAATTTTTGATCTCTGCTGAATTTCTGATTTTATTCAAATCATAAATGCATTTGTAGAAGAGGAGAAGGAGTGGATTAGGGAGGCTCTCTAGAAAAACATTTTAAAAGTTCACTTCACTATTATATCTGCCAAAATAGTAAATATTTGAAGATAAATCCCAGGCAACGTGTTTATTAGGACTGGCAGTACTAAAACACCAATCAATGATTCTCACAAGGTCAGCCTCTAAATGTGTGGTGTACCCAAATGATGGCTTTCCCTGAATTTTAAATTCTCATAGGACCACTTCACAAGCCATTTAAAAATAACTAAAAAATGTAATGGCATTTGCAAGCCTACTACAGAAGGTCTTGATGGATGATGTGCCATGCTTCTTCCTATGGCATTAGAGGCTTAGATCGGGGGGCAAATGGATTCTGCACTCATTCCAACACTTTCAGATGTACAGCAGGCTGGAGGAGGGGCCTGCCCATTTCAAGCACAATTGATGGGGAGGTGTGACAGCTATGAGGAGAGGACAGCCCACAGATTGATCCTTTGGCACCTCTTTGCCGTAGACTAGAAGGTCACCTTCCCTCAAGCTGGTGCAACACGGGAGATTTTGTAGGAACCCGCAAAGCCAAACACATCATAGCATCATATTTCTTGTTTTGCTTCATGTTTTAATGTGTATTTGATTTAAGACTGTTCTCTGCAAGTAAACGAACCACAGTCAAGAGCAGGTGAATTTATGGTGTGTTGGTCCAACAGACTTAGCATGGGTGTGCGGCACGGATACGTTATATATCTATTTATTCTAGTCTCCTCATTAATCACATTGTTGCATCAAGGACATTTGGTTCACTCAGCTGACAAACTGAAGTTGAACAAAAATCAGATCATGGATCTTTTTTTTTGTAAATAGTGAAGGTTTTTTTTTTTCCACAATTACTGATCACGTCAATGAGAGGAGCAGAGAGACAAGTGGTTACTGTGATCTCTGAAAGATGAAGTTCAGACTTATTAATCAAAACGGGATTTATATATTACAGCACGGTAGGATAACACTTCTCTTTTGATAAACACATGCATAGAACAATTATTGGACGTCACCATCCACTTCAGAATAGTCAGGATAATGGAACTTCACCATTCATTGCCTTCTTCCTTATTTAAATGGCACCAAACATGGCTGCCAGTGATTTATTTGTGATTTACAGATATCATTTGATATATATTTCAGAGTTTAAAATGAATTCTCAGCATTTTATGTAAAAACTCTGTTTCTTTCACACTAGAACTGGCAGTGTTTGTGCATATTGTTCACTTCCAGAAACAGCTAAATTTAATAGATCAAAAATTGATTACATTTATTTTTTATATGTAAATATTGATTTTAAATATAAGCAATGGGACTGCACACATCTACTGACTAGATATTATTAACTACATCTAGCTTTACGACTGAGTCTCTGTGTTACATGCCTGAGGACTCCCTACTGTCCTTCTGCTGCACAATCATGTCACCACACACGCTTACACACACTCACCCATCACTTTGGAAAAACAGATAACAAGAGAATGGGGTTCTTGGCTTTTGAGTACACTGGCCAGCTGTGAACACCATTCAGAAAACAAATTTACAATAATAAAACAGAATGTCCTGCTCTGTCTCCTTTAGGATAACACACATTCTATCTCGGTTTAAGAATCACCAGAAGCCACATGCTGTCACTCCACCCACTGGATGGTATCTGTCAAAAAGGCGAGTCTTTTCCACCCCCAAGCCACTTCCCACATACACACACACAAGCACAGGGAGAATTAAGTACATTAAATTAAATTGTGTTTGTTATCAGGACTACTCCTGTGATCTGCAAACTCAATCACCACCATTGGGTTCTGCAAGGTCTGCTCAGGTAACCCACCTTCCTCCTCTGGCTGGCTTGCCTTGCATTAGCATTCCTTAGCTCTACTCATTTTTCACCTCCCCAGAGCCACACACGTTGCCAATAACTCAAATCACAAAATAAAGCAATACCCACCAAACTAAGTAACACAAGAGAAAATAGGGAGTGCAGGCATATCTCCCTATGCAAGGTCTCCCTGCACTGGTTTCCTGCCTAAATCACTCTCCTGCCTTTGATTCATCCTCAACAAATGCCTTGCCCTGCTAACCATCTACAGTTGTTAAATAAGAAGAAATAAAATAAAACTATAGTTTGACTCATATAAGTTATTTCATAGTATCTCCATGATGCTATGCTGTGGTTTCATTAGTGGTTACGAGGTAGAAAAAGTAAGCAGCAAAGTGAGAGGGCAGCTTTTCATTTGTTGAAAGCAACTTTCTTTTTCCTGCCTTATGTCCTAGGTGCAGTGGTAATTAGTCCGAGATATGAGAAACAATGCATTCAAATTTAATTTACCTTCTTATTGATCACTCTCCATGGAACACCATATTCCATGCTGTGCTGGAAGTGGGCCTAAGTTGATCATTATAAGCGAACTGTTTAATTCCTGCAAGCAAAGTTTTTTTTCCAATGTTAGGATAGGACAGATTCTTACTGAGAGTGAGGAGGAACAGGGAGAAAGATGGTCTAGTATAACTAGTTATATTTTGGTATTTTGGTGGATTCTCGTAAGCAGATAGCACTGCATACACACACACACACACACACACACACACACACACACAACAACCAACAATGTCATATCTTCACAGTGGCAAAGTAATTCAAACATTTAAAGTGAAGGCCAATGCATTAATGGCTTTGACAATTCTAGTGTTCACAAGCATTATCAAGAACATGAGGCACACACTCATATTGTGTCCCCTTAAATGCCTTTCAATTGCAACCAAACAGAATTGCATTTTGTGTTGTCATACAGCAATAAACGCTTAAGGCCTTGATAAACCTCCGCTAGCCCAAGCTCCAGACTGCAGTGTCATGGAGGTGGGCTGAAAGGGAACATCAGATGGATGTTAACCGTTCCTCTTTCTCCCCTCTGTCCCTGGACACTGTCCTTGAGGAGGATCTGGGACATCCAGGCTGTATATGGGCCTGGATCTTGGCATTCCCTCCCAGCCAATATAGAAATGGATATTAGACTAATGCATTAGTCCCATGCCTGCCACGGAATGTATTTATGGATATGATCTCCATCCACATCTCTGCTTGCATCAGCCTGCAATCCCTCATGTTGTCTTCTTTTCATTTTGTTGTGTTTTCTCTCCTCCCAGGTTTATTGTAGTCATGGAATAAAATGTACTAAGGATTTACATCAGGGCTTATGGTCCTTTTCCCAATCAAGCAGGGTTTGTGAATTTAACATCACTGTGCAATGACTAACTATATATTTATTTTATTTTGGTATATTGTTGTATAACACACAACAAAGCAATCTGCATTTTTATAGCTCTGTTTATAAGATGAAGTCGTGAATGAGACTGGTGGGATGTCATGTTGGGCATTTGGGTATTACAATTCAGGATACCGTTCATATGTCTTCGGGTACAAGTTATGCATGTGTGTGCCTGTTCCTGACTGAATGACGACTTCCTTTGTGTAGTACTAGTGTTTTTTATTCTTTAAAATATTCTTTTCGCATTTGCATTATATTTCAGAAAAATCTTGATATGACCCCATCAAATAAGTTATATAGTACAGCTGGGCCCCTTGGGTCATTTTTTTAATCATGAGTCACCAGCTGGCTATCCGAACTCCTGGCTATCAAACCTATTTCACCAATGTCCAAGAGCTTTAGAGATGCTGGTAGGATTCCTTGAGACCAGAAGCGGAGGGTATAGCAACTGGTTTATCAGTTAAAACAAGATGAAAACAAAGAGTTTTCATCTGGATGAAAGACGAAAACAAAGTGTGTTTCATTTCAAACTCACACACACACACACACACACACAAATACACACACACAGGGCCATGATTAAAGAGACACCATTTTGTCATCCTTCAGATAACCTGTAACTGTTTTCCTGCGTGGGTGCAGTCTTCTCATTATTGGGGAGTCAAGTCTGTGTAGAGTTAATAATTAACATTGCATTCACATACACTGCTGGGAAAGAGCTGCAGTTTGAATAAGGTAGGTCTACAGTGGGTTCTCTCTCACTTTTATTTGTTTTCCTTTTTTTCCCCGATATCTTTCAAAGAAGGATCTTTCTCACGTCTCTGGCATTTACAGTGGCCGATGAATATTTATCAGGACCTGGGCAGCTCTCAGTGGAAGAAGGGTGCTGTCTGGCAGAGTTTATTTTCGAGATTGCTCTCTGCGGGCGGACGCCTCTCCTTGGAAGAACGGGCACTGGGATATGGGGAGATGAAGAAATGATTGGGTGCCGAGTGAGGAGTCAGGAGGGGCGGACTAAGGATTCCACACCTGAGCAGTTTAGACGGGAAGGTGTTTGTGACTGAGGGTCAGAGGATGAACAGGGAGAAAGACGGTCTAGCGTAACTAGAAATACAGCTGTGAAAGAGGTTTTTGAGTGAGCGACAACAAATCAACATGGTCAGTTGGGTTCAGGAAAGGTCCACGTCATAAACTTTTAGATATGCTAGAAAATTGCCTCAGGGGGTTTTTTTACTGTCTGTTTTTACAGCTCTGTTTCGTGAGGACTCTGTGTCCACAGCTTAACTCTAGGCCTGCCACAGCCATGGATTTACATTTTGGTTGCTCATTTCTGACTCTCTGTGAGTATGTGTATTTGGAAATCTCATTCAAAATTCAAGATTGCAAATAAACAAAAGTTACAGCTTTTTTTTTTTTTACTTTAACTGCCAAACACAGTTAAAATGACAGCTACCTAATTCAGGGATTGTCTGTCAAGTCTCACCAGTTCTGTCCATTTACTTTTGGGAAATAGCATCCAACTTTTTTTAGCCAATTGTCCTGTCTGTCAACACAACCTCTGTTACTCTGCCTACTGGCTTTCTAATTGCCAATTACTGTGTTTTGGGCAGCACTTTATTTTATAGGCTATTTAGCTGGTATGGACCGGGACAGTACCTGGTGACAATTTGAATTTTCTGGTAAAAATGTTAAGAAACTTCGATGAAACTACTGAGTAATTACTTGGTAACAGCAATTTTGTTACTGTATTTGGTAGAAAACTGCTTTATGACAATTGGTACTTATCTCAAGTAATATCTATGAACCTATTAAATAATTTTGTCTTAAGATCATCACTGTCATTGCTAATTAATGATACCGATTCCACAAAATGTCAAAAAGCACTTGTTGTGGATTCTTGCCAAGTAATCACCCATTATTCAGCAGGAAACATTAATTAAACTAACATGTACCTAAATGATAGCATTATTTCTGTTAGTGGTAATTACTGTTTCCACAAAATACCATTTAATTATCCCAACCATGTTGATAATTCTGTATTATCAGGTAATTACCAAAATAATTTCCCTGAAACCAATACCTTTATGGTAATTCATGTCCAAAATAAAAACAAAAAACAAATAAAACTATGTGAATTGTTAAATAAATAAATACACATGAATGTGCAGTGATTGCATAGCAGTTTGCATGCCATGTACTATTATGTTATTTAATAGGAACTGATCTGTAAAAGTGACTTGACCTTTTACCAGGATTTTATCCAGTAATCACCCAGTTATCCTCTGTGGTCATTTGCAAAACTTGGATGGGGGCATTGCATCTGATAAATATCTTAACAGTTAGTCTGCAATTTTACAGGACTGTAAAATAATGTGCTATCCTTTACTTTATAATTAACCATTTATTCTGTATGCCTTTGTAAAGCATCTAGGCAATTACTGAATAAATTCATAGTAAGATTGTAATAAAAACCTTCTGTTGCATACTACATCCCAGTAGTATGCAACAATGAATTACTTTCAGGTACTGAAACTTTTCAATGTGAAAACCCAGATTATTTATATAAAATTGCTTTGAAAAAATATATAAAAATCAACTTTGAAATATACACATAGGACATGATGCTAGAATTACCTTTTTGGAAACTTTTATTTTAAACAAATGCAATGTGAAGTAAAATGGAAAATGTAGTAAGGAGGTACTAGTGTGGCCATTTCTGTTCTAGAGATTGTTGACTGCTTGACTGAATATTGTGCCAGTAAAACATGGAAGTATTAGGTTAAAGTAACAGAGTAGAGATTGGCAGTTATGTTGCATACGGGTAGCAAAGCACTTTTTCTAACATCCCTAACATCTAACATCTTTGAGATGGAACCAAGTGAGCTAGCTGAAGCCAAAGTTAGCTGACCTGCTACAGAATGATTGCTTTTTCATTGCATTATCTGTAACTAGAGGTGTCACACATGATGCCACACTGAATGCTGGCATCTGCCCAGATCAAGATCATTGCCTGGACTTTATCTGCAGGTTGTCCAAAAAAGAAAACACTTCAAATTGCCTCTGTCTACCTCTGGTTGTTTGGAGTGATAAGCAGTGGTGGTGTGCTCCTTTCTCTATTCCATGTTTATGTCCTAAGAGTTTCGTACAGATGCAGATGGATGCAACATAGCTATGCAGTATGTCACCTTGCCTATAGATTACTTACAGGTTAGTTTTAGTGACATCAGTAGACTGAGATGAGTCTGGTCAGAGTAACAAAAATTTAATGTAAAACAAGCTGGAAACTAAGCTAAACAATCAATCTAGTTCTAACTCTACAGGGGAAAAGAGATATTAGTGAGTTATCCCTCCAGCTTCCTCCATCTGTCCAACAGGCTGTGGATTGGCCCATGGTTGCTATGCACAGGTCGAGTAGTATCCTTCCCATCTCATTAAATCATAGCTGTTCCCTTTGGTGCAATTAAACATATGGAGTAGTCTGTGAATGCCCAGGAAGATTTCCTTTATTTCTCTTTACAGAGTACTTATGTCAGCCGGTCAAAAAAAATATAGTAGAGACAATACACACCCAGACAGAGTGAAAGACAAAAGCACAGGCCCGTGTAATTAACACCGAAGTATTGCTGCTTTTTTTTTTTTTATTAAATGAGAGCAAAAAAAGCCTTACTGTTTCTTTTTGGTGCTGCACAGTCAGAAATCTCATTACAGGGGCTATTTCAGGTTGAAAAGGGCCTCAGTGAGAGGAATATCCATTTGGACAGGTGCACAGCAGCAAATGCCAGGAGCAAGACATCTCCTTTAATGCATCTGGAGGGATGTAATGTTTGGCCCTGGTTTGTTTTCAAGCATACAATTCAAGCAGAATCAAAGTTAAACCACCCACATTAACTTCCCCGGGAGCACCAGGCAGAACCCAACAGGAGAAGGGAGACAAATTCTGCAACACATCATATGTATGGTGTGGTCACCGGAGAGTCTAATTCATCTAAGCAGAAGGAAATCAAAAGGACTGATTTCCCATTCTGCACTGTTGTTTCCCACTGAGCAAAGCCATCTATTTCACCCCTGTAAATATTCTGATATTGATGCAGCACTGAAACGCAAACGAGGAATGCTGTTTGGTTTCTGGTAGGGATGGATCACAAATTTTACTGTGTCAGCTCTATTTGACTTCTGTGTATTGCACCCTTCCCAGTAAAGCACTGCAGACTTGAGCGTGGTCCAAATGGCACTGCACTGAGCTAACACCAGCAACTGATTCTGCGCTTTTGTCTTCAGTTCTCTTTTCCTGTTTGCTGATTCAACGGTGACACGGCGCTACAATGAATCGCAAGCAAAAAAGGAAACAGCAGAATGTATAATGAAGCAGGAGGTGGCTCAACACAAATTGGTCAGACAGAAAAAACAAAAAACCCTAATTTATCACTGGCTCAGACGTTAAAAATTTTGGCCTGCCCAGTATGTGCCAGCTGTGTGCTCAAGGCCTGGTCAGACCAGGGCAGGATGCACGCTGCAACGTTCAGCATCGCTCCTCTCCTCAGAATGACCCCGCGCTGCCGTGCCAAGCTGGCGCCAGTTCATCCGCTCTTTAAACCATCTCTTGAAAAGTGCCTTGTCCGGTATTTTTTGGAGGACAATGGTGACAGATCTTAAGTGATTTCTCAGCACATAAATATCAGGGCCTCTGAGTCATTTGGGGAGGGTCACCTATGCCATTCTTCCATTAACAACGAGATGAAGTGACATATGCATCACCAGCAAAGTGACTGCTCATCAAATATTGATAGTGATACTTGTAAATTCACTTCCTTGGGTAAGAGATGTATTAAGACCCATAACTTAAGTACAATACACAAATTAAAATAAGAACTGTAACTGCTATTCTCTTTGTTATAAACACTGAAAAAGCTGCCTAATATCTATAATTCCCATGCATTGTGGTGTAAAAATAGATTAGTACATTATTGAATTACTAATGAAAACAACAGCCATTTTAAGGTAAGTGCTGTCATTATGATACAATAAAGACAGAGTTTTATTTGAAGTCTTAATCTGCCAACTTGAAGAATGTTTGCACTGCAGGTCCAACAGTTCCTGCAACAATGAGATATCACTCCCAGCTCTTGTACTGTAGCACTGAAGGAAAACAAAGACGGAAACTCAATGGTACTTACATCTATATTTCTCTCTTCAAGCTCTATTGCTTTAGATTTATGAATCATCATAAATCCGTACGTGGCTCTTGTAATCCTGCCACGGGCTCTTTAAATCACTCTGACAGCCTTATTATTAGCCACTGGCAGAGGGAGCCATCCAGCAGGGAGGAGTTTATTTCCCTGGATCAGAGCAGAAAATACGGGCCGCTTCCCTTTTGTTGGGAGTTGATTAGTGCAGCCACAACTCTTCCTCTGTCATAAGCCTTTTTCTATGGAGTTACTTCAGTTAATTAGAGAGTGGAGCCCCGAACGGTGATATATGGGCTTTAAAAATGTCACTTCTCTTTCATCACATGACCCAGATGTAAAACGGTCAGGTACATATAAGAAACTAAGCCACGTGTCTTCACAACCAAGCTATGATTTGATGTTGTCGAAAGTTACCAATTGTAAAAGTGCTAACGTTCTGCATGCAGTTGGTTACTGAGCCAGTGGAGGCAGCAGCATTACTTATAATAATACAGATAGCTGTAATAAATGAAATAATTCTCATTTTAGTAAAAATGATATGTTTTGTAATAACGTGCTGTGAGTTTCTGCTGAGCTCTGAAATTTAATGATTTACACAAGAAATATCAATATGCTGGGTAACAAAAGTAGTTAAACATTTACATGTATACTAAATCATATTATTTATAATTGTAGCCTTAAACCGAACTATAACACTAACCCTGAGAGAAATGCTTCATAAGTCTATTCTCAGACTCAGACCTAATGCCAAGACCAGCTTTAAGACTTTATGAGATTAAGTTAAATGTTTCTGTTTTTTTAAGGACTGAGTGCTGTCATTTTAATGTCTCCTTTAGCTTGCCGCTAATTCATGAGGTCCACCTTGTCACTCAGTTTGTTTTGGACATTTGTAAAGAAATCAATGGGTTTTCAGTCGTGGGGAGCCTATAAATATAATGTTGAGTCTGGAGAAGGCAGTGAAAACCTCACACTTTAGAGAAGAGAATACAAAGGCTTAAAAGACAAAAAAGGGGAAAATCCCCACCCATGTTCTTAAAACAGCTTTGCCACACTTTTGAGTGTGTGAAGTTTATACTTACGAATTCCACCAACCTGAAAAATGAAAGGATGGATTATAAGTGTTTGACAGCAAAAAAAAAAAATATTGTTGCTCTTTAGAATGAAATTAGAGGTTATAATCCTTAAATTGAAATGCAACGAATTAAAGGGCATGGGAAATCAGCAAAAAAGTGAATTTAATTTCATAACAACTGGAACTTTTTCATGGATCAAAATCAAGTTAAAAAGCCCTGGGACACCAGAACATGTTGTCAGCAGGGAAAGTCTGAAAGCAGAAATAAATTTTTATTCAAAGGCCATTACTCATATTAAATGAATCAACTGCGGAAGGGCTCCATCCGGCCGCATTTGAGGAAGAGGAGTGGTGACAATGAAAAGTTGATTTGTCCTGCAAGGCTGGCGATTCGGGAGAGAGAGGCACGCCTGTACTTTCATTAGGCTCAGAGGAGGACAGTTTGTCATCCGTGTCACAATTACATCCCATAAACAAAAGGCGAGGAAGTGTCTGCAGAGAATCAGCATAACAATCATATTTGTGGCTCGGAAATTCAATTAGAGCTTGAGAATGAGAGCAGGTACATGGAGGAGGCCCGCGCTGATCAAGGCTAATTGTGTTTCTAAGTGTCACCATGGGCTCTGTAACACTGCTTATAAAATCAGAACCCGTGTTCCTGCCCATTAGCCCGTAGCCTCTCGGCATCACTGACCCACACAATAACACGCTGTCAAACAATGAAGAGTCTCCTGCTGAATCCGACAACAATTTATTACCCGGTTTTGCATTGTTTCGTTTTTGCTCTTTATCATGCATACATAAATGATGACAATACCGCATGACAAGAAAATGCCATTAAATTAAAACATGCAATAGCAGATGTGTTTAACTGCATCATGCTAATGCTTTCATGTATTTTTTTTATACTGGCTGTATTACAGTAGTTTCTTCGATTTGACCTACCATACTCAAAAAAGTGACCTACAAGATTAGCATATTCAGTTCATCACAGTTACTCAGGCATATGCGCATCATTATTCACTTCAGGCATAAGTGTCCATTACCTCTGTCGCTGACAAATCTATTATCTGCCCTGTTTCAATAAACTCCATCAGAATTTATCTTTTTGATTAAACATTGAAACCCATTTAAACACATTAGTTTGTATTTCAAATAATTCACAATCAGCTAAAAATGGACTTAAAACGTCTGTTGGAAGTTTCAGGACAACACAGAGACACATAAATGATCCTGGGAATGAACAATGAACTATAACATGACAATATCAAGATCGATAGGTAACACATTATTACATGGGTCATTACTACATTATACATCCTTCAAAATGCATTGCTGACTTCATGAATAAGCACAGTATACATGCTCATCTCACACATTTCTCAGCGTTTTCAGGACCATACATAAAAACATACAGAAACACATTTCATTTCCAGTGTGATCTCCCTGAAAAAAATGAAAATAAAAGACAACATAAACTAAATTTATAAGACTGTTATAAATATAGGTAATAAAAAATCTAAACAAAAAAGACAGAAATATATGTAACTCAGAAGCCATGTGTAGACATTTTGTTTTATAGACAGTTTAATCTTTTTAATTGACTGTGCTGCCATTCGGCTGGTCCCCCATCACTCAGTAAATGCATGCAGGAACAGAAAGCACTCTCACTGAGTGAATGCACAGGTTGTTTGTACTTCCAAAAGAGCAACAAAAGACCCCAGATCCATATAGGTCCGTTTCATCTTCAGGAATTCAGAAATACCTGTTTCCTTGCAAATGCAGGAAAAAGGGACCATGAAGAAGGCCGAATCTTAGGGAAGCACCTCAATGAAAAAAAATGTACCATCTTAGGCGTTACAATGGCACAAAATAGGACTGTGACGTAACTTCTATATTCTTGCTCTGCTCACATGGACATATTTACCACATTCTGTATAGATGGTCAGAAAAAAAAAACACCAGGCCAAGTAACACAGTAGAATATAGGAACTATTCTGTAGCATTGGCTGAAATAGTGCTTGCCTAGTTTGAATGAGGTCATATTGGTTAATTTGTTTAGTGTAACTTGGATTCATTTTGACATCAATAATTGAACTGGCATAAATATTTCTGTGATTTTTAGTGAGATAGAGTATTTTTGGTATAAGTAAGCAACCGTGCATTTTGCATACTGAAAGGATTTATTCATTTTTTAATGCTTTTCCCCCTCTATGCAACTCTGTTTGGAATCGCCAATTGTACATTGAGCCTGTCTTACCGCTAAAACCTCCAGAGTCATGCAGGAGCACTGAAGCAAGACAAATGCAATCCTCTGATAGCCATTGGCTGCATGCCAGTGTATTTTTCCACACAAGTTCCACTGCACCATAGTGAATAGGTGCCATTCCACCTACATCATCTGAGCAACACACAGGCCCCAGAGCAGGGAGATGAGGAAACCCTGGCCAACTTACCCATTGTTATTCCCAGCAGAACAAAGGCATTTTCTGCTGCTGTAGGCTCCTGGTCATTATTGGCAGAAGACACAGCCAGTTTCAACCCAACCCATTGGGGTCTGCCTGCAGTCAAGACAAGCACCTTGCTGACTGAGTCACTCGAGAGCCCATGATAAAAGTAGTTTTTTGTTGTTGATTGTTACACACAGACAGCGGGATCTCCTCTTTCTAATCACAAATTAGGATCGGGAACGTGACGTCACTGTGTTGCACGTCGCGGTGGCTGATGGGATTGAATTGCCATATTGTGAGGCCGCTTTCAACAGCACAGGTATTGACAGGTACTACGGTGACTAATGCGCAAGAGGTTTTTTCAGCCATGGGAAGAACTTGTTGTGTTATTGGATGCAATGTCCGGTCAAACGACCGACAAGGCAAGAAAATACCGAACGGGGTGTCTTTTTATTGTTTTCCTACGTGGAAGCAGCATGAAGGAAGTCATGTATCCGACTTAACAAAGAGGAGACGGACGGCCTGGATATCAGCTGTGAGACGTACCGACATAAACTTTTCCAGCATCCCAAGATCCTTGAAAGTGTGTTCCAGACATTTCCATTCTGGTGAGTGTCTGAATTAGCTTTGCAGTTGAATTTTGTTTTGCCCCCGAGAGAATTTTGCCCTCCGGGTTTCTGCCTTTGCATGCGGTGGATGTTGTGAAAGCAAAACACGCAAAACGTAGCCCAAAACACAATCTTTTCCTAAACCTAAAATAGTTTAGTTGCCGAAACCTAACCAAACTGCAACTGAAAACTAATGCTAGAAGGCAGAATCCTCCCGACAGCTATCCATGTTAGTTATCCTGCATTATTTATCTGCTTAGCTATCTCTAGATCAGTGGTTCTCAACCAGTGTGCCTTCAGACAAAGTGAGGTGTGCCGTGAAATTTTGAGGAACCCAATGAAAATATGGGCATAAGAATGAACACCCCTGTGATAAACTATAATAATGTGTGTGACGTATAAGTCGGTGTGCCTTGGTGTTTTGGTTTGACCTTTCGTGTGCCTTAGCCCCAAAAAGGTTCAGAATCTCTGCTTTAGATAGATAGAAAGGAAGCGTAATGTTTTCATTTTCCTGTTTCCTGAATTTACTTTTACAGTGTTGATATATTTCTGTCTCCTTGAAGGTAAACCAGCATATGAAATGGATGAGACAAATCATCAAAGCGTCGGGGTCTCTAGTCCACTGTGTTATTTCATATGGATCGACATTTCCAATACATGCCATTTTTTCCAGGTATCGTCTCTTTGCATCTGGTAGCAGTCTGTCTCAGTATGGTCCAGGTTCTTTTAAGCTGGTTTTAAGCATGCTACATGTAAAAATATCGGTTTATTTTTTGTTTTGGTCCGTGGCCTCACAATATGGCGACCGCGCACTGCATTTGACAACAGATGCCCCAGAATGCACTGCACAGTGACGTCGGTTGCCAAGCTCTATAGGAACAATCATCTTGTCCTATTCTGTGCAGCACACTCCTCTGTGTCATGAATAAAGATCCTGCATTATAGCCATTTCTCAGTAACCCCCCCCGCCTCCTGCTTCCTCTCCACTCTTACATAAAGTTGTTTTAAAGCTCCCATTAATCTTAAAGAGGGCCATGTCCACTGCAGTTGGATTTAAAAGTCTCATCTCAGTCAGGTGAAATGCTTCTGGTTTTTATTGTTTTATTGTTGCTCTATCTGTCTTTGCCATGCTATTAAACCTCATGAAAATGGTATCCTGCAAAGTAAGAGGCTAGTGCTGCAAAGAATCTTATAAAAAATGCAGGGAGGTCCTGAAACCTTTTCATCAACATTCTGAGCATGAGCTGAGACATAAATAACACATTGCAGTGCAGCTGAATGGTCTTCATTTCAAGAAATAGGCAGCCTCTGGGCTTTATCTGCACTGCGCAGGATTTGTACTGGTCATCTGACATTTTCCCATGATCCTTTGCCTCTTGTTACTGGTTTATTTGCTGCTCCCAGTTGTAGGGAAATATGACCTACCACAAGGAAGACACAGATCATCTTTACTTACTGCTTTTCCTCTCTGTGGAGCTGAGCTGGCTGTATCACCAGCCATGTTCCTGGCGGTTGCTATTCACACGGACAGAGCTCAGAGATGAAGGACACCCGTCCATCTGAATGCTGATATCTTTAAGGAGCCCTTTTAAAGTCAAAACCAATTCAGCACTCTTTTTGTAGCCCCCAGCTCTATCTTTGCACTCTGTCTAAGGGGAGCAATGTAATCAATTCTTAGTGAAAAGGAATAAGGGGTCTGTCCCTGGAAATCAATTTTGTCTGGAGGAAAGCAAGATGTATTAAATTTCTTCAGGGTTGAGACACTTCCAGACCTTTTTTTATGTTTTAATTGATATGCAATAGGAAAAGTTGTTCCTTCCCCTGCAGGCACATGTGGTTTACAACTAGTTCATGGCAGCTTTACAGAAAGTCAGTATCTGCTTCAGATTTCTTGGCTGACCTCCACAAAGCACACATATTACATAGCACAAAAATGAAAAGCCATAGGTCTAGGCACATAAGTTTAGGTACATAGGTACGTAAGTGCCATGTTCATATAAAAGGGAAAAGGCACCATATAAGGCTGAAAGAAAACACTCCTCAAGAGGACCACAGTTTACTGTAAATTGAATTGCACATCAAAAGTTGGTAAATAGATCACAAGATCCAGAGTTAACAAGAGGTTTGTGGTTACCCTTGGAAAGTGATGAGAAATTCTATTCTATGCTTCTGACAGAAGGAGGTAACGTAGCTCACTCCATAACAGGGATGGAGGTTAGGGTCAAGGCTCATTAGGAAAAAAACTAGTCTGAAATGTGCCTCCATGGAGGGGAGGAACTTGAAGCTGGGCAGAGGTTGCTGGGTGGAGAGCTCATGAAGGGGTGTGAGGATCCTCTGTTATCTTGAGTTATTTTACAGTGGATCATCCATCCATCGTCACCGGAGTTAAAATTGCCATCATCCAATTTTTTCACTCGTCTTCAACTTTCTCCTCACGCCATTACAGTGTATTACATTCCTTGATGAGCAGATACCTTTATCTTTGACAACTTGCATAACTTACACTATGTTGTGTCATATATTTTGATTATATAGCTATGTTCAAGATATATTTACTGAAATAGTTCATACAAGGGCCCAAAAACAGCACTGAAATGAGATGAGATACAGCAACCTTTTGGTTACGCATTTCCAATTTGCCATTTCCCAATGTCACAAAACTTAATTGTAATGCACCTCCAACCATGCACCTCTGATGTTTTATTGAAGATATCCCGATTGTTTGGATGAATACATCACTCTGTTCCAGAGCCTCTTGTGACATGCTATCATCTGACGCCTCTGAACTCCACATTTAGATTCAGGACACGGTGCCACACAATGGATCATGGGCGGTGTGTGTGTGTGTGTGTGTGTGTGTGTGTGTGTGTGTGTGTGTGTGTGTGTGTGTGTGTGTGTGTGTGTGTGTGTGTTTGTGCACACAGGTGGGTGTGGGGGATGGGTCGGTTAGAGCCGAGGTTTGGATGGGTTGTGCAGCATAGAGGAATGACTGGATGCTGATGCAGACTGGATAAAGACTTTCTAGAGCCAGTAGGAGAGAGGCAAACACATTCCAAGCATCCTGCAGGTATGATTCTCTGTACACAGGTCTGTAGGTGAGTGACAAACATGTTCCTGAATCTTACAGATCCCCTGTGGATAAGATACATCTCCTGTGTGTTTACACATAGCACTGACAGTGTGTGTTTTCTGCTACTGCTACCTGTTTCTCACAACAAACAGCTCTGCCCCAAATGTCACAGTTCCTCAGTAAAGAACCTACTGCTACACTTTATGCTACACTAGTTTCCTCAGTGAACATGTATGTCTGTAATGTAGAGGACCTGTAATGCACTAATGTTTTTGAGTCTCTAAGCTTCCCACTGGTTCACACCTTACTGGAATCTCTTCTCATTAGACCTTTGTTCAGTTCAACCAATTCTCTTAGACAAATATTATGGTGTAAAAATTGCAGGTGTTGATCTTGAGTTAAAATATAGTCTTACTTATTTAGGATTTCGGCTTAACTTTGCATCACACACCAGCAGGCAACGCTATAGCTGCAAAGATATTTGCCAAAAGTGCCCAGAGAGACATTTTTATATTGTAATAGCAATAAATCTAGTATGTTAAATATGAAAATCAAGAAACTATTCAACCACAGCACTGACTTTGACTGTGCCTGTTTGGCCTGGCACAATCTTTATGTATAATCCTGGACTCACATCGGTGCTGGAGAAATTAACAGTGTTGGATTGCTTCAGGCAGTGCGTAGAGCAAAGCAACTAAAAGTCAATCATGTGTTAAACATCATAATGGTATTGCCATTTATGGTATTACCTCTCCAATTTAAGCAATGGCAGAGTAAAATCCTAAAAAAACAAGTAAGTTGTGATATTGGGAATAAATTCACGTTGCCTAGAAGTATATTTAAACGTCTTTCTTTTTATTGGAAATAGACACTTCTTTTCAATAGTTACAGATTGTTGCTAATTGTGATTACTGTGTTAATGTGTGAGGCACTGCAGGTTTGTTTATTATTATGATTGGCCTTTGTAATCCATAATAATGCCAATAATACTGACTGTCAATGTTCTTGTGAGATGTCTGCATTCATTGATACCTTAATGTAAAATCTTTTTGGTATTTTTATGTATGATTATATGTGTATGTGTACATTATTTTATGCTCAAAACACAAAACAAACTGCAGGAGACTGAGGCCTTTCTCTCTCTCTAGATGTGATTCAAAGGAATGAACAACACACTTTGCCAAAGGGCTCACAATGTGAAACATGTCACATGGAAAGGACAGACAAGTCTTGGCATATCCTCCATTTACACACTAAGAAATGGACCGATCAAACAGACATGTGGAATGGTGCTAGCCAGTGCACTACTGTATATGTTAAAAACCGCAGGAAGGAGAATTAAACTAATCTCAAAAACCTGACTGCCAACAGCAGCCACACACCTGTTTTAAATGCTGCTGATTAAGGCATGTGTGGCTTGTTAAACCAATAACTGGCCAGACACAATTACAAGCTCTTTGCAAAGAAGTTAATGACATTAGATTGGTTATTGGAAAGATCTGAATTGGTAGTTTACACAAGGATCCTCTTAAAATGTATGCATATAAACATGTACAATTGTAACAAACAATGTAAAACAGCTAACACGCTTTACTAAAACATTTTAATTGTTTCGTGGACAGGTGAAGGCTCCTCCTCCCGAAATGTATGCAGACCTAAATCTTTAGCAAAAGGAAACACGTTTCTGGTCCCTTTCTTTTCATGTAAAAAGGGGGATAGGCTCTGACTGTTTACTTCTTCCCAGTTTATCAGTTCCCCATAGAGTGCTGCATACTGTACTGTCCACCAAGGCCTAGTTTCAGTTGGCATTAAAAGCAGAATACACAGCCACTTCCCAGGACTTAGGCTTAGAAATACTGCTTCAACTCAGTGAAACAAATGAATTTCCTGTTCAACGACCAAGACAGACTACTGGGACCAAGAGTAACAACTGCAGTCTCACCAGGAATTCAAACGTAAAACCCCATGGTCCAGAGTTATGTGCTCCAACCACTACACCACACCCCTGTCTCTATCACGCTGCTTGTTTCTACAGATCATCACAGTCGACAGAGCTTTATTCCCTCATATTTATAGGAGCTGTGGTGTTGAGTGACAGTAAGATTCTGGCAATGTGTTGAGTACCTTTCAAGGAGACTACTGGCAGGGTGCCCAAACATACATTACAATCAATATCTTCACAAAGACACAGCCATAAGGGCCGTCATTTCTTTCAAACATTCAGGGACGTCTTAATTGAAAATAACAGTAGGCAGGTGCAAGCTGCGGAAATCATTTCTAAAATTACGGTTTCTTGACGTGTGTGACAATCTGGTAATTCTCTAGGTTTAACTGCAGCTATCTGTAAAATCTTCACGTGTAGAGAAAAAAAAATAAGTCACTTTTAAAGTCATCCATTTCCTTGGCTTCTCCATTGCTCAGTGAACTAGTAGTAATGAAATCATATAAAAAAATGCAGTCAGCAGGGCGGAAAGAGTCTGGCATCCATAGTTGTGGAAGAGAAAAGAGCTTTGCATTCCAAGTGGATTTTATTGTTGCTGGCTGCATGCAGCAGCAAAGAGCCTACAGGCACGTCTGTCGGTATTCAACAGCTAGTATTTCTAAAGTGACAGTGCAGTGCCGAAGGGCATGGTTGAAAAACTGTAGTTCTGCCATTTCTCTAGCTACAGCTGAGACAGTGGCGCAGAAGGTGGGGCAAGTGTGTATAGAAAGAAAACAGCATCCACTAGAATGAAATGGATACATTTTTAATGGTTTTCATATGTTTTGCATTTTTTACTCCAAAACAACATGATAACAATTGATGCTTACTTCTACTTCATGGATAAATGATACTTCAGAGAAATGTCCTTGGTGCCAGAAGTGATTCTCTCTCTACAAAGTGACATTTTCACTTATTTTGTATGCTCAATAACAATGCAGGGAAATTCACGGATGAATACAAATGACAGACTTAACAGATGAAGACAGTTGGCAATTACTATGTGAAATGAATTTTATAGCAATACTAAGTACAGTACTGTTTGATTCCAAGCAGTTGTCAAGTAAGTATGAGTTTAATACCATGCAGTGAAATGAATACAATTTTCCAGGGACATTATATATCCAATATTGTAATAATTTTACATATTCTGCAACCCATTTATATAACTGGTTTAATACTGGATGAAGTGGTGTCCTCAGTAAAGGATACAGTAATGGTGTTCCACCTGGAAATCAACCCAAGGACCCTCTAACCCAAGCACTCTGAATACCACACCATATGCCTCCCTAAGTAGTTATGTAATTAAATAGCCCAGTAGGCTTGAGATTAGGGGCTGGGCTGGGCTAGGCTTAGATGTAAGGCTAGGTTTATGCATAAACTGAGTGTAATTAACAAACACAAACACGAAGATATTTTGAATCTAGATAAGTGATACAATATGTTAGTTATAGAGCCTCTAAAATGTGATAATGTTGTTCTGTCCTGTATTAAGTGACCTATATTTCCTTCAGAGTCACAGAAATAGTGTATTTGCTTTTTAATGCTATTAAGGGCTGAATGATATAATGATACAGTATATATGAGCCTGTGCAAAGGACCATCCTGGAGCAAAGATATCTGTAATTCAGTTTTCAATTTAGGGTTTTAAAATGGTAGAGGTGATAGGAAGTAACTGCAACATGAAGAAATATATGTACAAGCATAAGGATATTTCAAGTCATGACATTTAATAAGAGCTCTGCTGTCCTCGGGGACATACAGCTTACGCCATGCCCAGACAAACTGGGGCAGCTGGAAGCACTACACCACAGACTGCAATGAATTCCCATCTGATTGGGTCACTTCCACATGGCAGTTTGGCCACGTAAGATAAAGTGGAGAGGACTCTTCAGAAATGAATTGCTGTTTGTAGCAACCGCTTGAGTTTGTGAATCTATGTCACGTGCCGAAAGGGCTGGTGTGAGTGATTTCTGGAATTCCTTTTTGGCTCAGAGTCATTATTAGCCATTGTAGACCAGAGTTTTGCGGTCTAAATCAGTCCACGCTTCATATAATTATAGTTAGTTGTGTAACAAATCTTAGCAAGCTTTGTTAATTTCAGTGTCTGCTACACTCGTGGTGATAGGCAAAGACAGAGCCCCATGGTGATTAGATTGATTCTGGGCTCTAGCTGGTAGTTTGAAGGTTAAAACACTGATTCAGTGTGGACCATCAGGAATGAAAGTCAATGCTTTTGGTGTTTATTGTTACAATTATGCAGCTACAATCTGGTCTAACAGTATGTAATCCTGAGGACTGTCAGAAGTTATGCTACTGATTACTACCCAAAGAGACAAGCAAGCACTGATGAAAAGAGAGGCAGACAGCTCGAACATTTGACCAGTTAGCCAACTAGTTAACATATGGATTGCCCCAGATCAGTGGCTGAACCGACCAGAGACCTGTGGTCAGTGCATTGTCAGGTGGAATTGTGAGACCTAGATGCTCAGAAAGATATGATTGAATGGACATAGTGAGGAGTGCCATCAGGGCATGCTCTTCACTGACTGTGGGAGGGACAACCCACGGGGGAAAGAGCAGATCTTAAAGATCGTCATTCAGCAGTGTTGTACCTCATGCAATCTCAGCCATCTGTACATGCTCATTCAAACACCCTGGCACCAATCCACCATAAATAGACTATTCATTCACCACTATGTGGTCTGCACTTCATTTCCAGGTATGCCTCCCTCCTATAGTCCAAAAACATTGGTTGAATGCAGTCAACAAACACAAGTAGATTGTTGTGACAGCTGTGGCCTGGATTCCAGTGGTGACATAACAGCCAGTGCAACAAAAACACTGAAATGATTCATCTTGGTGTAAACTGTAAAAGGGCAGCAGGAAGCTTTATGTGCGACTAGATGACATAACTTTGCAATAAAACAAGGCCATTCAACCTGACCGTGACTCAGGCTGGAATCACCAACCACAAATCATTATCTCCTACACAGTGGGTTTGCTTTTTTGTATTCACATTTAGGTTGAAGTTTCAGTTTAACCTAGCAACAATGATAATAACAATTCAGATCACATCTGCAATGTTCAGACAGGTTTGAGAGCTCTGATTGATAGTTTTTGTTTACTTCATTCCACATTTAAAATATAGTGGTGCCAACTTAAAATATTCAAAACAATACTCATCTGGATCTCACCTTAAAAATTATTAACCTCTAAGCCATCAATCAAACAGTAAAACATCTACTCAACTGTAGGGAATTCAATGTTATTTAAGGCTGAACATGGCAATAAAGTCAGCATGTAACTGGAGATCAAGAGTAAATAATACTCATTAAGAAGAACCTGGAAAATGGAAATAATGAATAGGTAAATTGCAGCACTAGAAAAACTTAACTCTTGGCACTCATTTGTCCTCATTGGGAATAAAATGCATTATTATTAGCTGTCTCTAGGTGTAGGTGATTTGTCATGTTTCCAAGGGGGTTTCAATTTGTCCAAATTTGTGAATGAGCCAATCAGATTCTCAACTCAGTCAGGATGCTCTGTGCATTTAATAATCACATTGACATTGTCTGTTTTTCAGAAACATATATAGTGACTTAGGGATTGAATTAAACAAGAATAAGTGCTCTAAGTAGCATGTCTATCTTATTACTGAGGACTACTTGAACTCGTAGTGTAAGTAATGGTTAGTTTCCTCTGCAGTGTACTGAGTCATAAGAAAGCAAAAGCAAACACTGACATGACATCACAGTATATTCAGACAGTGACAATCCTATGAAAATGATCATAAAAATCATTATATATCTATTTTCAAATAAATACATTATTTTTTTCATCAAGTTTTAACAATAATGAGACACAGTTTCAGTTCTTTCTTCTTTTCATCGGTGGTTTATTGTCCTTATTGGAGAGGAAGGAGACTAAGCAAACTGAATATGGATTAATCTATTTATGTAAATCTGTCTCTGTCCATATTTTAAAATTCATATAAACAAAAACAATAAAGAGCGGGTTGTCACTCTCCTCTGGAAAAAAAAAATTAAGTCCGCTAAAAAGGTCTGGAAGAAAACAGAATTAGACAAAGCAAGGGAGTAACTCTGTACGTGGTTGAAAAAGCTGGGAACTCCTCTGGGTGAGTTGGGTTTGATGTGGTTGACTGTGCTCTTCACAGTGAGAAAAGCCTTTTATCAGTCGCTATTGCCCTGCCATTTCTGAGAATTTCACTCCATTCACAGCTTCCAGGGCCGCAGTCCCAGAGCAATCAGTCTTAGTATTCTCAAACCTTGAGCTGGCAGAGGACAAAGCGGGTGAAATAAAGAGGAAGATGATCATGAGAGCTCGGTGAGCAAACCTTTGGCATATCGCCTGTTAATGAGTTAAATGCCATTCGTATTTGTTTTGTTTTTTTTTTATCTATGTCAATTCTCTATGATTAAATCTCAGTGAGAACACATTGCCAGCTGAAATGGAAAACGTGTCAGGAACATTTAAAGATTATTCGCTCCAACCTCTGCCTTTTTTGGAATGTATGTGATTGACTGTGTGCATCCTGGGCATCTCTATATATTTGAACAGTGGCATGATCTACAGCAGATAGGCATTAAGCAATTTTTTTCCTACTGCCAGCATCTGTGTACACACTGGGCTAGTATTAATTCACACTGTTTGCTTTTCATTGTACACTCTAATTTGACTGTCCACCTCATCTCCCTCTTCTGAAGTAACTGGTTTGCACTAATACAAAAAAGTGTGTGAGGTCTCTCCAAGGGATCCTGTTTTTTTACAGACATCTTGATCATTAATTAATTGAAGATTGGGGATGATAACTTCTTGTCATAATTAGCTCTTATGAAGCTTCCCCTTGCTCCCCCTTTCCATCATAATTATTCAGTGATAGTCAAGCATAACAATATCTGAACTTAAACCATCTCTTTTCTCAGCACATCATAGACTTAACGTAGGTGGTGACACACTTTGAGGGCTACAATTCTACATTCTGATTGTGATGCAGGGTTTTTTGCGTTCTATCAATGAAGAAACAGCTGGTGAGGAATTTTGTAAACTTAATGTGAAATATAACCACATTACTTTTACTCAACTTGGTTACAGACGTCTTTTCTTTCAGACTGGATACAGACTTATTCCATGGTCACTGTAAGGTATAGTAACCACTCTTTCCCTCTATAAAGTTATGGTTAAAGACCTCTGTGCAGAAACACAAGCTTTCCACCATCTCTGTAATGCACAACTTTCCATAATACAGTTTAGATTTCCCAGCATGGTGCCACTGATCATGGATTCCCAACCTAATTAGGACATATTCCACTGAAAGATATATCAGCTGGCAGTATCTTACATAATTATTTATTCTGTTCTAAATATGGGTGAGGTTGATTAATGAACAGTGAGTTTTGCTTCATACATCTTCAACACACTTCCTTTGCTCACATTTTTACTCCGACTTTTTTGTGCTAGATGCCCTTTCCCCATGCAGTGCATATTGCCCATATCTCAAAAAATACCCATCTATAAAGCAGAATTTCTTCTGAGCTATCAAGGTTAAGTGCCCAGCTCAGGAGTGGGATCCTGTGGGATTTGAGCCCAGTTATTCTGTTAGGTGTGGATACTTTTTCAAGATGAAACTTTCAACTTCGTTAGCCTGTTAGTGGGCCAGAGGAAGCAGACAAGGCAGAACTGTGGGTGACAGAAGAGCATGCACAAACAACCTAAAGGCACTCATGATTGCTCAATGTGAAGCAGCCCTTGATTACTTTCATTTAGGTTTAATTAGAAAACTCAGCAGGATGGTGCTTGTCACTCACATCTAGCATGTTGACAGCAAACAGGTTTGCGCTTCCCTTTCAATGCTGTTACCTGGATACAGGATAAGAAGTTAGACTGACGGCAGAGGTCGAAGTAAACAAATTGAACGTAATCACACAATGCACTGGTAAAACACTGGTCTCTTATTGGTTCCTCTCAAGCAAAAATAGGAAGACTAAATCATTGACAGCAGTGTGACAAAGTTTAAAGACCAGTAGTTGCTAACTGAATGTTACAGGTCCAGATCCATATCAGGGATCTGATGTTGTGTTCTTACCTTTTACTGAAGCTGTTCAGGTAAGTTAAAGTTATTAAAGGAGTCTGGTAAGCAAATGATGTGTGCAAATGCCTTTGTAATAATGCAAATGTAATGGTAAAAAGTGTTTTTTGTATGACTGCCAGCTCTGGAAACTTAATTTTGCTTTGCCAAATTGTGAGATTGTGAAATCTGAATTTATATGTGATAACATGTTCAGACAGAGCCTGGGAGGTGTGAGTGAGCCAAAGCTGGATAGCAACCTGCTCTGAAGAAACTGTATCTATTTATCATTATTATTATTAATGGGATGAAACCTCTTGAGAGGAGGCATCTTTTGTTTTACAGGGTCCTGTAAAAGCAGAAAACATGACAGGGCACACCTCACACCAGTATAGTACTGAGATTTAGGGCCTCTTCAGAGTTTCCTCCTGTAAATAACTATAATGTACTCTGTGGTCTGGCTCCCAAAAAACACATACTTCTGCAGCAATTAACTGCATTTGAATCAAGAAAAACAAACCAAAGATAAAAAGGAATATGATGGTATCACTGATATCTGAAAATATGATAGAACAAAACAAAAAGAACAGTTATAGAGGAACAATATCACCCTTACAGTTGTATCTGGTCTAGGTAAACTGACTTGGCCTGTGAATCTTATATCTGAGAAGACTTGGTCATTTGATAAATGCTGAAGTTTATCAAATTGAAAAGAAATGAGTGCAGGCTCTGTCAGACAATATAAATGGATATGGCCCTATAATCATATTTCTTTCCAGGACCAGCGCTTTATAGTTTATAGTGGTTAGGGTGTCACAAAGGCAGACACATCCCAGCACATATACAGAGAAATGGGTAAACAAATCTATCACTTGTCTGTTTTGGCATCAGTTTACCAGTAATGCTTTCCCAGATGTGTCTTGGCAGAGGAAAAATTTAATATTACTGTCCACCCATTCATTGCAACTGAAAGCAAACAGGCATATAACAACATTTAATAACAAGGTGAGTATAGATTTGTTCTTTAGAATATGCTTATGCTAGAAATATTGCTGAATGTTGTGATTCCCCATCTCAGATGAAATATGAGCACAGTGCATCTGTACCTGGTATGTTATAATCAGGTATGTTTTATAAACACTAATTTATATTTAAATACTACATAAATGCATTCATTTGCTTTGCTTGCCTTCCTGAGCCATGAAACCTATACAACTAATCCTGCAGCTAAAATTCCTCTATTCCTTTAGAAAGAGCTTTTCAGTTTCAGCAAACAGAACTGTTATTTTTTTATCTTCTGTGAATCAAAAGAAGACTGACATGTTGACATGTTAAATAGTATTAGCTTATAAATATTTATGTTGTGAACATTGCTGACAATATTAAGAATGTGTCTGTCCTGAACCATTTAAGCCACTTTTAGTTGAAATGTTGATATTTCTCCAAATTATGAACACAATTTAAGTCCACTCACGTTGTTCCTGTGTTTCTTTGAAAAACAGGCTGTGTGCTATGTATATGATGGAATTTTCAGATTGTGATCATATTATTATCTGTACTGAGCTTCCTCTTACTTGGTTAGCCTTTCTATTACTGTAAGGTAAGTTGTATTGTATTTATGAATTTATGGTAGCACGTGTTTACCATAGGGCTAGTTGTCACAGCATTGTGTGAGGGACTGACAGTACTGTTTGGATGTATTCTTTTATGTTTTGGCTGTACTGTTGTTCCTGAAACTTTATTATATGCACTTTTGTCATCTAAAGTTGTAAGTAACTCTGGACAAGAGCATCTTTGAAATCGCAAAACATGAAAGTAATATGAGCTTCATAATGTTTTAGAAAGTCTATGCACAGGTCAATTTTTAATATACAAGATTTTTAAATGTTGATTTTGAGCTGAATGCAGATTGTCACCAGCACCAGTGCATTCTGTGACTCCAAGTCTATTTTTCATGCGGTTTTCGATCCATCTTCATCCAGCACATTTGGCAGTCATGAAATAGATAAGATTTCCAAATGAAATAACATGCTTTTAGTAATCCTTAATGGACACCAAATACAACGTGTACTCCATGTTGCTTAAGTGGATCGTTATTTATGTGCCTTCTGGGAAGCTGCATGTCTGTAAATGTTAGCATGGAGGAATGAAGGTCGGCAAAAGGAAGGCTAGGTCTAATGTAATTAAATGTGCTCCTGCCAGAAATCTAATGCAATAGAAGGAGCTAAATAAATGACTCCTCAATGATGTACCTAATGATGTTAGGGTCTGATGTAATGTGTTGTTCCTAAACCTTGACTTGCCCTTTTGTGCAGCACAGCCAGACAGATTTGTCCTGACCCAAGGGATTTTCAGCTTAGAAAGACTAGATCGTGAGCCATGGCGCACATCTCAAGTCAGTTGTATACATGTCAAATGGTGCCTCTGTGTCTCCTGTGCTGAAGTGATGTGGGGGCACGAGGACTGATGACGCTGAGTCCATTTAAGTGTATGCATTCATAATCCATTGAATTCTTCAAGGGAGCACATCTGTATGTGTGTTGATTGCATAACTAAATCACAGGATCATTTTAAAGAGTCTAAATATGCATAACTACATAGTGTGAGGCCAGACAAATGTATTTTTTGGTCATTGCAAGATATGATGCATTTTTATTTTTGCCTTCAGTTCCTTTGAATTTTTTTAAAAAAGAATAAAAAATGTATAAATGTCTAAAAACTGAATAAATTTCATTGAGATCTTCCATGTTTGGATTTACTATTAGCAAAGATGTGTTGTGTGTTTGGCACATTTAGGTCCAACTTTACAATACATTGCCCTTATTCCACTGGATTACAGTAGAACAATCTATGTAAGTACCATGTAATTACACTGTATTTACAACACAACATTGTTACAGGGACAGTGTCACAAGAAAGAGGTCAAATCTATAAGTGTGCTACTGAGACTCATTGGGTAAGTGCCTCTGTCTAACAAGTTTCAGTTCAGATGGGTAATGAGTGTCTATTGCTGTCACAGTTTGGTATCAATTGAGCAAATACATATTGATAGTAATACAATTGATACATAATGGGTGTGGCGAAGTTTACAACACCAGGGCAGTTTGTGAGTACTTCCAGAGCAACTATATGTAGGTACTGTTGGGAATTTTCTCCCTTCGTGGAACCAAGTCGGGACCGGCGAAGTAACACACTGATGACCACTTTTCAATTGAAAAGCTTTATTTCGATGCGCAAAGGGAGACTCGCGTGGGAGCACAGCGACAGTGCGGTCCGACCGAGATCTTCAACATAATGGATACACATGAGGGTTTAAGTACCTTGTCCGTGGTATAACCAAATGGCAGGTGTGAGCATTCCCATCGGAGAGCGCATATCACACCTTGATGTCCTGGGGACACCCACTGAGTCAGCTACCGGGAACATCCTTTTGAACCCTATGTGTGACCAGTTATCTCTAACAGACAAAAGGCTATTGCAGAGTGTGTGTGTGGGAACGTAAATACAAAATGTAGTTCAAACAAAAAGCAATTTAAATAGTATATATCTGATTCAAACCTATCATTCCCTCATTTTGTATTGGGGGGAGGAGACATCCTACCCACCATTGCTCAGGCTCTAACTATGTTACCGTTTTCAAGAGAATTAGTCAAGTTTGGAGAAGGTGACGTCATACGACACATTATTGATCAGACTACGTAGCTTATGGTACATACAGTGATCTAAAACAAAGGTAACAATATTAATACCCCAGATACTCTGAAATATTACCACCCAAAGCCACCCCCAAGGGGTGCTATTCCCAGCAAGTTCAGTTCCTTTGAGCCCTTGGGTCACAGTTGTTGCTTTTCTAGCTGCACTATGGTAGTGCTCATCAGAGCGTAAGGAGGCATCAGCAACTTAACTTTAACTAGCTTCCCAATTCTATCAGAAACTGCCATAAGGGCTCTCTCAAAGCTATTGAGTGCTGGAACAGAAGTGTTAGCGGTGACATCCGGAGCGCCTAGAATAGAGCCAATAGTGATAGAAGTAAAAGTTGGGTTAATGCAGTAGGAAGTGTTAGGCATTGCGCAGAGATTTTTGCCAGAATACAGAGGCCCAAACCCACACCAAGTGGTGGCATTGGTTCTCACTGCTATTGCTCCAGGAGGTTCAGGCAATACTTGCATTTGTAGGTCAGGTCCCATACTATCTGACAGGGCTTGTCCTGACTCAATTGAAGCAGTACACAGTACCCAGCCACCAATGGTAGAGCACTGGTTCTGAGATAAGGCGGTGTGTCTTTGGCTGTTGGAGATGATATACCTGACATTACGCACACGGCACACATGACCATTACAGGGAAAAGGAAACGGGTGTATGGGTTGTGCTTTAACTATAGGTCTCTGTCCTACTGGAATTAGCACCCCACCCCGGATGGTCTCACCATCATGGCAAGCCTCTACTACTGACAGGGACCCCTCCCCGGCCGCCACCCAGGGAGCCGGCTCTATATCCTTAAGGACAGCTGACCGCACCCAACCTGGTACACGTGACGCGAGCAGGTCACCTATCAAGGCTGCCACCTCCAAGCTGAATGCCATGCCAGTCCTGTAACACATCTCCTCCACCCTCACACGCTTATTTTCTTCCACCAAAATTTCCTCATAAAATTTACTGTTTTTGGCCAAATGCTGGAGCAGAACAGTGATCACCTCCCCAGTATCATGCGTAGCGGAAGCAAGATGGCGAGTAGCTTGGTTAGAAAGTAGTCCTCCGTGTGCCACCGATATAGTACCTGTCGCTAACAGGTTATCAGCCCAGTCTCGCTTATTGGGCTCTAGTGCCATTGAAATTGCATTTACTGTTGACCCAGCGGCTCCCACCCATGAAACACTTAGGTAACCTTTTCCTAACTTAGTGCTGATCAATATTTGAATAGATTCTCCTGATTCTATGAAAACGAAACAGTTTTTAGGCCAGATGATATGCTTCACTTTGATAATTAAACGAGAGTGTCTGATTGATACACATACTAGGCCGGGCAGAGGTTCTCCTTCGGAAGACAATCCGATTTTGGGTCCATTATACAATCTAGGGCATGCACCAGGCTTCTCTGGAGGACTGCATTTAGCACGTGCCCCACCCCTTTGCTGAAGGGCATGCTCATACATGGCCTTCGGGGTGGGACAACCATCTTCCTCCAGTCCTGCAGCAGTTTTGTTCCAATTAACATTAAACATCTCATGCGTTCTAATTGCCTCTCCCCAGCCTATTCCTGTATCTACCCACACTCTCGGATCCTTCCACATCAATAAACATGATCCATCATCACTCAAAACGTTACAACAGGGGTCTTCTACCAATTTATCAGGGTTCCTTACACCCCAAAAATGACAGTCCGTTATCCTCCAGTTGTCGTTCCATCGCATGGAGCCCTATCCAGTGCGATTAACAGTTGCAAGTCCGTCCCAGGTCCAGCTGCAGGCTACAGGGTTGGTGCACATTTTGTACTGCGGATCCGTGTGTCTGCCTGGAGACACTCAAGGGAAATGGCTCCCAGGAGCCAGAAGGGTAGACGGGGATTATTGTGCCCCATGTTGGGTCTCACCCTTGTATTTCCTCAGCCTAGTGACATGGATCCACACTGGAATTCCAGTCACTAGGACAGCTGACGGGGTTGTAAGTAAAGCTGACGGGGTTGTAAGTAAAACTGTATGTGGTCCCCGCCTGGTCAGGTCCGGTTCTGTGTTCCTGTGAAATACACTGTGGCAGGAGCCTGCAATATTCAACCAAACAGCCACCCATAACATGCAAATCACCACCACCAATACGCCGATCACCAGGAGTCCTCGTGGGTCGACCTGTAAGCATTTCAAAGGGTGAAAGTGAATCTGGGTTAGTTGGCCCTGCTCTCGCAGAGAGGACCACTGCTGTTAGATTCGTCACCCAGTCGTTTCCTGAAATGGAGATTTCAAAGAGTGAAAGTGAAGCTGGGTTAGTTTTCCCTGCTCTCACAGAGAGGAGCACTGCTAGTAGATTTGTCACCCAGTCGTCACCCAGTCGTTTCCTGAAATGGAGAACAGCTGTTTCGTTAATTTGTTCACTTTCAATACTGCCACCTGTCTTGGTTTTCTGTATTCATGTAGTCTCACTACTCCCCCATTTTGTATTGGGGCTCCTGCGCTATTCGGGAGCCCCCTATTCATCCACAAGCTAAAAAAAAAAGTGCATGCTTCACAAGCTGCGGCTAGAGCGTATAATTCAGCTATCTGAGCAGACTGGCCTGGCAGTTGCCCATGTCTTGTTACTTATCGCAGTCCCTCTATCTGCCTCCCCTTTTTGTTCCTAGCCGTGTGCCATTTGGTTATACGCACAACCCACGCCATTAGGTCACTACAGTCTCTGCAGTTCTGGTAACTCTTTTACCATAGCTCGTAAATCAGAGGGGCTAAGAGGTGTATGTTTTAACACCACGATTGCTGCAGCCCCCCCCCTTTCCTGATTGCGGGTTAGGAACTGTATCAATGGCCACAGGTGCTAATGAGGGAGCGGTTGGGACATGAGGGGAACTATCAGCTATCTCAGGATACAAGAGGCAATGTCTTTGATTTACATTTTAAATCATTCAGACATTGTTTCAGCTAACTGCGGCACTCGGTCAATTCTTTAGTTCCTGTAATTGTCTGTCATGCTCTAACTTTTGTTTTTGCCATAACTTTATTGTGCTCTCATATGACAACACAACATACATAACAGTTTCTTTCCTTTTTCTCCTTATCATTTTTACGACCGTTCCACTATTCACTCATAACTTAAGCTAGAGTTTGGCTATTTTAATGTTCAAAGGGAACGGCGGTGTAGCCTTCATTATGCCGCTGTTTCTAGGTACGATCGCTTCCATAGCAGCTTTCCTAATCTTATCACTTAATATCTCTTTCTCCATTCTCAGTCCTGCGATCGGTACTGGTTTAGAGTTTATAGTTAACTTGGCTTTAATACAAACTCTACGGCTAACGAAAATATATTTATCTAATACTTGTCACTAGCTACGGCCCCGTGTGTTAGAACAGTTTCTAAGGGCAGGGAAAGTATGTGTTTTATTTTTACTGTATAGGGGCAATTCCTATGTGTGTTAATATTTTAACATTACTCCCTTATCTCGGGCTCATAGACTATAACTCCCTTATTTCGGGCTCATAGAATATTTAGGGGCTCATAGTGTCCACGGTCCTCATGCTATTGGACCGGAACCTCTACAAGTTTATATCAATATTTATGATAATCCTATCATATTGTATATATGCTATCATATTCTATATGCTATATTTGTGTACACTTCACATAACAACGTATCACACATGCCTAACACAACGAATACAACAGATACTCCGCCGGCATACAGGCACTTCAACTAATGCACATAAAAACACAAAACAAATTGAGCTCGGAACAAACAGACGATCGTGCACTTTCTCTTACGCATTCATTCGCATTGGCAAACAACCAAGGTTCTTCTTACACACAGTTGGCACACAGCCCAGTTTCTCACCACTCGCAGTTTAGCTACCAAAGCATCTCCCTTTTTCACCAAAACGGCGAAAGAGGCCAAAGCATTACCCCAAGTGTAGGCTACTTCCTACAGCTTTAATGCCAACAACAACTGCAGCGGTACTCGGAAGCACCCGCTAACAGAAACCAATGTGCCCAAACGGCACTGACACCCAAATGTGTCCAATGGGTCCTATCTGACCCCTCTAAATGCCCCAAACGGCAATGACACCCAAATGTGTCCAATGGGTCCTATCTGACCCCTCTAGATCATCCAGTGGTTCAATCACAACGCCGTCCCTTTCCACACTTTCTATACAAAAGATAAGAGTCACTCCACTATTTGGTTCAAGAACAATCAAAAACCTAAATGAGGGCGGTAAATAAAATAATACTCACCCTCGAATTGATTGTCGTTGATCCAAACAGGAGATGTTTCTTATCCCATCCTCGTCGCCATGAAGTCTGTTGGGAATTTTCTCCCTTCGTGGAACCAAGTTGGGACCGGCGAAGTAACACACTGATGACCACTTTTCAATTGAAAAGCTTTATTTCGATGCGCAAAGGGAGACTCGCGTGGGAGCACAGCGACAGTGCGGTCCGACCGAGATCTTCAACATAATGGATACACATGAGGGTTTAAGTACCTTGTCCGTGGTATAACCAAATGGCAGGTGTGAGCATTCCCATCGGAGAGCGCATATCACACCTTGATGTCCTGGGGACACCCACTGAGTCAGCTACCGGGAACATCCTTTTGAACCCTATGTGTGACCAGTTATCTCTAACAGACAAAAGGCTATTGCAGAGTGTGTGTGTGGGAACGTAAATACAAAATGTAGTTCAAACAAAAAGCAATTTAAATAGTATATATCTGATTCAAACCTATCAGTACAAAACAGGTTGAAGCCTACCAAACCATTGTGAAAATGCTAGTTACACAGTAAGTACACTAGTTGTCTTACACTACAATACCAGGGCAGTTCTTGTGTAGTTACAGAGAAAATACATGTGGTACAAAATAGGTTTGAACCAGGTTCGGGTTTAAACATCTGGCTTTGGCAGAGAAGCCATCAGGTCTGTCCCTGCCATCTCCAGTTGAGGTTTCTATGCATCATAGCCTTATTTCAAGGTCATAAGCATGACTTACTTGTCATAAATTTGAAATTGACTTTATATGGGTGGAAACAAGGCCTCCTTAGTCTTTCTTCCATCAGTGGTGACATTTAAGGTCAGTTATCTGTAGTACATATAAATAAATCCACTCAATGACATGTAATGCTCATTGCAATGTCTCAAGACAATGACATAGAATTTTAGACTGTCAGCATAAATGCATTTTATGTTTACAGCAATGTAAATATACTGTATAATGCACATCTATTGCATAAACCTTCCAAATTCACAACACAAAATATGTAACTACAGTGTGCCAGTCAGATGAATGCTAAGAAACTTGTTACACTCTAATACTCATCAATAATACTTCAGAGGAACTGGGTAAAAGGCAATGAAAAAGCTTAAGTATATGAAAAATGACCCTTTATTTTACATAAAAGGGGAGATCAGCCCATACACAACAGTTTGGCAAAGGGGCAATTATTCTATACTAACCAATACATTGCATGAGGCCATTAACATTAAATAAAGCATTACTCATTCTGTAGCCCAGTTTATTGTATGTTGCTACTGATGTTACATTAATTACAGAAGAATTAATTGCAGTAGTCAGTCTATTGACTGTTTAGTAACCCTTTATAATAAACAGTGTTAAATATTGCAACTTGATATATTGCACATAGCCCAGGGTAATTATGTGTTAGCGCACAAAATTGCATTCAAGACACTTTGGGCCCAAGTACAGGACATAGTAATACTACGTTATATGCTTCAGCTAATGGTACCCTACACTTTTCCCTTTCTATTGGAAATCCTGCTCAAAGGCACATTGTTATCAAAGAGCATTCTTCATGATGGTCTCTAGTATTGTGTACTTGTGTCTAAGAGGTTGTGTGACTATTTCAGAGCACACTGTGGTCTGGCAAAGGACCATAACAGTACATAGCAAAACATTGCTGCTTTTTTTGGAGCTGAGACTGTGCTTTGTGTGGCAAGGGTTTATTTTTACCCTTTTACAGTGTTGACATAGCACTTATTCAGACCATTGCCATTTATTTTCAAAGACTATACTTAGAATGTAGCATTTGTACTGCTGAAAAAATTAGTGCAGGTGCATGAGTGAAAAAAAGGGATAAAAAGACAAACAACTCTCACACACATTCAGTAATGTTTCAATTTTACAGACAGCATCTATTCACCAGTGATTGGAGAATAAAACAACACTAAATGGAGTTTATATTGTAATTTTTTTATTCATACTAGCACCCACATTTTTTTCATGCAAATTGATTGTATTGTCGCTGTACTTTTTACAAAATGTTTTTTTAAGGATTTAGTGGAATAAACAGATCACTTGCAAAAACAGAAATAATTTGGGCCTGGCTCACATCATACTTGAGTGCAATTACTCATGGCTGTTAATAACAATCGAATAACAAATTGACTGACATTTAAATCAAAGGTTATTTAAACCATGCTGGGGAGTCTGGAAGCCCAATCACAACACAGAAGATTTATCAGCTGCACATAATGATCCATAAGGGGAGGAGTCTTCGAAGGTTAGATTTGTTATATAGTGCCCCCATGATCATTTATTAATGTCATCGAGTCAGGCAAAAGTCACCTTTGTCCACAGCTGACTGCAGTGATAATCTGGGGGTCACTGTCTACCCAGGGGAATATGTACAAACTTCAGATAACTGGTATACTCTGCACCCTAAGTTTGTTGGGACAAGGGGAAAGGATTAATGGGATCTGTATACCACTTCAGTGGAGGAGAAAATACCTACGCTTACTGGAAAAGGTCAGAATCAATGTTCAGAAACTGTATACAAACACTGCATTTGGCAAAGAAAATGTGAGGGGATAATCTTTACGCAACAGTTTGAATTCAAAGGAATTCTGGCCAAATCTGTGCTTTTTAAAAGATTAAAGGGCCTTATTCAAACATGAAGAGAATATTAACTTCCTCATTTTTTGCATTTAATATCAGTTTTAGAAGCTGGGCAAAGTGTTTAGTTTGAGCCTTGATGATGCAATCAAGAGGACTGACTGAGGGAATGATGTGCAACAGTAACTTTTTAAAAGCCGTTCCGTGGCAGGAAAACATATGCATTATGTATTAAATATTTGTTTAACATTTATTTCACCCTCTTTCCCTAAGGTCCAAATTATTTACACATTTAAATCCAACATCAGTTTGTACATTAAGCTCTTCAAATACCAAACTCTGTCACACACTTTTTTTTTTTTTTTTACAAACATTGTGAAATTGCATTAATTTGCTTCCCTTGTTGAAGTGAGTTATAGTGCAATAAAACACTCTTTGACGACACTCTGCGTCAGTAGTGCGGATATAGCTTTCACATGAAGCACGTCGGAGCAGTCTGTGCTGAGCTACAGTAATTGCATTTCAATCAAGTGGAAATCACATTACCCAGCCTTCGTTCTCAGCTAATTAGAAGAAAGGTTGTATGGTCCCATTTTGTTGAGGCATGTGGTTTTAATTGCTTCACACATGGGAACTTTTATATTCCTTTTAGTAGTATTTATATTGAACGGTTAACTTGATAAGGCTGAGAGCATGACATGTGCTTTGAATAGCAGACTACAAACCAAGGGCAGAGGGAGCCACTGTGAACACTGCTGTCCATTCAAACCAGCTCCCCACTGGCTTCCTAACTCTACCTGTTCATTTTGATGATTTGTGGCGCATGTGTGATTTTTTTTAGCACAGTCAGTTTTTACAGTATTTGCTTATGTAAGTGCCTCATCAATATGTATATATATACCTTTGCACTGAAAATTTTTCAGATTGCCCCAGAAGTGTTATACTAAGGACTCAAATCTGCAACCTTTTAGTCTCAAGCCTAGTCCCCTAATCACTTCCTACACAGTGCTTTTTCGAGTGAAGAACCCACTTTAAATAGTTCATGGTTCAATTACTTACTTGAGATGATTTGAAACAAAAATAGAGTATAACATGGCAGCTTTTAGACGCCTGGCTGAGGAGTTCAGCAAACATTCTGCACTGGTAAGTCCAACCTTCAAAAAACCTGCCCCACAGATTGTGATTGCGAACCTTTAGATAGGACAAAGGGAGTTAAGAACAACTATCAGTCAAAAGAGGTATGGGACTTCAAGCAAGGTTACATGGCAGCATTATCAACATGTGCTCATAGTGTAACAGTCTGCCTTTTATTCTGCCCTGCCTCTTTAAGAGCTCTCACAAACATTGCTATACATTTCTTGAAAGAGTGACGCATTCAGCTGTGTGGAATGTTGAGAAATTGTACTTCTTTTCCTTTGGGTTGTTGCTTGATGTCCAACAGAACCATGACAAAGTGGGCTGCTAATTGGAATTCCACCAATTTTCGTTATTAAACACTGATGTGCACTGCCACTCCACGGAGGTCTCATCTGTTTTATTGTATTAACGCCCACTTACAAGCTAGTGGGGTTGTATGTTGTCCCAGTCCTCCCCACCTCCCCACCATTACCGTTTAGGTAGCGAGGGTTCCCTGGCTAACAATGACACACAGCACAAGACTGCCCTCATTGAGAGAAACCGCCATCCAAAGGTGATTTGTTTTATACAGTTCATGCAATAAGGTCTTTATAGACGCCTCATGTGAGAAGCAATTCTCAGAGAAAACGCATGTTCTCCACCATCTCGGATCTGATTGTGGTCGAGCCGTAACACATATTTACATATCACTTCATTATCCTCAAGGAGCCTCATTAGTCAGGCTAATACTCTGGTTTCACAAAAATCTTCATGATTTATGGGCAGCTCTAAAATTTAATTCCAGCTTTTAGACAGCCATGTTTATACATGTGTCAGTGATAAACGGGCTGATTTCCATGGTGACAGAAAAAATATTGCCTGCCCGAAAATGAAGTAGACAGATATTAATGCAAAAAGAGAGAAGTTCACTGAAAAAATTATTTGTATCACGATGTACCAACATAAACCATAAGACTGTTTTTGCATCCATCAAGCTGTCGCACCAAGATGTACATTTTACTGTAAATGTTTGTTTGCAGTAAACTATGGTATTTTTTCCAAATAATGCAATTCATCTATTTACTACTGGGGGATCAATACATGTGCTTGAAGAAAAAAATAACCGATTCACTTTCAAACAGAAGGTAACAGTGGAAAGAGAGGAGAGGGGGCACAGCTTTGAAATGTTTTATCCACAGTGCAGTTCCTCCGTACTTTACTTTTTCAAACAGTCATTTCTCCTTCAGAACAGAAAAAAAGTGTATCCCAGAGTTGTCTCTTTCTGCTGCACTTTGATCAATAATTCAGGGAGCCTTTTGAGATACAAGTGAGTATAGCCAGGAGGTATGTGTGTCCCCTGACAAGCCGAAACAGGGAACGTTAGGCTGAAGTCGAAGGACAAGCAGGGAGGCAGTGGTTAGAACGTGTGCTGATTAAGCATGTATTGCAGCTAAACATGTGCAGTATAAGGGATAACAAAAGTCAGCAATGGAAGAAGCATGTGGTACTATGTCTTAAAAGGATTTTTATTCATTTGCTCAGCAGGGGAAATTCACACATCATTTCTCCTTCGATATTATCCTCTTCTTCGGAGCCTTCTTTCCTGGAGTACTCCTCTTCTTCCAGCCATGACCATTCTGGCTTCTGGGCTTTGATAAATTCCATAACATGCTCTTCAATGAGGTATGTGTACAGGGATGTCCTGAAGTCAGACTTTCCTGGAATCCTTGGATGGAATTTGTTGACGGTCCTGTTTACTATGGATGATTGGCATGAAAGAGATGCAAATTGTTGAGTAAAAAACCACTAGAAGCTTTTCAGGACAATACCTGTTATTCCTTTAGACATACAACTTAAGAATTGGCAGTATGACATTATTGAGCCATACCTAACAGTTACTTTATTAAGAAATCTGACTAATAGGGATATCATCACATTCTTCTGCTTATGAGCCAGTGACAAACATCCTGGCAAATTGTGACACCTTTGCCTTCTACTTCAAAAGTGAATCTTGATCCACAAAGGTCAATCTTATCTATTCTCAGCAGGGTAGCAGTTTCAGACATTATCTTGCATTTTAAAGTACTTCACATTCATGTAGACACTGATTATGGCAGTCTTTTCCTCCAGGTTACTTTCAAACAAGGGTACAACAGCAATGGCCCACTTATAACTCAAACATACAGTATAACCACCCGTTTACAGGCACTTTTCTCTCACTACTCCACATTAACAACACAGGGCCTAATTTTCACCTTTTGCAATACTCGCAGGGGGGCTTCACTGCTTTGCAAAATGGGAAAAAAAATCCCCTTTTAAAAACAGCCAGGCTTCTTTTTCACTGCTCAGTAATTGATGTGGTTGATAAAAGGGCGCAGCCGTTGTTTGCACTGTTAACATCTGGCTATGCCTTCACCAGCCAGGCCCCTGCTGTGTGTGGGGATACATGGATACATGCCTTCCAGTCCTTCCCTGTGCCCACAGTCGGCCCAAACAGCTGCCTTCTTGCAAATACAATGAGAACGGATCACTTGATTAGTGGGGAGGGTCTATTGTAGGTAAACGCTGCTTTAGTGTATGAGCTGACACCTTTAATTGATTATTCACCAAATGCTCGCTGCTTATTAAGCCCGAAAATATGGAAACCATTCAGCATGGCTAATAGCAGGCATTTGTCACTGTCCGGTTAATGACAGTTTCTTAATGCTTTATGAATGTGTTATGTACATATTCAAGGCATGAAAGCATTTACTCGTGTAATTTGCACGCCCTAATTCTCAAAAGTGCTGCCAAAATTAAACACATTCTTCAAAAAGTTGACACAAGCACACAGGTCAAAACAGACTGTTAATTCTGTAGAAAAACAGAAGCTGAAGAAATGCAAATGAATGTTCATTTTGGGAAACTAATGCAAACAACAACCAGTGGTGCAGTAACTGCTATGTTTAGACACATTTATGCAAACTATTTCAGTACAGTGCCTTGTGCTGAAACAGGTCAGTCAAGGTGAACATTTTTGCATTCAGAATTGTATTTTGAACCGTACCAAGGAGGATTAGGCCTTGGTTGCTGGTGCTATTTTATTGCAAATGTGTGAGGCATGCTTGTGAGAAATTGTAAGTGTGACTGCGTCTCGTATGCAACATCTTGGAAATCCAGAGCTTCATATTTTTTGTCACTTTGACAACCGGCAAACTCGTAGTGTTGAGCAAACAATTAAAAAAGCACTTAAAGTACTTTAAGGTGTGATTGGCTTATGATTGATCAGGCTGTTGTTGTGTTTAGCAGCACAGTGGTGGGTCAAGTCCACCACTGCTCTGTTGGACTCATAGCACAAGCTCATTAATCCTCCTCTAGTTAAAGCTGATCAATAAACAAATTTCCCAGGAGTCCTTGGGAGTATGCCAAAACCCTGCAGTCTGATGGGGCCCCTAACATTGTATTGCTATCTGACTACAAAGAGTTTTGACCTGCTGTGTGTTTGTTGGTCAATCAAACATCATCAACTTTTTTTCAATGACTATAGTTGGATATGTGCTCTGAGTTTTGCATCCTGCAATGAATGAGACATAAGAATGTAAACTGTCTTCATTTGAATTTAAAAGTATGTTGCCTCTCATTGTAACAGTTGCATATGTTTACATCCAGACAGCACCCTATAAGGATGATGGTGCAGGATCATCACATTTGGAGGTAATTCGTTCTTTAAATGAAAATTCTTTGAAGCTCTTTTTTAATTTAGGTATCTTTTATGAAAAATTGACTGAATGTAATTTTTAGGGCTAAATTCAAAATATTTGTGAAATGACAAAAGTTACACAGAAGCTAGCACAAAGATAAGCACAAGAAGTAGAATCAGTTTTCTCCATAGGTGAGCATTAATTTTCACAGCTGGCACCAAAGGAATATAACACAGCTGCACTTTTATAAGAAACAAAGCTGCTGCCAATTCATGGGATCTGAAACACCTTTACGAGAGTACTGAAAAGTTGCATTACGTTTTGAAAGGTAGTATTAGGAAATATACCATACCGTATATTTAATTTTATCCAGACTGATGACCACTCATTGTAATTTAGCAGATGCAATGAAATATTGTCAAGTATGCAGTTTGGAAAGCTGTAACCTGTGGTAACCTCATAGCTGTCATAGCTTGTGTTTCACAAGGAAAATTTCCCTATAACAAAGAACAGTAACAAACCAAAAATTTCATTCAAAATCAGTATGAATGTGAAATTCACAAAGGTTATACAAGACACAATCAAGTTTAAAGGAGAACAGATGCAAATTAGTTTCTTTACAGTGGAACACTTGAAATTTTTCACAAATAATACATCTCAGCACTTACCTATCTCATGCTCAATACCCTTCAGTATGAGTAGGATAAAGCATGTTTAATGTGTGAGCAGACAATGACCCAAATAAAGTATTTATGATATTATTGTAATAGCTGCAACTGATACAATGATCACCAAAAATCATTTTGGGCATGTAAAAATGTGGAAATGTTGCCTTTTAACAGAGAGGTGAAATCAAGGTTCACTGCAATGAGAGGTTTGAACATGGAAGCTAAACTTTTCAAAGCCATCATTACCACAGCAAAGGGCTTTCTGTCCACTTAAAGTAGTTCAGCAGGTGCAAAACTTTATAAAAGTGAGATTTTGCTAAGATTAGGCCTCATGGGGCATGGCAGAGAATGTGAAAATCAAGGTAATAGCTCTTGATAAGACAGGTAATATCTCAAGGAAAGCGTATCTGAACTGTTTCTGCTTGCATAAGCATATAGTCATTTCCTGTGCTAAATTTATATTTTAGGCATTTTCCCCCATTTTTTCAGTCTGGCTTTGGAATCATCAATAGCGCATTAAAGTCATATAGTAGCACCAGAGGACACCAGAGGACAAAGAGCAAGTCTTCAAATAAGTATGCGACTAAAGGCTATTTTTCACACTACAAGTCCCGCAGTGAACCACATGGGTCAGCTGAGGGAAGGCACAGCTCTCACTGACTTAATCTGGCAAATTTATAGGCACCCGATGAGCGGCTGGAAGGACCCTGGTAAAGTAAGTCAACTTGCCCTGGTGGAATGGAACTGATTCTACTGATGTGAACTCCCCGAGTCATTACCAGCTAATGACACAGCTTAAACACAAACTGCTTGCTTGCGGTGTAAGGCTCAGTCTGTAGAGCTTGGCTTTACTGATTGAGCCACTTGGGAGTCTCAGATGTTTCAAAATAGTCCAGATACTAATGACTGTTTGTTCAATTTATAAAACACTTTGGTAAATCATACATTAAATTACATTCCTCGTTTACCAGATGTTCTCATCCAGAGTAGCTCACAAGGTGCGAGTACAAAGCGCATCCAAAGAAGTGGCATAAAAACCTACAAATAAGACACTCCTAATCATATTCAAAAATATATCAGTGCCAAACATAGTTTTGAGGTCACAGGTGCATAATTTGTTCAATGAGACCATTAACAATACAGACAGGTGTTACCCTGTAGTGCAACTTAATTATATGGGCAAAAGTGCTTGCTTTCACTGAGTGCTTGCTCAGTAACTAACATCATCATATTTAAACTAGGTAGCTAAAAGGCTAACCCTGTTTTCTAAAAAGCAAACAAGTTAATGTTGGCTTGCTAGCTAGGTTAGTTTAATCAAGTTTGCTCTTATGAAATACTACTATTCTCTACTCAGAACATCTGATTGTGTTCAAATCAGATTCAGCCAGCAAGTTAAACAAAAAATCCTTATATCAGAACAGAAGCTAAGGGTACTGAGGGAAAAGCAAATGGTGGTTACAAACCTTAATTTCATCTGTCATTTGTATTATAATGAGGCTGAAGTGCAAGGAATGATGTTGAAATGCATAAAGTGACACAACAGTCCTTTAAAAAAAAAAATCCTGCACAGACGCTCCATGATATTTGTCCAACCCCCTACTTTTTCCCCCTGGGAAGTGCATCTCATTTTTGAGGTTTACATGTAGTACATTCCATTGGCAGATTAAATCCATTAGGCATTTTCTGGATATTATAGACCAGAATGACAATGTCATGGCAGGTGAGCCTAGCAAAGTAATCAAGGCCAACATCTGATCCACTACTGTGCGAAGATGGAGATGTCGCATTTGGATATACAGTGTAGACCTCATTTCAGCCATTCTGGACTCTTTACTCTTGTTGCATGCTAGACCTGATTTACGAAAATTTGGTATGACGTTTTGTGTAAATACCTGTCCAAATTTACACATCACATTTACAGAAATTGTAATGTGGCGAATATTATCATGTATTCTCAAGTAGCACAGCTTATCCACTTATCAGAGAATCTGGCTGCTCTTGCCAACAGCCTGAGCCCGGGGTGTTGAAATGCATGATGGGTAGTGCTGCATATTGATCAGAATCAAGCCACGTTCTGTGGGAAGTGACTCCATCAATATTAGAGTTGATTAATGCACAGCATGCCTCTCACATCTTTCATGTTGGTCAAGAAGACAAAATGTCAAACGGCCTATCACCCCAACGAGTTCAATTAGTGAAATGGCCCTGTGTCCGCGACATTTTTATGACTTTTCCTTTCTGTTGACACTTTTATTTGCAAGCGGATATTTTAATACAGGAAACTGGTCAGACATGTTTTGTTTTGTATATGGATTCATTATTTTTTGTAAGTGAGGTAATGGAGGTGAATCACCTTTTTAACAGTGCTTCAACCATGACACTCTTGGGATCTGTACCTCTGACCCTGCATATTCAGATTAAAAGCCCTGATCACCTCTCCACATGTCTGGATTTGTCCCAACCATATGGCATTAAGACTCCTCTGTGTATTACACGGAATACAGATGGCAGCAATTACAGTCTCCACAGACAAAGCATAGGAGCATAATATCCTATTATAGATACACAGAGGCTCAGTCTGTGAGTTCTTGAGTCTTTCTGTCAGAGTTATAAAAACTAAATTAGACAAAACACATACCCTTAAAAGGAGTCTCTGCGCACCCCTCCATTTTCCCACAGAAACTCTGTCTCATAAAAGTGTAACCATCTGAATCTTTTATGTTTGCTTAACAGGCCACAGTTTAAGCTGTCACTTCACCGCCCAACTTTGCTTCCTGGAACAAGCAGCTTTGCGGGAGTGATAAGTGACAGTGACCGAAAGTGTCTGAGAGCATCAGTGTCCTCAGACCCAGAGCGGAGCTGACAGACTCAGCATTCGGAGGGAGTCTCTGTCTGGGCTGTCCTTGACTGTGAACAGTGAAGCGCTGTGATAGTGCACTGCTATATACACCCTTTTATGATTTAATCACTATATTTGTTATGGTTGTTTGTTTTGTTTTTCTTCTGAGCAAAGGACCTCCATGGGATCATGAATTTTACAAAGGGGGACCTTGGAACTGAAACCTGAAATTTTGCAGGAGTGTGGAAAAGGATATGTCACTTTGTCACCTGGTGTCTGCTTTATGCAGCAGTGACTGTTATTGTTCCTTTGATCAATGTGTTCCACCAGCTATTTTTGTGCTAGGATGGTTACAAACACATGAAATAAAATATATTAAAAAAAAAAAACAATGTCTTACAATGCCCGTGTCATATACTGGCTAAAACAATAGCAAGCCACAATGGTATTCACTTGCTCAGAAACAGCTTTTATCATAAGGGTACATTGACCGGGGGTGGTTCTTCACAGACAGATGGAGACTTTCATAAGTTCACAATCTTTAATCCGATGTAACATCCTGCTGAATGGCTTAGTGAACTGATAGCAGTTTCTCTGTTCTTAATCACGCGCCCCAAGTCCAAAGTGTTCTTTTTTTCATGCATTTTATTGATTCATTCGTTGGCTCTGGAGTATTAATTAATGAAGAACAATTGAGGAGCAGTACAGACCACTCTGACAGCTGTTCTGAAACAATGCATCAAGGAAAGAGGGAGGAGATGACTGTGGGAGGCAGTGACTGAGCAGGATTCCTAGTGCAGAATGGTGGCGCAGTAATCTGACAGTCAGGAGAAAGAGATCTTGCTGACTGACCGGAGAGAAAGAGACAGAGAGAGGGGGGATCTCGCTGCCTGATAGGGTAGAGAAAGAGCAAGAAGGATCGTACCATCTGACACGAAAGAGAAAGAGAGTGATCTCATTGTCTGACAGGAGAGAGAAAGGGAGAGAGAGAGAGAGAGAGTCAGCGAACAACACTTTCACTGACTGACAGGAGAGACATGTTTACCAAGGGCGCCCAGGTGAGGCAGGCCTGTCATTCCTCCACTCATCAGGTATCCCCGCTCCATTCTGAGGCCTGTCAATCCCGACAAGGCAGCTTTGTGCTGTGTTTTTGACGGAGGCATTTCCGCTCGCTCGCACTCCCCCGGCACCCGTTTGGAGAAAGGCCTGACAGGCTGTCACTCTCCGGTGTCCGCAGGGATGAGGTTTTGTACCATACCCTGTGTTTCTGGAATAAAACAGATGAGCTATCAAAACTGTTTGCTGACAGAGGTTGAAACCTAAACAGCTGTGTGGTGTGGTCTACAGGATCAGTATACTATAGTATGTTGCTGTAGTTGGGTGTGTTTAAACGTACTGCCAAATGATGACAATTCAGTTCCTTTCAAGAAATATTTTGATATCATCAAAAAGATATTTCAACACATTGTTGTGATTCACTATATTTAATGAATGAGGACTTAAAAATGTATCAATCACAAATTCTTCATAGTGGGTGTTCAGGTATGGTAATGAGACGTTAAGTTCATAAACATTTTATAACTGATGTATTAACCCTATTTAGTATTGTGGCTTATGCCTAAAAGGGCATTAATTAAAAAGTAACTTACTACATGTTTGTTACTCATTAGAATATGTATTAATTTGGATTTGTCCCAATGTTATTAAAGCTGTTTCTGTAACTCAGTCTGTTTTATTTACAGTACTTGTCAAATATATTTAATTTAGTAGTTAGAGTTAAGCAATCAACAGAAAGCACTGTGCTCTGTCAAGGCTTTAATATTAATGGATCCAGCTCCCCAATGAGGAAGACTAACAGGAGGGGAGCTCAGAGATAGGAACTGGGGCAGGAACTGACAGACGGTCCAGTCCAAACCAAAGGAATCAGCACCCCATCTGTGTGAAGAGAGCCTGGCTGCAAGTACAGAGGGGACTGGCTGCTGTTTACAATGATGACAGTGCAGTTAATACCCATAATTCCCTCATTTATCTGCACAGTGTGGGCAATATTCAACCAGATTTGCTAAGTTGTTAATTGTTGAGAAGTACTTGAATAAAAGCAACTAAGACAATGCTTTTGATCTAGTCAGTGACTAAATTAGTACAATTCAGCTTTGCACACGCGCACACTCATTGGATTTTGGTCTTTGTTGTACAAATGCACTGACAGCACAAAGGCATTTCAATTGGGTCAAATAAAAGCCCCTTTTGAAAGATTTCATGTTCTGTGGTGTCACTAAGGAAAACAATGGCATGAATTTGCTGACATTTGGAGATGGGCTGAGTGTTCAGAAACAGATTGCCAAGCCCTCTTCAGTATGGACTCTATGTAAAGCAAAAATAATGTGAAGTTTAAAAAAAAAAAAAAAAAAAAAAAAAGTGTTTCATTTGTCGTGTGGATTGGAGCTGCAATAGCCCATGAAAGATTATACAGTGTAACTGGTATTAGTTCTTTCAATAATAGTAATATTGTAATATGTTCACTTAAAACCGAAATCAAGATTATGAAGATACAAGGCATATGTGTATGAAATAAACTTATGGAGCTAACCATGTTTGGGTTACAGCTCTTAGAGGATGGAGGAGGAATGGCACTGTAGAACTGTCTCTGCGGTCTGTGAGTCTCTGTTGATCAAGACATCAAAACACAATATGCTGTCAGCTTTTGCCCTTGTGATGTTCTTTGAAAAAGGAATAGCTGCAAACACTGCACATCTGTACACCAAACAGAAGTACATCTACAATCTATTTTGTGTCACATAGCAATCATTGACAGACATGCAGACACAGGTGTTCAACTCTAGGCTAACTGAATTTTTGCATTAACATTCTAGCCTGTCCCTGTCACAAGTGTTTGAATTCTTTGAAAACTGTGTTCCTTTCACAAGTTGAGTTCTACTCTTGCTTTGGTGAGTAGAAGGTTCTGCTTAAACACGGTTAAAATATAAAGGTAAAATGTAAAGATATCTGCAGTTAATATTTAGCTCCTTTAAGAAGCCACATTACATGTAAAAATTTAAGAATGTATAGTCATAGAGCATAATGCATTATTTTTCATTGAAAAATGTGTTTTGATTTTTCAGGTTTTTTTTCCAAAATGAGTGCCTTATTTTTAAAAAATAAAATCATATTTCACCTGATTGTTTTCCATATCAGTATTTACCATACAGTTTGAATAATAATAATTAAAGGTATATTTGCATTTAAAATCTGCAGAGAAGACACCAGTAAGCTCCCCAATGAAAAGGACAGATGTATTACTGTCCCTAGCCTTTAGCTTTTCAGCCACTGAGAGTCAGTTTAATGACATCATAGCAGTATTATTAGCCATTTGACAACTGTGTAATGTCCATTTGAGGTGGTGTGTCTAGGATTACAGATTCTGAATCACCCATCTGCCTCCATAAGTATAACATCACTGCTCGTGCCTGTTCATATCTACGCATGTTAATCTGGCTGTTGCTTTTCTTGAAAAAAGCATGCAGGGATTAGTATGTAAGACAGTTGTTCATATTGAGTATGTTTGCATTTCTCCTAAAGAAATCACAGTAAACAAAGAAAAGGATACCTTTTAGAGAGGGAACCAGAATGTCTGTGAGGTATCTGTAGAGGTAGCACAGAGTCTCCATCAGTTGTGACACAGCTCTGGAAGTCTGGAAGTGTTGATTATAACCAATGTTTTGACATTTTGTTTCTCTCTTATCTAAACACTGACTGTGATAATGATTGACAGTTTATCTCCAGTGAACTGCATTTTGTCACTCTGTGTGTGTGTGTATGAGTGTGTGTGAGAGAGAGAGAGATGAAAACATGTAAAATAGTTAAATGCACAGCTTTAATAATCTCAACTGGGAAATCTTTTTAGTTCAGTTAAAGACATAAAATATGGACCCATTTTCATATCCTGATGGACTTTTCATATTTCCGGGTGCAGATATTTCAGAGCAAACAGAAAAATAATGGGCTTCCATTGTGGACTGGGAGGAGGGTTTGCAAACACTTGGATTAGCCTTTCTTTAATGTATTTGCAGCCAATTCAATTTTAATGCAAATTAACCTTAACAAAACAGGACATAAATGCTAAACGTGAGAAAGAATAAGAGAAGAAAAAATCACAAGGGATATTTGCTATTGGTCACTGCACATCTCTGGGGTAACATTACCATGACGCAGCTATTAGGCTTTACCTTGAAATGATCCATGTTCTCTCTGTGGTCCTTAAAAGTTACCATATAAATAAACTGGAATGGGACTTAAAGGGAGTTTTCGCTGCAATATTGACCATATTGGAGAACTTTGTTGGAGCTCTTTGCTACTCTGTTAAATCACAAACCTCCAAAGATCCAATGAGCAGCTGGAAATAAATGATTGTCTTTTACATGTTAGGACAATTAATTATTTAATCACAATTAGCAAATGAGTGAACAAAATATGAAAAAAATGAGTAAACAAAATATAACGGCATATAGGCTTGCCATGAAGAGCTATCCCAAAGCACAGTCCCCTTTGATGTGATGAAGAGTTATAGCCAGGGAGATTTCCAACACAGCTAGGGGTGTCGTTAATAGAGTGCTGTGATCACAGTCCTTTTCCCCAGCTCATGGGTATAGTAAAATGAGCACTTAAAAAGATAATTGGTGGCCCACAGCAATGATACAAAAACCACAGCCTACTGGGGCCAATGTTCAATATGTTCAATTCAGCCTATAACAGCTTCTCACTTTCCCCAAAATACTTAATGGAAGGACTTCCTGGAAAAGCCTCAGAAACAATAAGAGTTGCCCTACAAAAGGTCATCTTAGGGGTAAGAAATCACACAGCAGAAAACCCACTACAAAGTATGTTTTCCACATCATTTTCTGTCACACAAACTGATTGTCATATAACCACAAGCTGAAGGAACAGCCAAATGGCACAGCTTCTTCTGGTTACTGATCCAATTTTTTTTATTTACCATCTGCAGCCTGAGCAAAACTTGATTGTGTTGTCCTCCACCCTCAGGTGACAAAGGCTGAAATATTGTGTGTGTGTGTGTGTGTGTGTGTGTGTGTGTGTGTGTGTGTGACTGATGTTTTAATTGGAGTGCATGGCAGCCTTCCAGAAGTTAATTGACAGCTAAACGGTTTACGTGTCCGTCCACCTAGGCTAGACTTCGTTCCAGCCAAGCAAAGCCAAACGCGATTACCCCTAACAGAGTCGCCTGACGTTACTGATGGTGGCACCTCCAAGTGGCATGCAACATGGCTTGCCGTTTATTTCTTTCCAGATGCTTTAAATGAAAACTGTGATGGCTAAATTCCCCCAGCTTCCTCAAAGTAAAAACAGAGGGAGGGGTGTGTTTGCATGATTGGCTGCTGATCAAACAGGGACATCCTCTTCCATATGCCTCCCCTCTCCCCTCCCCAGAGATCCATGCCTCTCTCACTGTCTGCAGACCCCTTACTTTCTTCTGTCTTTTGCAATAAAACCTTTGAGGGGAACGCAGCAGGCAAGGACAGGCTCATTTGTCGAACTCGGTTAGCAGAATTCCAGAGAAAGTTCTCGCCTTTTATCTTAGTTCAAAAGAAGATTTCTGTCCCACATTCATGTTTAAGCTGACAAGCATTTTTTCCCATGCCCTTTGTAAACTAAGTTTGAATAACAGCCTCTTAAGTTAAAAAAAAAAAAAAAAAAAAACCTTCAATTCATTGTTTTAACTCAGGCCGTTGCTTTGGGAAGATTCACTGCCACATAGTCCTCAAAGCTTTGAAGTCTCGCTGATTTCCCTGTTTTATATTCTAGCAAAAAGAAATACACAGAATATTATTGGACAATTTGCTGTGTATGACCTACAGGGCAAAGTACAGTTAAACACAGCTTTCAAGTACCTTACAGTAGCAGCTTAAGTGGATGTATGAATTACATTTACAAAACTAAAATACAAACATACAGTGACAAAATCAGAAGAATGGTTATGATATGTATGATATTATTTTGGGAGATGTCCTAGCAGCAGCAAAAATACAATGGGCTTTTCAAATACAATGGGCTCTGGTGTGTGTAAAATGGAGCAAATAAATGAACTAGAAACATAGCAAGGCAGACAGATGGAAGACAGACGGGCATACATAGATTATTACTAATGAATACTAATTACAAATTTGTCATATAAAAATTGCTATATACCACTTAAATGACACAATGCAGTGTTTTCTTTGAACTTCACATTCTTCATTCAAGGAGAGCCAAGCTGATAACTTTCAGGGTTTGAAATTGCCCATGCCCTCCATTTTGTACAGAGTAATAACTGTGATAATGAAACTATCTATTTATCTAGCGAATGAGTAATTACAGTGGGGAGGGAGCAGGAGGCACAGAGGAGGCAGTGCCTCTAAGTAAAGAGTAAAGAAAGCTGCTGGGAGCTTTAAATGAGCTGCGGCTCCATCTGGAAGGACAGGGAGACTGTGGATGCTGGAGAAAAACAAACGGCAGCCTGGCTCTTTCCTTCATTTATGTCCCAAACCCACAGCACGGAGCTGGCATAGGCCCAGTCTCTGTTTTTGGCATTTAATGGTCTTAGACCAAATGCTGGCAATGACATGTCAGAATTAGCGTAAATGTTCATAAAGTCTTCCCCTCTCTAAAGTTTTCCCCTCTCTAAATTCTCAGCCTCATCCAATTGCACTTTTCTATCCAGAGTTTCTTATAAGCCTATAGATATTTCTTCAGTTTGGGTTAATGTTATTTAGGATAAAATTATTTAGGCTCCTAAGAATCCAAATCTTCAAGTGTTTTCAACAGTACAGGTGTGCAGTGCATGACTCCTCTTTGGCGGTTCAAAATGCAATTGGCTCCCACTTTGCACACCGTTTCCACAGGGTGCCGTAGACACCTTTCTCCATACATTGGACACTAGACCAAACAATCCCTTGTTCCCCATTAATTTTGTTACATAATGTTGATTCCACTGTTAATCAATTGTTGCAGGAGAATCGACTATGGCTAGCTGGGATCACTATGGCAAAAAGCTGCTGATTGTTTCCCATGGGAAACAATCAATTCTCTCTCATAGCAGCATTGGATGTTCTCTTAGACATTATAAATATGGAGCTGTCAGCTGCACAAATTCATGGTGCCAACATGAAGACTTTGCAGGCTTGAAGTATTGCAGCAGCAAACTGAAATCACTTTTATCAGTGCTATTTTTTTATTTACTCTTATTTTATCTGCCTTTTGAGTTTATAATATTTTTTTCTGCTCTGCATTCTGTCACAAAGCATTAGATATAAAAATAAAAAGTTCATTAAAGTTTTTTTCCAATGTTGTGGCTGAACTTCATCATTTTTTTACATTGTATTTGAAGTGTACCCTACCCTAATGGATACAAAATTGAACAGAGCACATACTGCCCTCACTATGATTCAGTATTTCTGTGGCTAAGCTGAAACACAGCTTTGCTTCATTCTAAGCCTGGCCCCTCAGAACCCCTCATTAAAATGGTTCACAAGGGTGAACCTTAAGGTAACACTAGGCTCCATGGCCCACTGTAACCTCATACATTAGCTCCTTTTAGGTTTGGGCTCCAAGGAAAATTCAAGTCAATGGATGTAGATAGAAACCTATCCTGTTTTTTTCTGAACCAACAGCACTGTGGGACACTTCACAAAAACACCAGAACCCTTAGACATCCACACAAGAATTTTCAAGTAAATAAAAGGACTGACAGGAGAGAGAAAACTGGACGATAATGGCACCTCATCTGACTGCTCCAGACATTCTCCCCCTGGCAGTCTGGTAAACATTCTTCAGCTGCTCTTCTCCTTAAAAGCAGAGTTGTGTTCATAGTGAGAACTGCCATGCAGGTAATGAAAGGGGAGCAGGGCGCGTGGGCGTTGGGCCTCCAGCTCTTCCAGGAGGTCCTGTGCCAGCCTGTTCTAACACAGCCCAGGGTCCGCTTTCAGCTGCTGCTGTCCTGGCCAGTGCTGCACCCTGCTGAGCTCCAGCCCAATACTTGGGCCAACTGAGCTGCTGTTATCAGGAGTAACCAATCAGATTCCTGAGAAGAGACAGTGTGCAGCTCTGAGCGGTTAGCTCAGGATCAGGACGAACAGACAGAGCCTGCAGACAGACTCAGTCTGTCCACTGAAAGGGCTGCTAAACTCAGCAGACCCACTGTAATTACGCTGCCTCACATACATCACAGCCATGCCACAGAGGTTGATGTATCGTCTCATCCTCGGTTATAAAACACTGACTGTGACAGGAGAGGTACAGGAATACATACAGAAGGCCGGGATGAGGTTGTTCCAGTTTATCTCATTCTTTGGCACCTGGACGTTCCTGTCATGCTTGTCTTTAATATCAATGTTAATTCTTCCCCAGTGCACTCCCTGACTGGGCCATTGGGATCAAAAAGGATGTCAGCAACACAGGAGTGGAAAGATTGCAACATTTATTGAAATCCTTTTTGCGGACGTTAGATGGGCATACATTTGTTTTCATCCATATATGTGTTGGACTAATTACAATGTGGGAGGAAGTGTTCCTTTAAGATTTTAGGAAGTCAAGGAAGGGACCGTTGAAATTTTATGTCAAAATGAACATCTCTGAAAAACTGCACTGTAACAATAAAGATATTTGGAAATTGAACCAAAGACTGCCAATGCAGAATCTCCTTCCCATTGCATGGAGCTAGAACACATCAGCAAAAGACAAGTCAAATGCACACTCTATTAGATCTCTCTTGATCATAATATAGCATAGTAAACTACACAAACACATGGGAACCCATGTGCAATCAGTCCTCATCCCTCTACAGTTCATGTCCATGGTGTGTACTCCATGATATGTACTCAATGTGTGGGAATAACTGTTTCAAAGATACATAACTGTGGACTGCAAAGCCAGCTGGGTGAAAGAATCATGCACATACTTGCTCCCAGTGTGACTCACCCTTATATTGATCACCAGACTTGCTCACGCTTGCATACACATTATGGAGTAGATCCTACTTTTCTTCCAAATTATATATATTTTTTCTCCCTGAAGTGGGTCCCATTTAATATGGCAGCATGGCACTTGGCTGTCCTTCACCTCTGCAATAATTCAAGGATGCCCAGATAGCAGCACCACTCAAGGCCTGGGATCAGAGAGGATGGCAGTGAGGACTCCTTTGGAAACCAGAATTGCAACACAATGGTTGAAGAGAAAAAAATTCTATGTTGTTTTTTTTTTCCCCTTATCTCCTTGTTCTGTAGTGAAATAAAAAATACAGCCGCTCCTTTTGATTCTGACCTTCCGATAAGCAGTTTTCACCCTGAACATAAACGCATAACATTGCCTCTCTCCAGTGAGGGATTCTGCAAGAAGACAGGCGATTTTGCTTCTCATCATCCTGCCTGGCAAGTGTACACCTTGGTAACAAATAACAAATAACAAATTTCCAGACACTATAATAACAACCCGCCAGGACCATATGGAGGATGAATGGTTTCAACAGAATGTTTTGTATTTTTCGGTGAACTTGGGAACCCCCAAGCATATGAAAGCATTTAAGCGAATCCGGTCCTGCCTGCTACAAAAGATATTTTCCTATGGGAAAGCAGTAGCAGGGAGCTGCACACTTTGATTGGCTGTGTGCTTCCCAGCACAATGTTTCATGACATGGCAGGATCTAAAGGAAAGGAAATGACAGCTTCACTAAAGTTATCATAACTTGACAGGACTGTAGAAATGACAGGGGTTATTCATGAAGTTGTAGATTCTCTAGCATGAGGCTGAATTGTGCACATCAGTAACATTACGAAGTCTGAGCTTCTCATTATCAAATATAATGTGACAGTTGAGCTGTGAGTGTATTTCAAGACAAAGCCCCAGGTGATTGTAGTACGTATGTATGACATCTGAACTGCAGGCAAGAGTTAATTATGGAGTATGTCTCTCTCTCTCTCTCTCTCTCTCTCTCTAAGGGCTGCAAAAAGTCCCTTCTAAATGCAGAGAGCCTGGCACTGGCCATGCAACTACCCTTGCTTCATATTCTGCACGCAACCAACAGCAAGAAAAGGGCAGAAGCAATCTCAGGAGCAGAGGCAGAAATTGCTTCATGGGCAATAAAGCAGCCTTAAATAATGGAGAGTTCAAGAGAGACAGAACGCGCAATCTCTGCTCTGAACAAATAAATTCCCAAGACCGAATCATTGTGGAAATAACCTGTCCCTTAGGATATTCTATGGCTCAAAAAAAAAAAAAAAACTACCTTTGAGGGAAGAGTAAGGACTCGTCTCTCCAGGGACGAGATTAAAGCACACGGAGGAGTGTAGATATTTCAAGCTGCATATTTACTGTATATGGAATGGTGTCTAGGAATAGTGGGTGGGTGTAAGGTAAAAGAGATAAGCTAGAAGTGATACTGCTGAGATATACAGTAGAAGGGGGCAGTGTTACCTCTAGAGACTTGCTCTGCTCATGTTCTCTAAAGCACAAACCATTCTGCCTGTGTCTGAAACTGGTTTATTCATTTCCTTACCCTTCACTGGAAATCTCAATAAAACACATTTTGCATATTTGGTAATCACATGTTCCAACTTCTTTGAAACACTCATCTTTTTTGTTTGATCGGTTTTATTTTCCTGTTTTTTTTTTTTTGTTGTTATTTGCTAAAATAGTTTGAATAACAATTCTTGGTAAGCTGCCTTGCATAAGAGTGGTTCCAAAATGTCTTGACAAAAGATAAAAGAAGGTACTGAATAAAAATCTCCATGTCATTATTATTGATTGCTATCAGTTTGCTGCCTCATTAGCAACATGTGACCTCCTTTGATCAAGGCCAGGGAACCTGTGCAGAGAAGGACAGGCAAACCCTGAGCATGTCTGCTGTTCAATAAACTGTTTTGCGATAGCATACCTGCCAGGCATTTGCTTTTGTCTCCGGCTTAAACAAACACTGAAGCAACTCTACAGATGCTGCATAATTAAACTGACTGGGAAGTAAACATTGTATTAATTACAGAGACGGTGGAGGAACTGCAGCAAGCTCAGAAATTTCATGTCACGGAACCCTCCCCGGTTTGAAGCGATTTTCCACACGTGATCCATTGCCCAAAATACCAGCTGCCTATTCTGCGTATTCTGCACAAACACTGACTGCCTCGTGAGATGAAAGAGTCGACTTCTGCCTGTGCTCCGTTTACGGTCGGAGCATCCCAGCCTATTTACATCAAGATTAAAGCAGCAACAGCACAGCATCAAGAGTGGGCTTAAACGAGCATTGATGTCGACATGCAGCTCCCTTAGAAAAACAAACAAAACAAACTGTCAAACTTTCCAATTTTGTCTGAGGAGAAGCTTCCACGCCCCACCGTTTCTGTTTTTTTTTTTGTGAGCTTAGCTGCGACGCTGTGCTAGATTGCAACCGTTCTGGCAAGGGGTAGGAAAACGATTATTCCCTTTCTCTCTCCCTCATTATTTACAAAAACAGTTGCAACCAGGGGTTAGGCATCTACACCCACTCCTGAAGTGAGGAAAATACAGAGATGGGGAGATGAAAAACCTCCTGATGAGCAGTTTGGTCTTCCTAAAAGCAAACAATCCCCTGACAAGTCTGCAGCTTGTCTCCAGAGATTTAGACCGCTGTCTGTATCTAGCTGTTATGGGGGTCTTGTGATTTTCAGTCAATGACCAGGAGCAACCAGTTGAGATCCGGTTGAGATCATTAGCCCAATATGAACCATTAGCATAAAGAAGTGCAAAAAGGACTGCGGTTTTAATTCATTCAAAGGCAGCAATCCAAGAGGATAAGAAAAGTTCCATCAGGATCCCTCTGGTCCCTTTTGTAATTCTCTTAGACAAAATGAGGTCACCATAAGGTTGCACTGAGATGTACTTCTTGTGTATTTACTCTGTCTTGTGAATAATCCCTTTCAAATACAGATGAAAAGGAACGTTTGCACGTTGATTGCAAAGTATGCTTCAGAAAACAATATATGAAGATTTGAGACAATCAGTCAAATGTGTTAATAATGCAATGTGCTTAATCCTGAGACTAAAGAGGCTCTCAAAAGCCTGTCACTTAAGAAATATTCAACAAATAGTATGCCGTTATTTCATTTGAAAACTGTTGTTTTAAGCTAACTTCCATGCCACATTTGCATATAACATTAGATAGTTTATTGTCAAGCAATTGATTTCCCACCATTAATGTCAAAGTTCTGAAGCAAGTGTTATTGTGGAGGTTGCCCTGGAGGGGGTAACTGAGAGGGCATGAAGGGTTGGTGAGGTTCCATTCACTTGCTTTGTATGGATTGGAATGACACTCAAAACGATAATGATCTTACATATGCCTCTCAGTGGGGATCAAAAGCAAGTAAGGGATCAAGAAAGCACATTTCAGTGAAGCACAATGGGGCCTGTGTTGTTTCCACATACTGAACATGCTTTAAGTGCTGTTGTCAACAAAGCAAACCCCAGGGTATTTTCTTATGCCGTGACATTGTGAATCCATTGTTAATTTGGTTCTCCATAAATCCATAACATGTCTATTTGTTGTGTTGAGTTTGCCACATGAAAATGTGAAAAAATGCTTAAAATTCCCATTTTTGTTTTGCTTACTTTTTGCTTTGTTTTGTTTTTCTACTTGTTTACAGCACAGCACTTTTTTGTGTCACTGTAAGCAGCCTCTGTTACAGTAAAGTTATTATAACTCAATGACACATGTTTTAATTAAAATACATCTTGGCAGTGATTATGAGTGCTCCATTTCTTTGTAGATTAAATCATTGCAAGGCCAATCATTAATTTCAACAATCAATGGAAAATTCCACTGGCTCCATCTTTCATATTGGGCTTCACAGATGTGGGCTTCAGTGCAGGCTTGATTTGATAAATGGCTACAGCCAGTAATGGATGTTGTGCCACTTTGTCAAACTCCAGAGTGAGGGACAGAAATGAAAAATAGGTGTTGGTAATATGCTGTATGAAGCACCTGCATTTGGTGCATTCATAAGGAATCATAATATCCTCAAACATCCATTTCACATTACAAGAAACCAGTAGCAAGCTGTGGGGTCAAGTATTGGGCTCTCACTAACAAATTATCTGCCCCTCCAAGCACCCAACACCTTATGCCTATGTAGAAAACCACAATGTATAACAGCTATGTTAGCTTAGCAAAAAGAAAGAGGAGGAGAGGGGGAAAAAAAAAAAAAAATCACAACCTTCCCCTCTGCACCCAAGCATGTCACACAACCCTCCTAGCTCTAGTCTTGCTTTCCCTTTCTTCCTCTAAATCTACCTCTTTTATGAGCTGGTGGGCATACCTAACCAATTAAGTAATTTGCCAATTACCCAATGACAGTCCTGCTTTCACACATACACACACATTCTCAGGCTTTCTAACAGAATGAGGTGAAACTGATGATGGAAAAGCTTCTCTGTTGCAAGGTTTTGTAAATTAAATTAACACAGGGCCCTAACACAGATAAACATCCATGCACAAATACATGCATACGTGAATAAAACCAGGAATGGCTGCTTCTTCACAATAACATACTCATAGTGTTCAGTATCATAACTATATTGCCATGAAATCTTCTGTAAATTCACTCATAACACATTAGGTGTACGTGAGTTCTAAAACTGTTGTAGGAGAAATTAGTATTCTTCTAAGGGTGATGCCATTTTGCGAAATGGACTTCCAGTGCTTGGATTTACGTCTACAGTCAATTTATTTGTATTTATCAGGCCCTGTATTATATGCAACCTCTTTCCAAGGTAATACTCAGGGATTCAGTTTAGTTCCTTGTGGATTATGCATGCAAATGCAACACAAACCAAATCCCTATTTGAACTTGCCAGCTTTTTGTTTAGTTGCATTTTTTTTTTTTTTTTTTTTGCAAGTGAGAGTGAATGTTTTACACAGAGGGTCTATCTTATCCAGTCACATATTTTAAAATGGCAACCAACTGTGCAACTTTACAGTAAAAGCATCATATTGCATACTAGTATCTAATCTTTCCAGATGATTGAGCTTGCATCTTCCCTTACATGTTTTCATGAGTTCTCTGGCAGGGCAGAGATTATGAATAAATAGATTGGTTGAATGAATCCATACACTTGCATGTTGTATCTTTGAATGTTTGGATGTGGTCCAGCTAGCAGTACGATGGAAGTTCTGCCAGGAACCGTGAGAGAAACACCAAGGATTCAGCACATCTTTTTGACGAATAGAAAAGAGAAGAAACTGGTAAACTCCTGAGAAAAAAATATGCATTTCAAAAGGTAAGAGTGGCTTAATTTAAATTCAGACTCCAAAAAAATTCAGTGGAGTTCTTAAATAGCCAAGGATGAAATTAAGGTAAGGTTTGTATGCTCCAACAATAAGACATGGCTTAACTTATGTTTACAGATGCGTATGTTTCATGTTCTCATCACTAACAATAACGGATCCTTAATGATTAGTCAATAAATGCTGGTTTGCAGGTTTGCTGCTGTTTGCTTTCTTCTCCACAGCAGCCATGCAGTTTGTTATCAGGTGGCAATTAATGGAATCAGATTGCATCTCAAGACAAGATAAAGAATGAAATTGGTTTGTAATTTGGGATTAATGTCTGTGTCAAGGTTTTGATTTAAACTGTTCCAACAGAACCACAAAATATACAGTTTATAAACCCACAAACCATAGTCAAAAACAAACACAATATGCAGGGAGTCATTTGGCTTAGTTACAGTACACGGCATCCATTCATGCAGATAAAAAATAGATTACGGTGTGCCAAGCCATCGGTTTCAGTGAACTCAGATTATATGGATGCGACTGCAATACACCAGTCAGACTAATTTGCCACTCTCAAGTGTAAATGAACTCAACCTGGTTCTAATGTATCCGGTCAGCGTGGAGAGAGGGAATGAGCTCACATTAATAAGGGTTCATGGCAAGCCTGATCTTTGCATTCAGATCGCACACACACACACAAAGGAAAGCCATTGTCCACAGTCCATGAAAGGCTCTTTTATAAGCAAGGCTTTTAATGAGACAGCAGGATAGATGTTTGTGAACGTATCTCAGTCATTACCAGTACCCTCATTACTGTCAGGGCTCATGGAAGGGTTTCATTGCCCAGGATCCACTGGGTCGCAAACAGCATTGTACAAGGAGTAGCATGTTTACATCAGTGCAAGTAGCCGCTGTCTTTGTCATGAGCAAAGAACAATAACAAGTCCATCCACCTCAGGAGTGTGGTCATGCATGTCACCATACATGTTCAACCTGTCAATATAAGGAATGTCATTTCACTCTTGGATTTCCTTTACATTTCAGTAACAAAACCACCAACAGAACTGTGTTTGCATGCGGCTGGATCAAAGTTGCATGTGATCAAATTGTTAATGGCTGCCTTATTTTGCCAATCATCCCATCAGTGACATCTGTAGCTGTTTAGAGAGCGGATACAAATTACCGCCTGCCTTGAGGTGTAAACAGAAGAGGGAGAGCACCCCGGTGGTTCCTCCGCAGGGGTTCAGAGGTGTCTGCTGAGAGATGTGCTGACTGATTGATTGATAGATTGATGAATCCGGGAACATCAGCCTCCCTGCTGGCAGATCAATTTGGTATTAGCCATGGTAGGCAAACAGGCTCTCACTAACTGTAACAAAAGGTTTCCACTATAGACAGGAGAGAAAATAACAGCGAGCAGGAACAAAAATATCTTTTTGTGGGTGATGCGCCTCATACGCTCTGCATTGGTAATAGAATGAGACACAGTAGATAATTCTGTATAAGGCTACAAGGGTTTCACATCACAGATTAGTCCAGACCAAGGATAAATCTTGATCTTTGTGGAAGTTAAAATTGGCCATACTTGATAAAGACTGTCTCTGCTAATAGTAAATGTAAGTTTGCATGTTATAATTTGTGACATATTGTCTTCAAGCTATGGAACAAAACCAGAATACCTGGACAAAACCTATATAGGTACATGGAGAAGTTTTCAGTTATGAGCCACATCTGAATTAGCTAAAGCTCCCACCACCCCACTTTTTCCCATCTACTTCAAATCTAATCAAGTGATCTATCCATCTCAGTCTAACAATCACACTTAAAACCTCTCAGTCGGTGATGCAGGAATGTGGAACTGCTGGTGTTGTTGCACTCTCTGTAGTGACTGTAGTGCGACTCTGTAGACTGTAGTGGCTTTTCAATTCATCTGCCTTAGCGGGGCATCAAACTCCACCTTCCTCAAATGTCATTAAATCCCCCCACCTAGCTGGAATCAGAGGGGGTTTACACAGTCTGGGACAATTTGAAAGGAACAGATGAGTGTGGGGAGGATGGCCATTTATCACGTATCGTGGTCCTGCCAGTGAGATTACCCACTGAGGACACACTCATCCAGAATTGCGTCTCAGGGTGAGAAGCACCTGAAATGTGTTTCTGAACACCAATGATACCATTATTACAATTCCACATGAATTAGAGCCATCAGTTGCAGAGAATTATGGTTCAGTATGGGTTAATTGAATATATTTCATCTATCCAATATTCCTGTCGGATAGTATCAAAATGAATGGGGTGCTACAATGGGGGCAGGAATTGTTGTGGCCTCTGAAATATGACATGGAGTTAGACAAATGGCTGGTCCTAAAAATGTTGTTTCTACTTTTAGCTTCATCTACCACAGGAGCGAACTTTTACAGTGCCATAAATCGCTTCCACGTAGCAATCAAGCAGCCAAAGTAAAAAAAAAAACATTTCATGCTAATGTCCCTACTATACAGCATCCACAATGTATGAGTTAATTCAAACTCTAATTGAAATGATATTTATGGTTTGATCCATTTGTTATATAACCTTGTAAGGCAGAACAATATATGACTACACTAGAGTCCTAGCAGTAAAATATTATTACATCAATCAGGAAGCATTCAGTAAAATGTTCAAGTCCATAGTTCAAACAATTTCCAAATGACTTATCAGAGCCAGTTCTGTTTGCCTCTTTTCCTTACATGGATCAAATTTTAAATAAAAGTTTGAATCAAAGTTACATCAGATTTTTTAGGCCAAATTTTTAAACTACATACAGACTTAGCCATTTATTCTGTATTTTATTGGCAGCCAATGGAATGATGCCTGTGTTACGTGTTCACACATTTTTTGTTCTGGTCAGGTTTCTTGCAGCAGCACTCTGTACAAGTTGCATAAGCATTCCGATAGAGGGCCATCCATTATAGTAGTCCAGTATGGATGAATAAGTGTAGGCCAAATTCTCTGCATCTGTAGCAAGGAAAGGTCTAATTTTGATGCTTTATCTGTATTCAGAAGGAGGAAATTGGAAGTCATTCAGAGTTTAATATTTTTCAGACATGCTGAAAATTTATTCAGTGCCAGTACTCAGGTCAACTTGCACAACTGTAGAGACATATTACATTATATTACATTTCTTTACCTGCATTTAGCAGATGTTCTTGTCCAGAGTGACTTCCAGCACAAGAGAACAGAAGTGTATCCCCCAAATTATATGAGCAACAGTGTCAGACCTGGTTAACAATACTCCTAGACCAGCAAGTGCATGCACAACGCCATTCAAGCATCAATAATTGTGTTCACATCAAAAAAATATGTCAGGAAAGAAGCATATAAAATGCTAATAAATTTTAATAATTTCTATAATATTTTTTTTTCAAATGATCTTAAATACAGCTAGTAATTTATGGGCTTAGGAGCATAGGTATTAAAAATATTTAAGAAAGGCTGACAAATGGCTTTTTACCTCCAAGCTATGAAAGAATTGAGGGATTGGCACAAAGAACTGTGGAAAACATTTAATAGACCAGCTTATGAGGCTAGGCTGTTGAGTCTTTGTCCCTGCAGTGAGAAATTTATGAGTTTTATAGTAGAATTGGATGTCATTAATGCTGGCATGAATAACATTCTTCATAACTTCTGTTTACCTGTAACAAGCGTTTTCAACTTTGAATCAATGTCTGTCACTCACTTGAGACTGTTTGTATATCTACATACAGAGGTGCCATTCAGGAGCATTGTTAGGGTAATCAAAGCGTCATTGATATCAAATGAACCATTGAAAAAACAAATCAGGAAACTAGTTTATTAAATTAAATTGTGTGTTAGAAATTCTAGAACTATTCAGAGAGAATCCATTCCAAACACAATAGTAATTGTTTCAGGTTCAATATCAGGAAATAGGATTTTACATAATCATGCTTGATCAAATATATTTTCAAGGATATTTGTGGTCATCTTAATAATAATTGCATTGCACATTGATCTTTAGAGTAAGAAATAGATGGAAGCCAAATTCAATCCATGGTATTTACTGGGAATCTCATCTTCGAGAGACACAGAATCCCTACTCGGTTTCAATCAATTTTATTCCCCATTTACTCCCAAAAAAAGACAAAAAAGTGTCTAAAATTTTGTTCAAATGTATAATTTAGGCCTCGGCACATCAGACTTTGTGAATTCTTCAGACGAGTATCATCACAGCTAATGCAGACACAGCAAGTATAATCAATTTGGCTCCCCTTCTGAGGATAAGCAATCCCCCAGCTACCTGCACTTCAAAACAAGCATTCTTGCAACTCTGTTTCTGATGCAGCACTTTGCAATGCGGCATAATATGGAAATTTCATTCTGCAAACATGGTTTCATTCTGAATTTGTTTTGGTCGTCCCCCAAAAACTCTGCGCAGTGCATCACAGAAAACAAAACACATACGTGCTGGGGCTTTCAAATGGCATTTGTTCAAAATAATCATCTAAATCCTCAAAATAACGGCCTCTTAACTAAAGGTCAATCCACTCCATGTCCTCACTCCTAATATCACAGTGTTATTGGTCTCAGGGCTCTAATCTGACAGTGCTGTCCAAAGTGCATCTGAGTCATGCTCCATGGGCCGGCACACTTGTGACAAAAAGGCTTTTGGCAAATCCCCGGGGGTCATGGTTGCTTGGGGCTATGAAGGGCTACCTGCACTGTTTTAAAGACCCCAGTTGGCCAGTTAATCTACAATGCTGGGGAGATGACACAAATCAGCCTCCCAGTGTCCTAATACACGAAAGAAGAAAAAATGTGTTGCATGCATGCAGTGTAGTTAGGCTAAAATGAGGGGTGTGGTTGCACAGAGCACAAAATCTGGGGGCCTATTTCTTGAGTATGCACAACCCCTAAATCCCTGGTTAATGGGAGGTTACAGATGTCATACTCAATGCCCCTCCCCAAATATATAATTAGCTGACCAATAAACTAGCTGTATTTTAGGTGGCTAAAGTACAGTACCATTCAATACTTTGGACACACCTGATTAAGATAACAGGAAACATGCATTCAAAGACATATTGATCTAAAGACTAATGCTTAAATGCTTGAAATGTGTTACTTAGACAAATATAAATGAAGTATAATTGAAGTTGATGCCTATGTATGAATTTCTCTCCGATTTTTTTTTTAAATATTGTTTAACACTTTTCTGATCACTGCATAAATCAATTTGTGTTATTCCATAATTTTTATGTCTTTACTATTATTCTAAAATGCAAAAAATACCAAAAATAAAGAAAAACCCTTCTGTGGGTAGATGTGTCCGCTTTTTTGACTGGCACTGTTTACAGTTTACTGTCTATATTTAACTCACACTCACAGCCTCAAAACATTTGTATGCTCATTCTCATGGCAATGCAATTTTGCATAGGCTGCTTAAAGCATATCAGAGATACCACACTGCGAAAATGGCAACATTGATGTGTGGCATCTGACAGCTACCTAGCACATTAGCCATGTCTCTTTTGAAACAACAATCTCTTGAATCATATCTTAGTTCAAAAAGCAATGATCAGTGGAACTAGAGAAATTCAGAACCCCGTTGCAGCACTCAGGAACATGAAGAAAAAACAACAGAAACATGACACTACAAAACATTATCCATCAAATATCAAATACGGCTTTGTTTTGAGAAAGGGTGAGTGCCTACCTAAACTGCTCTGTGTAATCAATCAACTCACTTTGAACAATGACGGTATAAAGCCACCAAAACTGCGTTGGCATCTTAACCAAACATCTAGTGCTGAAGGAAAAAACACTGGATAAGGATGTTCCACTGCTTGCAATTACAGCTTCGCTGAAAGGCAGCCCCCAGTGTGACAAACACATTGACATTTTAGTGAGTACACAAAAGGTTTTTTATTAACATTAGAAAAGTGCATTAGTTATCGCAACATTACCACAGTTCGCCATCACACTGGGTGTCTTGACAGCTGGTTTACAGCCCCTTATGTGTGTTAGTTTATGGGTGTAGCATAGTCTTAAGGAGCAGGGCCTGTAACTGAAAGGTTGCTGGTTTGATTCACCGCTAGGGCACTGCTGCTGTACCCTTGGAAAAGTTAATTGACTCAGAATTGTCTCAGCAAATATCCAGCTGTATAAATGTATGTAAAAAATGTAACTTATGTATGTCCCTCTGGATAAGGCTGTCTGCTAAATGCCAATAATGTAATGCAATGTGTAGGTCTGTGTACGTGTGTCCATGTGTGTGACCTATTTGTGGGTCATCTGTTCTGCAAAAAAAAAAAACAGGAAACAGAGGAAGCCATGGGGAAAAAATATTGCCACTGACAGGACTAAATTTATAGTGTCCTCACCTCTATTTGGACCAGTCAGTAGGCATCCATTGATGTGATTATTGCACTCACTATTTCCTGAATCCGGCCTGTTCTTATGCAGGGAGGAATAAATAAAGCCCATCCTTAAATGTCCGATGCTCATTTTCATGGAAATGACTAGAGCTTTGGCCCTGACATAAATCCTCCCTCATTAAAGCTTGTTGGCTGCCATGGTGACAGCAGGGACCTGTTGCTGAGGGATGAAAGGGAGATGACTGGTCGTTCTCTCTCCAGGGGGCGCTATGTGATCACTATGAATTGCATTACTTCCATAATGGGTGCCCTTTAACACTGAATGCATTCACAGTCCCTTTTGATTATTTCTAGGCTGCCTGTGTGCATTACTCTCCTGGCAATCAATTGACTTATATTTATTTATAAGATTTGTTAGCATGTGCAACCATACTAGTGTAGCATAGTGGTAAGGATCAGGGCTTGTAACCAAAAGGTTGCTGGTTTGATTTCCCACTGGGGTAATGCCATTGTGCCATTAGGCAAGGTACAATGACATGTAAAAACAGAAAGCTATGGAAGTCGCTCTGGATAAGAGTGGCTGCTAAATCCCAGTGATATATACTGCCAGTTTGTGCAGCATTTTATGCTACAGTCCAGTTCACCATAGACCTATTTGATCGTTTTCCTGATTGTACTCAATGTAAGTACACAGGTATATAATTACACACTATTTGTCTTCCCTGTCATTCCAGTTTTACCTTTACTCCTATATTCATTAAAGACCTTTATGGATGTAGCATGATTAAATAACACAGCATTAGTTCTTGATGATTACTGCTGTTGAGTGTTTGAGTATCCATTAAGACCTTGACAGGGACATCCCATGCTCAGTTATCATATAAAAATAGACAGACAGAAATCTCAAACAAAAATCTCAGACAGGACAAAAATATTACTCTGCTCAATCAAATCAGAATGGCCCTCTAGAAAAAATACATATTCCCTGACCATAACCCAAAATTCCTCTGCTTTAATTAATGGAACACATTAAAGGAGAGGAATTTTGAGTTTATAATCACGGTCACTAGATGCACAAAAAAGGGCTTCTCCATTCCTCTCAAAATGAACTCTCTGCTGGAACTGAAATTTCACACAGGAGGGTAGATCGCATGCTGTCAGCCTAATAACTCTCTGTAAGAGGCAGATGTCCACTACAGAGCAGGTGCCAGGCCAAGGACTACTCCTCACCGCTGAAGGAATGCAACAATCTCTTTGGTTCCATGTTTTTGTCCCACAGTAAGGAGGGAAGCCCTCTGTTGCAGATTTGTACTCCACACTCAGTGTGGTTAACAACATAGAACAAGACACTGCAAACATATAAGACTTAAGAGTGTGGTCATATACTCAACTTTAAACCATTTGTTACCACTTGCTAAAATCAGCCTCCCTGTACTATGCTCTATAATTTAATAACACATAACATACATTGAACGTTCCATTCACTTGAAATCCAGTGACCAATATCAGGTTACTACTTACTGAACTGAAACTAGTTAGAATACATCACCCTGAAACGCATTCCATCCACATTTTTTTCCATTGTGATATCAAGGAAATCTCTGAAGGATATTATTTCTCATGTTACTGTGAGATTAGAATAAATAGAAAGAGTATACAATGGTAACAAGAATAACACACTCACGTACACACACGAAGGCTGCTCTTCCTCCCAGTGTGGTAAACAGTCCCCTTTACAATAGGCATGCAAAACCTTCAGCTCTTTTTTTTTTTTTTTTGAAAATGACAAGTATTCAGGAGAAGAGTTTGTATCCAAACAAATGGGAAGTGAAGATAATCCATTCCCACCGGGATCGGTCTTTGCTACAGGCTGGGTTTGCTCCTGCATTCAGGTCAGTGTGAGCGGCCATGACCAAACACAGTGCAGAAACCCTGAGAACAGTGCATTAATGTAATGGGCACAGCTGAGTTCTTTATAATATTGTTTGGGTACATGCTGCAGACGCACTGTTGAATAAAGGAGGTGGAAAAAGGCTGCTGTTCCCATTAGCTGATTGCTTTTTGCATTTCCATTCACAGAGCTTTTGCCTGCTTTTCGGAAGTGGGCTAAATGATAACATGGGTGTGGATCAACACAGACTGAAGTCCCAACCCTGCCTGGAATTGCCAGTGAGAGAAACAGCCCAGAAAGTCATATGTGTTCTGATTGTCTGCAATCGTGACATGTCTGTACAGTGAGTATTCAGATGACAGATTTTCAGAAATTACATAATAATAAATAAATAAATAAATAAATAAATAAATAAATAAATAAATAAATAAATAAATAAATGCTGGTATATACTGATGTCAAATGTACAAGGACACCATTTTGGCCTAATGTAGCAAATATCAATATATGAATCAATCAATCAGTCAGTCAATCAAGGTTTATTTGTTATAATGCATTTAACAGTGGAAATTGCCGCAAGGCACTGAACATATATCATGGTGAACTTGAAAAAACAGAAATTACTTGGCCATTTGGGGTCCATTTAAAGCCTTATAAGTTAGGAGCAGCAGTTTTAATTAAATCTGATATTTCATTGGTAACCAGTGAAGCAATGCTAGAATCAAAGTAATATAATTTCTGTGTTCTCGAGTGTCACTTTGAATGAGTTGCAGGGGGTTTAAAGTGGTGTTCAAGTATCATGATAAAAGGGCATCACTATAGTGTAATCGAGACTTAATAAATGTGTTGATTAGTTTTCTGCATCTCCCGTGGAAAGAAAAGACGTCAATTTGGCAATATTTCAAAGATGAAAAATATCAGTCTTGAATTTTGGATTGGTTTGGAAAGGAGGTTTCTGTTTTAACTGTAAGAGACTGTCAGAGCTGAGCACAAAATTTGCCATGGTGCCTTTATTTGGCCAAAAGCAATCATTTTTCTGTTGCCAAAATTTATAAGTAGAGGGTTTTATATCATGCAAAGCATTATGTATTTAATAATTCTGGAAGATTTAGAGATCTGAAGATCACAAGATGTCATAGTATAACTATGTGTCAGCATTAAAAATGAAAATTTATTCCATGTTTATGGGCGGCATCTCCAGGCAGAAGCATGTCAACTATGAAAAGGAGCAAGGGTCCTAGGACTGAACCTTGAGGGATGCCATTCTTAACTTAAGACACATGTGAAATGTCTTCAGTTAATTGTATGAACCAAATTGGGCAGACATGTATGACCTGTATGACCTGAACATAGACAGCGTCCCTTCAGACTAATAGTGACTATTATTGACATCCTTAACGAAAGCTGATTTGGTGCTGTATCTGGGTGTAATCCTTGACTGAATTGTTTCCAAGACATCAAACGAGTTTAAGAAGGCTATAGCTTTCTCCAATTTTTCTGCTTAGAAAGGGAGATTCAATATAATCCTGTAATTGTTAAGACTTTTTGGGTCTAGATTTGGTTTCTTCAAAAGGGGTTTGGTGTCAGATAGTTTTAGGGAGTTAGACATGTAGTCTGAGGCCTGACAATAAACACATGTTAACAATATTTAACACAGGCTGACAAAGTACAGGAGGATAACTTTCATAAGTTCTTTGGTGATGGAGTTGAGTGAAGCCAGTAGAGACAGGTATAGCCATTTTTATTGCATCAGATATACAGTTGATATGAGTATTAAAATCATCTGTGATCAAAAATGTATAATCCCTGATGATTCAATTTCATATGAGATCAGAGAAATCTACTGAAGGCCCAGGGGGTCTGTTAACATTTGACTTTTTGAAGCATGCAAGTTTCTGTCAGTGTTAGAAGGAGAAGTGTTTAAATGGGTGTTTCATAGAAGGAAAACCTAAATCTGTTTTTGGTACTAAGCAAATATCCCTGTCAATAATCCTCAATTGAGCAGGAGGGTACTACCCTGTATCATCTTCCTGCTAAATGCCTGAAGCTAAGTGAAACTGTGCTTGGTTAGAGCTTGGATTGGGTATCTTTTGGTGAAAACAACACACTTGTAAGTCACTCTGGATTATAGCATCTGTCCAATAAATACATGTAAATGTAAAATTAGGTTGATGCTGGAACTCCTGTTGGTGAAAAAATTAAAGGGCTACATAAATATACTACTCATTCATTCATTCACTCACTCAGAGATGACAGACTGGGCGGTTGCTCATTTCCAGCTGTGTGTTTTTCTCCCTGATGCTCCAGCGTTCACTCCCTTGCCTTGCCCACATTTCATGCTTGACAGTGGCGAAGCTGATCTTAAGTAAACCTGCAGTCCTTGTTTCCATATAAGGAAATGCCAGGGGTACTGAGGGACATATCAGCAGGGAGCTTGGGTTGTACCTTCTGCCTGCAGGTCTGCCACAGGTTGTACATCACAAGAGCTTATAATCAGCCTGGCTAAGCCACGGCTCCTTGTCAACATCTTTAGAAACTGCCACATAGCGGCGTGAGCAACAAGGACAATGTGTCTCTGGAGAGGAAGTGCATGTAAGCTGTCTGGAATGGCTAGGGGACAGGTCTGGGGTCAGCACTGACAAAAACACTTTGCTTTGGGTCAGCCTCACAGGGAGTAATTAGAAAGCCAATGAACTGCAGCACGTTCAGTTTGTTCGGAAGGACATGAGGGAACAAAGTCCAACAAATTTAAGGACTCATTATGATGTCAAACCAAGGTTTTTTAAAAAAAACATCAAAACATTTTTTCCATGGTAGGCAATGTCCATTTAACATCAGCATCAAAAGTAGATGATACATAAGTCAGTGTTATTGAGTCCTCCAGAGTATTTTGCTTACATAGCACTTTGTAGGGTGAGCAGAGCAAAGACTTTGAATGACTGGTCAGCAGGTTTTATACCAAGTGGAAACATGGTGGCAGCTGTTCCAGGACCTTAGAGGCTGCTCCTTTGTACTATCAACGCCACGGTGGCCTTCTCTGAAAATGACACAGCATCACAAGACTGGCTGCGTGACTTCCCACAAGGGTCAGGACAGTGGAATCACTGGCCATCTTCTGATGCAGACCAAAAGTGGGCACCTCTTCAGACCGCATCTCGGTTCCACCTCAAGAATATAACTGCATTGCAGTTATAACTGAAATGCAAAGATAAATGCAAGTGTTTAGGCACATTTAGTATTGTTTTTTTTTTTTCAATAATGCTATTGATTTTCACACACATGTTGGTGTACCGTAACTTTAACATACGGTGTCCCTTCTTTTTACTTTGCTTCTCTCCACTGCATTATATAACATTGTCTTGTAGGCTTAATGATGATGGTTCCCTCATTAATAAATGTCTGCTCATATAGTGACAAAGAAAATGCAACAAGTGAACACTGTTATTAAAAAAAAACTATATTTCATTTGTAGCTGACAAACTTTGTAGCTGTCCCTTAGTGATGCTGAATATTTTAAGTGCTATTTTAGTGCTATTGATAGGACAGGTTAATTAACCACAGAATTTTATGTTTTTACATGTTATCCATTTATAGAGGTGGATATTTACTGAGGCAATTCTGGGTTAAGTACCTTGCCCAAGGGTACAGCAGTAGTGCCCCAGTGGGGAATCGAACCAGCAACCTTTTCATTACAAGCTCCTTACCACTACGCAACACTGCCAGTTACATACATAGCATGGCCATTTCAGGAGCACGGATGCTAGACATATGATTTCATAAAGTATTTCCATAATGTTTAACTTGCAGTGTGATCTATAGAGTAACCCTCTTGTTTTTCCATTAAATTCCTTCTGATAGCACATTAACTAAAGGATCAAAGGAATCTCTTTTATAAGATTGCATACGCCTAATTTAAAACAATCCGTACTGTATTTTATTACCCATGGTGTTCTGCCTAAGTTTTCGCTACATTGACTCTTTAAGGTAGGAAGCCAGTGTCCCCTATGGGTAAACTTCAGTAAAGCCGTTGTCAGTGAGCCTGTCTTGATTTCTCATGGGTATCAAAACAGAAGCACTATAATGCATGCAAACGCAGCATCGATTTCTCTAAATCCCACGGCCATGATTGAAAGTGTAATATTGTTTAAAAGGTGCAGATATTTATAGTGCATATAGGGGTTAGTTTTCTCTGCATTTGGAGATTTTTGACGCCTCCCCGAGCAGTCACAACGAAGAAATCCGGCGCATTTCTTCAGAGCATCCTCTGGCAAATAAAACAGAAGCTCTTTTGATGCAAGGATGCGTTGACTCCCAGTGATTCGAGGAAGCTACGCGCCCCATCATTTACGCGCTCTCCTGTTCAGAGGGAGAAAAAACTAATCCCGATTCCGTCGCCAGAGTCTGTTGCTTGGCTGAACAGCGCCAGTGCTGACGCTGCCTCTGTCCAAGGTACTGAAACAAGTCTGAGCGCGCTCTTGCACGCTAACGGAGGCGATCTGTCGGGATGAATTGCGCTTCTGTACTTCACTCGACTTGCTTTGCTCGAACTTGAGTAAGACCCTATTTCCACATCTCTGCGCGGAGTATCGGCGCTTTAGGACTGCGAGGCAGCTGTGTCCCTCTCTGTGACTGTAAACGGATTAGTCTTCATTTTACGACCTGTTCTACCGAAGCTCTAACTTTGCTGGGATAAGAATGATACGAGGAATGCATCTATTTTATAAAGGTGTCCGTTCTGCTTAACGTTGGGATTTTTGATACTGTCTTCTTGTTTTATTCGCTGACTGGAGGTATACTGCTACAGCAACGCTTTTGATACGCCTGCATAATTTGAAAGTTGATTTCAATGCGGCTCAGTGCTGTGGATGGTTGAGTGAATTGGAATTACAACTTTACACGTTACTTTTAGCGACAGAGTTGATTCGGGGTTGTTTTTCTTGATGCTGTTTTCTCTCTGAATCACAGGAAGAAAAAGGGAAACCATGTATCCGACCAGATTACATGCAAAAACCACATCGCTCGTGCTACTCTCGAAAAATTGGAGTGGACCGCAGCTGTGATCTATTTGTATTTTTTCACGCGAGTAAGTAAGGAAAGGATTACCTAGTACCCGTGGAGTCAGACGATCTTATTTTGCCAAATGGTCCAAGTGGAAGTTGCGCACTGTTTTTAACCAGTCCAACAGGGGACTGGGTCCGTTCGAGTCCGACTCCAACAAATTGGAACCAACGTCTCAACGCGGTGAGTCAGTCACAATCAGTGCCACTCCATAACCATTTACCGTCAGATGTCGTGCTACAAAATGCCAATATTTCATTTATATGCACTTTATAGACGTTGCCATTTTAATAAATACCTATCTAATATTACAGTGGTTGTGATTGCCGACGGTGTTTTGAAATGGTTAATGTGGTTATCTGTTTCATATATGTTTACACAAATGACAGGTGTGGACATGTCAATACTTCAAACAGCCATCACTTTTTACTCAATCAATAAATAAGTAGTGTGTCCGTTATGGCGTCATAATAAACAGCACCCTGGAGTCTGGAATCGGATTCCAGTCATGTGCAATTTGATGGCTCATTTCTTGTTCCATCGTGAGAAACGTACTGTTTGGACTAAAGTCAGCTGTCTGTGCTTAGTTACTAATGACATATGAAAAAATGCTTTGCTGGCCGATGTCGTAATTACTGATGAAAGACAAATGTGATATGTGACAGACATAGTAGTCCTGTCCTCACTGGCTAGTGATTTAATGACTGGTTGATCGATGTATAGGTTTAGCAACTTGTTGGTTGCGTGATCCTTATTGACTACGTTTCATGGTAGTAGCCCATAGCAAGATTCATATCGCATTAGTCATATCATACATGATCCGATTACAATCGCATTGTTAAATTGATAAATATGTTTTAAATAATGTATTGGAAACCACATGAAAAAATAGTAATGACAAATAGATTCACAATAACAATGAATTCTATCATATTATTTTAGATCCCTACCAGTTGACACATCCTTTCATTATGTATGAATCAAATTATTTGAAATTACATAACAACAAAACGGTTTGATAGGCAATTTATGCGCGTGGACTACATATACAGCTTGTTTCCTCTCGAACTGCAGCCCAGTGAATTGCAAAGAGAGTTCACATTACATTTTATTGCACTGGTGCAAAGTAGGTTGCCAATTCTTTCAGAGTATAACAAATTTATACTCGTGTGATTTCATGTGTGTGACCACTGAGCGTATGCATTCCATGACAGCATACACGCAGCCACTGGCCTCTCGTAAGCAAGAAAGTTAAGTCAACATAAACAAGGTATTGGCATATTTCCATCATCGGTTCTGCCCCAAACCTCGAACGGGCAAAAATGTTACACATAACACTGGACGAATATAGATTCTAGATATATGCCACTGAAGCGCATTTTCCGATAGAAAAATAAGTTTTAAGACCACGCGTGAACCCTTCATTATTGAAACAGGGAGTCCAATGTCACACTATTTTTCATATACATTTCGATACCCAGATACACCAGATACCAGACTGGTGGATCTCCTCAGAGTATTTAAAACAATTTGATAATGTACATAAATGTGGCGTGTAATCGTATTTCGATTCTGAGGCCATCTTCCTAATAATATGCAATTTTTTTATTTAGTCCTCATAAATTTAATCATATCTCTGCGCCCCCTCCATGTTGATTATAAGTTATATTTCAGAGCGGTAACTACAGCCCCAGTGAAAGTGCATGCTATCAATCGACATCGATTTATGACACTACGTTCATAATTAATATATAGGTTATTCCTCAAATTAGCCTCCAAATAAAACATTCGTAATTTTCAAGTCGTTTTCAACAGCCTGCTCCTTACTTTTTGGCAAGGAAAAACAATCGAACACAGTGGTTTGCCTATACTGGAAACACATCTTTCATTTTCGAGGAGTATGGATGTTAGTTGTTTTGTCTTTAGCGGGTTTCTGCGCAAGGTGCTCTGTATAGAGGAGGTATATCTAAAGGAAACTATGCCCCTCTCCTTGAATGCGTAGGAATACCGCGGCGAAGGATGGGCCCTCTTGTTCCAGCGACCTGCGTCCTCCTTCTCGCTCTGAACGCCGCCGTCTCTCCGGCCTCCATCAGTCCCGAGGATTACCCGGCGGATGAGGCAGAGCGGACGGGCAACAATGACAACGTTATTTTCGACGACTACCGGGGAAAGGGCTGCGTCGACGACAGTGGCTTTGTGTACAAGCTTGGAGAACGCTTCTTTCCCGGACACTCGAACTGCCCTTGCGTGTGTACGGAGGACGGCCCGGTGTGCGACCAACCGGAGTGCCCTAAAATACACCCTAAGTGTACCAAAGTGGAGCATAACGGCTGCTGTCCGGAGTGCAAGGAGGTCAAAAACTTTTGTGAATACCGGGGAAAGACTTACAAAATCCTGGAGGAATTTAAGGTAGGATCTATGTCCATGCATTTCTTTTAAATGCCTTCAGTAACTCAATCCGGATTGTATTAGCTCATTTGTAAACTGTTACATGTACTAAATGATACACCAGAGAGTTATGGCTCGCTGATTCTGCACCAGTTATGAACAATGTGACGCCTTCATGGTGTTAATGGTGTGCTGCGCGATCCACACCATTAAGAATGCATGGCTATTGCAGGATAAATATGTTATTAATTTTGGTTACTAGCCAGTGTAACAGAGAACAATGGAATTCATTCTCAAAGTAATATTATAAAACCCAATAGCTTTAATCGCATATGGGACGTCAATTCGACTGGGCCTCCGGTGTCACGTCCATTAAACATTTTGATTGACAGGGTGAGAAGTAAATGTAAATTCTAAATTTGTCTATAAAAAGTTCTAATTGTGCAAGTGGCGAGGGTGTTTTTTGTTGTTTAACACTAATATATTCGGGGGTCCATCATATTCAGTATTAATGCATTTTGGTGTGGATTTATCGATAAAAATATTATTGTTCTATGTTTTTTTTTTTCCTGCTGTGGCTGCTCTAGCCATTTTAGCCATCCAAAAACAGTTTATCTAAAAAAAACCCGTGGGCACATGCGCCGTAGCTGATTTAAAGACATGGTTCAGAAGCTAGTGCAATGACAAATATACCGTCGTCTGTTAATGAAAACCCATTGACAGGATTCCTATCGTTTTCATTACACGCATTGCTTAACAACCCATATCTTGGAAGACCAGCGGACCAACCCCTACCAGCGTCTAATTAATACTGACTTTCTCAGTAAAATAGCTCTGCATCTCAAGTCAATGGGCACGTGACCAAATCCTGGGGCGGGTTAATCGCTGGCTGTATAGGTTTGCATGTCAGAGACCTTGAGCTGTGTCGTAGACATCTGATGGAACCTTTCGGTAAAGTCCCTGTTTATTGGACCGTTTCATTTCTCCGATGTTTAGTGCTCCATTACGTACGTAGACATCATTTGACAGTGATGACAACACAACACTCTATTTATTGCATGTCTGCTATATTTATTTTAAGGAAATTAGGAAACATTCAGCCTTTTTAAAAAGTAGCTGCTATACTAAGGTGCAGGTGCCATGCTGATATTTAGAGCACTTTTATGTTTATCTATGGGCCTTTATAGAGTTTCTGCAGTGAAATGTCAATGCCATGTTTGATTGTTTCAGCATGAACCAGAGACAAGCTAGTCCAATTGCTAAGGAAAGCTTCTAAAAAGAGCAATTGACAATTGTTCATAAGTTATTCTGTTTATAGTGTCAGAGTCATGCAATATAGCATGTTTATGATCGTTTAGCTCTGAGATACTTATCCAGATGCAGGCAATGTGAAGGATATTTTGGAGTCTTTAAATGTCATAACCACTGCACGTCCATCAAGCTGTTTAGAAACATTGCCTGCAAAATCAAAGGCAATCAGAGGCATGAATTGACAAGGACAAAGAGGGGTGTTTAGTGAGCCTTAGGGAGTGACTGGGAAATTGGGATGGGAGAGGAATTCACTGCTGTTTACTTTGGAGTAGTCACCCAGGACCAGTGGATGGTTACCGCACTCTCTGAAGGTGTGCTGTTGTACCAGTCCTGCCTACTGAGTAGCGAATGGCCTTTGCTGTGTGAGTGTGCTGTGGCTGTTCACAAGTTCCTGTGAGGAAATGTCATTATGGGCGAACTTTGAAAGCATCCCTTTGTGTTAAAGGACAAAGGACAGGTCACTTCCGCAAGAGGTGGTAAAAGTAGTGCACCCCTCTGCCACCTTTAACAGTTGTCATAGTTGCCCTAAAATTTCTTTCTTATCCAAACGGCAATGACCTCACCAAATTTCATCCAAAGGCCTTGCAGATATCCTGATCACAGACATACAGAAAGAGACATTCACTTAATGTCTGCTGTTCCTATTGTGGTACAAAAAATACATGCGCAAAATGGGCACTGTTCTGAAGTTCTGACTACTCTGGTGGAAGCAATAAAATAATTGTACAGTCCTTACCATGTGGGAACCACACAGGTAGTCAGTGGTGTCTAGGACTCTTTAGTCTCATCCTGAAAGCATGCTATTGAACAAGATGTTTAGGTAAAATGGTGTAGTTCTAGTGGTTGGCACAAAGGTCAGTATTATGTGCGTTTAGCTGCCTGGCATTTGTGATGGACTAACACAGATGGGATTGGTTTGATTTGACAGTGCTTACAAATGAATGGCTATGCTTCAGGTTTACTACAGTCTTTATGGACTGTGTAAGTCTACACAACACAAACTCTGCATGTTAGTTAATTAGTCATTGAAAACTTAATTCAATAAAGTCTGTAAACTTTGTTTTAACAATACACATTTGTTGTAATATTTCAGCTGTACCAGATCCCACTACAAAGATTTATTTGTTGTATCTGCAAAGTTTTTTGTTTGTTTTTTTCCTGCTAGCTATCAATATGTAATGTCAGCAACTATGCAATAAGGTGTCACTTTTAAGTTATTGTTTTTTGTGCAGCATCTATTTTTATTCACTTTGTGCAATATCAATGGCACTTTGATCACTGCGTGGTGGGAAAAAGACTACATTTGTCTGACAAAGCCTTCCATTTTCTTTTTTTTATGTGTCAGCATGTATTTGAGTTTAGATTTTGGTGAATCATTTTGATTTCAAAGAGCTGGCAAGGACACCCGCTGTATACCAAAGACAAAAAATGAGGTCTGTTTAGATTTTTGGCCTGTGGAGACAGAAAAACAACAATGACTTCATATAAGCCTAGCCAACCAGGCAGAGACACTTCCAGAATATGATTCAGCCCTGAAAACAAAACCATGCTGTTACTGAAACTAGCATTCATATGGTACTAGTTTGTGTTATATTACCACAGTGTGAAAAAGACTAGCCATCATATTGACTAGCTGTTATGAAAGGAAAGGGCAACAGTGTGGCATAGTTTATGAACTGGCCTTGTGACCTAGAGATTGTGGGTTCAGTTTGAAAGTGATATACTGCTGTTACACTCTTGGGCAAAGAGCTTAACCTGAAATGTTTTGGTTTGGTTTTACTTTTATATGAATGGATATGCAATGTAGTTTGCACTTGCTTGAATTAATTACTCAAAGTTAAGGACAATTGGGTCTAGGACCTGATCTTTTGTTTCTTCACCTAAGCACTCTATTTCACTCACCCTTATTGTTTGATTTGCACTGAGATCCACCCCCATCCTGAAGCAGTTCAAAGTGAGTTCGATTGCTGCACTTACAACGAACAGTGAGCTAAAACAGAGCACACGAAAGCAATTACATTGTTGGCAATATTCCTACAGGATGCGTAGTGCTGCATTCTAAACTGCTCTTAGAGGACTCATTCCAATGCTTATCCTGCAATGTTTTCAACCCATCCCACCCTCAGGAAGAATCACCTGGGTTTGCCTTTTGGTATGACTTGATGAACACTCACAGCTTAAAGTCACATTTGTTTTATTATATTCTGAATGTTTTTGGAAGGGCTTTCATTTACCTTAGTATATACATACAATGTAGGCTAATAGGTTACTCTCTACTGTTAAATTGTGAATAGAGGAAAATAACAACAATAATGGCAAAAAGTAGAGCATTTTGAAGAAAACAGAATGCTAAGGCTTACATGGTGCTACAGTATTTGGATTATTAAATCCAAGCTTGAGTCATTCCTCTTGTGAAACTTAACACTGGTGTAAAAAGTTCAACATTAACCACAGCCTCGACTTGTCAGTGCAGTTTTGTGTATTATTAAAAACAATCAATATTCCCTGTTTTCATAATTATATCTGTAAGGTTCTACACAGGCCTCTGTAATGAAATGTCACATTGATATTTTATACAGTGCAGGTCTTATTGGTAATTGCATCATTGTATATTGCTTGAGTAATTGACTTAGATCTCACTTGAGGATTACTAAACATGTAGTGTTATGGGAAAACTCTCTGTTAACCTTTACAGGACTCTCGCTGTTTCCTTTGCTTGCCACCTTATCTGCAACCCCCAAATTACATTAGTTTATGGTTGAAATAACTTAAGCAAGGTAATATACATGTATTATTCATCTTTAAATATAGCCATTCCTTTTATTTTTGATATTAAATTGCTCAAATATGTTGTACTGTAGCATTTAAATACACCCACCTAAAGCTTATTTATGTAATGGTTTATTAAAATTTATCTACACAGAACATTCATAAAACATCTTAAAAAAACTATACATAAACATCTCATTACATGACATAAACCATTAATAAAGCTTTGTAATATGGTTGACATAGCATTCCATTATATATGGTGGAGGAGCTTTTGTATTCTGAATTGAAATTACCTATTCTGGCACTTCTTCAGATGTTTTTACAATAAATGTGATGAAAGTGTGGTGATAAAAATGGAGATGCAGACTGCATATGAATTTGATAAGGCTTAAGGGCACTGAAACTCTTCCTTATATTCCCTGTGTTTCTATCACAGTGTTGATCTGTATAAATTATGAGTCTGTTTTATGGTTTTGTGAATTATGGGAGGTAAATGTGATGTGACTGTGCATTAAGAGCAATTAAACCCTTTATAGATTCTTCCTAAAGTTGTTATACTGCTCCATGACAATCAAAAAAGCTCATAATTAAATATTGGCAAAGTGAAATCTATACCTGCCTAAATACAATGCTTAACTGAAACGTGTAATTCCAAACAAGTGTGTGATAGATCATTAATCATACAATTCCCCATATGAGTGTTCCCCCGCCCTGGTTTTGGGAGTTAACTGTGTATATTGTTTTTTTCCCCCTCAACAAAACAGTCTACATCTACTATTAAAAATAAATAGAGGAAGATTTTTTTTTGACACAATAGGCATGTCTTCATCGACATAAAAACAAATCTGATATGACTAGAAATTGCTGTGCACAAATTGTTTCCAGCATTGTTTTGTACAGTTTTCATATGAAAACATGTTTCCGTGGGTTTTGCTGGGTCCCCAAAGTCCCAGCAGCTGCCAGTGAAAGTGTACAATACTGGTGGCAAAGCTAAGCCGTCACAGACAGCTCCCTCTGTTTCCTTTGAACTCCCTCCAAACAAAGCAGCAGTGCGACATGAACTGAGGGATTCGATAACCAGGTCATCCATCACCCAGCTTTCACCAGGTGCATTACCTGTGGTCACATTAAAGAGCACCAAGAACCGTTCTCTGGGAACAAAGGCCCGTATACCTATCTGGCGGGAACACAGCTCCAATCAATGGTTTGTATGGTCTCTGTGCATGATAAAACCATTGCTGCTGTGGGCTTACACAGGTTTTGGCAGTGTTTCTCTTGAGCTTATACTTGTACATTGTTACTGACAGTTCTTAGCCTTGTAGCTGCTGCGATGTGCAGTTAATTGATCTTGCAGTGACAGTTTTGTTAATTTGGATAAGAGTAGCTAACCAAATAAACAAATATATAATCATATAAATGTTAAGTCCACAATAGTCATTTAGTCAGTGGGCTGTATGAGACAAATTCGTAAATATTTTGTTCGTGTCACCGTCTAACCCATGCCTGAATTCCCTGGGCTTTAATTTAAAAGAATCATGCATAACTGTCATTTGCATCTTATGTAATACACCAGGCCTTTACACATATTTTTATTATTCTTTTGTTACATGCTACCTGTTCATACTAAAATATTCCTAGCAACATCTGCACCACAAAGTACGGTAGCATGGGTTACATAAATGATTTTAAAACTGTACATTTAAAGGGTCAAGAAACTAACTGGCTACTCTGAAGTGGACAATAATTGGGTTTCCTGCTGATATTAAATTAGTCCCTTTATTTACAGTGATAGGAGCAGTGCCAGCAGCTGTTTAGGTGTACATCCCTGGGCTAATATTTTTCTTCTTTCCGATTAGTACTTATTTATTTTGTTTAGTTTCTTTTAGAACATTTCTCGCTTATAGCAGATGCCTGTGTTCAGATCAACAGATTTTGGAATTAAATGCAGAAACAATGAACCACTAACAACAAACATGCCATGTGTTCTCTATGTTTTAGATGTATATTACATTTCCCTGTACTAAACTATAGCATGCGGTCATTGAGTGGCAGTGGTGGTGGTGGGTATTGAAGTGATGTACTGTATTGCTAATTTCAGCCTCTCAAGTTCGGCCCACAAATCCATGCATATAATCCATTCCAAACAGAGACTAGATGCTATTGGCATCAGGCTGCTAAGCTTGGCATCAGGCTGCTAAGCTTGAGTTTTGATGTGCACTCACACCCTCTTGAAGAAGGTCTCCCAACGTAAGCCACCTGTTTAATGAGGTATTCAGTCCATCAATAATGCTTCGCACCCTAGTGTTTAACAACCTTGAGCTGGCTTTTCTTACAAGAGAGGAACATTTTGCAGCTATTCGATAAATCATTAATTTTTGCCACTGAATAGATTTAACAACAGAAGACAAAGAGCATGTAGAGGAAAAACTGGACAATGACTGTCCTCAATAAGTTATATAACCAATGAATATGGAGAACATTTCTGCAATACGCACTGACATGATCTGTATGCTTAAGAGCTGACATTAAGAGGTATGCACATTTAATTTGCAGGGGTTCACACTTTGATTTTGTATGCAGCTCTTTGAATGACAAATATAAATCATCTTCAAAAAAAATCAAAGGGCTTCATGGTGCTCAGTGGCATAGTTCATTAGTAGGTGCAAACTGGGTAACCTTTGATGTGGCTTCCATCATCATCCAGGTGACCTATTCAGGAGTATAGGTTGTTTGTCATGGCAACCCTACAGAGAACTGCATTTAAAAGGCTACTGAGGCACAATAAATCAATGTCCATGCCTATCAATATTGAGGAAGAGTAAGTCAAAGAAACTGGAGCTGTCTGTGCCAATTGGTTGAAAACTCTGGATTTGAAGAGACTTAGTTTGCATTTAGTCTCATGCATTTTGCCTTACCAATCACATCATGTGTCATGTGAGTGTACAGGCAATTAATTAATATTTTGTGGATTAAATGATCATTTTAGACCAGCCGTTTCCTTTCAATTATGAGGCCTTACTTGTTTTTAATTACATGTACATTTTTCATGTTTCAGCTTAAAGGATATTGTGTTATTACATGTTAAAGTCAAACTACTTAGAGATCTACGAGTTGTAGCTCTTTTTTCATAAAAATCCTTTTCCTGTAAAACATAAATTAATCGCTGGAATGACAGATTGATCAGTTGATTAGCTTGATTCAGGACTCACAACACATGCTATATCGGACATTCCCCTAACCTAGACTAAACCAGACTGGAGACATTCTTGACACTGACCTTAATGGAGCAAGAATTACCCTTGTCCGTGGGTTGAGTACCCTACATATCAAAGTACGCACTGCCCTGCGGTGGGCTTGGCTCTGACACCCAGTCACTGACGTGGTCCAGGTCATTAGAGTGGGGCCTGTTCTGGGGCAGGTTTCCTGTGCTGCTGTTGTGTTTTGCTGCCCTCACAAAGATGTGCCACTCACCCACAGTAGGGGTTTCACCTGCAGGGTTCCCCATCGGCCGAGGAAGAGACCCACTCACCTGGTGCCAGCACGCGGCTACAATCAAGAACCTGGAGCTATAGGGTGAGTTCAGATCCCAGGCGGACTGGCTAGAGCTGGGATGTGAACTCAGATCGGTCCCGTCCGCGCTCTTGGGATCGCCAGGTCAGCGGGTGCTGAGCAAGGGGTTCTGGGGAGGAGAGGGGGAGTCAAATCCCCTCAGAGTGACGGATGCGCTAAGGAGAGAAACGCAAGGCAACCCCTCCCAATCAATACAGCCTCATTATCCCTTTGTAGTTTCATTATTCCCAGTGAGTGATTTCTTTTGCAGTACAGGCATGCAGAACATAGACAACATTAAACACACTAAAATATGCATGCAATAAGTTCACACAAAGTCCAATTTCCCTGCAGTAGGCACATACACTTCACATGCAATAGGACTGCATAAAAATAATGACAAGCCACTCAAACGAAAGTTTTAGCTTCAGAACAGCTTAATTAGCCCCCTTTTATTTAGTGACCGTGACACTCCCTGTTCTCTACCCTCCTCCTTTGTTATATAGTAATTAGTAAAAGCACATTATAATTTAATTTTGTTTCTGCTGACAGAAAATCTGGGCTTCACCACTAGAGAGTTTATTTCAGGACCAAAATGAGTTCTTCACTGTCACCCTCTCTCTGAAAAGGGGATGGCCTTTTAAACAGTGGGCGAAGGGCTGCACATTCATGAACCATGGTGCCAGGTCTCGGACATTCTCATGTTAATGTCCTGCATGGAAACAACAAAGAAGTTGTAAACTCTACAATTTTGAATGAGAAATGTTGTTGCTAAAGATGACACTTGCCAGAGTCAGCATGGAAGATGCAACTGACATTTTTGGGTAGACATTTCCATTCATATTTGGTATTAATTAACAATACTGTGTCAATGTACTATGTTGCTAACAAGATATATAAATACTGGACATAAGAAACTTGAAGCCACACTGTGTAATTAAGACAGATATTAATGTTCTTTTTAGTGTATTAAAGGAGATTAAGCTCTCCTAGAAATGCACTGCAAATTCTGAAAAAATTGTATTATCTCCTCTAGATATTGTCTGACAGTCACTATATAAGGTATAGCAAGAAACATGTCACTCTTGTTAAGGAGACTGCTGATGTGATAAGTGGATACAGATGTAGTAACCATAATACATGGTAGTGTTATGCCCAAGCCCACACTCAATCAGTGTACATTGGTTATTAATTAGTTATTAATTTGTTATTAATTAGTGACTCAGCCAATACTGATTCCTTTGACAGGAAATTGCTATAAAAAGCATCGCAAATTAGTGCTTATTAGAATTAATTCTCACAGCGGAGTTGCCAGAGGGGAGAAAAATATATGTTTCAGTTTAAAAACTGATTAAAACCAAGCAAGTAGGCCAACAGATTTGGAAAAAATGATTCAGTTTTAATAAGTCCATCTTTCATTCAGTTTGTACAGAAGGCACAGGTTACCTTGTGGTTCTCACTCTTGACCTTCCCCAGTTTCTCTGCTCTGCATTCCCTGATGCTGGTAAGACGCTGTTTAAACATTGGTGGGTTTGGCATGCATTTTGGCTGTCCCCATTCCCCTCATTGCCCCCACCAGCACATTGCATGGACCCAACCCCTACCCAGACCCAAGATGAGACACCCCCCCCTAAAACATGGCACTGTCGGGACTAAAACCGCCCCTTCAGCGACACCCCCTTGCAAATATTCAAGGTATGATAGCTGACAGTGTGTTCGACACCCTCTTTGTTGAACCTTGAATGGCACACCAAAGGGGAATTAGATGGAATTTGCTACAAGCACCATCAAACAGCACAGCCCGTTTGAGTGGCTTTTGCTCGTTTTATTTGCCATGATAAAGTAGCATGATTTCACCTCATCGTGTACCTCATGGGCGAGGTACATGGAAAGCACAAGCACACATCAATACATTGATGGATGAACTGCAATGTATTATAGATGCATGAAGTATATTTTATCACCTGGGTATGTAAAGTATACTTTCATTTGACATGCAAGTATACTAAACATTACATTAATAGAGCGTTCTGTTTTGCGTGGTAAGTGCATTTGTACATTGAAATTATGACCCTGAAAGGGCAAAACCTATGATAGATTTGTCAGGCACATTAACTTCCTGATGAAAAACCAATGGTAAATGCACTTTCGTTATGGTTCAAATTGCCTTTTATTCCATAATGGGAAATATATGTAAGATTTATTGCTGATGACCAAATCATATTTTGCTGCAAGTGCACATGTAAGATTTTTCTTTTTTTATAGTCTTCTATTGAAAAGTGGAGGAAATGCATTTAAAGGCAATTACATATCAAGGGCATTTCAGGGGAGCTATTTCTAGAAGCTTTACAGATAAAGATTGGGAAATAAATTGGAATACGCAAAACACATTGCTTTTAAACTCCAGACAGTTCTGGAGCTGAGCCAGTGAAGACTAAGGCAGCCCTTGACCGGAGCACTCAATCTCACAGAGACAAAATGACAGCACTGTTACAAATAGCCGAAGGACAGTTTTCACAGGTAAACAAAAACAGAGGGAAGCATCGGCTCTCAGAAAATCCTAAATTACCATAACATGCCCTATATTTTTAACAACAATATCAGTATTAAAATCTTACACCATCATTTATAAAATTTTATGCATTTTAATCTTCAGATTGGTTGGATTGAAAATTGTTTCTGTCATACCTGAATTGAGATTCAGCTCGGTTCCAGATTTGATGTCCACTGTTATTAGTGCTTTATAACACATTTTAAAAAATAATTACAGCTTTATGGTTTGTCTGGTATGTTTGGTTACATATATCATGGCCCACAGAGCATGTTTGTTTCCCAATCAATTTTAATGGGCAATAGAAGAATAATTCTACAGAGCTACACATTGAACAACATTGTAAATGCCTGGGAAACCTTAATGCTAATAATTCAAAGAATTATAACAGGAAGTATACTAATTAATAATCACAGTTTGAGAATTTCACAGAAGAGAATGATGATGGATGATTTTGGCAAGGGAAACAGTGTCTGTTTCTGCTGAAGTGTAATTTCTCTTGTGCATCCGTTATTGCCAATAGGTGTGTTCTATTGAAATTAAAAGCCTGCGGCTTTTTGATTTGTTCTCACATGTTGATGATATTTAACAGAAGTGGTGAAATGACAAAAAAGGCAATGCAATCAAGTTTTTGGCTGTACGACCCTGGAGAACTGGGTGTTTCTGAAGAGAATTCATGGAAACGAATCAAAAAATGATCAAATATTGTCGGATCACAACTGTCAGGTAGCATTATAGTCAGGAAGAAGATGCATTGGAGTGTTTGCTTCAAGGGTGGATAACCAAAAAGGGTGCTCTTTGGGAGCAGAGTTTTTTGGGTTTGTTTGAGGTGTTTGAAGGGCTTCATTGGGCCATGGTGCATATGTGTTGTTTTTTTTGACATTTTTGATAGCCATTTCCATTTAATAAAGACCTTTTAACTTCCAAAAAAGGAGTTCCTTGGATTTTTTTTATTTCAAATTGCCCCCAGGGATACAGCAGTCCCTTCAAAAAAGGAATATGTTTTTCATAGACGTATCACAAGTTAGCTGAAGGTGTCATGCTTATTAGACATGGCTTAATAAAATGTGGATAAATGCTTAAAAACATATTGTTTTTCAGGAGTCATTACAGTTTGATTTGGATCAGCCTGAACTGGCTTTCCTTTTAATGCAATGATAAAATTTATCATGTATGTATATATAATAAATTTATAATTCAATTATATTTGGAACTGTGTCTTGCCGAGCACTCTGTGGTAATTCTTTGCAAAGGGAGCTGTATCAATTAAAACATGATCGACTTTAGGTAGGGCTATACCTATAGATTCAAAAAGCGCATACATTACCTAATCACCTGCATCGATCCACAAAAAAATGCTACTTAAAGGATTGTCTGCAACCTTTCCATTTTTAAAAGACATCTCTGATATATTAGGGCAGTCTAAATTGGTTGGGCTGCATGACTGCCAAATCCTGAGCTTTCTTTCTTGTTAGGAGTCATCACCTCAACCCTGCATGAGGCTGGAGATCAGGGGGAACTGATTCAGCAATATCCTCTGTATCTATTTACATGCTAATAACACTTTTTTTTCAAAGCCACCTAAGGGCAGTGGATAAATACCTGCTCGCCCATGGATTTATGAGTTCTTATGCATGGCAAAGAGGAGCTGATATTTGCCAAGATGTAGAGTCTTCACATTGCAGTAATCTCTGTAATTTTGTAAATGTTAAAATAATCTGAGGTATTACAGAAGAGTTCATTGAGCTACTACGTATGTGACACATGGGAAAATATGGAACCCAAATATAAGGAGTAGATTTTTCATACAATTCTGTGCATACTATAGAGCATTTTTGGAAAATGCATGAATTATTCCTACTTTCATGTATGCACAGTGCTGAGTGCACATTTATGCACATATTATGAACATATTATTATCTTAAAATGACTATAACATAATGCACAATATTCTTTAACATACTCATGATTGGACATATCTGGTATTGGAAATAAGTGATGCAACAGGGTTGTCCTTTCATTCTGTGTATTGCTCAAAGATAGACCTGGAAAAAAGAAACGCCTTTGGTCAAAGCTCCCCAGAAAGCAGACTTCTAACCTCATGGCAACATGAATGATTTTAGTTAACCTGACTCATACATTTTTTGTTATTCCTCTTTTTTCATTTGTGGTTTTCTGTACAAAGCAACTGCCTGAAGTCGTTCTGTTACTACTGAAATGATTACCTAATGTCTGCCAGTGCCAGAAATGTAGAAATGATATGAGGCTTCCCTTTAATGTTACTTTGTAAGCTGTGGTTCAGAAATTCTTGCTTGAATGCAGTAGCTGGTGCACAGTAGCCAGGCAGCCAATAGGAACAACATTCTAGGTGGGAATCATGATTAAATTGGGATCTGGGTACAGCAGAGTACTTCGTACTTAGATGGGGGGAAAATACAGTTCAATAGAAGGTTTGCATCCTTTAAATTCCTGTTGAAGGCTAGATAACCTTATGTGGGTAGACTCCAGTGGTCTTGCCCTGTACCCCAAACATTGCCTTAAACACGTTTGTTTGATCTAGGAGTCAGCATAGATTAGATGAACCACAATTAGATTTTGCAAGTAAGAGAGTGGACTTTTATTTACCCCTCACACATTCCCTAGTGATCCTGTAGTTCAAATATTAAGTGTCTTGCTTCTCGTGTAGGCGAAGTTTCACTGCACTCAGCCCACAAATATGAGTCATATCTCTATTCATTTACGTTTATCAGCTAAACAAGGCAATCAAAACAAGGCCGGGGACAGCAGAGGCAAGGACAGAATCTCCCAGCCCCACTGTTCCACACGCTTGGCCTCATTATCTGAATTTTCTTAGCATTCAGCTCATTGCAATTAAAGGCGATTTCCATGGGCAAGTTCAGAAGCCTCTGCACCATCGGGAAGCCCCCTTATCAACAGAGAACAGAGGCGATCATTAGCGCTCAGGCTACTTACGGTCCCAATTAAGCTGTGTACAAAGCCAGGAAGCCGGTGTCACTCGGAGGGGAAGTTGAGCCGTGAGGGCTGGCTTTTCTCCTTTAACCCCCCAATGTAACCTTTATCCCTCAGATGCAGGCTACCAGCCACCAAAAAGCCGCATAGTAAATATTCATGAGTGAACTTGTCCTTTTAGAATAATTGGCACATTTAGTGTTCAGGCCCGGAAGAACTCTGTCTACTGAAGGAATGTTTAACCTCAAAAGGGAAAGCAATCACTGAGGTTTGCAAACAGGACAGCGAGTGGTCACGGCCACCCGTTGCTCATATCCCTGAGACCCAACTCTGCCTCTTTCTGTTGGTAGTCAGAGCTAATCCATGTGGTTGCCCTTCATTTTGCCACATAAAATAGAAATGATGGAGTGTAACTGCTTGCATTAGCAGGTATAAACAGTTATTTGCCCACCTTTAGCGTGAAACCTAAAGGTGACCACAAGTGAGGCAGTCCCAAACTCACAGGAGAAAAATCTTTATTTTGCCTTAAAAAAATTGGCAAGCCACTTAATTCTTTTGTTTTCATGCAGAGTGACTAATCCACCAGCACATCCCAGTGTAGCACCAGCCTGTTGCCTGTCACTGAGGCATCAAAACTGCCAACACTGATTGCATTTAAAATGTGTTAATATCACCCTCTGCCCAGCTCTCCCATTGAGAGATCTTTGACACAGGGCTGTTGGCTCCCTCCTGCCGAACATAAAGGAACAGATAGACTCAATAAAATGTGTATTAGAAACACATTTGTGAGGGGCTATAGAAAGGGAATTTAATACACCATTATGTTCCTTGTTGTCTCAAAAATAAAGGCAGGAAACCAAGAGCCATAAGGCATTTTATGGTAATTAAAATGTTGGAGTTGCGCCTAGTGGGACGAGTGCTTCCATAGTGATGCCGGCTTAAGGCATTTGGTTTCATTTAAATACAGAATAGCAGGGTTTTAAGCTTTGGAACGGTCTGATGGCTTACAAGCAGCATTGTAACATCTGTGTGGGTTTTAATAGAGTATCTTTTTAGAAATAAGAACATCAGACCCAAACCAACAGAGATTATTAAAGTCATTTCAGATTTCTCGCTCTGTGGCGAATTTAGATAATCTGGTTCCTGCGTTCCTTTATGAATAAATGCATGGGATTTTTCAGGACCTGCATCAATTCATTGTTTGCCAGTGGTCTTATCTTCAGGTTCAGGATGATGATCTCCTTTGGTCATCTGTAAGCCCTAATACTTTTCATTCTGTTTATTCTTCAGAATTGATTTCCAATGTCAGTGCTGAGGATAACATTCCATATATGTTGTGGCAACATTTTTAATGGATATGTCTTCATGAAGGACTGCAATTGATCGTCACGGATAGTATGCTCTGAATGTGCATTTCCACACACATTTATAGTGCCAAACCAATCCACTCTCAGAGTGGTATCTGTCTGTTATTACTCATGTGGTGTCAGTCCTGCAGAAGCTGTCCATTATAGAGAGACTAGCCATTAATATTATATGGGAGTCAGTTTCCCTTAGACTCTTAGAAGCTCAGACAAGTGCCTGCAGAGACAAAGGGACATTTCACCAATACATTGTTGTGGGTGACTGCAAGAGCAGCAACTGGAGGTGAGGGACATGGTCCGAATGAGACATAATCATAGGGAGAAAATAAAACCTCCTGTCACATGACATTAAGAATGTTGGTAAAATGATGAGAACACCTATTTTTTTCAGTTTCCTCAGATAATGCTGGAAAAACAAACTGCCTCTTTACCTTGCTTTAAAAAGTCAGTATCATGTCCATGTTGAATGTTTACATGACCCCAGTTTTCATGTTAGGGCAAAAGAGCAATTGCTCAGAGTGTGTAACTTTCTCCAGAGGAAGAGTGGATTTGCAGAGTTACATTTATGAACCTTTATGTACAGGTAGTGCAAGAAGAAAATAGCTATCAGCCCATTCTTGAAAGTGCTTCCTTTCTCTTAATTCCATTCCAAGCAGAACCTCCCCCAACCCAATGTTTTATGCAAATCCATGACTTAATTTTTGCATAGGATGTGTATGTAAGGGAAGTTGATAACTGAGTTGTGACAGAAAAGAACTGATTAGCCTATTTCATGTGGCCTGTTTGAGCCAGGCCAAAAATGGATTTGGGGGTAGACATTTGTAAACCAAATGAATTAATCACATTTTATTCAGCACAGCACAGTGTTTTGCAAAGTGTAAAACTGAAATTTCAGCTGAGGAAAGAAACATATTTGTTCAGATATTAAACTGCATTGACAGTGGCTTCAACATGATCCCTCCTATGGGATGTCCACTATAATTTCTGTAGCCCCATTTACCAGCTTGTGTCAGGCCTGTCTTGTTTCTAAGCAAGCCTTGCATACATTTGGTGACAGCTTTCCACTTAACTGAGATAAACATGCACCAACAATATGGAGGAGCATTATGTTATGTGTGTACCGTATTAATTAATAAGACAGCACACTGCTTCAGTGAGTGAAACACCTGCCGCTTTTGATTGGTTAGCCTGTGTGCATACATAATCTCAATTTATAGCATGGTCGTCACCAGACGAGTTGTCAGGTCTGACTCATGGTCGGTACGGGAGACTGCTGTTTATGTGCTTGTCTCTAATCTCATCCCATCTCTCTCTCCAGCCCTCCCCCTGTGAATGGTGTCGCTGTGAGCCAAATAATGAGGTGCACTGTGTGGTCGCAGACTGTGCTGTCCCCGAGTGCGTCAACCCTGTGTACGAGCCGGAACAGTGCTGCCCCATCTGTAAAAACGGTAAGGCCACTTCTTGTCCAAAACTCACTGTCCAAATATGTGGCTGGCCGCTTTCTTCCCTGTTACAACCATTCCAGAATCATCTTACTCAACAGCCGTTATGCCATTGCCTACCTAACTCCAGCCTTCATGCACAAAAAGAAGAAAGATGCAACTGATCCACGATCAGTGCTTGAGCGTAGAATCTCTGTCAGCAGAGTTACATTGCATTTCTCACGAGGGTCAGATAATGGCGCTTCCTCTGCCACACCCATGTTAGGACATGTGAGTTGAAGGTACTTTTTGTGTCATAACAATGGGGTGCCTCCAGTTAGACTAGGACCTTAGCAGCATAAGAGCACTTTTAAAATGTCATTGAATTGAACTGTCATATATATTTGAGGGCTAGATAGGGTGATATATTGACTACACGTGAAAGTATTAAGGATTAATATATTGACAATGAATGATGACATCAGATTCAAAGTAGACTATTATAGTGAAAAAAATACAGCAACACCTAAATTTGAAAACTTTCCCTTCAGACTATTTTCAAAAATAATAACTGTATCACCCTGTGATTGACAGTAGCATCACCCTACCCCCCTTCTCCAGACTAACAGGTACAGAAGGGGACACAAGAATTTACCCCCAGAGTAAATTTACGTGTATCTGGGGCCTGGGGTTCACCGCTTACTCTAATGAGGAATCCTCTGTTTAATTACAAGGGAAAAGCCAGAAGAATAAACACAACCCATTGATTAAGGGCATTTGGAGCGGATTTAATTGGGCTCCTGGGAGCCCTCTATCTCCCACTACCCCAACCTCCTTGTCAGTATGGGCCAATTCCCCTGTTAGAATAATAGAATTCCGATCGCCATTGGACGGTAACAAATTGGGGGACAGTGAATAGTGCAGAGTCAGCCCATCTTGAAGTTGAATCCACCCCCAGAAGCACGGGCATCGGCCGTTCCGTCAGGGTGGTGGGCACGATAGGGGAAAATCAATCGCAGTCAAGGACGACCGGAGCTCATGGAAAAATGACGTTTTGGTCATGTGACGATGAGTTAGGTCAGTGGTGACAGACTCTTACAATAGCAAGCATCCATTGCTCAATGCACATATCAGTCATGGTTTAGATTGATCATTGGGTGAAGAGCACATAAATGTGTGTAACATCAATCCTAATCTGCCTTGATCACCCATTGCTGTTTTGAGAGACCTTAACTGTCCACACAAGCTCCAGACACAATTCACCAAATACACTATTTAAAGCACTATCCTGGAGGTATACAGTGCTAAATCATGGCTAGGAAATCTGGTACAAAACAGTTTTATGATGAGGTTTAGCTAATTAGATTTTTTAAGAGATATTTTATGGATGAATTAATCAATTGGACACCTGTGTCTTACCAAATAAACCAAAGATTGAATGTGTTTAAATGGGTGTATGGAAATGAGGTGGTCTTTATTACGGCTCATGAGGGTGGATCTGTGTATCAGGAGAAGAAATAAAAGACAAAGGGGGGAGGGAGAGATTTAGTCTTAACACTTTCACGATGTCACACGTTTTTATCAAAAGACTCATCGTGGATAATGCTGGATTTGTTTGAAATACAGAACTGCTAGTGGTTTTCTGGTCAATAGTGTCCTAGTAGTATTATCATACAGATTTCAGTTTTGCCTGCTTGTCAGCACAGGTCATGGCTCTAAGCTCACATTGGTGTAAACATCCTCTGGCTTTCGCATGAGAATCAAACTTCAATACGAATGATTGAGTTTACGATTGGGAGAAGTACTCTGAGCATCTACCTATGTTTGCGCGCACAAAATATAATGTCTGGGTCCATAAAGTACTTGATACCTTTATTATGAGGGGCTGCCATATAAGGAAAGTTGAAAGTCAGCCCAACTGACTTGTCGCTTGCAAAAAAAGTAAATGAATAAACTTATACAGAGTTGCAAACATGCTTGTCCCAGTGATGCACTGACTTGCACAAGCAGTTTAAATAGTGACAGTGAAAATTACAGCCTCTTAGGATCCTTGCAAGCTGTAAACACATATTTGAACTAGTTAATCTTACAACACTTCAGAAAATGATTGCTCTACTAGCAACAGAAGAATGAATGTGTCTTGAAGAATAACTGTTATTTTTCTGATTTCTTTACTAGTAGATTGTCTATCGTATCGTCAAAGAGCATAAATCTCCCCTGACTCACTTTTTCTGCATGTGGGTGGAAGGTCAGTTCCCAATACAGGTCCATTAAGTGCTTGCTTGCTGGGGCAGTGTGTTTTATGCAGTACTGAAGATTCATAAGAGGCTTAGCATATCAAGGTCCGTGTATTATACCTTAAGACTGTATAATCTGGGTCTAGTACACTACACTTAAATTTCAAGTGAATGTATTCAAAACACCTGCTCAAATTTAAGAGGGTTTTTGCTGCATCCTTAAACCTTTTGTATCCAAATACTGACCAAAGCTCCCTCAAGTCAACATGAACACTGAGAAATAACATATCTCCTAATTTAAAAGCCAGTTATACAGGGGTAAAAAAAAACAGCAGCTGATGACTAATGGTGAACAGTCCCCTCTTGCTCTTTTCATTTCATTCTTGCGGAAACTCATTTCAGCACAAATATGTCCTACGGCACCAAAACTGATGACAGCCAACAAGAAACTAAACAAAAACCGCAAATCTCTAATTTTAGACTTTGAGGATCAAGATGTCTCTTTTTGCCCATCCACCTGCCCCCTGTAGTGCCAGCTGACCTATATACAGCGAGCCCCTTTCAGTGACAGGGGGTAGGAGGCTGATAGGTGTTCTCAGAAGCCCCCCTTTACTCCTTGCCTGCGGTCGGAGGAACAGCTAATCCGGGCAGACAGGACACTGTGACATGCTGACGGCGCTGGCATTTTCGGAGAGCCGGGGCCCGTCACCACGGTCCCCCTGGGACCCGGCTGGAGGATTCCTCTGGTCAGGAGAGGGATTGTGCATGCCGGTCTACACTGCCCCGCTTCAGGTGTAGCCGCCTGAGCACGCCTGTCTGTTACATGGATAAGGGCATTTTAAACGTCCGTGAGACAGAGGTACATTTAAGCTTCCGTGTAAAAGGCCCATTGTCCTTATTCAGACTCCTCAGACTGTACAGGTGCATTGGATTCTGTTTCTCTGCTCTTTATCTCAGCATACTGTGCACGGTCCTTCAGGTTTAAAGGTAGACATTGCATCCCATCTGTGGTCTTTGCTGTCCACCTGTAGCAGCAGTTGATTTTTATGAAAAGAAATGACCTTACTATGTTTCCTCAGTAAAAATCAGAGTCGGCGCTGCAGCAGTATCTTAGAGCTATGTATCACTAATGCCCACTCAGTTCTCTGTGTTATCTTTCAGGGCACACCACTTTACGTGTCTTATGTATTTATGTTTAACGTGCAGTTTTGACATATATGACGGAGTTTTAAATTTTCCCATACTGACAAACATTCCATTCAGGCATATGTATAGTGCCTTTCATGTGATTTAATAGCGCTTATATCTATGTTTTGCCATGGACTGCTTGGTTTAAATGAGGATTTTAAATACACTGTGTATGTGTTTGATTTTGACAGCAGTGATATCAATAGCCCCACAAAGGAGTTGATGCACACATCAACATGCAAAGTTGCCATTTTTATAGGGTGCCTATCTGCATTTGCCTTATAATGGACTTTTTGCTAATTAATCAACAAATATGAAAGGCTAACAGATTGTGTCACCAGGCTTTGTGAAGTTGATATCAGTTCTGTGATTGGTTGTGCTAGGGTCCTTGTACTGGAGTGAGGAACTCAAACTCCTGTTCTTCTGTAGTTCGTCTATGAATAAAAACTGCATAATATATTTAAACTGAAAGGAGATTCTGAGTTTTGCCGATTGCCCTGTTACATACATCATTAAATCATCTTCCTTAACTAAAATAGCAGCTACAGTAGCTATGGTAACCACACAAACACAATGTTTCCCTAGATCTAGAGACACCGTCGCTCTTACAGACAGCTTTACAGATTAAGAATAATAAGACAACATATTTCTATGATTGGTTAGAATCATATCATGGAGATCATCAATACTTAAAACAGATCCATAGCCTAATTCACCGAGCTGTCATGTGTCAAAATGAGCCAATGGAGGCTGGGAAATATGACAGATTCTTATTTTAAAGAATTTGGCATTGTGTGGCACAAAACAGGGAAGTTTTGCAAAGAATTAACATCTGATTTAGCAGTCGTGTCTCTCCCTACAAAATTGTTCTGGGTTCTTAGACTTTTATGACATAAGGCATGCCTAATGTAAGGAAACCATTTTGAGTGAGGGGTGTGGAATTGTGTTGGCCTGCAGTCATGGCAATAAATACTCTGTCTGGAATCATTAATATAGTATGAACTATGGGAGGCCTTTACCTCTGCTTCTTAATAAGCACTGGTATTGGTCAGATGCAGCACTATACAATGGGACCGGTTTGTGCCCATGCAATAGAACCAGAATGGATCAGTAACCAGAAGAGCAATGCTGTCACATTTCCTTTTCCTGTCAGCCCCCTGCTGCAGAGAGAGATATGAAGGGTTATAAATTATGAAAAGATCTCTGTGACTCCTGTGCGAATCAGGGGATTCAAGTTTCCCTGCTCTTGAAAATGATGGCACATACGCACTTCTCATACCTCATACTCCGATGTTGCATTCAACAAGCAACATTTTATCCGATTCACTTCGGTCCGTGTGTGTGTGTGTGTGTGTGTGTGTGATTCCCCTGCCTCTACCCTCTCCCTGCCTCCACCCCCTCCCAAACCCTTACAGACCCCCAGAAAAAACATTGATTTTCACAAGAGTGGCATGGAGACACTTAATGACACTTAATAACATGCATAGTGTCCAGACATTTCCACCTCTCATTACAGATAAGCCCTGTTAGAAAATAAAGTTCAACCTGGCAAACTCTTTTCCATTCAATCGCAGGCACAAATTTAACATCCCGAGTCTACCCTTGGTAAAAGTTTGTATGCATGCAACAACACATTCTCAGTGGAGAGAATCAAGCGTCTAAATGTCACTAATCAGCTATGACTTGAATACACTGCATCACTTATTAGTTTTCTAAACACTGTAATATCCAAGCAATTTTTATCAACACGGTCCCTTCAAAGTGTACCTTGACACTGGAATCAGCCTCCTGATAAAAATTGCATTTTAAGCAGGTACCATGCCACCCACACAGTGTATTTCAGCCTTGGGAAGGAAGGATAATCCAGTCTAATGAGGGCTAATAAGTTAACAGTTTCTATGATGCGGATCTTACAATCAGGTTCCAAGTGTCTACATTACTCTGTATGCACAATGTTAGGGAAAATAGCAATGCTTCAATTCAACCAGACTATACTGCCATTTGTGTGTTATTTTTGAAATAGAAGCAAGTGATCCTTTTTCATGTTACCTTGTGGGTTTTTTGAGTTAGCAGCCAAAATGAGCTAAAATAGAGACACACACAGGATCATCTTAGCATGTTCATTCCGCAGAGGGTAGCCCCAGGGATGGAAATTGTCCTTTACTTTGCATGTACAGGGTCCCTTAATTATCATGTACTCCTCCATCTCTCGCCCAAGGTGTCCTTATGCAAAGACAAGCTGCCGGGCCATAAACAATTGCACTTGGCAGCGCTGCCGACTTTAGCCCTGCACAGCAGAGATTATTTATAACCTTTTGCAAGCGCTCTGCGGATCGATGGAAATTAGGACTTGGCAACTCCTCGCTGTGTCCCTCTCGGCAATCTGATCAATGAGTTGTTATCATGTTGGGTTCCGAGAGTGGCTCATCGAGGGCTTTTGGGAGTGTGTGCGTGCCGGTGTGGAAGGGGGAGCAGACTGACGGTTGGGGAGGTGGGGGATTGGGGGTGTTATCTTCTTCCCTGCTTGGTGTTGCCGTGACAGTGAGGCCGCAATACGACATGCCAGCCAATGCGCATCTCCCTGAGGATGTTCACACAAGGAATACAAGTGAAAGCCAGGCTAAGGGGAAATAATCGATGCTCATTCCACCCCTGAGTGCTTCTCATTCCCGCGTTGCACTGGAGGGGGCGCCATCATGCACTAGTGGGCTTCTGATGGCTCTCTGGGGAAACAGTGCCGCTGGTCTCTGCCTGGATGTCTGGATGAAGATGTCAGTCTGAAAATCTACAAAGATGTGGAATTGCTTCATCGGTCGAGAGCTGACAGTTGTTGACTGAGGCATCCTGCATGAATCTACATACGCACATCCCTTTGCAACAGAGGGTTATAGAGTCAGATCCACATCAGCTGAGATAAAGGTTAATGTTTGGAATTGATTCCTAACCAGTATGGCCAACCAGCTCTTGTAGCACACACTTTGAATGTATTCAAAGTGCTGTTTCCAGAGTGAGGCCATCCATATCCTTGAGAGAGGCACAGAGCTTCCTTGGATTGCAGTAGTGAGGCTTTCACAGCTGATGAGGTCTGCAAAATGTTCCCTGTTTCCATATTCATACACAGTAAATAGGATAAAGTAGCTGAGCCAAAGGAAAAAAAAGAAATACTTCTGCTTTACACACTGAGGCATTTCTGCCTGAAAAAAGGAAACTGCCATTGTGGTACAAACCATGTTTAAGCATGGCGGATTAACTGTGCCTTAATTGAATATTATGCACATGTGAAAAAAACATAAATTATCATGCATCTGAAAAAAACAATATGTGAAACATAATATACATATGAAGAGAAAAATTGCAAATACCCTAATGTTCTCTGGAAGCTGCTATTTAACAGAAAAAGCGAATATGTAATGTTCACCTCATTAGTCTTTATTAAGTCGTGATTATTATAACACCTGGCAATTTTTACGCTGTTGGAAATGTTCATTTGTAACGCAAACCCATGTTATCAATGGGCAGTGATTGGCATCATCACAGGACTGTGTTCCAGCACTGACTGGAAAACCTGCATTGGAATTGATATGCAGTGGGGAGCTCACATAAGAACAGCAGCCATGGGGCCCAGGTGGCTCTTTGAGCAAGGGAACACGGATTTCCCCGGGAGAAAACCCAGAAATTCAGTGGAGGGCGTAATTTCTCACATTCCGTATCTCCTCACAAACTCCCTCTTCTTTCCCGTGGCCTCAAAACCGTCTCAGTAAGAATGTTTACCATCCGTGTCAGGGGACAGAAAGAAAAGAACTTCAGTACTGCTGCTGCTGCAAAAAAAAGCCCATCTGAGCACAGCCACAGAAAAAAAAAAGATCCCCATGTTTGGTCTGCGTCCCAGCTCCTAAGGTCTCTCGGCATTGAGTACTCCTTCCAGAAGAGTCAAGCGGGAGCCTGTTCTGATTGTGTCCTCTCTGGCTCTCTCTCCCCATCCCACCCCCTTTCTTTTCCAGGCCCTAACTGTTTTGCGGGGACCACAATCATCCCGGCCGGCATCGAAGTGAAGGTGGACGACTGCACCATCTGCCGTTGTCACACGGGGGACTGGTGGAAGCCTGCGCAGTGTCTGCGCCGGGAGTGCCTCAACGGGCAGACGTCATCGTAGGAACCCCCCCTTAGGCGGCGGAGGGGGAGGGGGGAGCAGCAACGGAGGCGGAGGGGCGGAGCTACAGGGGCCGCCCGTCGGGCGTGACTGACAGATTGGAGCACAAACCCTTGGCGAGCCAAGGCTGAAGAGTTCTGATTTAAATGAACTGTTCACATACAGAACCACTACCCTCTCTTAACTGACAGGAAAAATTAAAGCAACATCATTTAACAGTCGGTTTCTTTCCTATTATAACTTATTTAAAAAAAAAAATCTTTTAACTTCTTGCTTATGCTGCTTACATTGACAGGCTGTATCTTGCACGGGGGGTGCTTTCTGCCCAAGCACTGTTACATAAAAATCAAGCATTTTGGGTTGTTTGATTCTCTATAGACTGCATTTAAAGAGGGGTCAAATTATATAGAAGTTATTGAGCAGACACAATATAGGAACTGTAGGAAATCACTACTTGTAAGCACACAAGTAGAGTGAATTTTTAGAATGCTAAGATTGGCTTTGTCTTAAAATGCAGATTCACTCCCAAAGAGTCATTTAGCAAACCGACAGATATGGAAACTTGTCAAGACTGCTCTGTTATTTGTGCGTTCTCTTATTACTGGCAAATTAATTATTTTGGGCAGGAGCCAAACGGTGGAGGCAGATCAAAATTCAGGGCCAATGCGAGGATGTGGCACAGTTCTAACAAACAAAAGCCTGATGATTGGATGCTGCAGAGTCCAGGAAGTCCCTGCAGACTCATGTTGCATTGAGTGGTGATGAGAGGTCCTGGCTCCGTAAGTCACCTTCTCTGCAACAGAACTCCTGTGGACTGCAGAGTTCATACTGTCCACAGGTGGGCAGTGAGGAACACCAGGGGCTTTAATAAGACAAGTAAGACAGACCATAAAACTGGAAAGAGCATACTGGCTCTGGAGCCTCAGCTCTCTAGAGTTCACTATATGACAAGGATGCAGATATGGAAGAGTTGCATGGAGGAGAATGAGGGAGGGAAGGACAGGGTTAAAGAGGACAGAAGAAGGAGGAAGGACTGGAAGGCAGCATGGGACAGAGAAAGGAGAGACGGCAAAGAAAGTGCCAGACTAATGACTCCAATAAACGCTGTGAGAAAGTGGCAGCTGGGGGTGAAGACTAATGAGCTGGTGTAATATTCAACACAATGTGTGTGAGCACCTCCACATGCATTAAGAAAGAATAAGGAGCGTGAGAAACCAGACTGAGCATTCAAAGGTTCAACCTGCACAATGAACACTGCCAAAGGGCATGCTCACAGTGGTACACCCCCAGAAAATACGCCCAACTTTCCCATTTGTTTTAATTTTTTTTTTCAGCCCAAAAAGATTACAATAGGCTAATAGCTTGAACTCGTTATCTAAGTAATTAGGAAGTCAAAAGCAGCCTGCTCTCATTTCCTTTAATCTAGTAATTTTTTGATAAATTGCCGGTCTCAGCTCTCGGCAGCTTAGTTGGCGAGGAGCACGAAGAGAACTTTGAAACAAAAGGGAAAATGTGCATAGAAAGCTCAGCGCTTACCAACGACAATCGAAAGCTTTCCGTTTTATCTCCAAACATCAGCGGGCCCATTTACACTTACACATCCTTGCAGTTTTGTTTAAGGTGGAAATAAAGTGATTCATTATTCACCAACAATACTATAAACCAATAACACCTGAACTGTAGCCTCTCCTGTTCCATTCTCTGATTTAACAATAGATTTCCACTTCTGCAAGCATCTGCACAGACCTGCATATCTTCAGCGAGTGGAGCCATTACATCTACTGCTATGGATGAACAAATGCTTTGCATATAGATTCACAGGTTCAACTCAAGCGGCCAGACAAGTAATGTGCCCACCCCCTGGTTTCTGAATGATAAATATAGGCCATTAATTCAGGGCCAAATTCTGTTAAGTCCCTGCGATACATCATGGGTAATTTTTCCAGGAGAGAATCTGAAACAGTTAACCTTTCTGGACCCTATCCCCAAGTGCTGATGGATGAACCGCTTAACAATAAAGGACCCGAGACTTGGGGAATGAGACTGAAATTAATTCAAGCGCCCGACCCCTAAGGAGGTAGGAGGATATTCCATTTGTATAACCCCCTCCACCACCCCACCTCTTTCAGCAATTACCTGAAGGTTCTCTTTAGGGAATCCGAAGCCTTTTTTCCATGCCAGAGGCATCGTTCTCATTCTACAGGATATTGTCACACCAAGGATTTTTTTTGTTGTTGCCCTGGTTTGTCATTTTTCTCCATTTTGGCAAAGAAAGGAAAAATCAATGCTCTTACTTGAACATATGCACATTTACATACACAATTGCAGCCCCAGACTAGACTACCCCATACATAAAATCAAATAATTATAATGATAATGTGTAATATGGGAATATTTATTATCTTAAGGATGCTCATCACAAATGTATCATGAGGATTTAAAGTTAAGTCTGCATTTCATTTCATCTTTAGCTATGCTTTAAGAGTGAGGGAGGGGAAAGCATATATTCCAGTGCTAAAGCATTGCAAGCTAAAAGGCATTGTTTTTATCATTTCCATCATTTACTTTGTGCTCATAGTAAAGCAGACCTTTATCTAAACCATTATCAGCAGCTGGGAAGACACAGCTGAGACATCATCAGTTCTATATTTGTCCAAGCTTTCCGCTCTCTTTGGCTCACACTTCCCCTTAATCGTTAGTGTCCCTGCGGGCTGTGAAGATCATCCTCCGCCACTAGAGGGCAGCACACATACACAGGGGCTGAAGTAATTAGCTTCTTGATGTTTCAAATGGATGGAGGCTGTACCAGACCAAAGGGTATTTCACACTTTGCAAATCTTCACTCCCTGTAGAGACTTGTGCTACTGGCCCATTTGAATAATTAACTAATTAACATCTGGCAAGCCCCAAAAATCATGCCAATTAAGAGCAACCAGTTCAGTTTCAGTTATTCCTGCATTCCACAAGGATAAAAAGCCAGAGTTCTTTAATCAAAGAGCAACCTTTGAACTGATGAAATATCTGGAAACTGATCCCTCTTGTCTGCAATTTAGAAGAGGTCTCATGATCAAGTTTAGTCACTCCTCCCTTGATGTGTCTGTTGATCAGCTGAAGGAGTTGCAGTACCACTGTATAGGTGTAATATTGATCCAAATTTTTCTCAATAAGGGTAACTTAAGAAAAATGGAGGTAATAGAAAGTTTTGTTTGACAAAAACACCCGTTACTGGCAAGGTAATAGAAGTGATCTTGCATTTTGAATGGATGGCAAAGTTCCTCATTCCCTGCACTATAATGGGATAACACTGTCCAGAACTGACAGGCGTTTGCAGCATCCAGTTTGTATTTTTCATAACTCAAAAAAGGACAGAACATGCTTAACCCTGATCCTGGCACTTTAAACCTCCTCATAGTCGAAGGTCATATGTGTGAAATCTAATCCGTGTCTCATGTGTTTACACATCATTTTGACTTCACACTCCAGCTCGTGTCATTGGAGAAGAGCAAACCATGCCTGGCACATGTTGACATGCATGTCAGTCATTATTTGACCGTGTTAGCCACCCGTGAGAATCTAGTTTTCTAAAACTGCATGTGGAACAGTCCCTGTCTGTCTGCATTCAGTTGTCCTTTGTGTGTACGGTCACCACCGGACTCCCACACACATACACTCAGACCCCCTGTCCATTCACTGTTGTTTTGTAAAGTGAAACGTTGCTCTTGTTATGAGACACCGACTTACTGTAGCTGGAAGCTATGAAAGATTGTTCTTTTTTAAATATAACTGTTAAAAGTGTGCCTGACAACCCACTGAGATAACTGTATCAAATATGGAGATGAAAAAAAAAATACTGTTAAAACAATCAACTTTTGTTATTCAAGAGCACCAAGGGTCAGTCCTGAAAAAATGAACAATGATTTACCTTATTATTATTAAACATGTCTATCCAGAGATTTAGGTTTTAGCTGAATTTTTATGTTTTCTTGAAAAGGTAATACAACATTGGAAAATGAATACCAGAGATAGCATTTGGTTGGACTTGCCAACTGCACACTGGGCAGATGGCTTAACTGGCTGACTTTAAAACGCTTGGCATGACCAATCAAACACTTCTCTGCTTTTTTCTTTTCTTTTCAGAGATCAACTCTGGGTGCCCTTAACAGATAATTAATGTGTACAAGCTGTAAATATCTACTAACTTATGTGTATTATGAAATCTGAAGTGGGGAAAAATGTATTATTTATGAAGACAAAAACTATTTTGTTAAATAGACAGAAAAAAAAGTGTTATTCAGCAAAAGCGAGTGCCTTGATTTATTTGTTGCTTACTCCTATTGCTATCTGGGTCAGCATGTACACAAGCTTACCACCCGAGGTACAGAATCTTACACTGTTTCTACCTGCAAGCATACTGATCTTAGATACTGAGAACACACGCAGTTCATCACTGCAGACAACTGCTGTATGAATGCAACTCTGAATGCAGAATAACTAACATCCCTTGCGTCTCAGATTTAAGGACAGCAAGAAAGCAAGCGCAGCTGCAGTATACTGCAGAAGCTGTTTCACTAGAATCCAGTCTGCGCAAGCCCAATGCACCATGTCAAGGCTCTGAATGAAAACTGGCAGAGAAGGGAACCAAATCCTCTTTGGCGAAAAGGAGCCAAATTGGTCAAATTCTCCCACAGCTATGTAACATCTGGCCAAGAAGTCTTTCAGGCCCTACCCAATAACTTCAGCCATCAGCATAACACCCCTAGCCCCAAGCCCCCTGCACCAGAGAGAGAGTGCCTCTCCTCTATCTTCTGCACACTGCCTCTTTTATACCCTCCAATTAATCACGCCACTGGAATCTCATCCACGCCACTAATTGCCTTCTCCCCTCCCACTTGGGCAGGGAAGCAATTTAATGCAACGCACAGCAATCAATAGCAATTAGGTGCGTCCCTGACTAATCCCACTGAAAGCAGCATCCTGGGATGAGGCCAGAGAAAACCTGCAGGACGTCGGGCCAGAAATCTGCAGCGCCTCAGGATTTTTCCCTTCACCCCCGCCCCCAAAAAGACAAAAAAAAGACTTGTTTCTGTTAAAAATGCATATCAGCCCACTGGCTGCAAGATTAATTGCTTTGCTTTTTGTTCACTCTGTCTGATCTGTTTTGTCAAACAGTGAGCCCTTGCTGTGTGCGCTGGTTTTAGTTTAGTGGGCCAGCACTCCCTTACTGATTATATCAAACCCTGTGCCCTTTCCTAGATAGATTACATTTAAATTTTATCTTAACGAATATAAATGGCCAGGCTTCCAAAAGCCAGCTACCCAACTGTCTGTTTCATGAGCCTCACTAGGTAAAACGAGGACATAAATAAGCAATTCGATTATCCAAAGCAACACAGGTGCTTAAGTGAACTTAAGCACATTTGAATAAGCCCCTAAGATACCAGCTGATTCTAATAATTATGCAATCAAGGACTCCATTAAAGCAATTCAAACTTAAGTTGATGTGAAAAGCAGAATCTCCTGGGGGTTTAACATGGCCATCCCTGCTCAAATAAAAGTTCTGCTGCACTCAGTTAAGACATCCAGCGACGCCGCTTACAGGGCCGAAATTTTCCTCGCCCTGTGCGGGATTTGGAGAATTTTTTATACCAGCAAAGTCTCATTATGCGTGACAGAGTGAGACTGCGCGCACCCGCTCCAGCTGTGATAAAAACCCATGCCCACAGCCCACATCCGTTCCTGTCACCTTCATGCTCGAGCTGAGCGATCCTTTGAAGCAGCAGGCTGGACGAGGCACGCATCTCATATGCATTAAGAGCACATTGTCACTGTAGCCTCAGTCCCTCTGTTGAGCAAGGTAGAGCTCCACACTAAATGTAGCAAGTGATAAAAGTTCACACAGAAGCATAAGTTGAGCTAACCGACAGACTGTGGGACCAAACTAGTACAGAAGAAAAAAAAAAAAAAAACCCCACCAGACAAGGAGAGGGACGTTCTACCCATGCTGAAATCCAGTGCTACAGAAAGAGGGATAGAGAGGGAGAGGCAAACCGGTGCAGCCAAAGAACCCCATATATATGCAAACTACAACCACAAAGTCCCCATGGTTCCTGCACCAAACAACACTGTACCCTGTTTGATGCTACCAGGCACAGGCTGTACAAACCCCCGGGCTAATTCATACTCCATAATGTTACACAGTAAAAAGAATGCCGTGACACGACTAAAAAGTACAGAACTCTCATTTTAGCAGACTGTTTTAATCTTGTGAAAATATGGCCCACGTATATATTTTTTCGGATGTTATGTTTCGGCATGTGATGGAACATGAAGAACATATTTTAACAAAGAAAAGCTGTAAAAATTGAATTTGTTCATCATTGCAAGTCTAAAATTGCAAATTGGTGTTGTCATGCTCAGTGCCTCCGTCAAACAATGCAATATTCACAGTTCTTCACTTTCAATAGTTTTCAATTTGCAAATGTCAAAAACGGACCAGTGCAATCCAAGTCTATTTTCAAAAAATGATAAAAAAAAACACAAATCTTCAAAGGTGTTTGAGCCATCAATACAGATGCAACTGACAAATTTATTTCACTATCTGAATGCACTTCTCAAGAAAAGAGGTTCCTTTATTGTGGTCTCAAGTAGAAATGAATACAGCCAACAATTTGCCACATTAAACTTGATCATTGGGTACCAGCACTCAGAAATATCTAAAGTACAGTTTTAGTTATTTGTTTTTGTATACATCTTTACCAAGTGAAAACATGTTTTTTAGGACATTGTTGTCTGAAAGTACACAAAGTTAGAAAGCTTGTCTCAGTAATGCCTCAGGACTGGTTATAATGGAAACCATAGGTGGAACAGTATGATAATGTGCTCGGACGGGGAACCAGGCGAGCCTCAGGGATGAGTGCGAAGCTAAGGTTCGGGTACTGGAAGGAGCTGGAAGGCAGAGATGCAGTCCAGCAGCCAGGCGGAGGGGGCAGACCACACCTTGCCCAGCCTCACTCTCGGGGGCTTGAAGGAGCCCTGCGGGTCGTAGAGGATGTACTGGGTGCAGAGGGCCTGGTCGGAGCCCGGCGGCGCGTGATAGGCCGCCGCGCTGAGGGTCTGGGTGACGTCACTGTCCGGTTTGGGCTGCCGGGTCAGCACCTGCCCCCCGCCCTCCTTCACCAGCCGCAGCAGCTCCTCCTTGGGAGGCTTATTGAAGGAGCCCAGGAGGAAGAAAAAGCAGCCGTCGAAGAGCCGGGGGAGCTGGGAGAGACAGAGAGAGTGTGTGTGTGAGAGAGAGAGAGAGAGAGAGAGAGACAGTGTGTGCATGTCACAGAGAGAAAGAGAGAGAGAGAGGGAAATAGAGAGGGAGGGGTAAAACAGGGGAGGGTGAGAGAAAGAGGGAGGCAGACACAGAGAGACAGAGAGAGAGAAGGAGGGACAGTGAGAGAAAGAGAAGGAGGAAAAGAAGAGGAAGGATAGCAGAAGAAACAGTGTGGGAGAGGAAGAGTGGGAGGAAAGAGAGAGAGAGAGAGAGTGGGAGGGAGGTAGGGACAGTAGGAGAAAGAGACAGGGAGGGAGAGTGGGAGTGAGAGTGAGAAGGAGGGAACGAAGAGTGGGGAGAGTGGGAGAAAGGAATAGAGAGAGGGCAGCAAGAAAGAGAGGAAGGTAATGAGACAAAGACATCAGAGAGGGGAGAGGGAGAGTGGACAAGAAATGGAGGGAGGAGAGAAAAAGAGGTAAAATAGGAAAAGTGGAGGGTGACAGAGAGAGAGAGGGGAGGATGGTTTGAAAGGGAGCAATGAATGAGATGGAGGAAAGAGTGAGAAAGGAGGGGAGAAACCCGGTAAGACTCAGAGTTGGCAATATCCAGACAATTATTTTCACTACTGAAGTAATTCTGCAGTTAAGAATTGATTCATTAACATTAGTCTGAGCCATAGCAGGCTATTACACTGGCCATTCTGACACTGAGACACTGACACGAACCAACCAAGCAAGAACCTAACTAAACAGAAAAAAAAACTGACAACGAAAAGAAAAGAAAAAAACTTCCTCCCATTTATGTCACTGTTGGGAGTAAGACCATGAATGCCCACCCCCACGGTCCTTCCACTCCTGAAACCAGGTGGCTTAGTGGTAACCAGGCCCCCAGCCTAAGCCATCAGGAGTTTAAGAGAGCCACAAGCCACCATACTCTATCCTCTACTGCAGTGCTGCCCGGCTGCTGGAACTGGGCTTTCTGGGGTGAGGCGAAGCTGGGCTGGATTAGAGGTGTTCATTACTAGGGGTTTACACACAGGTCTGGGTGCCCTCGCCTGCTCATAATGGGCCCAGGCTGTTCAGCTGGAACGATAATACTGCGCCCTGAGTTCGAGGGCACCGGTGTGTGCAGACACCTGGACCTACCGCACAGATTCCCCAGCATGCTCTTGGGCTGGGTAACGCAGCGCGACATTCCCTGTGTGGATAATGCTAAGGCTTCCCTCTCGGCCCAGCTGGTTACTGCGCACCAGTGATCTGGGAATGCTGTCTTTAGAAAGCAATTCGGAGCAATGCTGTCTTTACAAAGGAGCACCACTTCCACTTACTTAACTGACCTTAAAAAATATGTTTCACTTCTAACATTTAAAAAGGGGCCCTAACATTAATTTTGGGGTGTCCCTGTTAAATGTTAAGTTACAATGTAATATTAATTACCTTAATGGGTCCAACTGTTTTTATAGCCCTCACCCTATGCTTCTTAATTCATGAGCTGTAACACTCAGTAAGTTAACCTTCCTAGTTTCAATGCATCTTAACAGACAAATCGAGACAATCAGCATTCTCAAAACATTTCTGCTGTCACATTGCTAGAATGTTTAAAAGAACATTATTCACTTGCTTAACAGATACATGTCCATGGCAGCTTACACAGTTACAGAGCTATGTATTCACTCAGGCAGTTTCAGGGTCAGGCACCTTCTGACCAGCAACAGCAACAGCATTGTCCAGCTAGGATGTGATCCCGAAGCCTTCAGGTTAAAAGCCACATTCTCTAACAGCCATTCTGACCTGCCACCTCCACTGCAAGTTATCTGGGAAGCAATTTTAAGGTATGCTTTGTTGCTGGAAACATTTTTATGTGGACCATTTGTTTAGGTGAGAAAAGCTTTTCATTGTGCGCATCAATTTACCAAATAGGTTTTTGCTGTAAATGGGCACTCTCCAGGGTTAGTGAGTTACAGGCTCATTGCTTTAATGTGGTTTCCTTTGCCTGTGTGTGAGAGACTAAGCAAGAGACAATCTACACCCAAAGAACTAATAAAAACCCACGCTGCCTGAGGAATGGAGCTGTAGTGGATGTTATGATGAAGAGGGACATTCAGATGAGTATTAGCAAGGAGAGCAATGGCAGGAATCTGTTTTCCGTAATGCTTGTAAGGGTGTGCAAGCTAGCATGTGGGATGGCTTTGACTCTGGCCCCACTTATCACTATGGCAATGGGGATTGTCAGTGCTCAGTGCTGCCCCCTGCTGGTCTTGCACTCACCAGGTTGTCCCTGTTGACTCGACTGCGCCGCGGTCCCTCCCCCACCTCGTACTCGCTCTCGTCCGTCCAGCCCCCCGCCTGCAGACATGCCTCCACCCCTGCGGAAAGACCACAGGGCTGTGGGTTCGAACCCCTGCTGGAACACCGCAGCCACGCCCAGGATAAAGGCTCTGCATTGGATTTGATTTGCTTCAGTCAAGAACCCTACGTAAAAATGGTTGATTTGAACAGAACATAAGCACTCTACGACCACAGTCAAATCCAAATACTGCTTGTCCTTATCTTCACTGAAATGAATGAAAAATCCTATGCAAGTAATATTACTTTAGTCATTCATAGCTAAGGAGAAAAAAAACAACTTTGTGGTTGGGTTAATTCCTGATAATGGTGAACTCAGAGTGTATGCCGTGCCACACTCATGGAGTATTAACCCCTCTATGAAATAAACAGACTCTATGAAAACATCCATCCACTAATTAATACATCTAAATACAGTCCTGTTATGACACACAAACAGGAATGAGAACAGACCGTGAGTTTTCCTGAGTATTTCCCAGAGCCCTCCTTCCTCGTGACCACTTTAATGGTGAGCACACTGTTTACCCCTGAGCAGACAGCCTGGCTCAAAGCAAGCACTTCAGCTGATAATACAGACACATTCAATTTGATGGGAAATTGGAGATTAAGCCCAACTCAGATCGCGGCATTTAATCTCTTGATTTTTAACTCCAAAAATGTCTCAATTTTTGTCTCTGAAACAAACAAAAAGTAAACACTTCACATTCTTGAAACATTAATTGTTTTAGTCTGGTCTGATATGTTACTTGTGGTAGCCTGTAACATTCTGCACCTTGTTGTGTGTCAATGCCAGTCCACATGAGCTGAATCAAATAATGATGTAACACTGAAACACAGGTGTTAAAACATTCTTAGAGGACCATGTATTTTAAATATATGTACATAAAATATATAATGTGGGACAAACTTATAAACTTAAAATTTGGAACATCATAATCTAAAATGAATAGAATCTGGGGTATTATTGCAACAATTGAGTAATGACAAGCAGACAGAAAAACCAGCAAAAACAGCCCTCCAAGAATCGACTTTGACACTCCTGCCTTAACATTAAGCCCTTGCCTTTGAAAAATTAATGTACACTGAAATACGAAATATGAAAATCCAGCACTCCTTCCAATTCAGTATGCATCACCTTAATGACATGCAAATAAGGTGAGGGTGTTTTTTGTTGGTTTTACCGTCTTTGACAGCAAACGACAAAAAAAGCTGGAATCCTCCTGGTATACTGTCTTCTGTAACACTAAAAAAATCTCATCTGCATTTCTGTCAGGTTTATTGCCATGTTAAACTTTTATGCATCCACCCCATTATCTGAGTTACAGAGCGCCGGCGGTGAGCACGGCCCTTGCCGCCATGTTGAGCTCCCGAATTCCAATGAGGAAAACAAAACCGCACGCTTATTATGATCATTATGCCTGCGTGAAACTGACTTGTGCACTTTGGTTCTCAACTTTCAGGAGCAAACTTCAGGAGGTCGTCTAAGGTTTGAGGCATATAACCAAAGGAAATTTCCCTGCTGTACACAGAGTCCTGTAAGGACCATGTATCTGGCGTGTGCTAAGTGCACTAAACTGAATACTTTCCCTGCTTTTGGTGTGCTTTAAGGCAGCTGTTATTTGCTTGTTGTGTTTTGTGCATTTCAGCTTGAAATAAATAAATAAAAAGTACATGCAATTTGCTTTAATGAGTTGAGGAAACTGAAGGCCAGACTACTTTAAAGGATGACTGCATCATGACTGTGAATTCCGCAAGCCATTTCCAATTAAGTTCTTTTGAAGGGAGGGCTACCGATATTTGAAGGAATCAATGACTTCTTTTTATCTGCAGGACTTCTTCAAAGCAACAACTACATCAGGAACTCACAGGCATGTGGTCATTTCCACAGTAATCCCTCTGGCGCCTGTTTTATAAGCGCAATGATGCCTGCATGATATCAAGCCATTAGCGAGCTCAACTAGAACACACCCTCTCTGTTGAGACCAGCAAAATCTGAATCTTCCAGCCACGCCCCAAAGTCCTTTCACCGTCGAGCCTTATCCCCACAAAGTCAGCCCTGCAGCAGTCATTAGCCATAATTACTCTTCCTCATCCTCCTCAATAACATCTTTCATTTAGAGAGGGCCTGCTGGCAGGCGACGATACTGGGGTTAATCCGGCTTCCATTTCCGATGATAGGGGCGGCTCGTCAGCCGAGCGCAAGGACTCAATTAGCATATCTCCTAATTAGATTTACGGAGAACAGGGCCCCGGCGGTACCACACGGGCGCCGGGTGACCGGGGTACTGAAGCGAGCGACCGCGGGGGAGAAAGAGAGAGGCTGACGAGCTGAAACAAACAGACTGGGAGCTTGTCGAGTGCTCACCAAGTGTGAAGACAAGAGAGGCACAGAACAGAACTAAGTACACCCCCCTGTCCAGACACACAGACAAGACCGAAAGGAGGTGTTCTTGCCAGCGTATTACCCAGAGACACTGTGCCAAACACCTCCTTTTAAAGGGTTTTGTTTATCACATGGCAGACAGCTCTGTGCAAAGCGAGCGTTTCTCCTGATAATATAGCCACACTCAATTTGCTGGGAAATTGGCAAGCTTAGAATTCTCCAATTTTTCCTTATTGATTTGTTTCTGCGCGGCACAAACAAAGCTCTCACACTTATTTGAGGAGACGGTGATTTGAAAACTCGCTTATCCTCCCTTCTGCCCTTTACAAACATTTGACACGAGACCGCCTCGGCAACCCCGTGCCGCCAGGAAGGGGCGTGTTGTCTGCACCTGCGTGCTTTTTTAGGGAGACCTGGAGCATAATACCTTTGTGCATTCCAGATAACACGGAAGGAAACTCAAAGCCCATCACAGACCACAAAAAAAGAAACTGAAGAGAAAAAAGTTCCTGAGAGAAAATTAAAAGCAACAGTAGACTGAGAGAGCACCTAAAGGTCATCTCAGAAAAATCCTCATTTTAATAATTAGGGGTTAGCAAATATCTAATTAGCAAGAACGGCACAACATATGGACACTTCTTGACTTCTTGTGATATTTTCCATCTTGCACATGTTTCTAAATAGCTGCTAATATTACTTTCCACTCATACGGAGAACTGAATTGAGCTTTTTGTTGATCCAAAGGTTCCCTGACCTTGGCTTTCCCACGGACTGGGCCACAGTGAGTACATCCTCAGCAGAGTTTAAGAGGGCATGTGAGCATGCTGCTAATGTAGAGGAAGCTGCTTCTGCAGCAAGGGATGCTGGGACAGCGTGGAAAAACACCATCAAAGACAAGGCTTTTGAGTTACCGCGTCAGTAAACCTGCGGTTGATTCCACAGAGGTAGCTTTAGGCATGCAGGAGGATCTGCTCGTTATACAGAAAGCAGAAGGGAAGACATTAGTTTAGGTGTTACAACATGCAAGGGGGCGCTACATGCAATACTGAATTCCATTTTCTGAGTCATGTGTGTCTGTTTTTAATTCATCATTTTTATTGGCATTATTTTTTTAATATTATTACGGACTCATTCATCACACACCACAACCCCCTTCATATTCTCCCTTGGCCCTGCCAAGGGGAGCACAGTCAAGAGCCTGAATGCCTCTACCCTAAAAACCTAAATGGCAAAATTCAATAAATGAATGTGTACTTCATTTAAATGAACTTGAAATTCACTTTTAAGATTTCTTAAAGAATAATTAAAACTCAGCCAAAGTGTTTAGTTTGCAAGTCTTGATAACATTCCTTTTAAGGAAGGGTTACAGATATATAGGACATCCACCACAACTCTTCACTTTAGTTTTACTTTCCCAGAGAACCATGCTGCTTTCCTTAGCATTCATTTCTCTGTTCAGGGTATTGGGACTAAATGTTTCACAAAGCAAAAAGAAGGTTAGACTAGACCAGAACATCCCTGCAGAACACAACAACAACTACTTTTTAGACAAGGATTGATCATGTTTGTTTAGTATATGGGAGAATCTTGCCATTCCTGGATTTGTAACAGTTTCAAATACTCACATCAGATAGCAGTCTCTGTTCCCACTTTCATTCTCTCCTCCTGGACTCAAGCTTGCCTCTGTGTTTGTTATACTGTGCTACTGTGATACTGCAACATCCTAATTGTGCATTTATTTTACACGTTACGTGTGTTTTTTCCCCTTATTACAGAAATGTACACATTAATCACTTTTTTAGATCCCCATTGTGCATATTTTCGTGCATATTTAGCCTGGTCTGGCACTGGAACTCATTCCACTTGAATGGATACACTTGTGTTCTTTTATGCTGGAAGCCTTTCTGGATCAGAGCATCCACTAAATGAATGTAATGTAATGTAATGTAATGTAATGTAATGTAACAAAGTAACGTAATGTAATATGTCTTTATTTATTACTGAAACAGTACAGCATTCACAGATTTCCTCCATTCACAGTGATCTGGAGAGTGTATTGCAAATGGTGAGGATCTCCTGTACTGTAAGGTCCCTGTAAAGACCTGTGAAGTGCAGGGGGGGACACACAAACATTTGGGTACTTACAAGGGAACTTCAGGATCCAGCAGCCATTCAGGACCCCCTGGAGACACGTCAGGGTGGTGGGCATCGGACCGTCGGGCACAATGACGTGTGTCACTGAGACAGGAGGCAGAGAGTTAGGAGAAATCATGCGACAGCACCCACAAACAGACCCAGAGTGCTGCCCGCATGTTTTACTGCTGGTGTTGCCATTACATTATAACGTTACCCATCACAGTCTACAACAGATGTGAAGCACTGATAAACTTTAGTCATGTCCCTTTTCAAAAGTATTCAGGATCCATTAAACCCCATTACCTTTTTTTTTTGGTGGGGGCATATAGAGGCAGAAAGGGATGCTGGGATAGCGTGGAAAAAATCACCAGCGCAGACAAAGCTTTAGAGCTACTGCATAATAAACCTGCAGTTGAGGTGGGGGGCTACCTCACATTATGTACCATACATTACTGACAAAACAATCTACCTCAAGATCAGAACCAGTGCACTCTTTCTTTTCGTATTTTGACCCATCTCCCCAGAACCACAAGACCAAACTCTAAGCTCGCAAAGATGTTCTGACCCTTCTTGTAAGGACAGGTTCACACCGGGCTACCAGGAAAGCAGAACACGTTTGGCCTTGGTTGGCAGCAGGGTTATTACAGCCATCTCTAATGCATTTAAGTGCCCCATCACACACAGACTTTTACTCAGCACAACAGTCTTCATCTTCGGTCGTTTAAATTCTTTGTCTGACACACAGGAAATGAGCATGGTTATTTCCAGAGAACAATACTTTGGTTTGTCTGTGAAGATGAAGGATGTTTTTTCTCTCCTCCCGGTTCAATTATGGGCAATTCAACAAATCTTTTTACCAAAACTTGCTCAGCTGCTTTTGGGAACAGAGCTCTTCCAATTTCCACCATTACGATTACTGAAGTGTTCATGCTTTCTCATCTTTGCCCATGAACCGTCTGTGAGAGATTGCTTCCAATCATTTACTTTGTTGTATTCCAATACCGCTGAAAAGCAGACCATTATTCAGCTACCATCATTAAAACTGCCCCTGTTCCAAAACCATTTTAGAGGTTTATTTGATTATTATTTTATAATTTTAGAGAATGTTTTCCAGTATTCACAGTTTTTTGATGTTTTTTTTTTTTTTTTTTTTTTTTGAGTTCAGCGGTTTTACAGTGACAAACTAAGCAGACAGCTCTGACTACAGATGTATTAGCAGAGGAAGCCAGGTGCACTAAATCAACCAACTACAGCCAGCTAGGAATGAAGGCTGAAGCAAACTTGAGGAATATCCTTTCACTGCACACACTGGCAAAATGTTGGGTAGTGCACCTCATCTTGATTTTTTTATTTTTTTTTTTAATCGTTTACCCATTCAACTTCATCGTCTTTGGTAGTCAAGTGACAATTTCACAGTTGTTCTCAGCAGATGGTAGATATTACAGCACTCTGTGTTTGTCTGTCACAGGGGTGGCAGCGTAGTGGTAAGGAGCAGGACTCGTAACCAAAAGGTTGCTGGTTTGATTCCCCGCTGGGGCGCTGCTGTTGTACCCTTGGGCAAGGTACTTAACCCAGAACATGTGAAAAATTGTAACATTTGTAAGTCTCTGGAGAAGAGGATCTGCTAAATGCCAATAATGTATTATAATATGTCTGTGGGGAGAACAGTGTTACTGCAGAAGTAGGGAAATAAGCATTACAGAGCCCCACCCAGTGGAAATAGACAGCTCTTAACAGAGGGGGCTTATTCACAGGGTCTTCCTTGCAAAAATGTATTGGTGGGCTCCTCCATACCTGAACTGTGGAAAGAGTCTGTATGGCGCGCTCCCAGGAGTCGGCCCAGTTTGTTCAACTGCTTTTTCTGTGGAGCGGTCAGTTTACTGCCGAGGAATATAACCCCTCCCTCTCTCTGCACACTGCCTGGCACCTGCGACACAGATCAGATAAGTCTCAAATACCACTCAATTACTGCACTGACATGCCATACTTGTCTCTGTTCTGACTCAAATGTGGAACACAATGGAAAATCCTGAAAACCCACATTTTAGTTTGTTTTTTACCTGACCTCATTTTTTTTTTTTTACAGCGTAGGTTACATGACAATCATCCTGAGGTTTTTACTGACCTCAAAACAGAACTAAAAATGTCATAACAAGTCTACAAAATATTAAACTAGTCCTTCACAGAAAACACTCATTGTTCAACAGTTAATTTTGTATAAGTTATCACATTTTGCTCCTTTATAATGCACACATCTCTGCAATATTTTTGGTCAAGGAAAGCACCAGCATGACTGCGGGCGGCCATCTTGGATTCGATGTGACCCAGTTGTGAACACCTGGGCGTACCTTGCTGACGCTGGCTGAGGGACTGAGTGGGGTGCTGGGGGGGTGGGGTCCCGCCGCCTGCAGAACCGTCCGCATTTCAGCCGTTTCCGCGCAGTCCACCGGGCGCATTCCGAACATATTCCTGGAAAACACAAGGACCGTGCAATGGTTCAAGACATGCAATGTGCGCTTCATCTACAAACTACAAAAATAGGAATGGATGATTCTGACAAAACCAGAACAATAAATCAAGACCGCTTTTCACAAGTAAACTCAGCGTTTCCGCTTGTGAAGCACTGCCTTTACTTTCCAAATGATGTCATGCAGGTAACATTTTTATGTTTCCTCTTTTTCTTCAAAGACACCATCACACATTTTTTGAGAGAAAATATTAACAGATTGGTTAAGAAGCTGCTAAAATGTACAGGTGAATTTCTCTAAACTGAATGCAAAAGCTTAGATTCTTGGTTAATGAGATCAGCTCATTAGCCAACAGTCATGCTACCCCCTTTAGAAATTCAGGTACCATGAGTCACCACACCTTTCAACTTGCAGACAGGTCAGTCTGTCAGTTTGCATACTTTATAACACAAATCAGAAAAACGAGATCACTGTGAATGAAATGCATAACTACTCAAGTGTCTACAGATCCCATGTAACTCCTACGAAACACTAAACTGACATATGCTTAACTTAAAAGGGCCTCCACATTCCACATAAAACTCCACATAAAGCTGGGTGAATCACTCTTAGCTCAGTCCCATATACGTGTAGATGCTGCATTCCCAGCATAGGCCAATTTACTTCCAGCAGCATTTTTAGTTTGGTTTGACACAAACCAAACTTGACCCGAACATCACTTTTCTTCATCAAAATGTCTATCTAGCTGTAAGGACAGGATCTGAGCCTTGCTAAAGGGAAACGATTACCATGTATGGGGTTGGGGGGGCCGGTTATGAAAATTTAAACTCTTGCACATATACAAGAGAATACAAAATGGTTGGAATTCATCAGCATTACATAAATGCACACATTTATGTTTTGTATGTATAACGAATAATTCAGGCATGCGCATACACACTATATTATGCATGTAAGAACACATTTAGTTTAGTAGTAGCTCTACGCATATGACAGTGCATCAGTATTTCAGCAGTACTGATTTGCTTCAGGACATGACCATCAGTATAAACACTATCATATGCAAAATATACACTATTTAGGTCTCCCTGGATATGGGCATCTACTAAACAATGAAATCATGTACTGTAAGGTAATGCTTTGGATGGATGCTACATATAAGTGATGAAAGGGCAGATGTGGAATTACAATCCCTGAGAAGCAATCTAAATATACTCTGCTGAATAGAGAGAAAGACTGAGTCAGACCTTCCCAGAACAGAAAGAGAACCAACACCCCAACCACAAGACCACCAGCAGAATGTAAAGACAGGAATTATGCTTTCCAAGTCAGATATGTGGTGTGACACACAGGTTGCATGTATTCAGATGCAATATAGAAAAATATAGGTGTGCTGTGGCTGTTCCAGCAATTGAGAGCAACTGAACATAAACAACCACCTGTCAGAGAATTAGGACAATCAGATCTGTACATAGTATTCCTTCTGATAAACCACACTAATTCAGCCACAGTGGATTCACATTGAGACCTCCACACACGTACAGTTGCGCCTTCCAGCTGTCTCAACACAAAGAGCAATGTTCTCTCCTGTTGTGACATACCCGCACCGAGTCCCCGTGAGGGGGCCGTGGAGGGGCCATGAGGGGCCCCTGAGTGGCAGACGCGGGGTCCCCGGATCCACGGCGGCGGCGGTGGCTTCTGAGCGAGACCGTGCACCACGCCAGGGCCACGTCAAGCGATTAATTAAAAAAACAGGAAACGGCAGAAGCGGAGCAGTTTGGGCCTGCAGATTAAGCGTCGGCATGGCGATAACACCTGGGGGACAATTAATAGGTCCACTGGTCCATAAAATATTTCATTTGGATTCATGAGCCCCCTCCACCCAACCCCCCTTTTCCTTTTCTGAATGTCTGACAACCCCCCCCCCAGCTGGCAAGACGGCAGCACGGTTGAAAAATATAAATAAGTAACGAGGTGAAGAGGAAAACTGAGCTGAGCTGCAGGACAAATATTGTGTGTGTGTGTGTGTGTGTGTGGATGGTGTAAACTATAAAACCGTCCCCTCCATACAGATTAGGGGAAAGGCACTCATTTATCAACTCTGAATCTGGGGAAAACAAGTACACCTCTTCAGCATACATTTCTAATAGCTGTATAGTAGCTACTTCTACAACCACCCCCACAATCATCATTAATAAACATGACTAATTGTTAAACAAATTAATAAATTAGCTGCATTTAATTTGCAGTAAATCATATGCATTTAATTTGCAGCATAAATGCTGTAAATGAGTCAAGAACAGATAAGTGCCAAAAGCAGAAATTTTAGGAACCAATTAGTATGGTGCAGTGGTTAGGGAGTCAACAGCTGTAACCAGGTGCAGGTCTGAATCCCAGGTGGGAAAATGATGTTCTTCTCATGAGCTCGGCACTTACCCGACCTGTTTCAGCAAACAGCGGCCTGAATGTAAAAATGTGAGCTCTGCATGTCACCCTGAAAAAGGCAGCTGCTGAGCAGAGTAAAAATAACATGGAGGAAAACAGACTGGAACTGGCACTATACTGGTAAATGCCACAGAGTATGAGAGTGCCGGTATGCTCTATACACCCGTAAATACTCAAGGATGTCCATGAAGGAGAGTGGAGATGGAGTGTGTCTAAAGGGATGTAGAGCAGGAGTGAGAGTCAAAGTAAAGCACTTGAGCTTAGCGCTACATCACAGGCGGCCACTTGTTCTGGATTCAATGGGGGGAAAGGGTCCAGCTCATCGAAAATTCCCAGCAGCACCTCACACTTTCAATCTCCCATAAACCACCTTGCCACACTCTGAAAAACAACGCCGCTGTCACTGCTGCAGGGGAGGGAAAAAAAATAAAATAAAAGCCCGTATTATAAAACACACCCCCGGGGTCTTTCCGACAAGGAGGCTTTGGCTGCAGATTTATGTGAACAGATCAATTCATAAGATCAGAAAATGCCCGGCGCCCCCCCTGATCGTCGCTCTGCAGTTGCCGAGGCGATGATCGCTAAGCAGCCAGCAGGATTTACTGCAGGCCGTATGCGCGGACCGCGTTTGTCTTCCGTGCCACCTGTCCTCATCCCCCCACCCCCCACCTCCGGCGGCATAAATCTGTGCTCACTCGCATCAGCTGATTGGATGCTGGGTATTCCCCTCATGAGTGATGGCACCCCGCGCTGCGCATTCGCATACTGAATCACACAGCAGGTGAAGGGAGAGGAGGATCCCAGCTCAGTTTCCTCCAGCCTGAAGAAGCTTCTATCCTTCCCGGGTGCTTATCCATCAGCACTAATTAACAAGCATCTATCCGGCTATCTGAATCGCTAATATATCCTGCTGGCTTATCCGCTTCAAAATCGAACGCCCCCCTCACCCCTCCCTTCCACCCCCCAACCCAACTAAACTCAAGCCAGTCCAAGCCAACAAGCTTGTGGGTATTGATCAAGATCTCTCAGTACTACAGCCACCAATGAGACATGCTCAGGCCTGAGTCTGTTACATTACAAGCTGTCAGAAAGTGTTATCTTATTTGTGTGAGTGAGTCTTCTTGCAATTTGCATTTCAGCAGTAACCGAGCTGTAACATTGCACATTCAGATGAGTGCCAAAGTGAATGTTTGGATTTTAAGATCAACAAAAGGCAGCCATGACATCACTTTCCACCAGCCAATCAAGTGGGGATGTAATCAGCACCAAGATGTGGGTCTGTCTGGCTTCTTCTCATTTTCACCTACGTGAAGCGCTTTCAAAATAAAGCAACACAGAAGTACCCAGCACAACAGGAAATATTCTTCCTACCAAACTGTATCAAATGCATAAGAGGTTTCTGAATTTTGAATTTACTACAGACCCTTTGTTCACAGCGTTGAACTACATGTGTCGTTCCTAAAAGGCTAATTATTTCAGTCTACTCAAGATGCATCTGTCTGTTTCCTATTCAGTCAATTGTCAGCATTGATACAGTACAGTGCAAACCGTTCAGGGCAAAAAGGATCTTGGTCTGCGTCACCTATGCTCAGAGCTGGAAGAAACAGTGAAGCAAGTGTAGGGCCTGTTGTGAGTCTATGTCTACATGTTCTTTTAGGCTTAGCAGTCTAATATAAAGTGATCAGCTACTCTGAAACACCAATAGCATGTTAAAAAGAGCACATTATAATATTAAAAAGAATTGTTGCTTGAGGATTCATTCATAAGACCATGGTTACGATTAATATTGATACTGATCTTGTCCACACCATGGTGAAGATTTTTTTGAGTTGACAGGGGGTGGGGCGAGAGGTGAGGGGAGAGCTGGTTTAAGAGGAAGTCCGTAAGGGGGTGGATACTCACAGCACGTCCCGGGACGCCCCGTGCGCCAGGAGCAGCTTGACGATGGCCATGTGCCCGTTTTGCACTGCGTCATGCAGCGGGGAATCATTCTGGTACCCTGGAGTATTCAGCAGCGCCCCCTGCTGGAGCAGCACCTCCACCACACCCAGGTGCCCCAGGTTACAAGCTTCATGCTGAAAGAGTAAGCATCACTAAATAAGGATGCACTGCTTTAGGTACCATTATCAGAAATACACACAGTGCAGAGAAAATTCAAAATGGCTAAAACACCCTGATAAATGTGTATTTTGGTGTATAGCTTCAATGAGGCCTAATAATAGCCTTTGTGACACTGTACAGAGTGACCTAACTCTTTGCAAATATATTGCGTTGCATTATGTATATAACTGATATCTTGCTCAATCAATGAGCGGGACAACAGTGGCAGCACAGCTCAGTATTTAATGATATACTTAACCTACATTCATCCGGTTAGGTAACTCATGAAACTCAGTACCATCTGCAGCTGTAGAATTGCAAGAATTCTTTGAAATTTGCCCTGGGAAAAAGCACCTACTGTGAGCAAATGCACACATAAGTGGACTGATAAATTCAAGACAGCAATGCCTTGGGAAAGTGTGCATTTCCCCCCTTCTATAGGCTATGCTGAGGAGACAGAAGCAAAGCCCTCACCAGGGGAGTCCAGCCTGCGTGGTCCTTCAAATTTGGGTCTGCTCCCTGATCCAGGAGCTCCTTCACCATCCCCACGTCTCCCTGCAGGGAGGAAGCCCGTGGTATCAGAGTCAGAACTGAGGCAGACGAGGATTATATTCATGTCTGCAGGGTTTTTAACCTGTTCTCATCAAAGCTATCCTCTGTGGGGATGAACCTGACATGGTTGTGACTGCTAAGACAACAGAGGAAACAGCTTATAGTTCTAACACCTGATAATTCTACCAATCACTCAAAGGTCTAGAAGGATGGCAATAAGCAGCACATATGTATATACAGTGTGCACTCAGAACAGTTGTGCTAATGGAAATACAGTTTAGCCCTCTACAGCATGCACACCAATCAGAGTGGACTACAGATTCTAAGAAGTCTGCAGGCGCCCCACCTTTATGGCTGCCAGGTGCAGGAGAGTTTCCCCCTTGTGGTTCCTCTTGAGGACAGCCGGGCTGCCCGGGGACAGCCGCCCCCCGCGCAGACCGGTCCCGCCTGGAGAGCTCTTCGCCGGGGTTTGAGGGGGACTGGAAGAGCCAGAGCCACCCTGCTTTTCCAGGAGCTTTCTGGAGGGACTCCTAGCACTAGGGCTGGATGAGAAGAGAGCTGCAATGGGCTGTTTCAGGCCGGTTGCCATTGACCGCTTCCCTCTACCTGGGGACGGCCTGGGTCTCTTCGGGGTGCTCTCAGGTTGGGCGCCCTCTGGTGGCAAGGGTCTTTTGGAGGTCCGGCGAGCAGGGGGGGACTTTGCTTGCCGGGCTGTAGCATCGCCTGGGTCAGTGCCATCTGCCTGCTGAGGGCTTGAGTGCTGGCTTGTGCTGGTCACGCCTCCGTCCTCTGCAGTGGGATTCTCCTCCCTTGTGCTGGTCACACCTCCTTCCTCTGGGCCTTCCTGTGCAATTTGGGGGTGAGCATTACCCACAGGGCCATGCAGCTGGCGCTGCTCCAGGGAGCTGGGGGACACACCGGGACACTGAAAGGACACTTTCCTTTTGGGCCGCCCCTTGGCCTCCTCATCATGCCTCTCTCCCCCTGGGACAGCCCCGTCTGAGCTGATCCCCCACTCCTGGTTAATAGCATCCAGTTTCCTCTTTTTGTTGATCAGCTTAGTCTGCTTGCGCGTGGCAGGCTTCGGCCCGGCTTGAGCACACTTGCCCCTCTGTCCCGTCCTCTTCTTCCTCTTCTTCTTGCCGTCACTGTTGCAGTCAATGCGCTGGGGGGAGGAGGCCGAGTCTTGGGAGGAGGAGTTGAAATTGAAGATGGACAGATCTCTGGACCCAGTCGAGTCCCTGCATGGCTCCAGGAGGGCTGGCTTCACCCCCTGGCCCTGGGGGGCACCCTCTGCGGCCCTCTCCACCTGGCACCGCACCTTCCGGCTGCGTGGGCTGAACCAGATTTTGATGTTCTTCTTGTGTTTCTGTGCAGCGGGCCCGCTCGGCTCAGCAGGGGGGGTGGCTGGATGAGATGACACTGATCAGCCTCACAATAACATTCACACAGGGAACACCAGAAAAGAGCGTGTAGCTGTTTCAAACCAGCGTCCAGCTTCTTCACTGGTCACATGATCAGCAATGCTGCCACATCTAGAAGATGTGGGATTTAGTTGTTCACTAGGCGTGTGCAAGGCCTTGCACCCGTGAATTTGACCTGCACCTGATTATAAAGTTCAAAGGAAGAAATCAGAATCTATCCAGGTAACATCATAACATAGGGCAGTAGTGTGGTGACTCAGGAACTGAGCCCCGAATTAGAAGCTTGGCAGTTCCATTTCTAGATGTGACATAGCTGTTATGTCCCCAAACAAGACAATGAAACCAAAATGCTTAGCTGAATACCTGAGTCGCACAAAGAGACAATATGTGAAAAGGCAAGCTCCATAAGGCACCACAGGAGTGTCTGCCAGGGAAATGAATAATAAATCACAGAAACAGCAGAACCTCAGAATGCCACGTTTGATTCTTATTATTCATCGAGACCAACTTCAAAGTACTTGTGTGACTGCTTTACAAAATTATCACTACGACCGACCCACACCAAAAATCCCCCTCCACAAGAAAAGGGTGAATCTCCTTTCCCCAAAACAAAGAATTTACAAAGAGCCCTATGTGTTCCGCATGCGGTAGTAAGAGGAGACAGCAGCTGGTGGGGTTTGTGGGTGGCGCCGGTGCTGCTGCGCACGGCTGTCAGCGTGAGTGGCTCTGTGCATCGGCCCCCCTGACCTCCGCTCCTTTCTGGGTTGTAATTTGCTGACCCCCAGGGCATGGCGCTGCCTCTTGCCGAACACCCCGGGCAGCCGCAACAAAGCGCATCATCATCACCTTGCTTTGTCTCTGTCAAGCCACTCGGCGCTCAACTACGTCGTAGTTAATTGCGTGGAATAATAACAGTAACTAGCTCAGGGTTCAGGAGGGAGAAATTAACTTTCTGAAGGGGCATTAATCCAACCTGTGAATAATAAGGTGATTCACAGAGCATCTGTTGGTTTAATGCAGATCAATGACTGTGACACCACTTGGAAAAACTGCCTGTAATACCACATCTTACACTGACAACAAGCGAGGAGTGTGACCCCGAAACGAGATGAGACTGTAGGTCAAAGAAAAGGCCGAGTCACGACAACACCCCCCTTTTCTGTCAGATTAACACGGCCTTGGTTTCGCGTTTTTTTGCGACCGCTCAGAACGCTGCACGTCACCTGGTCACACCATACCTGAGAGCTCTGCGGGGTTGAGAAGCGCGTCCAGGTCGCGGAAGAGCTGCGTGATGTTGTTGAGCTGCCTGTTGATCTGAATGTCCCTCACCCATGCGGGACTGTGACACACGCTGCAGCCGCTGCCCGCCTGCGGGCCTGCACACAGCCTGCGAAAAACCCAGGGAAGTCAACACGCCGGGCACAGAACACACCATGACACTGACAAGACTAAATACAGAAAACAGACTCAATGTGTATGAAAAATACACACTGCACTCTATATTCATGCTTTTACAATTCCAAAAGTGATTCTGGTTCTAAGGATGTGTTTCCACAAACAAAGCAAAACTGACATATATTACAAAGATAACAGGTATCAAACATTTGACTCCAGTAACATATAATAGTGCAAAAAACAACATCCACTTGCAGAACTGTCAGACGTAAGGTGAATATAACCTACAGTGGTTAGTTACAAATGTCCTCCCAAAAAAAAAAACATTAAGGAGATTCTATCCCAAACCAGGGATACTAAAGCAGTTAATAATGCTAACATCTCCTTTCGGCTTGTCAGTCAGAAAATACACTGTACTGAGGGCAATGGACACATAATAGAATTTTGTAATTGTAAATAAGTCACAGAAATCGGAATAAGCTTCACCGTTATGGACCTCCAAGGTCAGTAACTAATTTTCACTTGCTGTTGTAACTCCGTCACAGTCACCTTTAGGTCAACACCTCAGACAGTTTTGACAACTGAACACTTCTGTCTGTACACTGCCCACATCTCTCTGGAAAGCGAACAGGACCAAGACCTACCTTTACAGTATTCACTAAACTAGTCTAATGCGCCAGAATGAGACGTGGGTTTAACACCGACCTGCAAAACATGTGTTCACAAGCTCCAAGGCAGACTGGTTCACTCATGAGTTTTGAACTGTGGGAAGAAGATACGGCAACTAGCAACAGTGATTATTGTTCGCATATTGTATACACAAATATATATCGAGAAACATATAGTAAGTGATAAGGTTAAACAAACATAAAAATACAGCACAAGGAAAGATCGTGAACACCGAAATCACTACCCGCTAAGAACATTAACAGCATTATGGGGTCTGTGTTATGAAACAAGTAAACAAGGAAGTGAAGTTAACCCACCATTTCGCGCAGAGCAGCAGGTCTCGGAACCGGGTGACTGCCAGTCTGGTTTTAGCCCAGACTTCGCCTTCGTGTTCAGCATCAGAAATTTGATCCATAATCGGTTCTGGTTTTTATCACAGCGGTCTTATTCTTTCTTGATTCTTCTTAGAGAAGTTGGCTACCTTAGCCAGCTGCATACGTAATTACGTTATGTCCGCTCGCGTTTTGGTTTTGCATCTCCCGCCAGTACTGGAGGAAAGGGAGGAGTTTAGGAGCTCGATGTGCGTCATATTGAAAATTCTCTACTGTCATTGAACTGTAAGTGTACTTTGCTTTCGTGTCATGGAAGTTATTGGAAGGACGCGGATTAAAACAGAAAGTCAGTAGTCAAAATACGGACCACTGAGCACAAAATAAACATAACAATCCCCCCTTAAGAACGCAGAAAATACCGGAACCCCCTAGACGGAGCACGGAAAGAACGAAGCACTTGAATATTATTTTAATACATCATCTATGGTTCTAGGCGAGCGGACAATTTCAACTGCAGGCGCTCAACCCAGCATATAAACCAGGCGCAAGCAATGCCGCTATGTAGTCTCATTACGTGGATTGTTCAGTTTGCTGTGTAGTAATCAGCCATTTTAAACGACAGGTTATTACTGGATATCTTCCGAAGTTCAATTTAGTTGTTTTTACTAAAAAAATAAAGAATCTATCCATATCCCTATGCAGACAGGTGCGCCATTTAGGCTTATCAAGCTTCACATGATGTCTGCAAAGCCTCGATGCCTGAAGACAGTGGCTGTTGGATAACACAATAGTCATACTTATCAAAATATTTATTATATCCTAACCATGAAGTAAAAAAAATAAACGAGAAACGTTTTCATCATTTTGTATGTAGTACTGATGCTTTCTGGAAAAAAGACGAAAAAACAGCCACGTTCCATTGCTTTGGAATAGTGGTTATTTATTTTTCTAATGTAATGTGACCCAAATTATTTGCTGTAAGTTGGCTACATCGTGATATCAATTAGGCAGGCATCTTTTCAAGTGTTTATCTACACATATTTACAGAAAAGTAATGCTTTGTACATGTCAACTTTATCTTTTGGGGTTGAAGAAACATACTGTGCATAAAATAGAAAAAAAGGACATTTCTAAAAATATCCCTTTTGTATCAAATTTTTGTATGAAAGTGGAATTTCGTTTTTGCCTTGTGTGATAAATTGTTTTTAGATGGCACCATGCTGGGTAATGCTGGATATGAAAGTTGACCAGGAGTTGAAGGTATTATTTCAGAGACATTCAGTCATCAAATCAGTGGAATGGTCTTGCTAATGAAGAAATAAAATTTAATCGGCCAGCTAACATACATTTCTAAAACATTTTTATAAAATAGCGAGCTACGTTAAACAGTAAGCCTTAAACACCGCCATCTACAATTACTGGCAAACTGCAACAGGTCTACGTATCATCTTTGTGTTAAAAACGGCCCTAGCTGGAGTGTTAGGAAGATCGTCTTGAAGCTGTAGCAAATGTTAACATTATCTAACATCAAGAATTACTAATTGATTATTGTATAATGCAATATACTATATAAATACTCGAATAAATACGTCTGTTTCTGAAATGGCTGTCAGATTGCAAACCAGTAGCTAGCTAAAGTATGTATGCTTTACCAATTGCTTTGTTAATGATTTGCCATTAATTTAGCCAGTTAGGATCGCTCTCTGTTGTATTTGACACACAGCCATGTTTTATTAATACAGCTAGTTGGCTAGGCTTCATGCATTTAATGTTCCACATCTTAATTTTGATGCCACACATAATTTTGTAACTGCTTCTTCAAATTTGTATACTGGCCTCTGAACTGACTACTTGTACATGTGAGTAACGTGGTTTTGTTGGTGAAAATATTTTGCAAAGATTGCTGAGAATAACATAAGACACAATGTGATCAGTAAAAATGTTAAACGGTTAAAATCACAAACTCTGTGTTCTAAAAATAACGATGTCTTTGATATTGTGTTGAAAAAATGACTCCACTCTCAATTTAAGGCACAGCTTTAATGTAAAAAAAAAAAAATTCAGGACAGTCTTTCATGAGAAAGATGCCTGGAAGCAGTAGAGGAAACTGTAATGAAATATTCAGAATGTTTTTTACATGAAAAACATTGCATAAAACCTTCTAAGAAAACATTAATGAAAGCAATGATGTAGAGACTGATTAATTTGTCACTGGAGACAGTAGCCTACAGCGATAAAAATGTAACATTTAAAGAAATAATTATAAATGATGGGTGTAATCTTAGTTGCAAAAGAAACTGTAAGTAATGTTATCAGATCAATCAGATGAAAAAAACAACTGTTTCTATATTTTTGGCAAAATTGTTTTTATTATTTTTTGCATCGGTTCTATACATGAAGTCTTTGGCTTGAAAAAACCAACCTTCAGGACAACCTGAAAAATCTTATGGTCAAGGCACTTCATTCATACAAAAACAGGACCTGCAATTAATCGTTCATGAATAGGAAATGAGATAGATGCCAAACCTCTTAATCTATTTGTCTTTCAATAAAAGTAACCCTTCCATATTCTTATTATAATTAAATGATAGATTTAATCTAAATTTTAAAGTACTGATAGGTAAATTACTTTTACAATGAAACAGGACAGTGAAATACACATTTATATACTATGTGCTTATTCAGTAAACAATCTATTGCATTGTTCAGTGCTTGGCCCCCTGCTATTTCTTCAGGCGTATGTTGCACATTCATGCAGTGGTGGCCAGTTTATTCCTATTCAACTATGAGTGTTTTGTCAGCGTTACAATAACAGTAACATGATCGCGTGACTACAAGAACATTTTAAGAATGTTACATCTACACAAGATTTTAACCTTGATAGAAAGTAACAGCTGAAGTAGAACAGCGTAGCTGAATTAACCTTCACATAGGGCCGGCGATGACAACAATGACCATAAAATAAACATAATGACTATTAAAGGTGCATACAAGAAGATTGCTTTTGCATTTCAATTAAGTGACTGCTTCCTTACATAAAAATTGCACTGTGGGTAAAATGTTACCCTTGTCCTTCCTTCATCCCCTAAGTGTCTATGGCGTCTATAGAGTCGACACTCTCGGAGTCTGAGCCTTCACTGTGGATTGGGATTGTCTCCATGCCAACCTTCCCCATGGCGAAGTTGATGAAGACCTAGGCATGGGAAGACGATCACAGTTAGGACAAATGGGAGGGTAAGCAGCCTCAACTGCAGATGCAGTCCCTCAGTCCATGATGCCAATAGACTAATATACATCAAACTGTGACTCCCGTCTCCTGTAATTTTTGTATGACTGTTTCATGTTATTTTACATTTTAATGCTTATGGACAAGGTGTCAATGAGCTGCATACCACAGAACTGAAACGCCCCTATATTCACAAGACATAAGTGGAGCTAAAAAAAACTCCCTAAAAGCCCATGTACTTGTAACGGGTGTGGTCAGACTGCATTGTTCTTTTTTAGTTTTTTGATGTTATGAAGGTCAGTGAGCGAGCGAGTTTCGAACCGAGGTTCTCACTGCTCGCTGCCAACCCCTTATGGCCAGCGTCGTTGCCAGTTGAGCTAAAGGCAAATTGCCGTTAGCCTGTTGGCAACGACGCTACTTAACCAGGTCTCGGGGAGTGACGTAACCGCTGAAACCGCTCGGCTACCTGCTACCCGCTACCTAAGGTTCAGGACTCACATGAGCTAATCACTTCAGCTCTGCTACATACTTTCACAATGGACCTCAAGGACCCCTTGCGTGCAGTTTCTCTCCTTCTATGTTCATAATTATCTCGGTGAACAGATTTTCCACGTTTTTATTAAAGAGACACCTAATTGGTGATCTGTCTCTCACTCACCTCATCCAGGGTGGTCTGGCTGACGGAGAAGTGTTTGATCTGCAGCTCAGCCTTGTGCATCTCCAGCCGGTCGAAGATGTCAGCCACGCCTCCGGGGGCCACAGGCACGTGGTACTCCACCATGGCCGAGTGCTGGTCCTGTGCGGGGCGGCAGGCACGCCTTAGCGAGCTGGCACAAACACCACTGAGGCCCACTATGCACTGTGGGCCCCTGGCACTGGCACTGAGACTGACACACTGCTGGGGGTGAGGTTAGCTGTGCGTCTGACACCCCAACTGAGGGGGACGGTGCATTGTAAACACAGTTTATAGTGAACAGTGTATATGGTAAATTGTGACTGCGGCGCGTTATAAAATAGTGGTTTGTTAACACAATGCATTGTAAAAACAGCACATTGTCAACACAGTGCACTATAAAGACCGCTCATTGCAAACACAGCGCATTATAAAAATAGTGCAATGTTGAGGGCAAAGTTTATGATCAACAAAATACGTATTGTGCTGTTCCCTGGAAAAATTCAACCCATGCTTGAAATTTACTTAACTTTTCCCAGAGGACTAATATAATTTCAAACTCCTATCATATCCAATATTTTGCATGATGAAATTGATGAAAGTACTGATACAGAACAAAACTGTAGCCCTTTCATAAATATACAAGTTGACAATGTTTTAAGTATCAGGTAAATGAACAATGAACACACGATATTTTAAACAAAGGGCCCTTGGTTTAACTTCTGATTACCTAGCTTTCAGGGTTTCATTGGAAAGGCCCGCTTTGACAGATAAGAAACATTATTGAAGGGCAGGGGTGGGTTTCCAAAAGCAGAATAAGCCCAGAGCAATTATGTGAGCTGGCAATCTGCATTGCTCTGAAAGGTGTGTCACGGCCTGTTTGGCACCGGAGCCGTGGCTAAGCTCAGTCAGAGCCGCTGTCATTGTGTGGCTTGTCACACCTCACCTTCAGGTACGTGCTGGGGAACCGGTGCTGCATGAAGTCCGTGATGACGTTCACGTCACAGGAGGCCACAGCCAGGTACATCTTGACGGTAAACCCGCTGCCGAACCTGAGAGGTCAGGACAGAAGACTTCAATCATCCAATCTCTGTATTGCTGTCGTTATTGTGCTTTTTTTCCACTAGTGGCCTTTGCCCATCTTACAAACAATACTAAATTTAGAACATCACAGGCTGATGGAGAAAAAAGGAATGCATTTTATCACTAGCCAGTTAGACTAGTTAGACTATTGTTACGCTTTGTTTTCTAGCCTTTCAAAAAATCAAAAGATTAGCTGTAACTTGTACAGAATGCAGCTGCAAGAATTCTAACACGTTCCAAAGAGGGCACATATTTCCCCAGTACTTCAGTCACAGCATTGGATACTGCTTGGTTTTAAAATAGATATTGAAGTTATTTCAGTTGTGTTTAAAGCTCTTAATGGCTCTAAACCTGAATACATTTCAGATCTTTTAACATTTCCAATCAGCCAATCAGAACTTTCAGATCTGCTAAAACAAGCTCTTATGTGTTCCCATTGTTAATTATGTACCAAAGGTGGTGATGAGTCCTTTTCTGTGTATGCACTAAAATTAAGGAACAGTTTACCACAAAAAATAAGAGAAGCTTCATCTGTTGCTACCTTTAAGCCTCAAGTGAAAACTCCTTTTTTAAGACGGCCTTTATGTAATTGTTATTGATTTTACCACATTTTTTCAGTTTATTATTTCTATCCACTTCATTGATTCTGTATGCATTTTCCCCTTATTTTTAAGGTATTGTCTTTTTATTCCACTGTGAAGCACTTTAGGCTGCTTCTTTCTTTGTATGAAAGGTATTTTACAAATAAAGTTTATAACCATTATCATGATGATGATGATGATGAGGATTATGATTATTATTATTATTGTCTCTATTGTCCTGAGGGGATCATAAACTCTGCTACAGTAATGGCTGCAGCAGTGTTTCTGTGCTATTCTCAGTCAAAGGATCAAAAAAACAGAAAAAAAAAAAGGTGAGGGGGAGAATGCAGAAACAAAGCAAGAGAGAGACAGAGGGGAGCTGACCTGTTCTTGATGTGCTGCAGAGAGCCCAGGCACCTGAACTGGCCCTTCACCATGATGGCCAGACGTGTGCAGAGGGCTTCACATTCCTCCATGCTGCAAGACACAGTCACGCGTCAGTGACTCAGTAACATCACTCACTCGCTGGGGGATGTGGGGGGATGAGGAAAGCTATGCACAGTACCTGTGGGAGGTCAGAACCACAGCGCATTTCCCCTTCACCTCCTCCGAGATGATCCTCCACAGGTGCCGCTTGGAGCGGGGGTCCATCCCTGAGCTGGGCTCATCCTGGGAGGGTTAGGAAGAAGGGGTGAGGGGTGGGATATACATCAACCCACAAGCAGAGGCAGCCCCTCTGTGGCAACAGCATGGAGCATGTTGCTTTTTACTTTGTGCACATCACTCAACACACACACACACACTCATTTATGACAGGTTCAAGTGGGTCACATAGGGCTGCTATACCTATCACAGTGGAATGTATGCTGTGTGCCAAAAGAAAAGCAACCTGCCCAGTGGCTTTACTCCATACCGCTACAGTGGGTTGTGAAACATTAAGTTTGGAACTGGCCATAATTTCTATCAACTGCTATAATGTGAGGTGATCATTTGTATTTATGCATCTTATTTTAATGTATCTTTTATTTTTCAAGGGAGTCCCATTGAGATCAATCTGTTTTCAAAGGGAGCCAACTAGTCAGAAATATTGGCACACAATTAGAAACATGTTATAAAAGGCATTGTCAAAAGTGAAAAACAGTAACATTCCAAGAGACACTAAAACAAACTGATAAACAAAGCAACAGCCATCTTGAATTAAACAAAGGTTCAGTCTTCAGGTATACTACTTCAAATTATTCACTTGAAACCAGCAAGAGAAATGGTAGGATCTAATCAGATCTGTTTTTTCTAGCAAATTCCAATACCAGTGGGCATGATAAATAAAATGGTCTTTCAATGTTCAGCACATGGGCAGCGTATTTTAAAATAAACTGCCACTGATAATAAACTAATAAACTGCTCTCCTAGGTATTCAGTCAACACACACACGATGCACCCATAACGTTGTCTCTATTTACTATTGAGATTGTAGATTCTAATCTGAACACTCTAATTAGTTGCTTGATCTGATTAGAGTGTTTAGAATTGTTACACAGTCATTGCAATTAAGAAGAAAAATGGTATGTCATCTTGTGCCAACTGCTATTGTGTTGTTTTTGGCTGCCTCATTCAAATGTGTACTTAATGCCTGTTATCTGTCATGATCTGAGGAAGCATTTGGTGATATGAATTGATTTGGGTGTTGTGGAATAACAATACACCGCAGTGACGTGTTGTGCATTTCCTCACCAGCAGCAGGATCTGAGGGTGCCCGATCAGTGCCAGGGCGGTGGACAGCTTCCTGCGGGTGCCACAGCTGTAGTTCTGGCTGATGTTGTGTCTGTGGGAGACCAGCTCCAGCTTCCTCAACAGGTAGTTCACCACCTGTGGAGAAAACGCGACTTAGCAGTGGTGGAGCAGAGGATTATGGGATATGTCCCCGGACTCACAGGAGATGGCACATTGTATCCGTTTCCCCAGAGCTGACAAATGATTTAAGACACATCCTACGTCTAATTACATTAGGTAATCCACAAGATGCTTTTGTTATGGCAAAGCACTTCTCTTGTTCTACTGCCAACCTTTATAATGTAATTTTCTCTGTCATTCTCCCTCTGTATAATCAACCACATGTAAAATATGAGTCACGTTCCCTGCTTTTTTGTATTCTCACAATTTAAATTCAAATTTAAGAAATGACAACACAATGAGCCTTGTAGCAGAATTGTGACTGGATCTGAACACTTCAGCTACAGAGCACTTGACATTTGGCATCATGTATAATAGGGTATTTGACATTTAATTAAAACTGCACGCACACATGTAGTGTATATTATTTGTACATTTAAAAAGCACTTCCACAACAGACTGTGTTTGCCTTTCATTTACAATGACCAGAGTGGCCAACCGGTTATTAATATGCCAATGTTTTGCATTGATCTATACAGGCAGCCCAGACGCCCCCACCTCTCCAAAGAATGGAAATTTCCATGAATCTAACATAATTCACACACTGCGGTCCTCCTCTTGCGTTCCAGACCAGTCCAGGTTAATGAACCAAACAAATTGGAAGTCCCAGCACATTACAAGCACGCCTGCACACAAAAAAGGCCCTGGTGAGACTCCTCTATCAGCTTGCTTGAAAAATGTACGGCCAGAGCAGGCCAACGCCGCAGCTCACACCAGCCAGCACGTAATATTCACACAGCATTGTGGTAATGCTCTATCATCATTATGAGAGCCTCAGATCTTAAATGGGCTGCTGGTATTTCAGTAGGCTCCTCAGAATGCACTTTCGTTGACCTGAAATGACTCACCTCATTAAAAGTAAGAGGAAGCAAGGTCTTAGACCTGCAACATGCCCCGTTCCCTTCATCATCCCCTGTTATATCTGCAGAAGCAGACAGATGGGCGAAATATAACCCTGTCCCAGCAAATTAACTACTGCTGATGTCACGCCCGTTATCACCATCAAATTTATTATTCCGTTTTGCTTCGCAACAATAATGACAATGACGGCAATTAGTGCTGCCATTATAATCTCTGTGTCGGATTCTTATCTTCACAGTTTAGGGTTGTCAGCGCTTAGCGCTGTCAGCATTGTTGACGGTAATAGGAGGCAATGTTCCAAATTAAAAGCAAACACTGGAATAAAGAAGGAGAGAGGCAGATTTTTTTTTGAAAAATGGAGTCAGGAAGGGTACCATGGATGATGGCACAGATAGCATGCAGATAAAGCTGCACTTCTGCTCTGTGACTGGCAGACACTACACCCTCCATCTTTCATCTGCCTGGTGGCTGAAGCTAAGTGGGGCTGGAACTGGCCAATATTTGGATTGGACTGGATCCTGGGAAAATCTGGTTGTTGCTGGAGGTGGTGTTGGGGTGCCAATGGGAGACAGGAGAAAACCAAAGCACTGATGCTGTCGTGGAGACACCGTGCTAAAGCCAGCTTTTGGATGAGAGGTTAACTGAGGTCCTGACTCGCTATGGTCATTCAAGATCCCAGGCCATATATCTCAAATGGCTGCAGGTTCTCTGGTATTCTGTCCAAATCCCAAATTTGGCTTTGTGTCTAATCTCCATCACTCAGTCTAATTAACTGAGTAAAGCATTCCCAGTCCGCCACGTGGTGCTGTACATGGGCGGTGACTGAGATGAGTCTCTCACCTTCACTCCAAAGTGCTTTGACGCCTACGAAAAGGAACCGTACAAATGCAACCCATTACTACTGTCAAGATGAAAAGGGCACCATACCACTCCAAACAGTCTGCAGTGGTGTCATGACTTGGCCACTGAGTTGCTGAATTTGCTGTACCTACCCGGCACCCACCACACATTCATATGCACCTCTAAGCTGTTCTCTTTCTTCAAACAGGGCTCAGATCAGCCTTGTCACTGCACAGCCTCAGCCTTGAGTCAATCCCATTAAACATGGCTTAAAAGCCCAGGACACAGGTGACACCGGGAGATAGGTCTGAGCACTTTTCAGAAGCTTTCAGCTCAGGAGATCAGACCTCCTCATCGCAATCAAGCAAGTCTTTTTCTCCCATAACCATCAATGTGCCAGAGTTATAGAAATTATAATGCATTTTAAAAACAATCGTATTTTTGTAAAAGATCATTTGGAAATGAATATGGAAATAATTTACTCAGCCTTGTTTGACATGCAGCTGTCTCATTTCTATATCATTTTTATACCTCTGTTCTGCATGCAGTCCATAGTTGTACAGCTATAGTTGTACATACCCATAGCCTTCACTCTGATACACTCTATCTCATGCTCATTGTGCAATATCTGTATATAACACAGTGTAATAGTTGTCTATAACTATTGTTGTACAGACCCACAGCCTGTACTCATGTACACTTTAACTTATTGTGCAGTAGCTGTTCATATTTATTTTTTATATCTCACATTCATTCCATCCTTACTACATTCCATGTATGTGTCCTGCACCACTGTTGTTGTTTGTTGTATCTCTACTGTTGGGTGGTATTTGTTGTTGTCACCTTGACGTTGTATTAAAGCACTACGAGAGACACTGGAACCGGAGTCAGACTCCTCGTATACTCACATACTTAGCTAATAAAGTCTGATTCTGATACTTTAACATATATTTAACATATCATAGTTGTATAAGGAGGCAATGTACCTTGGTTTGTTAATGTATACATAGATTAATGGAGTTCACGAGGTGTTCTGTATTGGGCTCAATTGGAAACCATGAATCTCATCATCAGTGCTTATATTATTCTGTGTGAAGACTTCACTGTCATTTCTGACAGGGAGCAGTGCAAACACCATCCTAGATAATCTTGTGGGAAGCCACATTAATTTGATTTGGAATTAACAGAAGGAAAATCCACACTTTCAACAGACAAGTACAAATATCCAGTCAGAACTATTTCAATATAAAACCTAGGTCTGTCGCTTGAGAGATTTCAAAGCTTATGCCCAGTATGGTCTGTCATAATAGGGGACAGGGGATCACAAAGCCTCAAAAAGAGGTGGTCTTTTGAAGCTGTGGCAGAGGAGGTTACGATATCTCTCACCCTTCACTCCCTCTCATTACACACTGCCCTCAGGGCGTCTTACCCCATCAATCTCCCTGCTGGAAATGCCCCGGATTCGGGCGTAGAAATAAAGGTGCTCCTCGCCAGTCAGCAGTTCATCCAGAGCGTCCACCTGGGGGCAGTAGCCGATGTTGATGCCCTCATTACGGCAGTCGATGATGTCCACCATCCTCCTGTGGTGGGGAGAGAGGGGAAAGTGTGAACACACACACACACACACACACACAGAGTGGCATTTAATGAATGTAATGTTCTCTGAGGGTTGTTAAAACACAACAATAACACAACAATGTTACTGGAATTACATTACATTATTGTAATTTTGCAGATGCTCTTATCCAGAGTGACTTATATAGGTTACAAGTTTTACATGTTATCCATTTTTACAGCTGGATATTTCCTGAGGAAATTGTGGGTTAGGTACCTTGCCCAAGGGTACAGCAGCAGTGCCCCAGCAGGGAATTGAACCAGCAATCTTTGGGTTACAAGCCTTGCTCCTTACCACTACACCACACCACCCCCCACCACCCCCAACAATAGAACTGTTAGCAGGGAAAATTCATCTGGTTTCACTCCACCACTGAGTTTAATTACATCACTGCTAAATGAGATGTGATTGGTTGTTCTGTGGTAGTGGGAATGCAATGTAATAAGCATTGTATTGAGCTCTTTAAAATTACTGATGGTTTTGCGTTGAATGTACTATACTGGATCTGAAGCCTGTTTCTGTTCCACTGTATCATACTGTAGCCGACCAGTTCTCTACAGAGAAAGAGCTGTGACTGTGAATGAAAGGGTGGGGTGATAATGACTGTGTTGGTTCTGATGTTGGAGTTGACCATGGGCTCTTACCCGTCCCAGTCGCGGATCTGCGCAGTCCCATCCGTGGGGCTGATATCGCCTGTCAGCATTTTGAAGGTGGTGGTCTTGCCAGCCCCGTTCACACCCAGAAGCCCAAAGCACTTTGGGGAGGGAGAAGGACTGTGGTGAGAACACCTCACACGCTAACACTTTACACTCTTGAAAAGCATTCGGAGCATTCCCAACAGTACACTATTACATTATTGGCATTTCGCAGATGCTCTTATCCAGAGCGACTTACATGGTTACAATTTTTACATGGTACCCATTTATACAGCTGGATATTTACCAAGGCAATTCTGGGTTAAATACTTTGCCCAAGTGCCCCAGCAGGAAATCCAACCAGCAACCTTTCAGTTACGAGACCTGCTCCTTACCACTATGCTACACTGCCACCCACATTACCCAGTACACATTACACAGTACACATCATTCATAAACATACATAAACATGCAGAGATAAGTATTAAAGCTAAAACTGACTGTGATAGGGCAGGCTACAGTATGTAGTTATAGTGTAGTGCATGCTCAATGATTGATGGCAGCAGTAAAAGGTGGCTGAGAACTCTCAGGTATAATTTGGAATACAGCTTTGAAGTATTTTATAGTCTATGCAGGCTTTGTGTCCGGTATGGTCAGTTATGAGCATTATGTGAGTTGAGTGCTGACAATATGAGGAGCATTCACAGACAAGATTACCACGGTGATTAATTTGCTGAGCGGGAATGGTTTGATGTCCCCCCTTTGTAAAGCTATGAATTATACGATCTAACACAACAGACATAAACAGAGGAGACAAATGTCTAAGTAAGGATTCACTGCCATCTCAAAAATTTGCCCTTCTGCTACCATCTAATTTCAGCTAAAAATAATGGCCGTTATTTCCCAGATGGAAGAAGATAAATAAAGAGTTTCCAGGAAGAACTTGACAACAATTTCTGTCATTATTTTTTAACCCCTTGTTCGACAACGTGTCAATACTCATAATACACAGTTTCCCAAAAAAATGCTGCGGAGACATAAATGTTGGAACATGGGCTCCTTCAGTACATGTGGCGGGAGTCGTGAAGAATGAGGGAATTATGGGTAGAGGGTGAGGTCACAGTTTGGGCTCACCTCCCCAGCGGGAATGCCCACAGACAGCCTCTTGACCGCCTGCACCTTCTTTCGCAGGTGCTGGTACACCTTGGTGAGCTGGTGGACCTGCAGCAGGTCGGTGCTGGCCGCTCCGCTGGCCACGCGCTCCCGCTCCGCCACCACGTCCTCATCCTCGTTCTCACTGATGGGGCTCGCCTCGGGGAGCACCCTGATACGGCACAGGAGCCTCCTGGGGGGGTCAGGAGGAGAGGGTTTGAGGGGAGGCGGAAGGGGACAATTGGGAGAGGTGTAAAGAGTGGAGGAGCACGTGGGAATGAGCAGAGAGAGAGCAGGGAAGAGAAGATAAGAGCAGGGGATGTTGTTATTACACTCATCTCTGCAACGTAATCATACCGGCCTCCGTAATCACCGTGGGGAACTTAATTAAATGCATGTGCAAAATGTTCTCAAGAGCTGAGGATCTCAGGACCTCAACACCTTTTTAAAAGGGATAATACTCAATGAGTTTTTCACCCCTCTCTCTCACACACCTTTCTATACCCTTGTACTGTTAATCGCTCTCACCTGCTACTAACTCCACCCCTTTCCCTGCCCCCATCCCCACCACTCTTGCAATGTTCAGCCTCCACTGTTGTCTTCCTTCCACCCTACCAGACTGTACAGTTTCTGCCCCAATTTAACCACATTTTTTCACATCATTTCTGAGGTCAAGGATGGGTACATTGATCCCGTCCGAGCTGACGGTAGCTGAAAGCATCCAAAGACCCCCCCACTGCACCTGATCCTCCGAATCAGCCACTTGTTCATAAGCAGGCGCAGGATGAAGCAGACCGCCCCCTGCAGGAAGAGGGAGACGAACATCCAGCCCAGCACGTCCATGCCGAAGGGGTTTTTGTAGGCGTCCACGCCGTAGGTGCTCAGGATCTGCACCTGCATCTCCATCCGCGCCAGCTCCATCAGCCCGTTCCCAAAGCTGAATTGGGGGAAGATCAAGAAGACGTAGCTGAGGGTCTGGTACACCTGGTGCACACTCTGTGAGAGGGAGAAAACAGAGAGAGGAGAGACAGTCAGTGCACATTTTAAGGCGCATCCAGACTAAGAGGTTTGAACAGAAGGCACATAAATCTGAAAGACTTCAGTTCCGTCTTCGCCTTTATCTTCGAACAATTCCCATGTTTTACTTCAATGACGCAGGCTGACATACGGTAGAAACACCCAGATTCTACATCTTATCATTGAAGGGATGTACTGAGAAAAAAACACTGTTTTGACTAATACTGTTAGTGCCAGACTGAAATTCAGTTTGATAAGGTTCAGCTGGATATTTTTACAAGTTTAGGAACTAGGGCTACGGCTGCAGATGAAAAGCATTTCCCAGCAAGGCTTGCAAGACAGTCAGGACCAGCATAGCATGACTTGATACTTCCATCACTTCAAACATGGCTCCACCCATGTGGGCGGGAACTCCTAAACCATTCCGCCCTCACCTCCTCGTGCCCCCGGAGCTGCCACAGGAAGTAGACCACGGCGGTGGAGATGATGGTGTTGACGCTGACGAAGAGGTTGATGCAGACGTAGCTGATGAAGGCCATCTCTGCGTCCTTGAAGACCCCTGACAGGAGGTACATCCAGGGAAACGTGGCAAAGCTGGGAAAAAGAGAGAGACAGAGGGCACAGGTTAGAGGTGAGGGGACACAGCCATGAGAGGAAATTAAGATCAAAATAAGGATGGTGTGAAGATGCAAAATGTTGATGACAGAGCGGGGTTGAACTCACAGCTGTCACAACTTAGTAATTTGAGCCAGAGGAATAGTAAGTGTGAGGAAACAATTATTATCTCGTTAGTATTAATGTATAATGTATACTTACATTACATGCACCTTAATCCTTACATGCACCTTAATCCTGCATTTTTACACTGATTTTGTTGTGACATCATTTCATTTTGGAATAAAAAGATAGCAAAGAGACTGGTCATCACTACCCTTATTCAATTATTACGGCTACTCTATTCCTCAAGGCAAAGACTGACCAATACTCACCAGGACAAAAGCTCTCAAAAGATTAATAACATTAAAGCAATTTGCTACCCTACATATCACAGACAGACTCCACACAAAAACAAGGTTTAGAAGCTTAAAGATAAATTGCTTCATCTTATGACGAGACATCCTCATTAATTTCCTGCTCTCTAAATTATCTTCTGCTTTATTCATTACTCTTGGTGATTGAGGTGCTGGGGTCAAGAAAAAGAGATTTTTAAACAAAGAGATGAAGAGCAAGAGAGAGGGAAAGAGTGTGACTGTGAGAGAGAGAGGAGGAGAAGAACAGACAGAGTGAAATAGACAGAAAAAGACAGAGAGAAAAAGAGGAAAGGGGGGAGAGAGAGTGCGAGAGAGTGCGAGAGAGAAAGAGAGAGAGAGAGATTGAGAGAGAAAGTGTGCATAGTGGAACAGAAACAGGCTTCAGATCCAGGCACCAAGCAAAAGCAATTAAACATGTTCAGGTGAGTGCAGACAGAATGGCCCTGCTGTGTGGATGTTTATTGGTGGGGAATTAGGCAGTAGTGTGATGAATGGGGAGAGCAGGCCTGTCAGCGATGGGTTTCAGTGCAGCTAAAAGCCCCCAGAGACACAGAACTCATTACAGCTGCAGGAGACACAGCCACTGCCTTCTCCTCTCCTTTCAAAACAGCAGGGCCCAAGGCATGAGGTGGGAGATGCGCAGTGCCAGGCCAGAAAAGTCTACTGTTCTGCAAAAGGCCTGAACAGAATTTATTACTGGATAAAAGTGTGCGTGATACCATCAATCTGAAGTGCTTCGGTCACCAGCTGTGACTGCAGACCTTCTTCAGCCTCTCAAATTTGCTGTTGGACAGGCTTATCTGTAACTCTTAGGCACCCCCACCAGCTGCTGCATAATTTGTAACCAGGGCAGGGAAGAAAGCGCCATTGAGAGAGTGGTTTATGAAGGGATTAAGCCTGACAGGAATAGCTGAAGCCTGAGTCTTTGCCATGTTGCTGAGGAATCTGAGGAAAGTTGAAGAGGAAGCGCAGCTGACATTCACCTTGCTGTGGAAGAGTTACTCAACGGTGTTTACAGTGTTCTGGTGCTGGTTTCGGACCGCAAAACGCAGTGTGTTCTCTGTGTCTCAGAACCACAGGAATCTTAGTGTGGCCAGGGTTTAGTATGTCATGGAGGAGGTGGTATAGGAAGTGTACTGAGTGATCGGAGGATGTTTGGGGGTTACATGTTTGTTTACACAAACACATGGTTCACAAACACATGGGTGCGTGTTTAGCTGGTGATTAGTCTTTGTGACCCTGTACCAGTCATGCAGGAGAGTTGGGGGTGATGATGGAGTACTGACCCGAAGAGAACCAGCAGCAGTGATACAGCTCCCAGGTTCTGGTGGCTGGTGAAGGCCGGGAGCTGGAAGGCAGCAATCATGCCAATGGAGAGCGCCACGGGGATCATGTACAGGGCCTGCAGACAGACGACACACACACCATCAAACCTGCACCCACAACCCCTTTCTGCTTCTGTGTCCATATGTCCAGAGTTCATTATTCAGTGACCTACTTAAATGACCTACTTCTTCACATTGTTTACTTACATTTACACTGAATTGCATCAACAGTGAGATCTCCCATCACAGAAAATACATAATCATCATAATGATCATTTTATTATAGTAAATGAAATGAACTGAATTCTTAATCGTGTACTGAGTAAAGGAGGTTGTGAGAGTTTACCAGTCAAGACAACATGGAATATTTTTCATGATAATAAAGAAAGCCCATACATAAACAGTGGCATGATATTCCATGACAAAACATTTCCATATGATACAAGAACTTAATAAGGAAGTACACATGGCATAGCATGTTGCACAGGAAGTTTAGTCAGTATGTACCATTTTATAGAGGAAATCTCAAGAGGAAATTAACCAAGTATTTACCATGTCATCACTGAAAGGTGTAGGGAGAGTTTACAGTGTTGTAAAGGAAGCTGTAAAGGAAGTCTAACAAGTGTCTACCATGTCATATAGGAAGCTGAAAAGGATGTGCAGCAAATCTTTACCATGTCGTAGAAGAAGTTGATGGCCCAGTAGAAGGGTTCACCAATGCCAGAAATGTGCTGCAGTCTCTTGGAGCCGCTGTGGTGCTCCTGCACCTCATAGATGACGAAGCTGGCTGTCATGATGGAGTAGCCCGCCAGGACACACAGGGCCACCAGGATATGGACCAGACTCAGAATCCTGTTGAGAGGAGCAAGGCGATTAAGGTCAGTGCAGGTGGGACATAGAGAGGACCCAGAATCTCACACATTTCCAGTAACCAGCAGTCTTGCACTGCAGTAGTTTTGCCCTCATCTTACATGAAGCAGTTAAATACATTTTCAACTAAATTATAGATTAAACGGGACGCTTAAATGAATTAAGGCCTTGCAAAACACAGGTCCATCAATTTCCCTCTGCAATCCTAGGTACTGTGCCACTGTAACTTAAGTTACAGTAATAATGATTTCATGTAAGATTCCATTACCCAGGAATATAACAGAGCATTTCTAGATATAAGCGGAGTGCAAAGTATTGTGAACATTTTTAAATTCAATTTAAGTACAATTTACAATTTACCAACAGCAAGTCAATCGTTCCTTTTCTGGAAAAAATAACAACACATCAGGCCGCTGCTACCTGGGCAATGCTATGGTGAAATATTTCCCTTTCTTGTGAGGTAGAAAGTAACAGAGTAATCTGGCTTCCCATTTGCTCTGCCCACATTCAACGGCACACGCTGGGCCAACACCTTTGATCTCGTTACTGCTTTCAACACTCACACTTCCTCCCTGACTTCATACAACATCCATCTTTTGGGTGAGTCATACACTCCGCACCTCTTTTGGGCAAAAGATGAGAAACCAGGATGCAGACCAGACGGAGGAGAGGGGAGAAGAGAGGAGAAGGGGAGGGGAAAAAAGAAAAGCAGAGAGGGATGGGGGCTTACGGGCAGGCAATCCCATTTTACACATAATTTTGTCTCAACGTAGATGTGACCTTGTAGAAACTTTGAAAACACTGTCCAAAGTTACAGGCACGTTGCAGGAGCGTTTAGCGTTGAAGCAGGGGGGCTAAACCGAGAGCTGGATACGGGGACGGCTTGGGAGGCTCTGCTCCGCGTTCCCGTGGTGATGGGATTCAATCTGGAGACCCTCGGAGCGCCGCGGCCCTCTAGGCCTCGCGTGTGGGATGGCAGATTAATGTAGTCCCTCTCAAATCCTTCTCAAAACCTGACAGAATGCTGATGACCAAGTGGGCCTTTCAAACGTGCGTTACAGTGGGGTAATGTAGGGGCTCTGTGGGCGGCCTCCTCTCGTCACTGTGATAAATGGCATGGCCGACACCAGCGGGCCAAGAGCCAGCCGTAACTGAGTGGTGAGGGATGGAGCGGGCGAATATTGCCGAGCTTTTAATATGCTGGCTCCTGGTTACGCAGGGCATTTTAAAAAACAGGAAATGGAAAATGGGTATCGAATCAATTAACCTCTACGTCACCTTGAGAGTAAACACACATAATATCGGGACGCTAATCAATACAGCCAGCTCCAGAAGATGCATTTAGAAAATAAAATATGATTAAATAAGGCAGTCGTCTGTGTCTGGATCAGATGATTTTATCCCTTGAATGGCAGGCACATAATTCTTTAAACCTCTTCCCACGCAAGAGGGAACACTCTACTTTGGCTGTCCACAGAAGCCTACATAACAATGTCATGCCACAGCATTTGTCAAAACCATTCATAACAACTAATGACAGCTTGTGGCAAGTCATTTGCTTGTGCTATGCACACTCAACCAACCAGCTTGAGTGGTTTTACTTTCACATATAATTAATCTGCATGCCTTTATGGCTGTTTAATTGCCTAGGTATAGAATGCAGCACAGTGATTTTATCTGCTTCTGGGGAGCAGAAGTGAGCTTTTTGGATTTTATGACCAAAGCATCTTAGGTTCAAAACCCATGCGGTACATTGCTGTTGCACTCTTGGGAAAGGCTCCCCATCTTATTTGCCCCAGTAAAGGCCCATCTGTACAAATGTAAACTGAAAGTAATTATCCATTTCTTCCCTCTGGAAACAGACATCTGCTATAGCAGTAAATAGCAATAAGCAGTACAACCACGAAGGCACTGCAAAGCAGAACTGAGATTATAGCCCTTACATGGCATCTTCATCTTGCACCTGCCCAGGGTAGGGATGGCTGGACACGGAGATCCCTGAAGGGCATAAACAGAAAATCATAATGAATGTTTATGCGACAAAAATGTCACCTCTCACATCCTTTCCGATGAAGAGACATGACATGTGCGCTTCAAAATTCCCAAACCAAAAGCAAAGAGACTTTGCACATTTCCAAAGGATTTAATATGTAATATATCTAAATTTCACAACTACTGATGCTTTCATATTTAATTTGGAGTATATATATTAGAAAAACATGAAATATGAAAGTTTTACAACACACGCACATACACATGCAATACGTGTATAAATCAGTGTGACAGCAATTAATATACTGTATGTGTGATATGTTAAACATGTATTTTCACTAATATGAAGAATATGTACATTGTATTTTGTATCTGTATCTTACTGTTCCAAATATTTTCGTTCAGTTTCAATCAGCCATATGTATTGGACAAATCCCTCAGGAACCATATAATGTAATTCCCCAGATTTCTTTTCCTCTTTGACTTGACCTAGTTCACAGGCTACCTCTGCATAATTGCATTTTCCCCGTTTCCTTATTGACTCTGGGATTGTATTAATCTCGCTGGATAGCAGACAGCCCACCGCTGCCGCTGACCCCAACAGTGTCAAGATAAGACTGGGGCGCGATGCAATTTCAGTCCCCGGGACCGGCTCTTAAAAGTCCTGTTTTGCATTAATGGTAGTGCGTGCTGTTGGAATCCCAGGGGAAATACTACTCTAGGCTTCACACAATACCGATGAGGAGAGAGAGAGAGTGCTTAGGGCGCTATTCCTGAGTCTGTGTAGATGGCCATGCTCTGCGGGCACTGAGAAATGGCACTGAGAAAAGTGGCCAATGTTTAGGGCACTGGACTCCATCGGTCAAACTGTGCTTTTTACCGTGACCTTTACACAGAACACCACAGAACGCATGCCAAAAGTGAATTTCAAGTAGATTAGGAAGGCAAAAGGTTGCAAGTTACTAGTTAGTTATGGTATTACATTGGAAAATACATTCATGATGTTATTTTAAATTTGGTTTAAAATTGGTTTTATTGGTCTGATCAGTAGTATAGAAGTCCAGTTAGATCAAGTCTGAAAGAGCATGGTGCTCAAAATCCTGATAAGAAGAATGCGGTTTATGTGAAAGTGGCAGTATAAATGGGGTGATTGTGCAAAATACAATCAACACTCTTTAATAGGGCATACAGACAACGCCTAGTGACAGTCAGCAGGGGGCAGTACACTAACTCACCGTATTGCTGGGGGTCCTTCTCAGGGGGTAGGCTGGATCTTAGGATGACGTTATTGAGAGTGTTCAGGTAAGCTGGCATTGTGTGGTGTCCCTCTGGGTTATACCAGACCTGAGAAAGTATACACATAAGCCCACACACACACACACACACACACACAATTTTCAGATGCAGCATTGGCAAAACAAATATGGCAAACAACCTTTAACCCTAGTAATGTCAGGAGTATTAGGTTAAAATGAAAAGTAAAATAATACTGCACCACTTGGAGTTTCTTCCAGAAGATGTATATATTTATATAAGTCTGATTGATATGATTACCTTGGTGAGGGTTCTGTTTTGGGGCACATCCAACAGGTCCATCTTCAGATCAGTGGGAAGGGGCTTTCCAAAAGCAAATCCCCCATATCTGAAACATTTTTAAATGATAAGCAGGAGACTTCCATTCTTTCAATGGTATCAATGTGATAGATACCACAATGATCAAACTAAACAACCCTGAAGTATTCAATATGATCTGAGTATAACCCAACAGACATAATGTGACTTTAGTGACGTTGTACTCAATCTGTACAGTAGATCCTCTTTTAAACAGAATTTCAGCAGAAAAGAAAGGACACCTGAAGCCAGAAACAGTAGACAGTCTACGTTTCAAATTGTGAGGTGAGGAGGTTGTTCTCACCTGTCGCGGATGAAGTCATCAGCAGTGACCAGCAGGTAGTCCTCGATATTGAGGCCTGTCAGGTTGTACACAATCTGTGAGGATGGGATTCTCTTGTGGGGGGGCTGGTAGTTATAATGGGTACAGACCTTTGAAGAAGACACAGTGAGAGTGTTTGTATGTGCATGAATGAGACACATTTAATGAACAACCCCTTAACATTTACACTTAAGACATATTAGTGCCCACTATCCAAACTCACAACACTCCCATATTCACACAATCGTTTTTTGCTTTGTTTGTTTTTTCCCAGTATCTCCCTGGATCAAAATTAGGGGAAAAAATCATTCAACTTTATATATGGAGTAATCAAAATTGTGTTGTTGTGTTTGTTATTTCCATATCATATCAATTCAAAAAAACCCCAGACATTTCCAGCAACATCTGATTTGAAAGTGGTCCGCGTCAAAGCGAATTAGAGATAGAGATCACATTGTTTGTTAATGAGACAGCAGTTATGACTGAGACGCCTCTGCTCTGTTCATCATGATCAAGATCAACATTTAAAACCCATTTCACTCAGGGCTGCGGTCCAACAGGTTTACATTCCAGCCAAGCATTTAAAAGGCCTGATTTAACTACTTACTGCCACCATTAAACCAGCTCAATTACTCTGTCCAGAAAACTGCCGGCTTTTTAAAGAGATCTTAAAATACTGCTGGACTTCACTCCATCAGGAACCCACATTACACCCTGCAGATACAGCTGCACATCCACATACACATAGGTTTTCACACAATCCCCTGCTCACCTGTTCCGTCTTGGTGCATTTGCATGGTGTCAGGGGAGCTGAACTGTTTCCACTTGATGTCCAAGCCCCAGAATCAGACTTTTCGTTTCTCAGACACACCCTGAAGGAACATGGACACACTGAGATGCTGGCGTATGAGTCAGCATCAGCATTCAGATGGCATAGTGACGTCTGATGCTATCTTGTCAATGTCTACTGGGTGGCGCAAAAACGTGGTGCTGCATGGCTAGGCCTTGCCTGACGTTTTTGCGCAGGAACTGGTATTAGAACCTATACGGTGAAATCGATTCAATAAATGGGAAGTGTTCGTGAAATGAAACTCATTTATAAAACAAATGACTCATCCAAGAACACTGCAGTAGTACTGGCAACACCCTCAATGCATAATGTATTCATCATTGCAAAGCTCAGAGGAGACTGGGATGGAGGAAAAGAAAAATAGAGGGGCACAGAGAGATGGAGAGGGAGAGGGAGAGGGGGAAAGACAAGTAAGGAGATAAAGGGAGAGAGATTGAGGGAGGCTGAGCATGAGACACACAGACAGAGAGACAGGAAAAAGAGGAAAGAGGCAGACAGAGAGAAAGAGAGAGAGAGGGGGAGAGAAAGAGACACAGAGAGAGAGAGAGAAAGAGAGAGAGAGGGAGAGAGAAAGACAGAGTGCACAACGGAACAGAAACAGGCTTCAGATCCAGGCACCAAGCAAAAGCAATTAAACATGTTCAGGTGAGTGCAGACAGAATGGCCCTGCTGTGTGGATGTTTATTGGTGGGGAATTAGGCAGTAGTGTGATGAATGGGGAGAGCAGGCCTGTCAGCAATGGGTTTCAGTGCAGCTAAAAGCCCCCAGAGACACAGAACTCATTACAGCTGCAGGAGACACAGCCACTGCCTCAGCGGTGCCTGAAGGCAGGGGTAGGACCATACTCACGGGTTGTCACCACCATCCATGCACGCGTTGTCTATTCCGGGGAAGGACAGCATGGTGTCCACAAGCTGACTGGAGTTGGCATTCTGATTGCTGTTGGCAAGGGAACACTACTTACACACCAGCTGCAACATGAATATCTACAGTATGCAACATGAGACTCATTGTCATAACTATGGCACACTAGCATGCGGTGTGAATCTCAGTAGAATGTGGGCACCAGAAAATGAGCAACAGATTATGATTGATTTAATTATAGTAAAAAATTTGGATTTCTGCAGACTTTGAAAAATATAATGAAGTAATTTGGATGCGTACAAGTAAAATCAAATGAAAATGAGGATTTTTCATTCCCCTGCCCCACACTCATTTTCAGAACCAAAATTACCATGTACAAAACAATCCTGTAAAACAATAAAACTAACTGTTCTTTGGCAAACCTCCACAGCAACTCAGTCTGTCCTATGCGACATTTCTGTCACCGGGCTTTCTGTATTGATAAATGAAGCTAAGTCAATAAACATCTGCACCATAGAAAAAGCTCCAGCTCTGAGGTATGCTGGAGGACCTCCAATACCCACAATGCACTGCAGGGTATGAACAGACATCTACACTGGCTGACCTGAAGAAGGAGTACTGCTGGCCGGTGTGGTAGAGAGCCGGGGAGAGCTCCATCTTAGGGAAGTGCTGCAGGTCGGTCTTGATGGAGCCCAGGCCCATGGCGAAGATGATAAACAGAACAGGCAGCAGGACCTGGGAGAGCAGGCCCTTCCAGTCCCGTCGAGAGCGGTGCACCCGCTTCATCAGCATGGCCCCTATCTGCTGGCCAATCAGAGCTAGCCCGCGCACAGAGGCGGAGCCTGTCAGAACTGGAAGACAGGAAAGAGGTGGAGTACAGCAGGGTTAGCGTTGTCTGCTAAGTGCATTCTGAGCTGATCAATGCTCTGTGATAGTACTTAAAACACTAAGCGTGAAGCACACACTGAATCATCTGGTCCTTACGAAATGCTGATATGTTAAAATGAAAAATACAAACTTTATGGCTTATATTTGAAGTATATTTAAAAATGTAATACTTAGAATATCTAGTTCGGAATATCATATATTGCCTCTTCCATGTTTTTTTTCTGCAGATGCTGGACAGAGTATATTGTATATCATAGTATATTGTACATGTTGATATACTTTACAGGTATGCAGGACTTCTTAATGTGGAGCATGTCATATCTAACACCACTGTACTGTGAAATCATGTTAATGCTATGCCAAATGAGGGCACTTGCATTTTTTGCTTCACGTTCCGGCGAGGTGGCGACGCAAGTAGCTTTTGGCGACAAAGACGATATGACATCACAGACATTCCACTATCATTCCTACCTACTGTCACATGAGCTATCAGCTTCCAACAGATACACTTGTGTTTGCATTTGTTCCATAACATCAAAACACATTGTGATGTTGCCGTGCCGTGCAACCTGCTCAATGCTTGCATACGTGTTTTGTCTTCCTTTTTTCCAATGTTTGTGTTGTCTTTAACAAATGCAGTTTATTGGTCATCAATAGCCCCTTCCTGAGGCCACCTTTGTATGTTTGCTGTGGTTCAGGAAGTCTTCAATCCACGGCTACTGATTCCATAGCTATGTCGTATAAATCGTTGAGTGTGCAGTGCTGTCATTGACATGCAATTGCCCAACATATTGTTTTGTCTGATATTCTTCCAATGCAACATGTACTTAAATTCCATCCCTCACTGTTCGTGTTTGTAGCTTATCACTTCCTCTCCGTTGAAAGCTCACAAAGGGTCTGCTCTGACTGCCTGTGATTGTAGCTTGTACTCCCCATATACAATTACACAGTACACACAAGCCTTAACCCTCTTTCATGCAATGCCCAAGTGGCATCCTACAGCAACTCATCTGCATCTACAGCTTCAGTCATCTGCATCTGTTATACTCATGATATATCAACATTTTGGAATAAAATCGTTTCAATTCAGCGCATTATCCACACTACAGCTGGTCAGCGCAGTTGGGAATTCTGCGATCCCTGTTTTTGGATTCTTTCATCTAGTGACTGTGATGTATGGTAGTGTGCGTACTTGGCTTCCCTTTCTAGGGTGTCTAGTCAGGTTGCACACGTTAACTTGTGGTAGAGTTTGAATAGTGTTATGCTCACACTCACTGGTCTGGGAATGCTGTTAGTTTGGTCTGACACTGTTGCTCATTTAACCTAAATAGATACACTTCTGTTCTCTTGTGCTGGAAGTTGCTCTCTTCTGCTAAATGAATGTAATTTAATGTAATGTGAAAGGGGTGATGCTCACTGTCTCGGTCGCCTAAGGAACTTCCTGTGGATTCCTCAGGCAGGCTTTCTCTGGAGGCAGTCAGGTCAACCACTGAGTCCCCAGTGGGCCAGGACCGCACATCCTCAGGCTGGCTCTCATCTTTGGTCAGCTGGAGGAAGACCTGTAAAAAACCAGAGATCATACTCATAACTCATCACAGACACTGTGTGTGCGTGTGTGTGTGTGTGTTTGCATTTGTGTGTGTCCCTCACCTCCTCCAGCGTGGTGTCAGATATCCCGTAGCAGCCGAGTTGTAGGGCATCCAGGTTCTGGTCCAAGTCGGTGAGCAGGGAGCGGTAGGCAGCTGCATTGTGGGAGTTGAAGGGGGCAGGGTGTAGACCATATCGCCCACCTCCCCTTCCTTCAGACGTGCCTCCGGGAGGTGGGACTGAATGAAGGCCTTCACCTCCTCGCTGTCAAACCTCTCCTGTGAATCTGGAGCCTGAATCTGATCAGAGAGAGGAAGAGTGAGGAGGAGTTTAGTGATCAGGGTGAAAGCACATGAACAAAAGGACAACACAGGATGAAAAAAGAGAAAACAGTGATGAGTCTAGTAAGGTGTTAAGGTTTTGCTAGCAAGTTCTAAAAGTATGTATTGTTGTCTTAGCACGAATATGACGAGAACACTTCATGTCCAAAGACAATAGAGTTTTTATCCAGATTGCATACTTCAAATGCACAGCAAACATGACTTGTGGCAAAGTGTCAAAAACACACATGTCACACAGTGAGACTCTGGGAGGTGGAGCTGACCTACCTTCTTCGTGAGGGTGAGGTTATAGCCCTGGGCCAGCTTGTCTTTGAGGTAGAAGGGTGAGCCACAGCACTTGAGCCCGCCCCTCTCTAGGAAGGCGATGCGGTCGCTGAGGACCTCCGCCTCGTCCAGGTGGTGGGTGGACAGGATAATGGTGCGGTCTGCAAATACCGTCAGTGTGAGATACAGACACCCAGATCCTGTTGTTTAATTCAATTCCACTGCAGCGGCTCTCATATGGGCCGAAGTGAAAATAATTAAAGATCAGAAAAACATATCTGTGAATGTACGCTGATACCAATCACTTATTACTGAAACCGCTGTTTCATTTTTTTCTCTCTTTTCCACTACATTGATATTTCGTGCACCTTACGGAAATCAATTTAAAGCTTATTAAATTTGGAATGAATTGTTATGCGGGTGATAAGAGAAACCCTCTGACTCACTAAGGTTTCAAACATGACAGTAATTCAGTTGCAAAGCTCTATTCCTGGATGTCCATCTGTTCCGCATAAAGTGAGCAGAATTTGCAAAATGACAAACTCACATCCAAAAGTCAACTGCATGCTGATATCCCACCTCATCATTTAATGACACAATCGGTTGGCCATATAATTTACTCAGTTCTACAAATTATGCATTGCAAATAAAACTTGTACTTGTGCTTGGAAACAAAGATGTAATTTACTGTAGTATATTTGGGGAATTGCACAGGAGGTGTGAATGTACATGGTTAATTAAATAAAAAGCTGGCTGTTTGGAAGAAACAACAGCCTAAACACAGCACCTCCAGGAAGTGAGTCTGGTGACCCTGTCCCAGGATTCGTCCCACAACGTCACCTTTCTTGTGCTGGATGACGATGTCCCAGATGCTGCGCCGGGAGCAGGGGTCCACCCCTGTGGTGGGCTCATCCAGCACCACCAAACGGGACCCCCCGATGAAGGCGATGGAGATGGAGAGCTTCCTCTTCATGCCGCCCGACAGAGTGCCTACCCGCTTGTGCCGATGGGCGTACATCCCAGTCTCCTGCAGGGTTCTGGGAAAAAACAGAACAACTGCATCAGCATACACAGGGACAGCTATCACATAACTTTCCTGTTATTTCTTGCTAGCTGTGGAGAAAATTATCAAGAAAAACTGAGCTTAATCTTGGTAGTCAAGTTATCAAGACTTAAATACTACACTGATACATGTATCACTTTAATTTTCTCCTTTTTGAAAATATAACATATAAATTGTCCCTTTTGATAACCAATGGGATAAAGTATTCTGAACTGAACTGATGACATATACAAATCATTTTATTTCCTGATGATGATAGCTTAATAATCAAAATGCATGTGCATCATTCATAACATTTAAGTGTTAAACATGCTTGAACACACCAATAGATCGACATATAAACTTCTCTTAGCAAATATCAAAAATATTCATAATTAACGCAATTAACTCATTACAGGTTACTTTCTTGCTTGAGTGTGTCAATTTCTTTGTGTAACATCTGGTGTGTGTGTGTGCTTGTGCGTGTTGTCTGGATGCAGGGTAGCATTGCGGTATGCGTACTCACTTGCGCACTTGTTCATGCAGTTCCCGGCGTGTCCAATGGGGGGCCTTGATCTGCCCATACAGCAGCAGGTGCTCCTTTGTGGTCAGGTGGTCAAAGTGAACATCGTACTGCATGCACACGCCCAGCTCCCTGCGGATATCCTCAATGTAGGTCTGCATGTCTCTCCCATAAACCTCGATGGAGCCGGAGGTGGGGCCAAAGAGACCAGTCAGGAGGGACCTGCACACATGGAGACATTACTGTATCACTCACAGACACCTGTGCATCCATCTCAGACATCAGGATGTTATTCACAGGTATTGGTATGTCATTTACATACACCACTGTGTCACTCACCAACACAGACTTTGTGACAAAGACAGGGCCATCTAGAACTATTTCACAGAAGTCTGTCTGTAAGTTTCCACATAGATAGTTTTACTGACATAATTTGAATGCTAACCTTACCTAATTTGCTCTATAATAAGTTTTTTTCATGCTATGCTCTGGAAAATGCATATAATATTTTATCTTGCAATGGCATGAGTTGCACTGCAAGAAAATGGACAGAACAGCGCCCTCACATGGTGGTGGTCTTCCCAGCGCCATTGTGCCCCAGCAGTGCAGTGACATGGCCTTCATAGAAGTTGACATTGAGGTTCTGGATGGCAGACCGACTCCCATAAGTTTTCGTCAGCCCATGGAGGGCAACCCCAACTGGCAGGCCAGAGAACTCATCCTCTACCTGGGATGGGAAGCCACACTGAGCTAAGAGCAGAAGACAGAGAGAGAGTGTCAGAGAGACTTATTTAATATTACAGCCTTGCCATATTACCTGGACGCTTTCAGCTGCAAGGAAAAAAACACAAATTTTCTCACTGTAACTGGACTTCAGTGGCAGTGGTTAGGACATTCGTTGTACCTTGATCTTTGTCTTTGGGGAAGACGGATAGATTTTTCTGCATGATGTTGGTGAAAAACAAGCCCCGCCTCTTCTTCTCTGGCCCCTTCTTGCAGCACCCAAAGAGGTCTGCCCAGAAGGAGGGCATCACTGGGAAGTACCAGGGTGCTGCAATGCCATAGTTCCCTGGCAGGGAAAGAGCACAGATGTAACTGTGAGACAGCGCCGCCCAAGTGAGAAGTAAGGCATTGACAGCTTCTGCTGTTGATTTCCAGTTATGTCCATAGCACATAAAAGCATTACCCTAATGAAGACAGGAGTAACACAAAGTCTACACATTTAATTAAAGTTGAAATAAACAGCCTAAAGGCTATACAGCCTCATAAAGTAACAACTGTCATTTCCAGGTGTGGCTTGTAATATCTGTTAAGGTTTGAATCCACTTTGTCTATAAATAATTAAAATATTGCCTAATAACTGCAGAGCTCCCCAGGTCTGATTATTAGTATCTCATCTCTTATCTCATCTTGGATGAGGAGCCTGTCAGTCTCTATGTGTGTGTGTGTGTGTGTATGTATGTGTGTGTGTGTGTGTGTGTGTGTGTGTGTGTGTGTGTGTGTGTGTGCATGTGTGTGTGTGTGTGTGTGTGTGCATGTGTGTGCATGTGTGTGTGTGTGTGTGTGTGTGCATGTGTGTGTGTGTGTGTGTGTGTGTGTGTGCATGTATGTGTCTGTGAGTGTCTGTTTCTCTCTGTGTTAGATGAGTTTCTGGTGTACCTGGGAAAACCATGCGGATGTACGCGCCAACGATGAAGTACAGAACAGAGTCAATGAGGAGCAGCCAGCACAGCCAGCCAAAGGAGGCAGTGTCACCCGCCAGGGGGGAGATGTAGGAGTTGCTCCACTGGATCCCTGAAAATTTCCAGGATAAAGGAAAGAACAGGCTTCATGCCTTATCAGGTTACTCCGGGACAACATGTTGAAGCATCAGTGAGGAGCACCAGTGACCTACCTTGACCCTGACTCTCATAGCGAGAGATGTACTGGCTGGCATAACTGAAGCAGGTGGGTGCAAAAAGACTCTATGACACAAGCAGAGAGATCAAGTCATAAAATAGAATACCCTACAGCTTTCAACACAAAATCAAACCTAAATTAAGACTTATTAAGACTAAATTAAGTCTTAAGACTGTCTATTACATCTATCTATCTGTATACGCATTGTTAAATGTTCTTATCTTGTATGTCGCTCTGGATAAGAGCATCTACTACGCAACAAAATGTAAATGATGTAAATCTATTTATCTGTTGATCTATCTATCTAGCTATCTGTCTGCGTCTGAGAGTCTCACCAGTGCGCTCTTAGCAGAGAAGGAGAGCGAGGTCTCCAGGGACACGACAACAATGTAGGGGAAGAAGCAGATGACGTAGATGAGGCTGCCGCTCAGCCCAGCGATGTTTGTCTTGTCGAAGAAGGAGCTGACCAGGAAGCTGATAGCCATGATGGAGAGGCCGTAGTCACAGAGGTAGAGGAAGAGCAGGAAGCCGTTGCTGTAGGGCAGTATGTTGCCGCCTTTGAGGATGATGGTGAGGATGATGATGGTGACGACCAGGAAGGCCGCGCTCTCTATGAACCAGGCGAAGAAGTGGCTGATGGGATTGACTCCCATCATCTTCATGTACTGTGAGAATTACAGTGGCAGGGAGGTAGAGGGTCAGCACAAGCCTGGGGAAGTTATTACAGTGAATCTGTCTATGATGGTCAGAATGGCCTACAGCACCTTCAGTGGATGTGCTCATTCAAAAACCTATGTAAGGTAAAGAGAACACAGTTAAAAGCACTTTGCCTTGCACACACAAAAATCAATCTCTTTTTTTTACTGAAATTCCCTGCAAAATGCAAAACTCTGGATAAGAACTGTTAAATGACAACAACATAATGTTGTGCTGTAGGTATATGCAGGTTAAACTGGGTATTTTGTGGCTCGAACCTCATGCAGCCGAAGCTCTCTCTCGTGAACCAGCTTTCTGACGAAGTTGGCGATGAACAGGACCCAGGCAATCATGAGGACCAATGGGAAGGCAAAGGAGATGCTGTTGAGGTACCTGCAGGGCAGAGCAGAACATATCATTGGTCACAGTCAATGTTCAATTTTAGCGGCAGTCAGCATCCAAACGTGATGCTTGTATTTACTGAAATAAGACCAGCTATTCATAAAAGAGCTTTTTTCCAATCTATAATTGCTTCCTAAAATCAGATACTGTATGTATGCATTTGGATTCCTGGGCTGGAGTGTTATCTGCATTATTACAATGCTAATATTTTGCTGTGAATATTCCCTGTGAAACATCTTCTTCTCTAATAAATCAATGCAAAGGAGACACATACCCATCCATCACTGACGGGTTGCCCATACAGAGGAAAACAGTGTTATGTTGTCTTGTACTGACACATCTATATCAACACTATCCTCTGAGACACCCTGTTATTTGCAGCATAGATTAATTACATGCAAATGCATGATGCAGCTGTAAGCACCGAGAAATATCTGAACAAAACATGTTAAAGTTCAATAATATTGGCAATTTGGAATTTGTAGAGTGGAGCCACTGAACTCTGTAATTAGAATGGATGTAGGTTCCAAACCCAAATGGAGCACTGTTGTGGTGTACTTGAACACCACTCTCTGAATTACAGCTGTATGAAAATCCAGCTATATAAACAGGCAATGAGAAATGTGAATTGTGTGAGCTCTTCATTCATTTAACCAAACAATTTACTATATTAAAATTGCACTGTTACATATTCTGTACATAGATTATACATATTCGTAGATATATATACTATATTGTACATAGAGCAGATTTTCTCATTGAGGATGTAACTGACTGCTTTTTAGGAGGACACATTCTCATCAGAGAGGTAGCTCATTGGTTCAGAGAAGGACACACACTCATCAGAGAGGTAGCTCATTGGTTTAGAGACGAAACACACTCAGAATGGTAGGTGATAGGTTCAGAGAAGGACACACTCATCAGAGAGGTAGCTAACTGGTATATGGAAGGACACATACTCATCATGGAGGTAGCAGGGGTAAGGGAATGCCTGCAGCTGGACTGCTGGCTCCTCCACTTTGTGGCCGGTTTGCGTCTCGATGATGGCACGCTCGATGCTCTCCTGCAGGTAGATGAAGCCCCGGTTGTAGCGCTGGGTCTTGAGGGGCGAGATGTAGGCGCTCTTCACCCAGAAGGGGTTTCGGGCGCGGTCCGTCCGCATGACGTTCTCGATGTGCATCCTAATCGTGTATTCCACCTTCGGCGGGAGAGATGAGCCGGAGGCGTCTCGTCTCCGTCGAGAGGGGCTGGAAGGATCACTTTTGGGCAGGTTGAAGATGATACCTGAGAAGGGATTGTGTGTGTAAGAATGAGTGTCGCTATGGAGATAATCTAGACTCACTGGCACTGACAGTGATTCCTTCTGTACTTATCTGTAGTTACTTGCTGAAATTTATTTTCTCCTTTCTGAACACAGAAAAAGCACCAGGTTGGATGTACAAAGCAACCACCATCCAGCCTTCACAAAGCTGATTGCTAAATGCATAGAGTGTCCAACCAAAACTCTCCTTGAGACTAGCCCTAAATGCAAGCAATATTTATCATTGTATCAGATGATGGATGCAAGATATGAACTTGCACACATATGAGAAATCTGTCAATGAACATAGCAAGAAACTCTTTCGGTTTAAAAAAGATCTCTGAAAACAAGAGATAGGGGTGGGGGGGTAACTTACTGGCATAGAGATCTCGGGTGCGGCTGAGATTCTCGCCCAGAGTGTTGAGCTCCTCGGTGGAGTTCAGGCCCTGGAAGCGGTTGAAGTTGACACAGGACGAGAGGTTCATCATCAGCGTGGAGAGGGTGGTGATCTGCTGGATGATGTGCTTGTTCTTCTCAAGCAGGGTGGTCATGTTTGCTGCAGAGGGACACGCAAGGTCAAAGGGCACGTTACAGTGGGAGGATGAGCATCAGGTGGCTGGAAGTGTAGAGTAGTGGCTAAGGACCTGGGTTTGGAACCAAAAGGTTCACTTCTGGGGGGGAGCATTATATACTGTATGAATAACACAAATTATGTGTGCACATTCATCTTTTCATCAGCAGACTTTTACTGCTTTGACTTGTGGATTCAAGGTTAGATGATATCATCTTCTGCTTCAATAAAATTGCAGATATACTTTTTTTTCTTCGCTGCCAGCTGGCTGTGGCTAACTTCAAATCTATTTAAAATTTAATTGATGAATGTATCTGACCATCCCTGCCAGCTCACGTGACATCCCCCTCAGATACGTGCTTAGTCTCTCTCGCTGAAAAACTGACAAAAAAGGGAAGTACAGCAGGAGATAGAAATGTAACTCACAAAAGTTGTTGAGGGTCTGCTGCATCTGGGCGACATCAATGTCTGTCTGCATCTGGATGAAGTTTTGCACAAAGGAATTGCTGAGGGAATTCTGGAAAGGAAAAACAGAGGTACTGAGTATTACAGGGATTGACTTACAGAAGGTTTTTGAGGTCCTAGGCTCTTATTCCCAGTCGCAGTAGTCTACTTGACTCTGCAGACAGAGTCTTGAAATAACCTCAGTCCCGCAGAGATGATTTTGACTGAATGGCTGTGGCTGACAGGTGCAAACAGTTTTCCCCTACCTTGAGGATGGGGAGGGTTTTCTCCAGCAGATTTGCTGAATCCACCACGTAGGAGGACGACTTGAGCCAGTCCTGAGCGTACAACCTCAGGTCAGCAAACTGCTGCAGCGTGGCGTTGGACTTGGAGGCAATGCAAATAAAACTCGTTAGTACAACTGCTTCCATACCATTGCCTATGTTACAGATGGGTATATGGGTAACATGGAGTGAGCTGTGACGATGGAGCACTGTGTGTGTGTGTGTGTGTGTGTGTGTGTGTGTGTGTGTGTGTGTGTGTGTGGTGTGTGTGTATATGTGTGAATGCAGCCCTCTTCGTTCACTTTGAAATGTTTTTGGATGCCCCAATGAACAATACGGTTGCCATGTTTCAACACAGTATATTTATACCCACCCCCCCGAATTTTCTAAGTGCCTTCAGTTTTCCTAAAAAAGACAGTTTGCTTGTTGAACTGGACCCAAATTTTCCTATTTTAATTTGTTTACTTTTACAAACTTTATTCCCACTAAAGTGCACTGTTTTCTCAACAAGAATAGATGTATTGTGTTCACTCATTATGTTGCTGAATGTTTTTGCTGAACTTTTTCTTAAGCTTTTTCATTGAGTGCACTCTATTTTTCCAAAGGGGAAGGTTTCGATACATATAAGCTGCTGAACATAATTTTGAATTTATTTCATTTTATTCCAGGGTCAGGCTCAGTTTCAGTTTCAGTTTCACTTTTATGCATGTGCAAATGTGTTTGCGTCTGCATCTGCCTCTGCATCTGCATCTCCGTCTGCGTCTGTGTGAGTGTGTATGTGGCTGTGATGGCCACACAGGTGTGGTGCAGGTACCTTCTGGATGATTTCCCTGGTCAAGGGTGTGTCTGGGGTGTAGAGCACCCGACCCAACAGCATGGGCTTAAGGAAGGCCCAGGCAATGGCGCCCCCTGTGGTGTTCACCATGTCCAGGTAGAAGTTCATGCAGAAGGGGGCTGGCGAAGGAGGACAAATTCACTTTCATTTTAAAAAAATTATCATCAACCTACTATCACCCTTATCATTTCATCTTCTATCACTGCCCATCAACCTATTTTCATAACATGCAAATTTGGTACAGTAGTGTTTATGAATCCAGGTCTTGGGCCACCCGTGTTGATATTTTTGCTATTTTTGTTCCAAGTCAGCTCTCCATAGACTAGATTTGATGAGCTAAGTAGCTGAATACTGATTTGGAATTGACATCTCTTGAGAGTTATCTGATTTAAGACATTTATGCATTGTCTCTGGGAGTGTGGTAGTGCTAACAAAAAGATAAAATTAAATGTATTTCTTCAGTATACTGAACTGAACTAGATTAATTAGTTACTCAATGGCATTATTGTTGTAGGTCCTGTCCCAATGTATTAATCCCGATTAAGGAAAGGCTGTTTCAAAAACATGAAGAAACACTTTAACATTTATCTTTATATTATGCACAAAACACCTTCCCTTAAGATTAGTTACTAATTCCAAAGAGTGCAGTGTGGCATTGAAAAAAGCAGCTCTTTGTATTCTCCTACTGGCATCACGGGGAATCTTGAACTTCTCGATGAGCTCCTCGATCTTGGGGTCCCCCTGGGTGGATGGGTCTGAGTCGGCAAAGCTGGGCAGCTTGGAGATGCCGAACAGGGAGAGCATGCCGTTGGTGCACATGGCCCGCGAGACGGTGGTAAAAGTGGCCCTGCTGGAGATGGTTGAGCGCTGGCCTTGCACCAGCTGGGGACGGGGGGGGATTTAGAGAAAGGGTCATGTTACTGGACCACATCAAAGGGTGATACACAGAGAGCACTGAGCAGCAGGACTGTTTCGTGAGAAATAAGAGGGCTTCATAAAAGCTGCAGTCATTTATGAGAAGAGAGGGTTGTGTCGGGCTATAGTCCAACTACGTTTTCTTTTGTATTCGAGGCTCCTGTTTTCCAAGAACTAATAAGCTTATAGCATGTCCACTGTGTACACACACCCACACACACGCATAAATATACCAAATACATATAGTGTTGCAACCTGCCTCACCCACCTATACCACACAGCCTTTTGGTTTCTTTTCTTCATGCACTGGCTTTATACCACCTACAGGGGACAGTCTCACTGCCCTGTAGCACAGGTTAAAGGGGTGGGACCTTCCTGGGGAATGTGGGGTGGTAGTGGTTCCTGTATGCTGGCTGCACACGTTGAAGCCACTATTTGTGGACCACAGCAGGACTGTTGTGGAAGGCTCCATCTGTGTTTTGTTTTGCCCTCCTTTTTCAACAAACCATGTACAGTGGTGTATTTATATTCCATTGTTGTTTACGTGGATTTTCTTTTTTTGGGAAATTTTACACTAAACAAAACCTTGAAGACTCTTGTGTTGGCCTGAGCGGCTGGAACCAGTAGCCCTGAGTCGGTTGCCAGCGACTGAGGTGTTGCCTCGATACCGCCCTGCCCATGTAAGTCCCTTGAACCTGTTATACTACCTGGGGACATTGGGCCGACTACCTCAAAGCAGTTCACTTTACTTTTGTTTTGATTTCTGTTCATTTGTTTATATCTCCCTTCTCCCATCACACACTGGTGCACAGACACATACAATACACATAGGTAAGAAGTATATCTAGCATAGGACAGGTTAGGGTTGCCAAAGCTGGATGTAGCGCGCATGTGTGTGTGTGTGTGTGTGTGTGTGTGTGTGTGTGTGTGTGTGTGTGCGTGTGTGTGTCTGCGTGCATGTATGCGTACACGTGTGTGTTACAACTACAGAATTTTGCACTTATGACAGTTATGACACGACACATCACTTATGACAGGAAAACATCTTACAGCATGTGGAAGTTGGTTGCATTTGTATTTAATGCAGGTTTAAAATGTCAGGATGTATGACAGATGATGAGTAGGCACACTCACACTGCGGAACTCTGGGTTAGCCACGAGGTTGAGGTCCTGGATTGACACCAGGTACTCCTGCAGCCGGTTGATGGAGGGCAGGAGCTTTCCCATCATGTCCGTGAGGAATTTGAGCATCTGCAGCATGACGCCGACCAGACTTTGCATGTCATTGGACAGTATCAGCTGGTGGGCGGGATGAGAGAGGGAGCAAGATGGGGTTAGCATTGTGAAGCAAAAGAGACACTGGGTGAGTTCATCATCATTATTTTCATAGACTGTCATATCCACAGAGGGCTGATGGAGGCTTGTTGCAAGAGGTAATCCCGCACCCCAACCAATATGAGTATTTATTCTGGACTGTTACTATACTGTTACACTCACAATGTCCCTGTGCGCCTGGTGCTTAGACAAAAAAGTGCTTAAACAAATAAAATTTGATTCATTAATTGATTTCTCTATTTATGTACATTCTTAATAACATTTACCTCTGCCTCAACCTCTATCCTCCCTCTCTCTGCTTTTAGTCTGTGTTAGTAAGGCTGTTCTAAAATATCCTTGACAATGACTATGAGCATTCGTGTCTCAACCAAATTTGTACCGCACAGAATAGTCTGTCTACTATAATAGTGGCATCATGCTATAGTGCCAAGGAAACAGATTATTATTTTCCTATGATTCATCCCCCAGAAAAGTATAATTGCTTCTCTGTGCGCCAGTACCTCATTCTAAAATCAGCATTTATTCTTCAGTAGCATTTCTGCTACTTAAGAAAGTAGCTTTCATTCATATTTCCCCACTAATAATGATGGCTATGATGGCACTGCCTTGTCTGTTGCCTTGCAGAACACAGAAGGGCAAGCTCACCCTGTAGATGACGTTCTCCACATTGACGTAGCGAGCAACCAGCACCAGGAAGTTGTACCACTCTTGCGGAGGCAGTGAGCAGAAGACCTTGAAGATCAGCTCCTCCGTCCCGTTCAGCGCCAGGATGGACGGGTCGCTGCAGTGCCGCATGTTGGCCAGCCAGGCCAGCAGCTAGAAGAGGTGGGGAGTCAAAGTGGGGTCAGAGCGTCATGCTGAACCCGCTGACCGTTCGGTCAAACAGCCAACCCAGCGGACAAACACAAAATGCAGCTCTCCAGCTTCCACAGAGAGACCTCTAAAGCCACTCCTGAACACTCCATACAGGAAAGGCTCAGTACAAGATGGACTCAGAATCAAAAAGGATTTATGGAATCTATTAATCATTTACGTTTTTGTTCCTTATTTGGTGCTTTTTGGGTTGCTTTAGGTTTAGGTTTGTTTTCTTTTTTAATAGTCAGTTTTGTCTCCATTGTTAAATTGATGAATGATGTTTTTTGACTTTTGTGGTTTAACGTTTTTCAGTAAAGGAGGCTTAAAAGTGAAAGTCACTCCACAGTGGTGGACTGGGCTATAATAATAGTGATAATTAATGGAATTCAAACATACACATACACATACAGTGTGGCAGCAGTGTGGCACAGTGGAAAGCAGCAGGGCTTGTAACTGAAAGGTCATTGGTTCAATTCCCTGCTGAGACACTGCTGTTGTACCCTTGGGCAAGGTACTTCAACCACAATTGCATCAGTAACCATCCAACTGTATAAATGGATAACTATATAAGTTTCTCTGGATAAGAGTGTCTGTTAAATGATAATAATGTAACATACATGAACAACTGCATACACATCAAACTACCAGGTGACGTGTCAATTCAAACTATGTACCACAACATGGAATCTCTGATCAAACCATCATACTTGGACAGGCTAGTTTTACACAGCATATGGCCATTTTATAATACAATCATAAAGTATCTTCACCATTCCATAAAATTTGTAAGGGATTCCTTTGAACCACCTTCACCTTGGGATCAGAGCAGCACCTGCAGAGTTCTGTGACAAAATATGTGGGTGAACGGTACCTGGAGGTTGTTGTCAGGCAGTACTATATCCATCAGGAAATTGAGGACATCTGGAGGGATGCTGGTCAGATGCAGGACATCCATTGTAAAGGCCGTCCTGTTCTTCAGAAGATCAGACACTTTGATATTGCCTGGGAGGGCATCACAAAAAAAAAGAAAACCATGGCATGGGACATGATTCAATCATGGAATATTTGTACTGAAACAAAAGACAAATGAACTGTGTCATTTAAGTAATTTTGACTCCATAACACATGCGAGGATTGAGTAATGAGTACATTAGTAATTAGGGAAGGCACTGTACCTAGAGGGCTGACACTGATGTTAAGAGACATCAGACTGCTCACATTGAAGCCCAGGCTCTCTGAGAGGGCAGATGTCCTGAAACACAGCAAAACAGATTGAGGGCACATAAGTATAAATATATATAAATATAAATATATAAATACTGGTGCCTGCTGACATTGGTGAGGACATAAAGGTATACACAGAGACAATAAAGCGCATAAACAGTGTCAGTGTAAACAGGCAAGAAGGCAGAGCGCTCTGACGTAGGGGAGATATACAGATACTGGTGGGCTGTACAGGTGCAGGAGGGGCACACAGTTTTATTGAGGCAGACAGTGAAGAGATACAGACAAGACATACAGGCATTGTAAAACATCATTTAAATCAGGACGCACACTCAAAGGATAACAATGGAGACACTGGGATGCAGTGACACAGAGACACAACCAACACACTGTGTCCAAATATTGCGAGAACGACACCACCCTGCAGGAAGCCACAACGATGTGAAACGAGCGAGGGTAAACGTTAAACTCCGGCCAGCGAGAGGCGGTGCTCTATACCAGTTGGCGTTGACGTGGTACGTGGTGGGGTCTCCGATGAAGGTCTCGAACAGCATGTCCGAGAGGGTTTTGAGGCCGGCGTTGCCGTCCTCCAGGAGGCTGGTGGTCAGCATGTGGACGGCCTGGACGGTGGGGACGCCCAATTCACACAGCAGCCCGGGGGGGATGGATAGGGCCTGGGACAGCAGCTGAACCGAGCTCATCCCCTCCAGCGCACACACCTGCAACAATCAACGGGTCATTGCACTAAAGTGACCTAAACAGCCCCTCACAATTTCACACATGGTCTGCTAAAAGGAAGGGGTATATAGTTCAGTTTTTGAGTTGATTTTTAAGACAAGTGTGAGCTGATGGACCCTAAAATAGATCCCTGTAGGCATTACCGTTCTTGCTGAATGCAGCTGTGTAGGCGTCAGCTGGAGTATGTCGAAGTGACCTGCCTTGCTACCCGTGTTCATATGTTTGCAGTATTTGGGGAGGGGTATTACCACATAACATTTCAACTAAAGGAAGTAATATGTATTAGAAAGGTTGCATACAACTGTTAATATGTGCATTTCTTTCCTTCTTCCTTTCCTTTCTTTTCCTTATTTCCTTCTGAGCTTCCATTGTGATTTCAACTGAATGAAATTATTTTTTTTTTTTTTTTACCTGGGTCAGCAGGCAGTCAAGGGAGAGAGAGATGTTTCTAGACATCCAATCAGATGCAATGATCTCAGAGACAGTCTGCCCTGTCTGAAGCAGGATATTAAGGTCCTCTGTAGAGAAAAGCAGGGCAAAGAGGAGGGACACAGGAGAGGTCAGTGATCAGTCTCTAATGAGGCAAAACAACACTGGACACAGTCGACTACCTCACTTCCCTCACCCTCTCAGTTTACTGCGGAGCTGGCAGCAAGTGGCACACTAAACAAAACCCATCAACTACACTGAAGAGTTAATAAAGCTCACCACTTCCTACAGTGGGATGTACTGTAATCTGATATCTCCATTAACGTACAACATCGCAGGTGGTAAAAAGCTCTGACCAGGGATTTAAAAGCACAAGATGATTGCAGTATTATGTACAGCAACAAAGTGAGAGTGAGTCAGCTAGGTATTTATCAGAATTCAATGAGCAGTTTCAATATGACAAAGGGTCAGGTTTGCATGTAAGATACAACACAAAAGGACAGTGCTATTTCACCTTTTACAACTGAAGGGTGCAGTGCAAAAAGCCTGCTTCAAACAACACTTAAGGAACATAATGAAGACAATTAAGATCTGTTAGGACAGGAAGGGATGGGATTTATCAGTAAACATACACAAGGGGAACAATAAAGGACTAGAGCTTAATCACAGCCATTATCAAATCAGCGCAGGTAATATATTAAATTTCGGTAACTTAGGGGTGTGAGGGAGCCAGGTACAAGAGGAGGAGCGAAGGAGAAATGACTGAATTTCACTGGTAATGACATTTAATGAGGCACTGAACGCTTTCTCTTGGAGACTGGCTACATGCCTTCTGGCTCCTCAGGAGATTTTGCAAAGCTGCCATTAAGCCTAGTGTGTACGGTTTCAATTTGAATAATGCAGAAATTTACCCTGGAAGAAAAAAAAATCCATTGTTTGAGATCCATCAGTATTAGGTGAGGCATGAAAACCGATATGCTGTTAAAAAACTTGAGTCTTCTGGGTGCCGCATTGTACTCACTGACATGCCCGACAAATTAAAATTATACTCAGATACAGCCAATTAAAACAGAGTCCCTTTGTTTAAGGGTAAAACGTAGCCGCCTGCCAAACTGCATGCAGAGTGTCCTGAAGCAGAGTGAAATGTAAAAGCAATTTGATGTAAAGAGGAAGGATGAAGTCCTAAGCAATTACATAAGTGAAGCAATCATCAAGGGCCGGAGCTCGCAGCGGACACTTCATTAAACAGAAAGAGCGAGCAGTGAATTGAATGGGTGATGAAAGGGGAGACACGCAGACAGATGTACCTTGAGATTCGCTGGCCAGGCTCCTGGTAAGCTTCTTTATTAAGGTAGCGTAGGGAAGTCCATCAGGAATTCGGCCTCCAATGTCAGACAGCACGAATGGGAGCCTGAAAACAATTCAATAATGAGTTTACCAAACACACGCCTGTGCTATTCCTTTTCATCTATCTAACAACAAGCTGATTCCTCCTAAAAATAAGATGTTGGAGACAAAGCAGTTACTGTTACTAAGAGAATTAAGAATGAGTCCTACAAGTGTTTAATTCCATGCACCAATAACACAAAACAAACATGCAGTGCCTGTAGAAGTAATCAAAACACTGTTGATTATAAATCAAAAGTAAGAAACTAAAATCAACTCACTTTTCCACCCAATTTGTGGTGTTCATGGTCAGCAAGTGACCGATGTTCGCCTGGGCAGCCCCCAGAACCATTTGGGTCACCTGGACCTCGGTGCTGTTGTTAGCGAGAGCTAGCAGACTGTGGAGGTTATGTAGGAGAAGCTGGGCAATGCTGGCTGTCTGGTCCAAGGGTCCACTGTCAGAAGAGAGGATGAAAAGAACGTCCTGGAAGGTTTGCTCAAGGTCAGTAATGATGTTGCCACTGGCTTGGAAACCTGGGTACGGTACAATAGCCAGCAGGGACTGGACAGAGGCGCCAACTGTGGAGGCAATAGCCATTGCATCTCCACTGGCCGCGGTGTAGTTGAGGGCAACGACCATGGTCTCCAGGACTTGGAGAGAGGCATTGAGGTAATGCCTGCCCTCCGACGGCAACACAGGGATCAGGAGCATGACTGCCTGGCGCAGAGGCTGGAACACATGTGGCAGACTGATCGTGGATGGGTTCATGGCTAAGCTTGCCCACAGGCTGCTGGAGACCAGGTCTGAGACACCGAAAAGGATCTGGACGAGGCCACCAGTAGAGTTGCCTGGGGACAGTGTGGACTCGGTGACATTGAGCATTGTCATTAGAGAGATGGTGACCTGTTTGGAGACGTTGAAGAACACAAGGGGGATTTCAGCAGTGCTGGACACCCCAGAGAGTGCGGACAGGAGCACAGGCTGGAGAGGCAGGACATACTTCCTCTGCTCCTCCGGAAGCATGGAGACCAGGTGCTGGAGTACCTGTGTCGCTGCCTGCTGTCGCTCCTGCATGCTTGCGAAGCTTTGGTTGGAGGTGGAAAGGTTCCACAGGGCTTGAGTGGCAAGTACACTGTTGAGAACAATGGAGTGGGAGACTTCCTGGACTGACTGCCCAGATGGAAGGCTGGTCTCCCCAGCAGCAGTCAGGAGGTGATCTAGCGATGCAGAGATTATACTGGTGGACAGCAGCAACTTCTCCATGTTCCTGGGGTAGTACACAAGCATCAAGAAGCCCTTGATCAGCTGGGCCGAGGAGTTTAAGTACATCACATCCACCGAGGGCAGGAAGGTAGCGAAGGCAGCCACGGTCTGATCCAGCGCCATGATGTAAGGGTCTATGCTGTTTTGAGACTCTGGCCTAGATATAGAGGTGACGAGATCCTGGACAATGGTGGAGACTAGCGTGCTAACATCTTTAGCAGCTTCCACATTCTCCTGCAGGATGCTGGTGAAGGCCATGAGGAGCTGGATGGCTGTATCATTGTTTCCCTGCTTGCCTTGAATGATATTGGATACCACAGGGCTGAGCTGCTGCACCATGTGCTCCAGCTTCTGGGCAACATCAAGGGAGGGTTGCCGGGACAGCACCACAGCCACATCAACCAGTGTTCCCATACTCTCAACAAGCTTCTCCATCTTGCTGAGGTCACTCAAGCTCCAGCCTTCCTGGGCGATCTGTGTAAACACCTCAACATACTTCTCCCATTGCCCAGAAGCCGTGATGTAGGAGAGAACACGGACGGCAGTGTCTACAGTCTCATCCTGATTGGGGCCCCCCATCATTTCTCTGGATAAGCCCTTCAGGACAACGGCGAGGTCTGGGTTGGCGAAAAAGACGTGGACGGTCTCCATGATCTCAGCCGTGGTGGGCGGAGCAGAGAGGGCCTTTAGCAGAGTCTGATAGTCTACCTCGAAGAGGTCCAAGAAGTCATCGATAGGCTCCCTCTCCGCAGCGCGTCTGACCCTGTTGGAGGCGCGTGTCTGAGGCGGGAGGTCATTCAGGGTCATCCCTCCGGCAACCTGACCCTGGAGTTGAGCGAGGTAGGCGTCGATGGGGGCGAAGAGGTCACTGGTGCGGGCGATCTGCCTCAGCATGTTGAGCACATTCCCGGCAAGGTCGACGAAGATGTTCGAGTAAGAGGGCAAGGGGAAGTTCAGCTCCGTCACGGAGGACAAGACGGCCCTGACCATGCCGTACAATCTCACCATGGCCTCTGACAAAAAGTTCATTCCGGAGGCTTCAGTGGAGCCCCACCACGCATTCAGCTCAAAGGCTTGCTCTAGCAGCACCCCGGTGGCATCCACACCTAACAGCTGCTCCATAACGCCATATGCCATTGGCCAGTCTCCTAACACTCTCAGCCGGATCAGCTCTCTAATTGTGTCCTTCAGTACTTTGTCGATGAAGCGCCCGTCAGTGCTTGAGAAAAGGTCTCCGTTTAGGATGTGTTGGATAGAGTCGTCCTTCCAGTTTAATCCGGTCAGGAAGATCTGCAGGGCCTCTCCAAGAAGCTGTGGAGTAACTGAGGCATTCCCAGGACCGAAAGAGTTCCAGAGGGTGTAGTTAACTGTCATCTCTACCGCATGAACGTATGGCTGCATCCAAGGGGCTGCAGCAGTGACCTGCTCCAAAAAGGGCTTGATGTAAGTGGGGACTTCCAAAATGCTGGGAAGAAGGGAAAAGACATGGGCCAGTCAACTCTTTAGCACTTTTAGTCCAACTATTACACATTATAAGGATGTCAGAAGACCACATTCACATGTTTACAAAGCAGCCCATCGCCAGTACCAGTCAGGGTCCCTGAAATCCATCTATACTATCAGCAAAAGAGCAAAACAATTCTGTAGGTCTGGGGTCTGGTCGGATATGCCACCCAATCAGTCTTAGACTTGCATGCTCAGAAAGAGGAAGGAACATAAAAGAAATCTAGATTTAAATATATAAAACATACAGCAGTGATTTTGTTAATCAACAGGATATTATCTTAATGTTTCCATGATTGCAGTATCCTGATTGATTTTGTTATTGCAGTTACACACATAAAATTAACATTACGGCTACATAATACGAAGTGATTCAGTTGTAGTCAATGATCTACTTCCACTCAATAAATTTCTAGCTGCCCTGCAATCATACTACCCTACCCTAACTCAACTCAATATTAAACCCGGAGCATTAAGGATAATCAATTTAAGAAATAAGAGAAATAGATAACAGGGTAACAGTAACGGTTTATCTACACGGAACACTTATGTCAAGAGTGAAATTGAATCAACCAATGTTAATGAAAATGTAATTTTCCCCCTCATATTTGTTAATGGAATTAAATCAGTATATTCCTTAAGTTAATCACAATTGATAACTCCGTAAACCGAGGGTGGATTATGCAAAATATTGGTTATCTTATTGAGCGCTTTGCAATACTGAGTCATGCTACACTCCAGAGCCATATATTCTACGTGATTTTGTCCATGTTCTATAATCTGTACAAACCATCTTGGAAGGGAAAAAGGCAGTCAGAATAATGTTTGCCTTGGAGCTCGCTAATATGGTAAGATCATACTATATTATTATATTAGGGACAGCAGTGTAGCACAGTGGTAAGGAGCAGGGCTCGTAAGAGAAGAATTGCAGGAACGATTCCCCGCTGGGGCACTGGGGCACTGCTGCTGTACCCTTGGACAAGGTACTTAACTCAGTAAATATCCAGCTGTATAAATGGACAATAATATGTAATATTATATGTAAGATGAATATGTAAAATTGTAACCTATTTAAGTCGCTCTGGATAAGACTGTCTGCTAAATGACAATAATGTAATGTAATGTCATACAAAAACAGAAGCTGCCCTCTCCTGTTTCTCACCACCAAACAAGAATAACATTCCTACAACACTTCAGCAACAATCTAATACAGTTTCCTCCAATCACCTCTGGTACATATGTTGCCCAAGAATTTGGTTCATCAGTGCATCTGTGCTGTTCTGGCCTTGTTGTGGGAGATTGGGGAGTTTTGATATATCGTCGACAAGCTCGATGACTAGTCCCTCAAAGTTGCGGGTGAGGTTCAGAATGGCTGAGTACAAGTCCCGCAGTTCCGTCACAATCGTCGCCGGCGTGATGATGTCCGGATTCATTTCCATTCCCACCCCCTGCACAAAACACAGGGAGAGGGTGAGAGTGAAAATGTATTATTCAACTACAGAGAGTTACAAAAAGCAACAGAGCTGATTTTAAAGCCGTCTGCTGATGTGAGCCTACCATTGCTACAGACTGCCATCTAGTGGTAAACACACATAAATACATCATTATTTTAAACATAATTTTACAATAATTTTTTAACCGGTGACTCTTGATTGCAGAACCACTGCTTAAAATCTGAGGTCACACAAAGCAAACAAATAAATAAATAAATATAACCCTAAAAAACAGGGAAAAAATAATAGTTTAATTCAAGAAATCACTACTATATCAGGAGGGGCACTCACAATTGTGCTGAGATTTGCAAGCACACTAGCGCCAGACATGTATTCATCTATGGCCGGGAGCAGGCTAATGTTACACCACATGACCAGGCTGTCCTCACTGATGCCGACTGTCTCTGAAAGTTCTTCCAAGACTTCCACCACGTCCTTGCACTCAAAGGCCTGACCAGTCCCCTGAGCCTGAGCAAAAGAAACAGTAGGCCAACAGTAACGGTATCACATTGTGTTGAGCTCAACCAATTTAATCCTGGTAAAGAAAAGAAGACAGAGACATTAATAGGGTTGATCTGGTCATTGGGGACCTAGAACAATGACCCTGGTGTCTTTTTGCTGTTGTCTGCCAATACAACAAAAAATGTCACACAGGTATCCTTAAAGCACAAACAAACAGACACACATTCTCATCACACCCAGTCAGGGATACAGAATTTCTTTTCTCTAGCACTATCAGCAGGGAACACACCAAACAACACATCCATGACATACAATAGCCCTCAGCCATGGCAGCCACTGAATAATGGTCCAAAACTGGTTTTTCTGGAAGACCAGCATTGGTGAGGACCTTCAGTCATCAGCAGATTTCTCTCTGCTAAATCTTGTCATGCTTGGTGCACTAACCTTTTCTTTATGTTGTTCACACTAACTCATTTTAATTATAATAAAGAGATTGGAGAGGGGTTTGTGATGTAAAACCTGTTATTCCTCTCCATTGTAACCGTTTTTTTTTTAAATGTATAGCTTTTTACAACATGAGTTGTCACAAAGCAGCTTTACATCGGTATTCCAGGCCTGATACCCCCTCAGAGCAAGCCAAAGGTGACAGTGGCAAGGAGAAACTCCCTGACTAATAGGAAGAAACCCTGAGCACAACCCAGGTCAGAGGGGGAGCCCATCTGCTTCTGGCTTAATACACAGCACAGAAAAGGCAGATCATCCACATTATATGATGTTAAACAAAAACGAATAATCTTCTAGTGGAATCCTAATTTAAACTGGTGTGTTAGTTAATCATGCTAAACAATCAATAACAGATTCAGGATAACTATCAATTAATGGTAAGATCACTGCCACTCCTGTCTGTTCCTTAGCACTCAACTGCTGCAGAGTATATGATGAAATATATTCTGCTCCACCACTGTACGTAACACTTAAATTTTATGCATGTATATTTTCATATGACAACTACTGCAGTGCAACATTTCATGTTTACATCTGCACATAGACTCAGTTGAGGTTTGTGAGGTTTGACTCAATACATCTAATGGCTTCTAATTATTATTATTATTGCTGTTGTTGTTACTGTTGTTGTCATCACTGCCATTATTAACTTGTTTATTCATTCTCATGACTTTGACAGAGATAGAGATAAGAGCAGAGCACAGTTCAAAATACAAAGTAAAATTCATGTGTAAAATGTAGGGGAATTACACGGTTCCTGTTACACAGCAGCACTGTACCCATAAGGCTGTTGTGACACTGCACACCTGGGAGAACTATGCTCTACAGTTCTGTCATTCACGGCTGTCAGCTGGTGACCTCAGGCAAGACCCATGTAATGCAGTGTGAACAGCCATGCCCCGATGGGTACATACCTATTCATTTGAAACTATTTCCGCGTATCCAGGAGGGAGCTGATCTACCCTGATTTGAAGGACCTTTCTAAAGCTACTGAGGATCACAATGGGTTTTAAGCCATGGGGAACCTGGGATTCTAAACCTTTTCTTTCATGTCGGGAATTTACCTTTTGGGTTTTAAAAAGAATGGAGAATGCATAAGTTCCTCAGACATGAAAATGTATTTATGTGAATAAGTAATTAAGCAGTGTGATTTAGCAATGTTTATTGTTTACTATGAGCTACTGTGAGAGTGTTATTTTGGTACAGTTGCTGACAGCACTGCGTGTCCTGGCTTTCTCGAAACATAATTACGATGTCATTGATGCAGATCAGAATCTAGCTTTACCTGCTGGATGACTGCCACGGTGTCCTCGATGACTTCAGGTATCGACTCAAGGACGGCATTCACGCTCACATCGCTGGAGTTCACCGCAAGCGCTATATCTGACATCAAGGTGGCTATTGGCTTCTGAAGACTGTGAAGGAGTTCTGTGAAAAAAGGTAAAGCGCTGAAGCTTTCAGTTTCTTAAAGCCACCTGCAAGGGACTCCACAGCAGCCTGGCTGAGGACGGGTGCCCCATGGAGGTTGTGCTGAATCTGTTACATTAAAGCGTCTGTGCGAGGCGGCTAAAGCATGAGCTGCGGGACTAACCTGCACTGGCCCTGAAGCTGCGAACCCAGGCTCTCATGACAGGGAGGACGATGGGTATGGCATCCCAGAAAGGGGTGCCATTGATGGCCAACAGCAGAGATCCGAACATCCTCTCTGCCCTGCCAGAGACATGATATAGGATACACATGAAATAAGGTAAAACCAGTCAAACCAAGTTCAAAGCAATCCCCATACTGTACACGCACTCCCAACATTCACTCTGCTATGCAGCACACAAACTCCACAAAAGATATCTAAAACTGACTCACACAATAGGCCCAGGGCAACTCAAGTCTTTTTGATACTATTCCTATCATACTATTTCCCTTACACCTTTTTCCTGCACTCCATTCTCCCCTATGCAGCTGAGCCCTGACCTCACCTGTCCCAGGTGTGCTCATCAGCCTGTGCGCTGACCACCTGCAGCAGGACAGGGACAGCATCACTCAGGGCCTGGGTGGACTGTAGGGCCAGACCCAATTCCTGTCCCCCAGGAAGGAGGCGTGAGAGAGAGTCCAGGATGCCCCGGAGCTGTGGCACCAACATGTGAAAGACAGTTTGACAATCATAGTGAGACACAAGACTCAGTATGGTTTTTCAGTTATAGACATGGAACCATTAAAGTCATCCTACATTTAAAAAGGTATAGTGACAGTTTGTAAAAACATATTGGATTACACACATTTTGGGTAGGATTGCGTTACAAATCGACTGTAACTCTTCTAAACCAGAAAAGCTAAGATGACTCTGACATGACAGGTAGCTATGACTTGGGTGTTCCTTGAAAAATGAAAATCAATTCACAAAGAGTGGACTTCATGCATTCTGAAATTCTCTCTCAGTTTCATGAACTAAAATATGAAATCACTGAATGATTGCTAAAGTATACAAAATTATTTGCTCCCCATTACAAAAACATCCTACAGTGACTTCTGTGAAGTTTAGCTACCCACCTGACTTCATCTGCATTTTAATGTTCAAAGAATTACAAAGTGAAAGTCTAAAAAAAGCACCTGTAACAGAAGTATGATACATATGTCGAATACCATCTGATAGCAGGTCATGTGCCTACCCAAATGTCAACGCACAACAAAATCACTTTGTTTACTGCATGGACCGGCTATTCAGGATTATCATGATCAAAACTAGGACTAAAACCTTTGATGAAAAACAGATTATCTGAGATAATTTTATTTCATTTAGTTCAATTAGATACCTGTTGATATTTTTTCATAAATGGATGTGTACACTGAGGCCGGAAAATGCTAACGTTTTTGGAAATATGCAGTACATTAACAGAAGCGTAACATCCCTATGCTGTTCAGTGTCATTTGTTTTGCTTACCTTGTCAGTAGCTTCAGCAAGGTCTCTGACATCACCATTCAACAAACTTTCCCATAAGGAAAGGTTCCCTTCTGTTCAGATCAAAGACACATTCCATTTGTTACTGTGATCTCTAAAAATACCTTTTAATTCTTGGAAAAATATAAAAATACTTAAGTAATACATAATCATAAATAATCTCTATAAATGCAAATCAGGCAAAGAAAATTGGAGATTTGATACACTTTGCTTAATTAGTGCAATGCAATGTTGTCTGTGATTCACAACATGGTATGGAAAAGAGGATCAGGAAGAGCCAGGCTGATTCCGTAAAATTACTGAGCAATATTTATTTTATTTTTCATTATTATCCTGATTACAAGGAATGGCCGACTTGCCTTGGCTGGGACCCAGGAAGAGTTCTGTGACACCCATTATCAGGGAAAGATAGGCTTCTGCGCTTGTGTTGGGAGGCAGGAAAAGCTGCAGCTCATTCATGATGCTAAAACAAACAAATCAATAACATCACAGGCAAAGCAAACAAGGAACAAGCAGCATACTTACTCAACAAAATTTATAATAATTTTGTTTCATCAATATGATTTTTTGTTACTTTCTCATAATCTGACATTTGGATTCCTAATGCATTCGGCAGAAATTCAAAATGCATTTCAAACAAATGCAAACATTTGAAGACATTCATTCATAATTGTCTTGATTAGGCAATATAAAGCAAACACAATAGTTACAACACTTTGTCATGAATACACTGAATATGCAGATGTGGAACACAAGGTACTCACAAAAGTCAAATAAACAAAATACACAATTAGTTGAACATCTACTGAGGATAAGTAGGCTTACATATAGGTGTGGTTTACACCTGCATTTCACAGAAATAAGAAGTCATGGCCTGAAATCCAAAACTTGTTTAGCTGCCTTTCAAAGTGTAGCCAAAATAAGGTGACACCAGCAACCCTAGTTACAGGGCCATGGCTCAAGCTTCCAAGCTTTTAGTAATACATTGCTGATACCATCAGATAATGCACTTACATCTCGTTCCACTTATCCTGACCCCCAGGTTGAGAGATGGTCTCCAGATACACAGTGACAGCACGGGTCATCTGCAAGAGGACAGGGGTAGCCTCCCTGGGGAAAAGAGCCTGGATAAGGGCCTCACCCTGCCTGAGGATGTTCAAAGTGAGCTGGCGGGCTTCTGCATAGCTCATCTCAGGATGGACGATAAGCTGCAAGGATCCCTGGAGGACCCCCAGGGCATCCTGGATGACCGAGGCTGGCAGCGGCCCTGTCGCAGCGCTGAGGTTCTGCAGGATCGTCCTCGCTGCCTCCAGAATTGCTTTTGTGAAGTTGGCGCTCTGGACCCCGCCCTCTTGGCTAGCCGCTAGGAGAGCGTGGTTCAGCGCCTGAGAGACGTTGTTCACAAGAATGAGGTAGGCTTCCTGGTCCTCCGGAAGGACAGGTGCTAAGGCGTCCAGCAGCCGGCCGATGTCTGTTACCGGGGTGGTGAGATTTAAGGAGGCTGCATCCCATTGGAGGATTTTTGCTATGGCGGAGGTCAGGTGGGCATCGTTCAACCAATACCGAGTAAGGTTGAAGTACTTCATTATCTGGGTCTCTATCTCTTCCAGGAAGCCAAAGTCTGGGGCCTGTTGACCTAAAGCCACATAAAAGTCCCTCTGAAGCTCAACATTTTTCTTTACCAGCTGTAGGTTACCCTGAAGAACAGCAATGACATAGTGACCGATTTTGCTCAGGTCTGTCCCATTCAGGGGGATGTGAACAGACTTGAGCAAGTCTTCAGTCTCCTCAGTCACAAACTCAGTGTACTGAGTTTGTGCCAGGGCATATGCCAGCTGCATCTCAGTTATCCTGAAAATGGGGTAGAAGAGATCGGAGAAATTGCTACTGCGGGTTACGTTCTCCAGCTTCTGCAGGTACCACTCTGCAATCTCTATGACAACTCTCTGTGCATACTCCTGCTGATTCATAAGGGTGGTGTTGATGGTGTCAAATGGGTACACTGCACTGACAAGGTGGAGTAGGCCTTCCAGCACTTGGATTTCATTGTTGATCTGCTGCCACGAATCCGGAAGGAGGTCTTCCAGGTTCTCACTGACATTTTCCAGCATAACCATCAGTGCGTTCACAGAGGTGTTAACTTGACCTTCTCCAAGAGAGGACAGCAGGGTTACCAGGTCCCCTTTCCCGATGAACTCGTCGGCCCAGAATCGAATTAGGTAATTCAGGGCCGTGTATGTATTCTGGGTGTCCTGAGGCAAAGGCAAACCTTGCAGGAATCCTGTTGTCCTCATTATGAGCTCCAGGGCACAGTTAGCCTCAGCCGAATTTGAGAATCCTCCTTGCAATGACAAATTTTGGGGACGGGGTTCAAAGCACTGCTGGACGTCTATGATCCCAATGAGGTTTGCCAGTAATGCTGTCATGTTAGTGGACCCTGCCAGCCTGGCAATCATGTCCAGCTCCCCCAGAGTGAGGTTGGAGGTCTGGAGTGCATACTGTACAGAATTTAGGCTGATGTTGGGTGTGGAGGAGACCTGCTGGAGGAAGTGAAGGGTCTGGGCAATGATCTTCTGAATGGATTCTGGTGAGGAGGTTGTGTTGGACGCATTCGCCCAAGGTAGAAGCAGAGAAAGCAGGTCCACTGTCACAGAGAGGGGAAGGTCTCCTTGGCCTGAGAGGGGGGAGGTATTGACTGGGATCAGTTCAATAGTGAAGACTCCACCAGTGGCCTGTTGTAGCGCTTCTGCAGACTGGGCCAGGATCTGAAAGGTCTGGGAAACTGCAGCTGTGCAGTCAAGACCGGATTCTGCACAGGCAGACAGATGCCCGATCAGTACGTGAGTGTGGTTGATCAGCTCCTCATAGCGGGGGAGCAGCTCTTGGGGCAGAAGGCCACCCAGACGCTTTAAGATGGCATCAAGGAGTGAAAGGTCATTTGTTTGAATGAGTCCCTGGAGGAGCTGGAGGGTCTCTAAGGCGACTGGGCGAAGGTTGGATATCTGCGGTGGGGTCAGTGGGCCGTTGGGCCCAATTACCTGGATGTGGCTGCTCAGCTGTAGAGCAGAAGACAGGAAGTCCTGAAGTTGACGCAGGTAGCCCAGGATCACCACTGAGGGGTCACCCGGTGTCTCCAACACCTGCTTCAGCACCTTCATAGCCTGCAGTATCAGCTCGGCCACACCATTAGCACTCTGATTAGCCAGCGGGTCAAGCACCTGCTGCAGGTAGGCAAGGTCAGCAGCGCTCAGGGAGGCAGAATAAGTGAGCAAGGCATCGCCCATACTGAGGGACAGTGGGAGGGACAGACGGCCCTCCATGGACAGCCATTGGAAGATCAGCGCCTCTAGTTCCGCCACAGACAGATCTGTTTGGTTCTGTGGCAAGCCAATGCCAGACAAGAGGTACTGATTGTTCTGAGCTGCCTGCAGTATGGCACCAATCACAGTGGAGGCATTGACGGGGCCCTCTGCCCAGATGGCCGTTAGGGGCCTCAGGCCCAGGGCTCCCAGCACATCCTCAAGGACAGACAGAGAGAGCTGGCTGTTAAACTGCTCCAGGGACAAGATGTTGGAGAGGAGCTGAATATCCTGGTCCAGGAGATGGATGAGACTCCCAAGAAGGCTCTGGATGGACCCGTCTCCAGGCAGCAACTCCGGGGAGCTGATTAACTGCACCGCTGTGTCTACAGCATAGTCTCCATAGACAGCCTGCAGAAAAGCTGCAGAGCCCTGAACACACCTGAGCACAGCAAAAGAAAATAACAGCGTTACATATATAGCAACACAGATTATTCCAACTACAACTTTAAAAGCATTTAATATTCCAGTATAGTACAAGTACAGCTGATTTTATAATATATAAATATGATAGTGGAATTCTGACTGCTACTTCTGCACCACGTATTACATTGACACTGACATGAAATTTGAGTTTCTACTGATATTTCTGATGGTTCATGCAGCACAAAATCTGTAGCAGTAGCAATGACTATCGACTGTAAATAGTAGTAATAATTAAGCGCTCATATCCTAACATCACATGTTCCATACACATCCTTAAAAAGTTCTTCATTATATCATTCACCTCACTAGTGCTGCTGGGTTGGTCGAGAACTCCGCAATCAGAGAAGAAGTCTGTGCAACGAATTTCTCCCAGGTGAAATCAGTAAGGCAGTGCGGGACCATGGTGACCACATCTACAGCGCCTACACAAACACAGAGCCACAGCACATACCTCATCAAGGAAGGCCAGGGAGTGCACACTTTCAGAAGTTGTGAACAATGCTCAACAGACATATAACATTCCCTCAAGTCCATATGGTGTAGACAAAACTAAGTTCGAGGCTGATGACAGCAAATCCAAATCCGGGTTCTGTGAGAATTTGTGCTAGTTTGCTAGTTTTTGTTACAGGTGATTCTCGATTAATTAGGTCTACATGAGACCCTGAGCAAGCGTGTGTACACATTTGCACATATGTGTGCATGTGTGAACATCAGTATGATGAAGTGTGTGTGTGTGTGCATGTTTGTTTGTGTGTGCATGTGTGTGTGTGTGCATGTGTGCACATGTGTGCATGTGTGTGTGTGTATGTGTGTTGGGGTGGGGGGGGTGGTGTGGTGTGAGTGCGTGACTCACACTTTGGCGGCATAGTGACGTTGGGTTGGTAAGTCATGATCCAGTAGGCAATATGGAAGTATGGCTCTGCGCCAGGCCACAAGGGACTCTTCTGCAGTTCTGACCCTGCTGTCCCAAAAACGTCAAGACCTCTGATGACAGAAAGAGGGGCAGGAAACAGCATTTCACACATAAGACTCAATGAAGGGTCTCCTGTATTTCATAAGACATTTCAGCACCACAACATGTAAATAACCCTGGCATGACCATACATTTTTCCTATCTGCACAGGATTCTGATCTGTTCAAGGTTGTGCTGCTCACATCATTTATCGGGTTTATTTGAAAAATTATTATTCTGTAAAAATGCCAGAAATGAAGAGTAACATATTCATGTATGTTACTTTAGCTCAATAAAGTAATCAGATTACTTTCAGGATATTTTGGAGCAGTTTTTCCTTTTATATAATGCACTAGTTGTAAAACAAATCAAACCATATTTACCATGCAATTATCCATGGGGTAACTGTAATTCTGTAATTCTGCAATCTCACTAACTACAGAAACATGCCTTAAAATCCCTTACCTCTGAGGACTTTTCTGTTGTACAAATCATCAAAAAAATTCAAAGCATGAAAAAAATGAAATTTGGTATGAAAACTGAAAACTGAAATTGAAATTTGGTACCTATACTAGTAATACAGAGACATAATGTTTGCTTGCAATGGTCAAAACCAATGCAAGCCCAAATGATGCACATGAGAACCCAAACACTCAGGGCCAGCTAACCACACTGACCGTCTCGTAAGGATTCCAGCCCAGTCCACAGTGATGTTGTCAGGGTGGGGAAACCAGGCTGCCCAGTAGCTCTGGTCCAGCGTGCTGAAGAATCCTCCCAGGAATTGACTGAAGCGCACATAGGTTTGTGACAGTGTGTTCCAGTCCGAGAGGAGCATGGGGAGGGTGACGTTGAATGTGTCCTGGCCCTGGATCACTGCCACGAGCACGTTAACCTGTGACAGTAAGGGTAGGGCCGAGAAAGACCTTGAGTTTTATATCCCACTGAAAAAGCAAAAGACTATGTTATAATTAATAACGCTAAAGCTACCACAAATATTCCGGAACATTCCAGCACTTATTTGAAGAAAACCGCACTGGTTGAGCTGCATTGCAACTGCATGCAAAGGTACTTTAAATGACTTCACATATGAAAGACAACAAAGACAAGGACACTTCAGTAAATAGGTAAATAGGTAAATTATTCTGTAACTGTAAATTGAACAAGGTTTAAAGTGCAACAAAGCTCACGAAGTTAAGGACAAATTTTCATGATTTAAACTGGGGAGCTTCCACATGGGTTATATCATGTTTACACCACCAACATGCATTGGTTGTGGGCAAAAAAAGGAATAAACCTATCCAGAGGGTTAAAAAATCAGGGGATATGTGCAAAGCTTTGTATCCAAACAACAATAGATAAAATTAAGAGAAGGGTTGTTAGCTACGTTAGCTACTGAGATGCAGATTATTCAGATAATTAATTGCTTTATATATTTATGTTTGATTTGATTATTGATTTGTATTCAATTTCTCCCTGTTACAGAATTCAGAGAAGTGAAAAGCAGCCCTCTCTGTATAAAACAGCTTGTGTCAGTTTTCCTTTAAGGCGCTGTGAAGTGATCCAGTTTAGGTAGACTGGGAACACAATGTCACAGACTGACCAAGAAACTGCACTGTTTACTCTAAACATACAAGCTGTGCTGGCATGCTGGCTGCTTATCAGATGAGAACCATGTACAAAGACATTGATACTGATCCGGGTTCAGCTTCAGCTTCTTCCACCCGATGATTCCGGTTAGGAAAGTAACAGAGGCAGGTGATCCTGAGTCGCCCATACACACATGTCACACTAACCTTCTGGACCACAGGCTCAAGATAGGCGAGGAGCACGTTCACTGCAGAGGAGTCATTGCCTGGGCAGAAAATGAGCTCCTGCAGGTGGGGAGGTATGGAGCTCAGGTTGGAGAGCCAGAGCCAGGGGGCAGCAAGGTCACTGCAGTTCACAGGACCTGGGGACAGCAGCACCTGCAGGAACATGTTGGACAAAGATAAGAATCGTTGGTTTGCACAAGTGTGAAGAGTGGAAGTGAAGTCTCTCTTTCTTGAAAGTCTCTCTCTCTCTCTTTGCTAAACGTATTCTGGTACCTCATAAGGCATGCAGTTGAAATGTACTGCTATCATTCAAGTGAATTGTTATTTATAATCAAATTAACATTAACATTCCATTCAATGTTAAATACATTGAATGGAATGTTAATGTTAATTTTAATATAAATAACAATTCACTTGAATGATAGCAGTACATTTCAACTGCATGCCTTAAGAGGTACCAGAACACTGCTGCAGAAAACTTTCTAAAATAAGTTTCCCACATTCAGTCCTTAGTCACACACCTATGTGTCTTTCAACTTTCCTCACAGCCACAGCCACAGTAATGTTATTACAACACTTCTGTAACATTACAGCAACTGCCACAATGTTACAGAAATGTTGTAACATTCATGAGACTGATGTGTAAGACAGACAACCCTCCCCAAAATAAGCCAATATTCTTTCCTAAATTCTATCTCCATAGATGTGTTTGGATGGATATTCTTCATCAGTATGCGTAGGAAACGCAAACGTGTGATGCATTAGGCTGGGATTATGCGGAAATGAAATCTCCCACCTTCACGGTGGTTTCGACAGCAGAGGCCGTGACTCTCTCAGCCCAGGCATCAGCCGCTGCCTGGTCCTGCAGCAGGGACAGAAAGGTCTGCTGGATGTAAGAGGCGTCTGCCAGCACATTTGACATTTGCTCTGTAGGGAGGAAATGAGGACAGGGGGACATAGTCAGAGAACTGCCAAACTGGGATTTGTGTCCATTTCTTTTGCAGTGGTTATATTTCAGCTGGCGTGACTGGAAAAAGCTCTGCCAGCCTTAAAGTACCACACCAGCGCCCTGTGAAAACCCATGACCCACTGGCCCAGTCTGAATCAAATCTGAAAATCAAACTCCGCTCTGAGCTGCCCGTTCTACTCTTGATGAGTTTAAGAAACACAGAGATGTGTTACCTGTCAGCAAATGCTGAATGCAGGTCAAGATGTGTTAACCCTTCATTAACTCTAAAGAGATTCTTGAAGACTGCTAAATAAACTCTATTCACTGACTCATTCATGCTGCTATGGTAATGACACACAGTGCCTGCATGAAACTCTAGCTGGAACGCTGGAACTCCTGGTGCTCACGTTACTCATACGCACCCTGCTGGAAGTTGAGCGTCTCTGTGGTCAGATCCATGGAGGCATGGGCTCCCATGAGGAAGATGTGGATGTAGCTCCAGCCAGGCAGCCCCTTCATCAGATCCAGGGCCACAGACCCTACATCCAGGAACCTGAAGACAGGAGGACCACACCATTACTGTCAGAGCATACAGCCATACAGAGCACACATATCACTTGCTCTAGAAACCCCTCTCCCATCCAGTCCTATCAGAGTACAATTTCATTTTGCACTGTAATGCAGACAGAGATGGGTGATCAAGCAAGAGACAAAACAAGATCTAAAGTGATATCCTGATGCCTTCAATCCTAAACCCACATGTGGGGATGATCATATGATCAGTTCTCAGTGTGGGGGGTAACAGATGACACAGCAGTCTGTCATGCAGGGATGACACAGCAGACTACCACAGGTGTACTTGCTAGCTAACATAACATTGCCTTATATGAGTAGGACTCATAACCACAAGGTTGCTGGTTCAATTCCCTGCTGGGGCACTGCTGTTTTACACACGGGCAAGGTACTTAACCCAGAGCTGCCTCAGTAAATATCCAGCTGTACAAATGGACAAAATTGTGAGTCACTCTAGATAAGAGTGTCTGATAAATGAAAATAATGCAATGTAATGTAATATGTACACTCACTCTCCTCCTCCTGTTAAGAGCAAAACCAGCCTTTCATACCCCATCATCACTGAGAACATAAACCACTCCCTACAGGGTTGGAACTGAAAGACTGCCCTAATTGACTGCGGACCAGCCCACAGTGATACATTACTCTGACTTTTTAAACGTGCAGCTGTGTTTTAAAAATAATACTTGAGAGCAAAGTTGTTGTGAGTGCATGAGGTATGGTGGGTTAAATCCAGAGGTTTAACTACATCAGCCCTATTGTAGCTTTAACACAACAGAGCCACGTTGTGTGATTTTCTGCACTTCAACACACACTGACCAATTCATTGCAATGGTGTTATTGGGGTATTCCATGTTGCCTCCGCAACAAGCAAAATACACTGCAATACCCCATATAGACACTGCAACTTTAACATGACTATAACCACTTAATATATCTTAGATGGCATTTTCTATGTAGTGGGGGTGACACTGATGTAGTGCAAACATCCTTCAAGCCACATATATAGTACCAGTAAAAAGTTTAGACACACCTACTCACAGAAGGGTTTTTCATTATTTTTACTATATTCCACATTTTAGAATAGTAGTAAAGTAAATCAAAACAATGAAACAGCACAAATGGAATTATGCAGTGATCAAAAATGTGTTAAACAAATCAAAACTATTTTATATTTTAGATTCTTCAAAGTAGCCAAAAGTATTTTTTAAAGTTCTTTTTTTTTGGAAAGAAATTCATACATAGGTATCATCTTCATCAGACAATTTGTCTGAGAAACAAATTTCAAGCATTTACGTATAAGTCTTTAGATCAAAATGCCTTTGAATGCACATTTCCCATTGTCTTAAGGAGGTGTGTCCAAATTTTTTGCCTGGTACTGTATAACCTGGCCATGGAAATAGAATGAGAGAGGACAGTAAATCTGGTGGCTGCATACAGTTGTTCCCCTGGGCTGAGTGGCTGGCCACTGCTGTTGTGCTGAAGCATGTTGGAGAAGCCCTGGTTCCCCGGGCTGGAGCCGCCCAGCAGGCTGTTCAACAGCTGGGAGACGACGGCCGTGTCGGAGGGGGCCACGTCCCGAGCCCACGCCTGGAGCACCTTTACGGGCGGAGGTGATGGCAAGAAGGTCAGAACATACACTCACACAGAGGGAGAGCTTTCGAATAAAGTCAGAGCAATGCTGTGAGAACAAAGTGTTTCTGCTGGGTTTCTGTGATTCATAACTGCTCCTTTCTCTACTTCTTCTGATGCCAGTTTTAACTGTGTGTATATAGTCCACTATCTCAAAGACAGATATTTTAGATATTTCATTCATTTCCAGTGGAAAATTGGCTCAAAGTCAATGACTGCTAATACAACATATTTTAAAACAGTAAGGAAAGTGTCAGACTTACTGACACTGACAACAATCTAAAAATACTGGAGGTTAAGAAAATCTCATTTTAAAGGCTTTTGTTTTTAAAGGCTTTTGTTGACCTTTACCTCATTGATTTGGGTGTGTATTCAACTTTAACATTCAAAGTAAAAAATACAGATGAGGTGCTCAAAGTCTGATTAGTAATTAGTCCCAGGTTTCTGTCAGGGTTAACACTGAAAACAACAACTAAAAATTACAGGGGAGCTTGAGCTCTTTTGAGTGTCTCCACAGTAACGGTCAGGCACATAGGTAAGCACACCTGGTGCCCACAACATCTTCTCCCTAGCCGCAGGTGTACCTCCCTATTGTTACTTCTCTACTGTCTCTATGGTAACAGACCAGAAAGTGAGACAGGAAGGCAGTCAGAGAGACATAAAGACAAAAGATGAAGAGACAGAGGAACAGGGTTAAGGAGACAGAGGGAAACTGATACAGAGAAAAAGAGATCACACAGAGATTACATCTCTGTGCATCTCTATTATAAATTTTAAAAAAGAAAAAAAAGTTCTCAAAATAAAATAAAATAAAATAGTTTGTGCCATTGTTTTTGTTGCCACTGCCACCAATATTATAATAATTATAATCTACATTTTATAAGCAATATTGTTAGTAATTGTTGTCACTCAGTTTTTCCACCAGTCATTGTGTTGTTTCAGGATTGATCTCCTTTGACAATGAACAATGTCATGCCAATAAAGCTCATTTGAATTTGCATTTGACAAAGTCAGACTAAGGGATAGCACAGCGAAAGAGGAATAGAAGGGACTTATTCCAGTCTTGTTTCAGCCTTGCCTCCTCCTCATATTTCTTTTTTTTCAGTAAGTTTCATTTGTTTTGAGTAACTGTCTTGGGCCACTGCCTGTCGGTCTGTCCTTAAGTGCCACTCCCAGGCACTGTTCTGTGATCAGTACCTGTTGGGTCACTTTGTCCTGACTGATCAATCCATAAAGCACCGGCAGTCTCCCTCCTGTGCAGATCTGTGTCAGGGAAGGCTGGCTGGGGCTAGCGCACACAAGGGCGTAGAAAGAGGTATAGTCCATCAGAGCTGCAGCCTGCAGGGAGATGTGGTCACATTAAGAGAACTGCCTTAACTGGAGGCCATGCAAGAGCACGGAGACACAAAAATCATGGGACAAACTACTGCCCACCGTAGTAACAACTGACAAACAATGAACAGAGTGTATTCAAAAAGAAACAAGCATTAGGTAATACCTCCTTTTGAAAATCGTGCCATCAATACCAAATTTCAATATCTATTACATTCTTCTCTTTTGCACTTTGTAATGTTTAAATGGCATTTAGGGATATTTTCTGTATACATACTTGTTTGTATTTGACAACTATGCTTTAGAAATTGAACCCAAAAAATGAACAAATGAATGCCAGAAAAAGTGGGGTTTTTTTACTTATCTACAGGTCATGAAGTCAATGGCTCTTGTAAAGCCAGTTATAAATGATAGGCTTGGATGATCTTTATATTTTCATACAATCAGCACTTTGTGCCTTTTATTCTTATTAATGCAACATTAAATTAAACATTACACGGCATGAATCATGTCTGCTCATTGAAATCCTGTTAATTTCAAGATGTGAGTGAAATGATATTCCAAATAGCACCGTGACACTGGGAGGAGGGACCTACCTTGTCCAATGAGACCTTCACCTGCTGGATCAATGCGGTCTCAGCAATGGACAAAGACGCATTGGGGGGGACCGTGATGACACTGCTCAGCGGAATGTAGACGCCTGCACAAAGTCACATAGCAGAACCAGATTTCAGATTACAACCGTGGGTCAGAGATGATAGAGCAGGAGGTGGGAGCGATCTGACATCACAGGATTGCTCTTATGCAATCCCTACCCCATCTCCATTTCTCCATCTCTCTCAATCCCTTTCTATTGTTCCACCCCATTCCACACCTTATAACATTTATCTACATTCTTCCTCATCTACCTACGCCTGACATTCTCTCTCTGCCTCTCTCTACCGCTGCCAAAACCAAGAGACAGAGCTGAGAAAGCTGGCACGAAGATGGAGCGGCAGTGTAACATGCAGGCTTCGTAACCGTAAGGTTGCTGGTTCAATTCCCCACTGGGGCACTGCTGTTGTACACTTGGGCAAAGTACTTAACCCACAATTACCTTAGTAAATATCCAGCTATATAAATAGGTAACATGTAAAAAACTGCCCTATGAAAGTTGCTCTGGATAAGAGTATCTCCTACATGCCAATAATGTAATGTATAGATGGGGTGATTGAAGTATCAACTTCTTCTCAATAGGCCTATTGCCAGTTACTTGGTTAACGTTGTCTTTGAAATGTCTTTGTCTCCTTTGAAACCTACGCTGATCTCTCCTTTACCAACGATGACAGCATTTTGCATCACACTTCTGTTTGCACTGCTCTCATCTCTAACTCAAGGAAACCAAAATGCACCGGCACAGACCAGATAACTACCATTCCCCCAGAGCTTGTTGTCGTAGTAACACAACACAGCACACATGCGCATACTGTGTGCATTCCAAATGTGTTTTTAAAGATTCCTATCTGGCGTGCCACTTCTCAGTCAGTCCACATCATTCTGTTTCGGCATATTATGACAGGTAATCCCTAGTGCTGCAGAGCATTCTGGGAGTGCAGCTCTTCCTTCCTAAGCAGGGACAGTGAGCTTGTTGTTGCCTGTTACTGTGACAATGCAGAAAAGAGGCTGACTGACAAGCCAATCCCAGGCAATGCTAAGCGGTCTCTCAATGTTTCTGTAACATTTTCACAACATCTCACAGCATTGCTGTGAGAACATAGTATAGTGCTGCAGGATGCTGTTAGGTGTCCTGGGTTGGGAGTGGCACTAGGTAAGTATCCAGTGTTACAGTGGCATAGCTGACAATGAGCCTGATGCTATCTCAAAGTAACAAAACATTTCAGTGAAGACAGGAACAAATGAACTGCTGACACAATGTTGTAGAATGACAATATGTTGTAAAATTACACTGGATGGTTAACTGAGTCACAAGGGATGGCAGGAACTAACAAACACATGAAAGACAAGAGAGGCAATGAGGGTGGACCTTTGCCTGGCCAATTGTTGATGTATTGCAGTAAGCCAATGGCATCATCAAAAGCAGGGTTCACCGTGGAGACAGAAATGTTGACTTCGGGGAAACTGCTCTGGATGGCATTCAAAGTCCTAGAATCCGGGGTGGAGACAAACAAACACCTCTATAGTATCACACCCACAGTGTGCATGGAAGACATTGAATTTTAGGTCATATTCACAGAAAGTAACAGATAATGAAGAGGATGAGATTACATTCATAGATACACACTCATTTATGTGTACACAATTATGTGTCTGAAAGACATACACACTCTGACATGGGTTTATCTGACACTGGACATGCTCTCCCTCTTTTTGTCTTTTTTCTATCCCTCTCACATACACATACAGACACACACACACACACACACACACACACACACACACACACACACACACACACACACCAGCCTCCTACACAGAAATGATAACAAAAGAAACTTGAACTTTTACATGAATAAACCAGTTTAGCAAGCACATTCACTTGCAGTTTGACATGTAGACAGGGGAGGTTTCCCTGCTATCACACTTTTTTGTTGATGCCTCCAAATGTTTCCATTACGTACTCACATGCCTTGAGAGTAAAAGAGAAGAGAAAATTTTTCACCCACCCACCCCACACACACACACACACACACTCTTACACATTAATATGCATATTCTCTAAAAATCATCCTTACACAATCACACAGGAAAGTAAAAGCACATTCATGCACCCATGTACGCATACAACTATGCGCACACAAGTTTATGAATGCACATTCACACACACACACATACACACACACACACACACACACACACACTCATACCAGGCCTATGCACACTAAAATAAACACTCAGAAACACACACATACAACCATGCCCCCCTCTTACACACACACACACACACACACACACACACACACACACACACACACACACACACACACACACTCACACACTCAGACCCACACACACACACACACACACTCAGACCCACACATACACACACTTTCTTTCTCACCTCTTGATATTGTACAGTATAACATATCCGTCACTTAGTTTCTCCTCCAGGCTGGTGGGCAGGAAGAGTCGGGGAAGCGCCAGCATTGTCTCCCAGAGCGGCGTCTGCAGCTGGAGACGATCGTACACCACCACCGCCTCCCCCAGACTCTCCAGCAACGCCACGGGGTTGTTCAGCAGCAGCTCCGTCATCACCTGGAGACCAGCAGCACATTCATACTTTGGCATTGGAGCAGCACTGTAGCATAGTAGTTAAGGAGCAGGACTCGTAACCGAAAGGTTGCTGGTTCTATTCTCTGCTGGGGCACTACTGCTCTAACCTTGTGCAGGGTACTTAGTTGCTTCAGTAAATATCCAGCTGTATAAATGGATAGCATTGTAAAAAAAATTGTAACCAATGTAAGTCGCTCTGGATAAGAGTGTCTGCTAAATGCTAATAATGTAATGTAAAATAATGGCAGTCATGCTTTCATTCACTTCCACTTCACAGGGAACTGTACTACAGCTACGCCGGTTCAACACCCTCCAAATATTGGCGAAGCACAATGAAATACACAGCCTCACCATTGGAAGGTATATGCATTTCTAAAGCCAGCCAGATTTAAAGACTGATTACAGTCCTTAAAATGACAGGTACTGCGTTACACCATAGCAGAGGATGTTTGGACGATGGATGTTCTAACTGTTAGCATGTCAGGAAAAGCTGGGATGCTCCTGGACACAGGCATGTCGCTCCAGGTAGAAGCCGCCCACAGGTGTGGTCCCGTTTTGCTGTTAGCTTGAAATGGTTAGAACTGTGGTTGGGGAATCTGGTCCTACATCATAACTTAGAGGAAACTACTGCCTTGAGTGGGCATGTCAGGAAGGGTGGGCATCTCACAAAGTATGGGCACCTGGTTGAGGGTGAGCAGAACGACCTCCAGCAGCGTGTCATTGGTCTTGCAGAAGGACACTAGGCCGTAGGTGAATGGGTCTATAGAGGAGTGGCCCGAGATTTTCAGGATGGACAGGGAGACGTTACACAGGGACCTTTTCAGCAGGTTCACAGACTCCATTATGGCATTCAGCACCTCCTGTGGGTATAAGCAGTGTGTCAGATGGGAGAAACATGCATGTTTCATTTTAGAGTATAATAACAAGTATAGTAGCACGGCAGGAAAACACTTTCAGCAGTTTCAGAAAGTACCCCAAAATTAACTGAAGACCATGTAAAGTATCACAAATATACACTCAGTCTCAGTATATAGTCTCGGTTGCAGAGAATGACATCTCTCCCTAGTATAATATCATTCTCCAGTTATAAACTACAAAGACACAGCTATATCAAGCATTTTTTGTTATGGAAAAAACACTGAGAAATACTTCTCATGTTACAGCACAAGACATGCTCATTATTCTGTGTTTACTCTGCATAAGTAATATTCTCTCTCCCCTTTCACAAAAACACAAGCAACCATTAAGTCACAGTGCAGCTGATGAGGGTTCAACTCAGTATGCAATAATAAATACACCAAATTAAGGCAATATTACACTGGACTAGCAAGCACCTATGACATGGATAGGAATACTATGCTGAATATAGGAAAACAACCATCAACATTAATTTCAAGGGCTATATTCATTTAAAATCTTCCACAGTAAAGTCGACTTTGCAGAGAACCACAAGACATAAACAGCATAACTCTGTATGAAAGGTGCTTTATTTGAGTAAATGTGGAACAAAGGAAAAACCAAGTGCATCCTGGGTTATGACCGGCAGGGTCAACAGAAGTGAGAACAAAGAATTCTACCTTCAGTTCAGAAGAAGCTGAATGATCGCTGTTTAAACAAATGTTACACAAGAGAAGCCCACAATCTTCATAGAACAGAGCAGCTCATTGCATTCTAACTGCGGTAAACAGATGTTGACCAAGGCTGCAGTTGTCTTTTATAGAGACATGTACTTGGTCTCTGCTACATGAAGACTCACCTGGTCTTGCAGCAGGGTAGAGTTCAGGCTGTCAATGATGGTAGTCTTGTTGGGCATACCTTGATGACTGGAGTCTTAAAACCAAACAGGTCACATTTTAAAAGGGTGTTTATCTACAGCTGTAAGATGCTCATTTCAATATTCTGACGTAATGTTCGACTTAATTGTTAGTAAATCGATAAGCGATTAGAGTGTGTTTTTTCCAGCGTCAGAGAAACGAACGTACTCAGCATTCTGTCCCAGATGTCCATTAACTGTGGCTGGTCAGCAGTGTCTGCCATCAGGGAGGCATGGACCAAACCCCTGTTCTGGACAGCAGCCATGGTTCCCGGCCCGAACGGCAGTGAGGCCAGCCTGGGACACACAGGGTGAGAGACAGGATAGATACTCAGGTCGGCAGAGCTAATAAAAAACTGATCCCAAACAAAGACGCTTTTATGACAATCTGCAATCTGCACTAGCATTTCACATCCATATCAGAATCATTGGTATGACAGTGTTGCTCATGCAACTCGAACGGATACACTTCTGTTCTGTTGTGCTGGAAGTTGCTCTGGATAAGAGAGTCTGCTAAATGAATGTAATGTAATGTAATGCAATGTAATGTAGCATAAGGCAGCCGGCAGCAGATCTGATTACTGAGGATCAAACTGAGCTGGGTTGAAGTACATTAGGAAGAAAAGAGAAATTTGCATTGGTGCACGAGGCTGAATGCATAGCTGAACACATATTGCATTGTGATCCTCAGACAAACATGTATGTTTGACCTGCTGACTATATACCAAACAATATAAGGAATATATTTTCATACATGTCACTGAGTGCCCTATACAGTTTACAGTATACAGATATACTGTTTGAATTTTAAAATTATGGAGATTTGAAAAACTGACTTGTTACAGGGTGATATGCATTATTTGTCCAACATACTTATAGAAGGAACATCATAGAACTGCAGTGAAGTTACTGTGTATTTATATGTATTACATAAGTTACTGCTAATTGTCCTATGATCCTTATTAATTACACTGCAAGACAGATAAGTGTGCTAATCTGAAGATGAATGACCTATCGATGGCTGATTTCTTATTAATTAATTTTGTCTGAAAAAACGAAAAGTATCTGACCATCGCTTTGGATGAATGCATATATTCAACATGTAACAATAACTAACTGTGCTGAATTTATGAAACATTCATAAACCATAAATCATTTATCCTTTGACTATGCAACATCCGCCATTCCTTTGCCAATGGTCTCAGTTCTGCTACAGTACGTCAATGAGATTTTTGGTGAGAGAAGAGTCGTAGTTAAAGATGATGATTCACACCACTAAAAGAGAAAAAGAAACTGTGCAAAGCAAAAGGATTCCACGCATTATTTAAAATGGTAGAACAATAGGCCCAACTAGTCTTGGCAATCCAGCTAGGTGGGCTTGTCTGTTAGACAATGATGGGCAGTCAAATTCAACAGTGACAAGGGGACAATGAGGAAGAATGCTGGTGTCACAGAGGTAAGCCCAGAAAGGATACTCATATGCAAACAAAAACATGAAATGTTTCAAAAATTGAAATGAAAGGTAGGTCATACTAAGAATATATTACAACGTATTACCAAGCCACTGATTTTAGTGGTATTGAAAGGAAGAAATAAAATGTTGAGTGATTTCAATGGTTCTTTCTCTGTACATTGAGCCATCTAGGACACAGAACTGGTTTTGCTGGTTTACTGGGTAAATACTGAGTGTGATTGCTGAAATCCACTTTGTAATCCTCAGTCATTTAGAAAATTCAAAAAGACTGCCTCCAATCAGGTATGAGGGCAGGGTAGTCAAAGGAAATGTTTTATGTAAGGAACTATCCATCCCTACACACACACCTGTGCACGTGTGTGTGTGTGTGTGTGTGTGTGTGTGTGTGTGTGTGTGTGTGTGTAGGTGGCTGATCAGATTTTTTCCACATATGACAAACAAAGAGGTAACTATAGTTCAAAGGAGCAACCAGCAGCGCTCCAGTCATGGAAACTATGTCAATCTGAGGTAGATGGAATTTTTTGCAAGCATACATCACCTCCAATGAACACTGAGGTGAACTGACTGTCAAGGATCACGTTAAACCAGACTACTGTCAGGTCTTCAAATGTACTTGAATGGGACAATTAAAATAACTGAAAGTGTCCACAACTAACTAAACTGGCTGATCCAAAATGTTGGGTACATGGGAAATATGCTCTGAAAAAGGAATTGTGACTTGACCATTTTGTCTCAATGCTTTCCAAAAATGAAGCCCTTTAGTTGATCATATGGTCACTATCTAAGTATAGAAATTAAATAAAATTACAAAATGTTTCTCTTTCATCAAACACTATTTTAATGTGGGATGTATTTGTGCTTCTAAACTAGAAATTCAATAAACCGAGATGACTGAACGTACAGCTAAAGCTGATGAAAGATGTCACACTGTAATGAGAGTTGGTTGGCTACATCCTTTGCAGCTTTGTTGTTAAACAAGACCTCAGACCTGATCAAAAATCCATGTGATTTGTGTGATGACACGTATACCACACTCACATACATTATTGAGATTTCCAAACTACGTTGTGGAATTATAGGACCAGACCACAGTAAATGACATAAGCCAGCCTTACTGCGAGTCAGACCCATCCATTAGTGTGAATGGACATATGCACACCCCGTTAAATATAAGTTGGTTTGGTTTTCCCATGGATAGCCCTCTTCAAAGGGGTTTTTCATATATGCTTCTGACGTCACTTGAAAGAAAACACTTGTGGAATTACAAAGAAACAGCCAGTCAAAGTACGAAGCCTGGCTAGTTTTGTTTAAACTTCATTTTTAGCTGCCTAGCCCTTCAGATGGTGAAAACAGTTGTTTAAAAAGGTAGTGTAAAAGGCCCACCTAGCCTCAGCACACATTTCACATGGCGAAACTGACGAAGTTTAAAAAGGTAGATGTTCTCTGTGAAAGGGAAACAACGAATCTCGCCAACAGCACATACCATTGCTCGATAATCACTTAGCATATGCTAAGGCTGTATGGCATGAGTGGCAAATAAAAGATTGTACTTGAGCAGTAGATTTTAACTCCCACTAAGGAGTTGAAAAAAGCACTGGGAGAGTCAGGTGAACCAGAACTTGGAGGGACACGCAATGGGTACCTGTGAGTGTCCTCGGAGGTCCAGGACATGCGCAAGGAGCCACCGGAACGAGACTTCACAAGATGAGACCGGTTGGAGCAGGTGCTGTCTGTGTTACACATGAGGGTCTGCAAGAAAGGGAAGAACCCAGCACTCGGCAGGTTCCGAGGGGCCACATAGCCTGGAGAGAGAGAGGGAAAGAGGGTGATTCTCAACACTTTGCAGCATATTTCACAAATACCTGCATCAACAGTCATTATGCTTATTTGACAGGGACATTGTACAATAATACATGTTTGTAGATGCCTTTATGTAAGAGTTCCAGACTTTGCTAAAATGCACATTGTCATCTGTAAGTCCTGGGCAGGTGGAAAACAAGCACACAGCAGCATACAGCAGACAAAAGTACAGCAGTTAAAAAAAATTCAAAAAGACTACACCTCCAAAAGCAACAGCAGTATCATAAAATACAAAAGCAACAAAAATCACAGAACAACACACAACAGGAGCATGTAACAACATTATAGACAGTGTTAGCAGAAACATGGCACAGAACATGTCATAAAAAAGCAATGACATGTACTAGTAACACAGACAGGGATTGCAGCAGAATGGTGACAACATATATTAGCGGCAGAGGATATACAGGTTACACAGCAAAGTCTGTCTTCTAGACTGCATGACTGCAGGGCTGATTTGCCTTCATCTTAAGTTTACCTTTGAATAAATGAAATGTTGTACTGTTTTTTTTTTTCATTTCAAGGAGCAATGTACTCCATATATACAAAGCTCTTGCTGAAAATGCAGTTTGACAGAAAGTGCTTTGTCTGTAGGATATGACATGGTATGGTTGGCCTGGCTGTCCTGTTAGCATGTGTTTTCTGATTGACAAATATACTTAATGGGACAGGGGCCAGATTGTTTAGACGTTTAAAAAGTATGCAGGAATCTGCAAACCTCATGAACTGAAATACATACATATTATTGTCATAAAAGTAATAGCTCCTCAAATGCTAAAACCATTCCTAAACATGAGTGAACTAAATGATACTCTGTTAATAACCCTGACTAACATGCATGATTCAGAGTCTGTGAGAACTTTGTTTATATGGATACTGAGATGAGTCCTGGTACAAGCTCAAGTATAGCGTCAATGATGACTCAATTAAGAAAATCCTGTTCACTTATGCAATTCCAACATAGGGCAGCATTACCTGACCTAGACAAACACCCAGCCAACCTTGTTATTGGCTGCAAATACTCATTCACTCATTCATGATTGTCTTCTTATGGAACTTAATTTTGCACCAGCAATGACCTAGTAACGTGTGTACAAACATACAATCACAGAGATCCATGAACAACAGTGCAACACAGAGTTTACCTACAATACAATACAAGATATGTGATACTGACCAACTACGTAGAAAAATTATATTCCAGTTAAGTTTTGAGTCTACAATGGTGTATTAATTATTAGTGTTCCTGCACTGTTTGAATGGTTTCTGTGCCTATGAGAGGTTAATTTACCTAGCAGTACTAGTAGGTAAATGCTATCTGTAAAAGCTATTGTTTAAAGCGTGTTTATGAGGACTTGTGCTATCAGAATATACACACATGAAATCAAATTAGTGTTGATACAGAAGTTGTAACTTTCATGTATGCAAAATGAATTTTTAAAGATCTTTAACATGTTCAAATGTTTTGTACTTGTGCTGCTCATCTGTGATCCAAAACCGTGACGGACAGAAATGAAATCCAAACTTCCATTTTGAGGAATATTTGTAAATTTGCTGTGATGAGGTGAGTTTACTCCCATCTTTGCTACTTAGACAAATGCCCAAGAGCTGGTGGAAGCAAAATGCTAGCATCAGCCATAAGTATCACTCAAAGCAATGTCAGCAAATTGGTGGTAATATGTTAGCATTTTGCTAGAAGGTTTTGCTATGTGAATCTTTTCCCCCAAAACATACTCTTTTATCCTTTGACATGTCATGTGTTCAGATGCACAACCACAAAAAATTAATTTTCTTCAATCACAAAGCTTAATTTTGCAATCGACAGCATGGCAGTATGCGGTAAAACTAGTCCACTGAGATTCCTCTCTGTGGGAGTGACAACATGCATCTCATGCCTGTATTTATTTGTTCTCTCCCTAACACGCTTCTGAAGGTGACTGGTGTCTGAGAAGGAAATTCTATTTATGTGGCAGATCGAGAAGTTTCAATCTATCACCATTGCAGCTCCCTGGTTCAGCTCACTGAATAAAAAATAAACCATGTAAAGTTGCTTTGTTTGGACACACCAATCAGTTACAAGATCTACCTTGTAACGGCAAAGCTACACTTCTCACGAGAGTCACTAAAACAAGCGGTTTGTTACTGATGCCTCTATTGTAATGGATGAAGCAACAGCACACTGCCCACAAGCAGTGGACAGCTCTTGAAATGTACTGAAGGCCTCATTTATATAACATAAAGCATTAGAACCTTCATTACAACATGTCCTAAAATGCAGGGTGGACAGCTAAATTTCAAGCATTATTGCTCTGCCCCTGCCCCATCCAAGTATTGTACCCATCTTCATAGTGAACAAGGAAATAAAAGCACTTTAATGAATTCTTATGGCTAATACACTGCCAAAAATATACCAGCCAGCAATCCATCAATCTTACTGTTCAGTTACATATCTTTTAGTAAGCAGTCACAGCATTTTTAACATAACCTGTATAATTGAATTTAATGTGTTCCTAAAGACAGTTTGCAGCTTTTGCTAAACAAAAAATGATTGTACAGTTTCTGGAATGTTCTCTAGAGAAACATACAGTATATGATTTAACTTATATAGCTTATGTACAAACATACATCAAGTATGCGCGCCTCTAATTCATGGTAGGCTTTAGGTCTATTAAATTAGTACATGTGTTATGTATCCAACTACTCAAATTCATTTTCAGAGTTTTTCCGTAAAACTCGAAATGTATTCTTCAAGAGGAATACATGTTAAATGATAACTGTAAGGTAAACTAATGATAATGTTTTCATAGAATAACACTATTTTTGCACTAGATCAATACTAACTTGTAAAATGTTTGTCACATACCTTGGTATATTTAATGGGCACTGTTTATTACATTAAAAATACTGAAAAGTGATGAGCAATGACAGAAAAAATGTCATCCACTTTCATTAATTTCATCTAATCACATGTTAACACCATGGCATCACCGCAAGAAAACTGTTGGCATTATGAATCATGTGGAAAGTATGCCCCACCCGTGTAATGGTTACCTAATACTTTTTTCCGATGCATTGATTATAACTTTACAAGTTATAAACGAACTCATTACGAATTAGTGTACATAAATTATGCAACTGTGTACCGAAATGTCATCAGGCAAGTCAGACGGGAAATATAATTTCAAACCACTTACATGAGAAACAGAGGTTACTGTAGGACAAAACATTACGTTCCTCTCTGATAACCATTACTGTACAACATTCTGGGCTGAATAGCCACAGGTCACTCATTGGCAAGAAACAGACATCTAAGAGGAGTTCCTTCAGTACAAATATTCCATTACAGTGGGAGTTTCACAGATATTTCTGTGGAAAACATGGGCTTACAAGGTGTTGTTACAAATTGTTACAAAATGTAACAATACTGACTGTAGACACCTCCATTCTGAGCCATATTAAATGTACATGTCTGCAAATTCAAAAATGGCACATTAATCAGTTCTGCCTGTACAAAAAGCCATATATCTTAATATGCATCACAATGTGACATGCAAGATATACATTTTTGGTTATACATCAAAATGTACAATATATACGTGTGATGGCCTTACTACTATTAAATTACATACCTTGCAAAACGTGTTCTATGACACAATAACAAAATCTAATATATAAAAGTTGAATAATAAATATATTTTGACACTGTACCATATATGTACAGTATGTATATACAGGGGGTAGACAAAATAACGCACCTCATCATGGTGGTGTTCAACAATGATGATAATAATAACAATAATAATAATAATAATAATAACAATAATAATAGAAGCTTCATAGTGACTTTTAAGACCATCATGGTAACATCTGTGAATTGATGATAAGATATTGGCATTTCATGCAATAAAACATGTGTTGGAGGGTCTCTGGGGATAGCGTTGGTTCACGGGAGAAGCATTTCCTGGCAATGACGTGGTTTCACTGGGATTAGGGGCCCTTTTACTGTTCATCAGTTCATCCCTCCTCTTGTCTTACATAAAGGCAACCTTGCTCAAAAGCAATGTTTTTCAATTCACCCATCTGTCTGGCCCCTCGGGGAATTGTGAAGGAGGGGGGCGAGAGTGACTGTATGCTGGGGAGACACATCACCTAGAGAAGAGACCTCCTGCTGTTGGAGGATGTGACTGGTCAGGTTTGTCTACATGTTTCTAAGTGCTGAGGTACGATATAAACTCCACACAGATGTATTGCTCATCTAAGATTGAGGAGTGCAGATTTAAAATGTAGAACCAACAACTTTTTGTATCACCAGAAACAGCTCTACAGCTCTGCGCTAAACTGCCTCTCCACCATACAGATTACACAACCTTCAGAGCAAATCTGTTTTCTAGGTACTGTTCAAGTTCGTTTAGCGCTCTTCTAAAGTGCATAAATTTTGGTGAACAGGAGCATTTTGAACGGCAATAAGCCTGAGAAGCTTTGCCCAGTGGGATTTCCCTTGGCAACTAGGATTAAGGTGTGGTTCCATCCTACCTATGACCATATGACCCTATTGTTTGTTTATAATGACTCTGAGCTTTGCCGAGAAAAAGGGTGGAAAGCAAACCATCTCTTAAGCAGCATGTGAGGGGGCAGTATTTAAACAGGGTTAAACAACCAAGCTTCTCTCAGTTCAAAATATAGACCATGGAGAGGTAAATTACTACACCTTACCATGAGGTTTTGTGTCAGATAATCTGTGTTCCTATTGTATCAAAGCAGTCACAAGGTGCCAAGGCTTATTAAGGTAGACCAGTGAATTCAACAAAGAACACAACACACAAAGGACTCACTGAACTTATTGGCACTATGTCAGCGTGTCTGGTGTTGTTCTGTAGTTCCTCCCTTATCCCTTATTTACCAGTTCCTCTGAATATATTCCCTATGGTACCCTCTTCACTTTTGCTCTTACAGGGTTGCACTGAAGCATCCTGGGAGATCCCCATGCCCCTTACCACAGCATTGCAGTGGACGAGCAGAAGATCACAACCCCTTGTACTCACATGTGTCTTTAGGTTCTGGAGGGAACTGAGAGCGAGTGATGGCAAGGATGATGAAGATCACTAGGGGCCAGACGATGAGAGCCACAGACCAGGCCTGGAAATGAGAATGACAGTAGTGGCAGGATTTGATTCCCAACAAATGAAAGGATGTTATCTACCATGTTTTTATCAGTCGTTCCTATTGTTAGTCCTGAGGAGCACCAACATGTACTGAGTTGTCTGATATGAATCCTTTTTTGTGGAAGAAACATGTTTCCTGAAAAGTAAGGTTATTACCACAGCATCCTTTTCAATTTAATGTGTGCTCTTGATCATATTAGCAATACAGTTCACTGACTGATTTATTGAATTAGCATGCGTTAGCTGTTGTGTTGCAGGCCAAGGAATTTTAAGTGAATGATGACTAAGAATGATGACAACCGACACAGCCATCCTAAATTTGCTTAATGTGTAATGTTTATATTTTGAGATGCTACACTGTTATGCTACCTTCATGACTTTAATTATTCATATGTGAAAATAAACAAACTATCATTCATTCCGAGAAGATGTCATTAGTAAAGTCACCTGCACTTTCCCTTATACAGAAATACTGCTACAGTGCAGCTGCTATACTTTGACAATAAAAATGATCATTGAAAGTAATTGCAAATTATGTTCTTTTATATTCCTTTAGTTCCCTTAGTAAGCCTTGCTGAAACATCTTTATATCTCCGGGAAATACCTCGCTTAGAGAAGCATTCTATTCGTTACTTCCACCTATATTAGAAGAGAGGGAAATTAACTTACGGGTTGCCTAATAACACTTAGGCCATTTTTCCACAGCAGAAGTCGTAATTGTTGGAGGAACGAGGCCATCTGTAGATGAAGGGATAAATAAAATCAGCTTTGTAGAACAGCAAGGAACTATGCTGCAGAACCTACCCGACGAATAGGTTCATATTTGGATTGGTAAAGACACAGCAGGGCAGAATTGTCAAACGATAAATAGTCACTGACAAAATGTGCAGGATAACTAAAAACCAATATGAGTTGATACTAAAACTAATCATTAGTTTTAAGACAAGATTTTATTAAATGTGTCTACAGGTTGTACGAACAGAACATTACTCAATATCGTAATTTTTTTAAATAAATAAATAAATAAATAAATAGAATACATCGGCAATTAGTGATTATTTTCCTTGAAAAATGTGTGTCTGTAAGATCTATATACACTACATCGATTCGTGCATACGATTCAGTTTTAAAATACAATACACACGGGAAAACACCTCTTAGTGATATAACAGTTCTTGAATCGTTTTAGACCACTCATTAATAATGGGAAACAATGATCGGGACAAATTTGGAAGAACTTTACAATAACGCGTTCATCTACAGTATACTCCAGTTCACACATACTATGGTGTATTTATCGACAGTATAGCGGTTAAGGTTATTAACCATATCCATATTTTTCAATCCTATAGATCGCATAACTGGTGGACCACTGGGAATTAATAATGTCGTAATAAGACTGAATGGATTGCCGGTAGACTAGTACTACTGAACTACAGAACTGAACTCCCGCACGTTTTGGCCCATATAGGCAATATATTATCGGCAGCTACATTCACCCACAAACTGTTCGAATAAAAATACATTATGAATATAGACAAGTGTAACATAGCTACTTTTTAATTTAAAACACAACACAACCGTAATTTTCTTCATTTGCAAATTAAGATTATCATAACTAAACTGCTAGTAGCTCTATGTAAATCCGACTGAGACGCATTTTGTCGTCACATGTAATTCTTATTAGTTGCATGAACTAGTAGTAAGTAAGGAATCATATAACTTGAAAAAAACCACCTTACCTTGGTTTGACTGCTCTCAAAAGTAGTCGTTATCGGTATCCTGTGAAATCTTTTGATTTTGTCGAGCGCATCGTGCTAGGTAAATCCTAGCAGACAACTGTCTCCATCTGATTCTGGCCCTTACCTTAAAACGAAATATAAATCCGTATATGAGAACACAACGTCTTGCTTTTAACTCTGAACAAATAATACTTTCTCTTCTCGTCTCAACGATCCACCTCGCTACTGGTTCGTGAAGTCAACTACGCACAGCCCTTCAAGTGTTGTGTATTGCTATAGCAGAGGTCTCAGGAGCAGTCAGTGAGTGGGTGTGTGTTTCTGAATGTATGCGCAGCCGCCGGTGGCGATCATTACAATCTTAACTTTTGTCTGATAGTTTTAAGCACTTAGTACTTTTTGATTTTTTTTTCGCAAGGAGCGCGCGGCTGAAAACCGAAATTACTACGTATTTAAACAAACAGGATTTACCTGAACGTTTCTAATACGATTAAAAGTCAATTGTTGAAGGTAGTCTAACGCTATAATTTACAAGTTATGTATTGGCAATTTGCGCAGTTAATTAGCGCACCATCTTGAACATAAGAGGGAGACCCAGTCACGGGTGTATGACTCACGCGATCCATTGTCCCACGGGTCAGCAACCTGCAGGTACAGGAGCAAGAGGGGGGACCCACGGAAAGTCCCAACAGTGGGAAACCATGCACGGTTATGTTACACGAGGAATCCCAACAGAGCTGGACGCGAAATCACGCGCTCTGGGCATGCACTACTGTGGTTTTACCCACTATAACAGAGTGTTTTTTCACCATAACAGAGTGAAGAGGCACATTAATGGGTACAAATGGGAATTAACTGTGTTCAGTATAAGCAGAATAACAAATGTTTTGTGTGTCTTGTTTGTTTGGTGAGCACACGCTGTTTCGATGTTCATTTTCATTACACACAGGAAAGAAAAAAATAAACACGGGGATTAAAACGTGACGCTAGGTGGTAGATTTTATCAACATTTATATTTAACTTTAATTAAAAATAGTGTTTTTTAAGAAAACAAATCACAAGAGAGCCTTTGCTTAGTATAAGTAGCCTACACATAGGTCACATCAGACTTAATTCAATTTCTGCTTTATGGCACTGAACTTGATGGCCAAATATTGACACATCTGAAGTTCCAGTAACAAAGACCTCGGCCTCACATGATTCCTTTTGCATGTTTTTCAGAACTCTAGTTTCTACGTACAGCTACTATTACAAAAGGATCTCTTTGGCTGTGAGCTAGGGCAGGGACTTCATGATGTAACCGGATATGTCAGCATTATAGGTTGAAATCTCCAAAGAGCACACGTTTGAAACCTGAAAGAGGGCCCATTCTTGACAATTTCCCTGTCAGGGACTTGGCTGTAAAAGGATGCGGATGAAGTGAGTGATAGGAGGCAATTGGAGTAGAGCCTTCACAAATAAAGGCATCATTCGATTGCAATCGGTGCTGAATTAGAAATTTCCTGTGGTTTCACGTTCCTTCCAAGGAAAGGTACTGGGTAAATGCTCCTCTTTTCTTCAAAACTTACTTCTAGTGGCTTTGTCCTAATTCTATGTTCCAGTTCATCCCAGTTTCACTCAGGTTAAAGTCAGGGCTTTGTGCTGGCCACTGCAATGTCCCAGTGTTATTCTTTTCAAATCACAGTTCCACCCATTTTCCTATAATCGCACTATGAGTTTTGGTAGGATAGTGTGTAGTGTACAATTTACATGACATTCCAAATATGAATTCTTTATATGAAATTCTTCAACCCTGTGTTTCTTATCACCTTTGAATGTAAACATTTGTCAGTATTTCACTCCTGGCTTTGATTTAAATCTCAGCAAATTCATCACTCTGTGTTTACACACCATTGGCCTCATTAAATTCCTGGTATCAGGGGTGTGCCGCGCTTGCCTGAAGGTACCCTTCTGGTCATGACACAAAGCTGTCAAGTGATGTCGAGCTGCTGAGCCTGGATAACCCAAAAATAACTGGGCAGTTTTGATATTTTGTGTTTTTCAGTTTATGTGAGTGTAATGATAAGCTCTTGCAATGGGACTTGCACAATCAAGCTCTAGATTGTTCGGTATTTAAATTATTCCAAATCCAATGTTTCAGCAGCAACTGTCAGAGAAAGTATCAGAGAAACAGTGGACATCAAATCGTTGAAGAATCTTAACATTTTAAGCGACAAAAGTGTGTGGCTGGTCTTTACTTTTAGCATGTTTTTCCTCCATTCTGCACCTGGTTGATTAGGTGCACATTCTGACGTTTTCTGATAAGCTCTTAAAGCTGGTGAATAGCAATGTGTGCCAATGTTCGTTTTTCTTCACTTAGGGGAACTCCTTTGTGTTTAAATTCAGTTTCAGAACTCTAACGTTCCACAATCCCATTGTAATTAAGAGAATGAGAACAAAAAACTGTAGAGGAAACAAAAAAGATATGGTGAAATCATCTTCAAAAGAGAACACTGTGGATTCTTACTCTGACTTTAAAGCTCATATCCAATTTCTCTTATTAAAAAAATAATCACAAGATACCTTTGTCAATCATATTATTCTGTGGCTCATTGGCAACCAAAATATATGCTGTTGATCAATTCAACAGTGCAATATTGGTAAGTGGATAGAAAGGCTGTCTGTCTTACCACATAGTTTTCATTGAATATATATTGCATAACAAATCCTCATGCCTCCCTCATTCATCATGGGCCTGTAGGAGTGGCCTTTATGGGAATTAACGTCATTTTGAAAACTGTCACCATTGCATCTCAGCAAGGGCCAGTTAATTCCAAAGGTGTGCCCTATTTTTTCCTGCTGTCATTGTTTACTTATTGCATTCAAATGAACAGTAGTTGGATGTGACTGGAAACAGTTTCACTGGATTCAGAAATGAATGGTGCCGGCTCATTTAGGGCTTGTGAAACTTGACAAGAGAGCGTTGCACAATGGAAGAACTGTGAAGAATGCATGCCTTCAAAATCCAGCTGAGTTATTGGCACTGAACCAAGACAACTTATTTACTAAAAGGTAATAAAGGCGGTCCCCACTTTTATAACATCTTCCTGGAAAGAACCGTAAACTGGATAGATGGAAACAGTTGGATAGTTATTAAATAACTATTTTCTCGTAGGTGGGGGCTAAATTCTTGAATATGGGCTACAAATGGATTTTTCACATTAAGGATGGATGCATATGGCACTATGTTAAACACTCCAAAGACCTTAATACTGTGTAAATAATTGTGCATTTAAAATACTTATACATGAAAGTACAGTACAGGACATTCAGTACTGTGACACCATCCATTGTGAGGAATAGAAGATGGGGAAAACAAGAAGATGCAGATCATGGTCTCTGGGCAGGTGTTCACTGACCCACAGGATGAGTAAGTATATGCAAACTCAAAGATAAAAATAAATAAAATCTGGTCATACCAGAAAATCTTGCTCACCCCCCCTTTCACTGAATGTGCTTTGCTGCTATAGATTGTAGTTTTTGACGTAGTCTTATAAAATCTATTAGTTTATTTGTTCTATCTTTATTGTTTTGCTAATTAGCTGGGTGTGGAAATCTCGGTGCCAATGCTATTTAGTTTGCGGCTGATCAACCAGCTGATTATAAGAATGTCTCTGCAGCTGCATTATTAATTTGCTAACCTCGGTTGGTCAAAGACAAGGGAGTCTATCTGCGGGAGTCCGTCGAGGGAGAACACCCATACACCATGTGTCTCCAAATTTCTGTCACTATCTCCTGCAGAAGATGCACTCGCCATTGCTGTCCTCCTCGGCCTCAATCCACCTCCATCCCTCATTGGGCCCCACCAACAACCTGGCTTTTGCAGGAGGCCTGTGGAACTGTCAGTCTGCAACCCGGAAAGCTGAATTCATTGCAGCCAATGCCTCCAGTTCCTCACCATCACAGAGACGTGGATCCCCCTGGAAAACACTGCAACCCCAGCAGCCCTCTCCGCTGCATACTCTTCTCCCACACTCCCTGACCCTCTTGCCATGGCAGTGGGACTGGGCTGCTCATATAGAATAACCTGCTAGAATGTGTATTGTTTACAGACCACCTGGACACCTAGGAGACTTCCTTGAGGAAGTGGCTGTTCCCCTCAGCTGCTGCTCAGAGGATGGAATCTACCTGAACCTGATGGGGGACTTCAGCATTCACCTACAGACCCCTTAAACTTTTGGATTCCTCCCCCTGCTCCACTCCTTTGACTTCACCGTAGTGCAGTTGCCTCCTGACACACAAGCAAACATTATTGGCATTTAGCAGACACTCTTATCCACTTACATCAGTTGCAGTTAAACAGCCAAACAGCTGGACCAGGTCTTCCTAAGAGACTGCTCCACCTCAGAGCTGAAAGTTACTTCCTCCCCCACCTCTCTGACCACGACTTTGTTTCCTTTTCTCTACCCCCACCTCCATGACCGATCTCTGTGCCTACCCCAATGCTTGAAAACCAACTGTCCTTCTCTTCTCAGGTTGCAACGGTGAGCCGGGTGTGCGGATTCTTTTTGTGCGACATTCAAGGGATCCGCCCCTACCTCACTGTGTATTCTACTCAGCTTCTAGTTCAGGCCCTGGTCCTCTCACACCTGGACTACTGTACTCACTCTTTGCTTGTCTTCCTGCTTATGCAATCAAACCTCTGCAGCTAATACAGAATGCAGCTGCACAACTCCCTAAATGTGGTCAAGTCACATGCTTCTCCTCACATCACTGGCTTCTTGTTATTGTTTGAATCAAGCTGAAAACCTTGGCGCTGGTATACAGGACAGTGAATGGGACAGCCCCCTCATACCTGCAATCAGTCTTCAAACCATATCTACTGCCCAGATCACTGTGCTCTACAACCATGGTGAAACTACCTGTTTATACTAGTCCACCAGGGGTAGAATGAACTTCCCACGGAGATCAGGACAGCGGAATCACTTACAATTTTCCAACGCAGACTGAAGACCCACCTCTTCAGACTGCATCTTGGTTCCACCTCAACCCCCACCCCATAACACCCGCTACTTGTATCTACTTGCTGTTTATCTGTAGCATCGCAATGTGTTTTGGAGAGTGCAATCTAGTGACTGTGGTGTGTATACTTGGCTTCCCTTAGTTTCTAGGCTGCCTAGTCAGGTTAGGACAAGGTAGGGCTTGAATGGTGTTGTGCTCACACTCACTGGTCTGGGAGTGCTGTTAGCCTGGTCTGACACTGTTGCACATTCAGCTTGAATGGATACACTTACATTCTATTGTACTGGAAGCTGCTCTGGATAAGAGTGTCTGCTAAATGAATGTAATGCAACTAAGTGAAGAAAAAAAACCCTAAAAAACACTTCACAAGAAACTTAAACAGATGGCAACCAGAAAGCTTGATGATTTTTCAGATTTTTTTTTTCTTGCTCTCATTCACACTCCCCATCTCCCCTGTCATCATAAATCTGTATCTGTATAAATGTTAGCTTTTTTATGAAAGTACACAGAATGATCATGAAACAGGGACTGCCTGCACTGCTGTATGACTGTACATGGGTCTCTGAATCTCTTGCAACAGCTGTATATAACAGTTTCAGTGATTCTACACAAGAAATGTAGATGGACTATAAAACAAAATGTCATTCAAAACAAAATCTATGGAAAAAATACTTTCTAGGTTTACTGTCATGCTTTTATCCACAAAAATATCTTGTACAACATTTTCAGTATATGTCACTTTCAAGTTATTATGACACTTTGGCAGTAATAACACAAAAAGGGAAAATAAAAATAAAAAAAAAACATAAGAAAATACACAAAGGTAAAATTCCTGTGTGGCTACAACACAAAACAAAAGACTGCACCATATGTTTTGACTATTAAATTCAAGGCTGAGGTGATGAAGGATTTTATGGTAACTCAATCTTCTTCACTTCAACAAGTAGTACAATTACCAATTCTCGTATTTTACGGGTCTAGTGTTGTTACACATTAAGGGGCAATTTCACAAATTGTAATAAATGTACTACATATATTAAAGGACAGACAAGCTAGAATATGTTTAGAGTCAGCACTGTCCCTCCTAACAGGACTTGAGCCAAAATGTCAGAAGACAAGACTAGTCCTTATGTAAAGTAGTTCAAAATTTTGCTCTGAAGTAACAAAATAATTTATCCCTTGATCAATTAATGAGCCTTTTCTGAGACTCCTGTACCACTTTTAATATAAACTCAAAAATATTCAAAAGAAATTTTTTATAAAAACAGTTGGAGGTGTAAATGTTGTATTCAAGTTTTAGACTGGCAGAAAATGAATATTAAAACAGAAAGGTTTGATAACATAATGGTTTGATTCAATAATTTCTTCATCAGACATACCATCACACACATGTTCAACAGCAGCTGTAATGACTGCATTTTCCTTTTTACAATTTAAATACAAATATACTTGTTTATATTAAAAAAAGGTTCTGTTGTAGGCCAAAAAGGTCTTGTGCATTTCAGAAAACTCCATGTTAACACTCTTTCCCATCAGACTTTGAGAACTGACGGTGGGTCAGAAGATCAGTAGACGATTTTCCAGTGGGTAGGCTGTTCGCATTCCTTCTCACTGTCGCCGCAGAAGCGATTGTAGGTGGTTTTGGGGTCGAAACCCAGGATCTCCCTCTCTTCGTGAATTCGGAAGGAGAAGGTGGACAAGGAGGTGCCAATGAAGTATCTGATAAAGGTGAGGGGAAGAAGAAGAGGACACATAAAAGTTAGAAGGGCCACCCTCAAACCAGATGTGGTGACAGCAGTAGCCTATGTTTTATGATTTTGGTTTATCCTCAAAGAAGCTAAATACCAGGGACAGATATTTGTTACATATTTTTGTGACAAAATTGTGATTGTCTTGTAAGGACATTTTACATGCAGTGTGTTTCCCTAAGGTAGAATTTTGAAAAAACATTGATTTTATTCTTAGAATTACCCCTTCTCTACCTGTACTGAATTACGCTGGACACCGTATGATGAATTTGCATTCTGTGTGTCAAACTGGATTATCTTCACTTACCATCTACTCACCCAAAACTGACTCAGACTGGACTACCCTATGGACTACTCTATTATCTCTCAGCCAAAAAGCAGTGCTTCGTAAGTCTATCTTAGAACTAATTTTAAACATGAAAAGACATGTCTGTGTAATTTAATGCCTATCGTGTGTACCTCATTGTTTTCATGCCATCATTCAATGTGATTCATTCTTATTGTCACTGAATTAAACTCAACTCTTCTATAATCCAATTCTGAAAGTCAAGCTGCCCTTTCAGTTGTGGGCGCAAATAATAATACCAACTGGAATGTGCTAGTTTACTTAACATCACATGATGAAGGCATACCTCTACAGGTTTTTCTCCTCTGACTGTGGGTTGATAGGGGGTGGATAGGCATGACATGTTTTCTCTGTTTTGAGATGATGCCATCTCAGTCCTTTGTGCCACATCAATCAGATATCAAGGGATGGAAAAATACTGATTTCCACTGGCTAGGAGCCCACTAATTTCTTTTTACTGCATTCATTTATTTACTTGCATTTAATTAATACTGTAATCAGGTCCTATTCATACACTATAACATTTTCCATGTATACAGGTAATTTAATAGCTAGATGGACTTTCTCCCATCTGGGCTGTATTCATTCAATCAAATGCAGTCATATATGCAGAGCTCAGCTATACAAAAAATAATTACAGTTCATTTTAGATTATGTCTTTTGTTTTGGTCTGCCAGCAATGGGTGAAATTATTGACTATAATTCAATTAGCTACTAAATAGGCACTTCAGCACTTACTGATATAACATAGCTTATAATATACTTTACTGATATACAGAACTGAATATATACCTCTTTGACCAAGTCTCAACAAAGACTGTTGTGAACCTCATAAAGCTGTTACGTATGGCAGGGCTGTCACTTGGAAATGACTTGCAACTAAGGTCAATGCGTAACAACACATAACACAAAATAATTTGCACAAAACCGGGATCTCTGTGCAGTGGAAGAAAGTAATATGATCCCAAGTTGTCTTTTACTCTTCTTCCTGCATCTGGACAGGTTTATGTTTAGAGAAAGCCAAAGGAAGCCTTCAACCCACATTGTCTGTTCCCAACTGTTAAACATGGTGGTGGATGTGATATGATATGGGCAGCCATCTCGTTGGGGCTCATTATTACTCTGCATGGCACAATTACAGCTTAGGAATACAAATCCATTTTAGGTCATTAATAAATATTTAAATATCCACATATTGTTTAATGATGGCATTCCTTTGTTCTACATATAGGGAATAAAAACAAGATATATTAACATATATATATATATATATATATATATATATATATATATATATATATATATGAGTATTACTTCACAGAAGAGCTGCTTTGTAAATTCCCAAAGAGAGGCACAGATCAATTAACTCATGCTTCAAAGTGCTTTGTGGAGAAAAATGGATACAGACAGAGGACAATGACAGAATATGAGTGTGACACCTGGCGTGCACGCAAATCCACTGGTCGATAATGGCCACGCCCCCATCTTTCAGCAGCTCCAGGTCCTCCCCAGTGGGCTCAAACCGCACCATCTCCGGCAGCATCCTCTTCAGCTCCTCTAACTCTGGGACACACAAGAGAAAAACACCCTTGGTCACACAGACCACTTCTGAACACTTACTTACTGATCGCAACCATTCCTTCCCGGTTAAAAATATCTGATTGGACTGATCAAACAGACATCAAGTAGATGACCCTCATAAAGCCAACAGATCAACAACTGATAGGTCCAACCATTATTTTTTCGCCAACAGGCCCAAAACAGCAGTATCATCGTGCCAAAACAAACAAGAGACATGCACACTGTATGTGACAGAGAATGTAACCATATTCCTGAAGGTGGCACTGTATTACTGATTCTATGGGTGTTTCTAAATGAACTGAATACTTGAGGGGTATAGCAATTTGGACCAATATGTGGCATACAGTACATCCAAAACAGCAGTACTATATATAGTAACTGAAGGCATGGATAACATACTAGTCCAAAGACCATTATGTGTGTCTTGTTGTTTCTGAAATTTGATCCCATATCCATCTGTTCTTTTTATTAAAAAATATATATATATATTTCTAGCTGCGCTTCTGAATGTAACCCCTGCTAATAATATTGCTTCTCTAGGAAATCAAGATTCTGTTCAAGAAGGTGTATGGCTTGTTACGTGGTTTCCAGGAATGTGGTGTGTTATAAAAGCGGGGGCCACATATGTACTACCATCCTCATTAGCGTCTGTAGCAACGAAGACTTTGTCCAGCTTGTGCTTCTTCATCAGGCTTCGTATCTTCTTGACCGCCCCCTTAAGGCTGGGTACGTCCTCCCTGTGTCCCCATATAAAGTCCTTCCGCCTCAGGTGCACACCAAGATATGGGCCACCCTTTGCACTGCCCAGCTTGTTCTGAGATAAACCACAGATGCACCACAGGCAAAATTAGCGTGGAAACTAATCAGCTGCCATTAACAGTATCTGTTCTAACAGTGTCAGTGTAAACAAAGTCAGTTCTACATCATGAGTAACCCACTTACATTATATTTACATTTATTCATTTGGCAGACGATTTTATCCAACGTGACTTACAAGTGAGACAGAGTACAACACAAGCGAAAGCAATACACAGAGTACTTAATCCAAAGTTTCTTGCAATCAGAAAAAAATGCTACAGGTAGTGATGCATTATATTGTGTCTCCTGTACATCAATATGTGTGTATTAGTAGGAATTCAGCATACAGGAGACTTGATCAACGGTCTTTCCAGGGGAAATTTGACAAGATGTATTTATAATGATTATGTTTTTATATATAACAGAAAAAGTATAATTAATTATATACGTGTGTATGAATATATGGATGGAGGGAGTATTCATAATCTAATTTGTAATGAATTTTTTTAAAATGGGCAAAGGGATATTTGGTCTAAAATGGGTATCCAGGAGTTATCCAAAATCAATGGAAACTGAGAGGTGACTGAACAAACTTGTTAAACATCTGTTGTATGAGCACTGGGCCTGATTCACACAGAGGAAGTCTTTACATCGCACTCCTTTCATTCACCTTCATGCGGGTCCAGTCCTCGCTGTAAACGGTCCGGTCGTTCTCATCAGTGGAGTTCAGGTACTTGGCTCGGAACTCGTCCCCGATGATGCGCAGGTGTTTGGCAAAGACCATGCTGCGTCGGGTCTAGGAGGGAGGTTACCAGAGCTAGCTGTTTATGTGACACCCCACCCAGCACCCGTCAGCCTGAAAGAACCCCCAAAGCCACTGAATTCCCCTATGTTGATGAATGCATTCACCATCCCTTGGAATTCAAAGACACAAATCATACCTAGTTTACCACAGGTATAATTTAAAGTCTTATGAACATTCATCATCATAAATGAAAACATAATTTAGTTTGTATGCATAAATTTCACTTCATTTTAGCAATGAACACTGAGGAGGTCGCCATGGAAATTTTTTTAAGGACTTACATCCCAATAATCTTTTCCAGCGTAGTGGTCATGAAGCACAGTTTCTGCTCTGTCCAGCATCACTGACCTACAGTAAGAAAAAAACTGCTTGGATGCTCAGGGAGGACATTGATCACTGAATTAAATGTGTCTTAATACCACACAGTTAACTAAGTTACTGACATGGTGTACAATACAGAGAAGCTGAGCAAATACTATCAGATACAGCATTAAAAACTATGGAAAGAGTCTAATAGTGATAAAAAGACAATAAATCACCTATAGCGACTACACCAAAGTCAATGAATTATTTACGTTAGGGTAGCTTGTAAACACAGTGATGTCGTAATGGCACACCTCACACTCAAATATAGTAAGAAATCACACATAACATTTGCACCTACGAGCAACATAGTGAATAATTTCCCCTCTTTCCCCCAACTGACAATCAAAGTTAAACTTTAGGAGTATATAGGCCCTGCCCTCCTAATAAGGAATGAAGATGTAACAGACGTGAACAATCATAGTATTATCAATCATGAGCACAATGTCACATGCAATGCTGTCAAACAGCAGCAAGTGAGCCAGCCAAGACAAGCTCCCACGTACAGCAGGGCAGTATGAGGAGTCCACAAAAGTACCTCCAGGCCTCAACAGAAATGGTTGCTGAGAAGCAGAGATTCTACTCAAGCTCTTCAGAACAGCTACTGTTTACATCACGTATTGCACATTACTCCTATCTGAACACCACTGATTGAGGAAGACGAGGCGGTTTCCGTGGAAACTCACGTAGCTGTGTAGTTGTGCAGCAAGATCGGGGCCAGGATGGAGGCGTGGCCCTGGGCTGACAGACAGGTGACGTTCAGGCCACGCGTCTCCTCATACCCCCAGAACCAGCCTCTGAGGGAGAGAGCGGAGGAGAAACAAGCCATTACTGGCACAGCACAGCAGCACTGAACACGACCAAATCCCCTGATCTCCCTGTGTTGTGGGATTAGTTCCCCCCGTAGTACCTGTAGTATCCCTGTTTGTCTTTGGAGTACATGAGCCGCTCGATGCAAGGCCGCTCGTCCACCTTCTCCTCCCACTGCCCATCCGTCCAACCCTCCGCGTAATTCTGCAACACCAGGACCTGCTCCACAAAGGGGCCCCCCGACTCTGAGCCCCAATATCACATATTACATTATTGTCATTTGGTAGACACTCTTATCCAGAGCAACTTACATAGCTTACAATTTTATCCATTTATGCAGCTGGACATTTACTGAGGAAATTCTGAGTTAAGTACCTTGCCAAAGGCTACAACAGCACTTTCGGTTATGAGTCCTACTCCTTACCACTATGCTACACTGCCTGCATAAAATAATATAATTCCCCTTCATTCTGTATAAAAGGGTACCAACCTTCTAACCCTCATTCAGTGCAACTTATTTTATGAGCACTTTACATCCTACTCTACAGCATTTTTCAGACTTCAGCGAGGTAATTACTTCATTACTTCAGTGTAATGCTGCAAAAAAATGAACACCAGTGACACAAAGATGTCAGCCATCGAAAACATTAAGTGACGGTCGTCGACACCTCCTCACAGTACCGATAAGCAAGGCACAGACAGGCGCTCACCTGCGATGAACTCTTCATACTCGATGACGGGCACGTTGGCCTGCAGGCTAGTGAGGCTGAAGAACTCGCTCCACGGGATGCGCACCTGGTGGATGTCCGGGCTCTGCCAGTGGTAGAGGCGGCCCCACGGGGGCAGCACCAGCACCCAGTCGCCGTGCTTCCTCAGCGTCTTCACCAAGGAGGCCATGCGGATGTACACGTCCCGCCGCAGGTTGAAGCCCTCCGGCGGGTTCACGTCGTACAGCAGGTACCTGGAACAACGGTGGACATCACATTACGTTATCTGTCATTCAGCAGACACTCTTATCCAGAGCGACTTACATGGGTGTCAAGTTTTACATGTTTTCGATTTATACAGCTGGATATTTACTGAGGCAATTGTGGGTTAGGTACCTTGCCCAAGGGTACAGCAGCAGTGCCCCAGTGGGGAATCGAACCAGCAAACTTTCGGTTACGAGCCCTGATCCTTACCACTATGCTACACTTCTTACTTTATATTATTGTCTTTTAGCAGATGCGCTTATCCAGAACAACTTACATAGGTTATCATTTTTAAATGGACATTTACTTAGCCAATTCTGGTTTTGGTACTTTGCCCAAGGGCGCATATGGACATATTATCTTTGGCAGGAACCATATACTACAGGTCTGGGGCCAATGATGCTGATTTTTTAATGACTGGTTTAGGACAGGGATGGATCCTGTAGCACAGCTGGTCCCCGCAGTTATACTGGTGTCACTCATAACTAAATGAAGCGGAGAAGATTTCAACTAACTTGCTTGATGAAGGGTATCTGGACTGTGATCGACCCGCAAGACCTCACATTTTGTACATACTTCCAATTCCATCACTGTCTCCGTAAAAACAGATATAGTGCATATCTTGATAATAGTTGTCAGATACACGGACTTGCTGTTTAGGTGGCTAGCTAGTTAGAGACATAGTTGCCGTACCCTTAGTAATCAAGCGTACGGAGACCACAACACAATCTGAAAATCTAACGTCTCTACGACGTTAAATCTACGACGTATTCGCAAAGATAAAATCCTTCACGAAGTGATTTTGCATAATCAATACCCCGTGTGTTTTTTAACGAGTTTAGCTTACATTCCTAATGTTTAGCTGGCTACATCGCTACAATAAGAAATTAACATTGCTCAGTAAAATCATAGACAAGCGTCTAAATGCATGTTCACTATCTACCGTATGTCTCGTGCAGCCGCGGTAGCCGGGGGATTTGCTGATTGGCCGGCACTGAATGCAGCATCCTCGGTTAAGACGTCCGCAGCAACGGATCTTAGCGTTAAGAGACAAACAAGTAATACTATGATACAATGCCACGGAGAAAGCAATAACAAAGCAGGATGCAACTTTCTACAGTCCGCCATTTCTTCCTGAGCCACGCACTTCCGGAAGGGGAACACATGTTCCTCTGAGCGTCTGCAGTTGCATAGCAACTGCACTGAACGCACATCTGGAAGATAGTTTGACTGTTTGTACAGCCGTCTGCAGACTTTCCTTGGTGAAATTTCAGATTTTATGTTCATATCAAATACTAATAAATAAAACGATTGTTTATTTTATAAGTGTTGTAATGAAATTATGAAGTACATAATCAAAAACTTCCCCAAATATTATGAGGGGCTTCTCCTCTGTGAGGTTATTTTGCGTTACTGGGCTGTCTTTTAATCTCACATCTGAACACACTGTTCCCGAAGATTTCGTTGTATATTAAGTTACTGATTCAGCTACATGGTTTCTTAACTGTTACGTCTAACAGTTGCACACTAGAAAACAGCTACTATTCAATGAAAATCTGTCGTGTGCGTGTTAACTACGATTCAATTCATGTATGAACCTAATTTCCTTTCTCAGAAAACCATCTTAACCTTTACGTTGCAATGACGTCACAAAGGGGACACCCATTAAGGAGTTCATAGAAATACAAAATTGAAGCAAATAAATGAAGAATAAGGAGAAAACTCTCGTTTGCCTTCAGTGTGTTGTTCTGTATATTTATTTGTAGTCGTGCACATGAAAACATTTAACGTTTTATGTGTTCTTATCCCTGGAACATGGTATTGACAAGACAAAATAGGCCTAATATCGTCATCACTGGTGCGACATATGTGATTGCGTGTGATTATATTAATTTTAAAGACACAAATAAATGTTAACAAACAATAACAATATAAAATCAACAAAAATATTAAATCGTTTTTTATTAAAAATCACTTCAACCTCATGTGCTGAAGTTGCACCTAGAACTTCCTCAAAAGCGACACACGGTGGTGCTATAGCATTTTCAAGACTGGCGAAATAATTCGCTAAAGTTTTTATGAAACTACGAGAGCGGAGTTTGGGCGATATGGGCGTGTTTTGAAGGTGATTAACACTGAGGGAAGTCTGGAATTCTGAAACACTGAGGGCCACTCCCTACGCCCGTGGACCCGTAAGTCCCGGTCTGCGCTTGTTCCATAGAAACTCAGCGGAGCTGGATGAGAGACGAGTACACGCGCACTCTCCCGGACAGCAGAAACAGCGGGGAAGGGATAAAGGAAGCGCGTTTTCATTCTGAAGTCTATCACGGGATTGCACGATTTTTTCCAAGGGAGTGGATTGAAAAAAGGAATAAAGCTCACAAAAAGAGGCAAGTCTAGACTTCATCCAAAGTGTTGATGTTTCTTCAGTTGCTGTTTTATCTTGCGCCGGATTTAGCGTGCAGTGTTTCATAGAGGGCAACGCGAAGTTAGCTTTAGCAAGTTATTGATGAGTGCAACAGCGTATCTTGCTTTTTCATAGTTTATTTGCTTGGGCAACCACACATTTTGCGATATCTTGCTTGTGCATGTTAGTTACCTAGTTAGTAAAACTAAGTTGTCCTACAAGACATGGTGAATTGACAGGATTTAATTCGTTTTTGCCTTACCGGTGTAAAAGCAGATTGTTTTAAACAATGTGTTCAGTTGAAGAGTGGAGTCTGTATTTGATTAGTGCGGCAAACGTGTTTATTGAGGTTGCATGTATAGCAATCGTGAAACGGAAAACCTAACTTTTCGTGTACTCGTTCTTTGGATTTTCTTGGGTGAATTCTGTGCTGATGAAGCTGAGCAGCTTTGAGGGGTACTTTTGCTTGCAGGATGACTAATTCATGTAAATTGTGCAACGATCATCCCCTCAGAATCCGTTTATTCTATTCAATGAGTTACTCGAGTGACGTAACTAATGCAAATATTACATTTAATTGGTAAATTGAACTCGCTAGCCTTGTTGTTTTAACCCAAGACAGTTCTCAAGTTGTAGTTATTGTGTGACCTTCCCAAAACACGTCAGCTCATCGCCCTTTCTTCTGTTTCTCCCTATTTATGCCACGGATCCTCTGCAGAGGGGGTTGGGGGCCAAATCTCTTTTAGGGGGAGTGTGCGAGGGGTTCAGGCAGCCCTTAATACTCATCTCTGTGGCTAAATCTGGGGCAGTTTTTGCATTGTTAATGGAGGATGTCTCATTTCATTGTTTTTTGCAGACATGAAGTTGCGGGGAAAAGAGCGGATTGCTAGTTGGTCCAGGGCCAATGCAAAGAACTTTTATTAGCTAAGTTGTAATGCACAGTGACACTAACTTTTAATTTATGGTGAAATAATTATGTTGCACCAATTTCTTGTAATAATAATAATAATAATAATAATAAAGACTGATAGGCAAGAAGTCCATTCTTGTGTAGATATATACCAAACCCTGTAGGAAAACGGGTTTAGAACTATGGTGACGTCACATGAATTAGTCTCGTATTCGTTCGCATGAAGAAGGGAGGTGGCTTTTTTACTTAGCAAACGAGGGGACCCTCCATAGCTTGTGACTGGTTGCAGAAACTTCACATTCTTATTGGTTTTTGTCAATTAACATTTATTCTAAAACCTCCTGAAAAGATTGTTACCAGTTTGTACGTCCTGATTTCTTCTTGCGGAAACCATTTCTCCTTGTCTTTTATTCTTTGCCTTAGCTCCAGCTTGCCATCGATAGGGACGTTTCTTCTGCGAGAACATGAGAAGAATATCAAACGGTCACAGGCCACTTTGGGTTGTCAGGAATGTGTCCATTACTGGAATTTAATTGATTCCAGAAGCAGAGTGACGGTAGAGCAAAGTGCTTCCATGGAGAGCCCCTCTCTACAAAGGTTCTGTGCGACAATGAATCTTGAGGGCTTTCCATGAGCACACACACACATACACACACCAGTATACATGCTCACAAAGAGATGCTTTCAGACCAGGAATCCCCCACGTGCTGGCTGTCCATGTGGGACTCTGCTCAGGGAAAATTGTGCTTTTTTTGCTCATGAAGTGAGTCACACGGTGGGGAAGGAAGGGGAAATCACAATATGGTTCCCATTTTAGCCTTTTTTTCAGTGGAACTACTCTGATATGTAAATACATGGGGTTTGAGTATTGCATGTGATTGTAGTCAGAGTTGCAGTCAGATAATATTCAGGTAATGTCTTCCAGACGGGTCCCGTGTTATCTGTTTGACTCTGCCTTGGCCATTGTTAACTTCAGAATCTAACAAAGGAGAGTGAGGACAGTACATAGCCACAGGGATCCAAGATCACTTTAGCTACATTGGATGCATTGCTTTGCACAGTATTAGTGATGTTGGTGACTGTGATAGAGATAAGTTATGTAAAATGCCAGTACTCTACTGTTTACATGAGCTTTGTTGTTGAGTTGCATTTGTGAGAAGTACTTCTTTTACACACTTTGTTTTAACATTTGGATTTTTCTGTCTGCGTCAGTCTCCCCATCATTCATGATCAGCATCAAACGCCTGATTCTCTTCAGAAAATGCCCCACTGGTCTACGTGTGAGAAGCGTGTCTGTTTTTTCATGCCCATTTCTCTCCTACACTTCCCGTAGGGCTTTACTCATACTCTGCTTGAACCTGGAATTTGAACAGGAAAAAACTCTGTTCAGCGGTGTGGGAACCAAGGAAAATTTGGGTTAGGTTTACATTTTTAATGGGTTTTAGCTGTGAGGATGAAGACGGGGGTGGGATTTGGGGGATGCACATGATTTGGGGTGGAATCGGACAACCTCATTGGTGTTACACTTCAGCAGGGTTCAGGTAAAGGCACCCCCATGCACCGTAGCAGCCTTGTAGGTGTGAACATATGGTCCGCTAAGTGATTTGCCGCGATCTCCCATTTACAGTAAACTCCAGCCTGAGGCCTGCAGGGCCTTGTTCAGCGGCATCTGTACTCTGCACAGAGCTAAATGACTGCCATTTCACAGTGTGCTTTTAATCTGCTCCGTGTCTGGCAGACTGCACCCACCCTTGCCTGCGTCTGTGTACTAAACAGCGAGGGAAAGTCCACACGTGGAGCCAGTGGAGGTTACTGACATGCGTGTGCATTTAAGGGCTGCTTACCTTTGAAATGCAGGTACAGGCTGTTATCAAAGATTGTCTGCTCTCACAAACCTTGTTGCTATCAGAGATAGCAATAAAGGTGTTAACATAGCACTGTAAATTCACAATTTCATTGCTTGTCAGTATAGGTTGAATAGAATTAAAAACTGTTAAATTAACAGGTTCTTTTAATTAATTAATGCTATTGTTAAATAAATGGCTCATTTAATTAAGTATACATGAAGGTAACTATTCATGTATTTAAATTTGGCAAAAATACCCTATGTTTTGGTCATCTTGAGTGTCCTTATGTTCCAGTTGATGTTCTAGTTCTGTTAGGTAAGATAAAGCCACTCTTTGTATCCACTTGATGTTATTAATAACCTACATATTATTTATGTTGTCATGTACTCCAAATACTTGGTTTTATAATGGGATATGTAAGAATCCCTTTCACTGTATGGAACATTGGGGTCTTTGTTTCTCAGAAACGGTTTGCACACATGATACCATAACTAATGCATTCAAGCACCACCCTTACAAATCCCAAGGTTCACACCCTTAGGCATATGAAGTTACATAGTAAGTTAATGCAGTAAATAAAGGGCAAAGTTAGTTTGTTTGAATTTTCTGTATCAGTAAGATTATACAGTAAAGTATTAAGTTCTCAATGCATTTCTCTCCACTTCTGCTGTAGTGATTTTTACAAAGATACTATCGCCCATATCATTTGGGCTGAGATTTTTGTGGTCTGTTAAATGAGAGAAGTGAAGGGCTTAATTTATAGGCTACTCTAGAGCACAAATGCTAATAAAAGCAGGATCAAAATCTGTCTGAGGAAATGGAATAGGACACAACTCATACTTAGGTTTTTGCAAGTCAACCAACAATAGACGTTTTGGAGTCTCTTTGGGGAAAACGTCAAACCTTTGATGTGGCTCAAGAAATTTCAGCTCAATAAATGCCTTACAAATGTGTAGCCTGTACTTTAAGGTTTATGTTCACTTCTTAGACATTTTAGACCGTCTGTCTGATGAATAGAGAGAATATAATTTGTTGAAATATCAATGGCTGTTGGTAAAATGGTAAGCCAGACATTCACAGTTGCAGCGTCTTTTATCAGACTTCCCATTCTAGAAAGCACTCTTCCATGCCATCATACAGTTAGTGCAAGATTTAAAAAAAAAAAAATCTATTTCCGTCTGTCCTATCCCCTGCAATAGTGAAATGGCCAGCCCCTCCAGGGCAGAACAACTCCAATTAAATAGCAGTCTCTCTCATCTCTATGTGGCTTCTGTGGTCTCATCAAATATGTCAAGCCACCATTGAGCCAAATCGCAGTAGGAGAACCAGATGGGAACTTTATGACCAGGGCCAGTCAAACAAACAGAAAAAGATATATTCAGATTGTGGAGGTTGGATAGATTCTAACTGCAAGAAGCAGTCTTAAACTGTGATCATCCTAATAGGGCAAAAGAACTAAAGCTGGAGCATAAAGGCAATGTCCCTTCCCAGGGCAAATGCATTCCATGGAACAGATGCTTTTGGGGCTGTTTGCTGTCTTGGTTTTTTTGTTCCTTTACCATTCGTGGAAGCTGTAGTTGTCTATGAGGTCTGCTTAGACTGGTTAGTAGGAAATAGGAGGCTTTTTTCCACTCACAGTGTAGCGCTTATATTGCGTTTCTGCACTGAGCCGTTTCTGTAACACCATGCATATACAACGTGTGTACATGCATGGTGAAAGTTGAAGCAAGTAGTTGCAGCTGTAATGGTTTCAAAGAGCTGTAATCAGTCATTTTGCTCTGCACAGCAGGAAGACCAGGTGGCTTGGCAACCAGGCAGCTTGGTTTTGATTGGTCAAATGTTCAGTGCCTTTATTACCATGCTGCAGGGCCCCGCCCTTTCACCAGCTAGGGGCAGCAGAAAGTGTGCTCATTGTCCACCACACTTCCAGTGTCTCCCCCTGGATTTTATATAGGCCAACTGGGGGATAGTTTGGAACATAATATTAACTACTTCTTAAAGGGCTAGAAATGTGGAATGTGGTTCAGGGTGAGAAGCAGTTGAGAGGTGGCATAAATAGACATGTTTTTAGTATTTCAAGGCAACACAGTCTATTTGTGGGTTCTAAAGTTTGCCGTTGCTTCCCAGGTTGCTGGATTTTTACTCATGTACATTATCCTCAAAGTGACGAAAGTGATGCTGTAGTCCCCTGTGTTTCAGTGTGAAACCGAGATGCTAGTAGCCTCTCAGTTGGTTTTATATATGTGCCTAGTAGTCATCTTGAGCCAGTTTTAGACTGCCTGTGTGTTTCATTGATGTCTAAATGGGACTTTCTAACTATTTTTCCACTGTAAGGTGAAGCAGAGGTAAAGCCATTTCAGAAACCAAGTCCATGGAAGGAGAAAGTGAATTCATTATAGTCTTGGCTAAACTCTCTCACTTGTGTCCAGGGGCCCTGAAGTTAGCCAAACCAGCGGCAATTGAAAGTGCCTGAAACTATTGAGTGTGTTTAGCTGTGTTTTACTTCAGCAGAGCCAAAGTGGTACTGCTGGAGGAAGAGAAAAAAAAGCTAAAAAAAACTGACAACTGGCACTTCAGCTCACAGCTGCGGCAGTAAACCAGTCTGAACGAGATGAAAACCAGCACATCTGAAGTGCTGTTTTGTGAAGCGGCTTCACGCCGAGCGCTCTCTCCATCCCTCGCGCCCCGAGGTGAATTCGGAATACCCCTGAAGTGGCTAATGCATCCTGCACGTTGCGTTTCCACCTGGTTCGCGGTCTTCTTGCTCTCGCTGCTCACCGTGCGCTCGTCATCCCGCCCACCCGACGCCCACTCGCCAGAGAGGGCCAGAAAGGACATCACGTTGCAGTGAGAGAAAAAAAAACATAACGAGGACATTAAACACTGTAAAAAAACATTTCCATCACACTTACAGGAATGAAAGGTATGCCAGTCACATAAATATTTCATGACAGGTTTTCTGACTATTAATATAAAGTATAGGATAAAACATAAGGGTATGGGGGCTTGTTTACTTGCTTGTTTGGCCTTGTATTAAAAGTCCATATCTGGCATTCTGGCATTTTTCTGGATTCTCTGTACTGAGCTCTGTAGGCCTTGGTACCGGCTGTACAGTACCATCCACAACATTCCCAGCTGCCTTATGTAATGATAATGGCACTGTAACACTCAAGGGATGCTCCTTTCATGTAATATCTGAGCTAATTAAAAAATGCATGTGATCAGGGTAGCTCTACTTGGGTATTTTGATATGCTGTAAGACCTGTAATAAGCCTGAAGCCAGATGAAAGAATGTGTTAAATTGCTTTCATCATTGCACAGCATGAAAGTTGACTCTTGTATGGGGTCCTACAGACATTTTGCTGTGTGTGTGTGTGTGTGTGTGTTTGTGTGTGTGTGTGTTATTTAAGCTATGGGTCCTTTGACTGAAACACTAGAAAGTCCCTCTATACTCCCGTCCTCTCTGTCCAGGAACTCTGGGTATTGCTGAGCGATTTGATTCAGTCTATAATTGCGCACTAAAAGCCGTGGCAGCTGGTTTCCCCATTCGGTCTCCGACTGAAATCAGGGACCACATCAGTCATAACTCTGCCATGACGCCACTCTGTCCTGAGACTGCACAGAACCTGGAAATGTACAGTATGTCTGTGAGGGGGAAGGAACATATGTGTATGTTTATGCTTTTATGTCAGAGTTCCGTGCTGATTCAGAAGGAACCCATGTGACACTGCGTCTTGCAATAAACGCCTAGCTTCAGTGATTGACCTTTCTATTGACAGGCCAGCTTCAGTTTAAATTGAAACCTCATCACTGTCATTGAAAACATTTTTATTTTAACATCTGAAGCCCTGTGCAACTTTAGTCTTTTTTCCAATGTAAGAATAAAGTCCCCTCAAATGCTGACAGTGACAGACTGCAGCTCTAAGAGTGCTTATGTATGGGGACAGGAGACGTCAGGAGGGGGGGGTGAACACGAAATCCCCTATGGCCTGCTTCGGGATTGGGGGGTGGGGCTTGGGGGTGTCGAAATGCTGGGTGTGCATGCGCACGATTACCCCAGAACTGCAGAGAGTGGCCAGCCACCGGCAGGGGGGCAGGAGTATTAACCCTGCAGGGGGTGGGATGCTGGGGAATCGGCATGGAAACGCATGGCTGGAGCACGCAATGTAAACATGGGCAGGGTGCCAGTTTGGGAAAAGGGGGTGCTGGATAACAGGGAGAGGGAGTGCTCTGTACTCAAATGAGCAACATGGGGGATGACGTGGATTTATTTGGGGGGTGGAGGAGGGCTGAAGAGGGGCAAAGAGGGGTGGCCGGGCAGCAGGGGGGACAAGCAGATGCTCTGGCTGTAAACAAGGCGGTGGCCTCTTCAGAGATAGTAGTTGTTGATATGCACAGGACTTATTCTTTGTTGGTTTACACCGTGGTGGTAGGGTGATGGCAGTAGTACTGTCGATTGTGCAAGGCTATTATTCATCATTTGTGTCAGTTGTGCCTTTAAGCTTTCACGCTGCAGTGGTGTTGTTGTTTTTGTTTTTCTTTTTTTTTTTTTTTGTACAAGGATATGAATCTTAAGACTGCACCGGAAAGCACAGCAGGAGCTGAGAGATGGTCAGAACCGCTGTGCCTTGTGGCTACAGGCAGGGAGGAGTCTCACTCGTGAGCCTAAAAACACTTGCAGACTGTAAAGTGCACGATGTGAAACTCAGCAGCACAACTCCCATAATGCATTGCACTGCAGAAGGCCTTGCTGACCTCAGTCTCATTAGCGTTGAGGCCCATATCTGGAGCGACAGGTTGTCATGCATATCTGCCACATCCTGCAGACATAGAGGGGTCCATTCCCTCACAATCCTCACAGGTATGTCGGAGGGCGTTGGGTGGAATGCTTTATGATTGCTTTGGAATTTATGAAAAAGGCGTTGTGAAAACAGTGTCTCCACTTGCCCCTTGGACCTTGGCTGGGTTCGTGATTGGGAGATCGTCAATCATGGAGATGTCAGAGGCATAAGTGTTTAAAATCCTGCAGCTGTTACCATTTGATCAGTTATGCACTGCAGAGGTGCCCACCATTAAAAACTTAGAAAGGTCACCTTTAGTTCAGATCAGTGGACACCGGGGTCATGCAACAGCACTTGGTTGGAGAAGTATTGCATCTTTCTCTGCTTTTGTAAACCGAGGGTAGTATTTTCATTTTATTGTGTCGGGTGGAAACAAGATTTGCAAAATGGATAGGCATATGCTGATGCGTGCTTTACAGTGAAAAAGCCACAACCAAGAGTCACTACATAGCCATGGTCCTGGGACCTTTGATCTCCAGCATGAGAGGTCATTTGAATGTTTAACAGCCTACATTAGTTGGCTTTATCATTGTGCCTTTAATTGGGTGTAATTAGTGGCATAAAATGTTAATTTAAACTGCTGTGATTGTTTTTCTTGGCCAGTGAACACAGTGGCTCCCACAGTTAATAGTGAGAGTTTGAATGCAGCACAGCATCCTCTCAGAGAACTTTGTGGGCTGAAATTGCTGTTGATGAGTCACTGCACTTAAAATGTGCTTAGGTCGCATGCAGTATAATTGAAATCAGCATTTGAGAGAGGTACTGATCTGAAGTTTGTGAACAAGCAGACTGTGATATTATTTGGAAATGGGACGATATGTTTGACTTTTGATTAATGGTGGAAGTGTTTTAACTGTGGCTGCAGCAAGATGCGTTATTCGTGCTCTGGTTAGGAGTCGATCCAATTGTAGTTAAACTGCAACCTTTCCTCAATGAGCTCTTCTGTTGTGAGGAAACACAAGGCCTTTTAGTTGTGAGGCAGTGCTCTGCTTTGCTCTTGTTTGGTTCTGCTCTGAGACCTCGCAGTAGCTTCCATGTGAAAGGCAATGTCAGGACAGGTCTGAAGACTTGGCAGTGGGAGAAAGTTTGGCTGCCACCTGCGTCTCCATGACCATGGGGCGTTTGCTAGAGAAAACAGGTTATTCCCATCATGCTGCCTCTGTGTATGTTTATGCTTGTGTGTGAACAATGCTCCACTTCATGTTCTGTTGATGCCTATTTTGCCATTGTTTTTCAACATGAATGTGCATTTGCAAACCTCTGTCCAAATGTAGCAGTACCTGTCAGACAGAAAGAAACAGTGGCTGTTTTCTCAACCCGGAATCCAGAGTCCTGATCCCTGAGCGCCGAAACCACAGGTTTCTCCACAACCCCCAGCTCCTGTTTCCCTGTACAGCAGTGTGCCAGCGCAGTTTTTCACTCGCAGCACTCTGTTCGTACAGCTGATCTTTCCCTGCTCTCCGTCCCCCCGCCCCCCCCATCGGAGGTGATTTAGTGCTGCTCAGCATATACAGAGAGAAAGATGCAGGGCTGGAAACCCCACCCCTGGCGGTCTGACAGGCCCACGCTGCAATGTTTCAGGTCACTAGCCGAGCTCTAATGCTCGCGGAGCAAAGCTCCATGACAACTCTGCATTATTAAAGCCTGCTCTGATTGCGCCAAAAGCCCCGCTGTTCCATTTACGCGGTCTCAGTCGCAGCTGATTGCCAGCTAAGTGATGTCGCAGTTTAGCTCCCGGAGTCACTGACTGTGTTGTCTCCTCTCTGGATTTGCGCTCAATTAGGCATGATGATAGTTTTAATGAGTTATTTGTTTACTCAGCCAAGGTCCTTTTCGCAGGGCAGTTTTTAGCCTGTTTTTAGGTTGCGGGCTTATGGTAATCAAGGATTTGCTTTATATATTTACACCCGGAGCACCCTGGGTTGAATGCCAGACTCAGGGGTATGCCATCAGTATCTCAGCCAGGGTGCAAATCCGGGTCGACATTGTTGCTATGAATTAATCTGTCCCCTGCGTGGAGAAGGGAAGGGAAGTGTGTGGGCTGTGCGTCTCGGTGCATAAGCGGTTTTGAGTATTCCTGCACCGCTTCTCCCACCTTTAGGAACAGGCTGCCAGGCATGTTGTGTAAGATTCAGCCTTGCCCCAGGCTTAGACCGAGGGGACTTTTCCAGCACCTCATTCACAGTGGAAAGTCACCTGTGGCCCACTTCCAGGAAATCCTAAATTATATATTATTTTGTATTTAATATAATACTACAGCAGTACTCTGGAAATATGGGCCACTGTCAAATCCTGGAGGTGAGCCAGGGTCTGTACGATAGGTGACGTGCACCGTAATCTCTGGACCTTGCTTCTGGATTACTTATTAATAGTGAATTTTCATACGCTGTGATGCTCCCATTTTTCACTCTGATCGAGTTTTCTAAAAATATAACCACTAATCTGGCGGATTATAAATAAGATGCTTATTTTGTCAGGAGCTCAATGAAATACATTTGTTTCCTGAGTTCCAACAACGACAACTTGATTTTGTTAATGCATTGAAAATATATCCAATTACAGGGGGGAAAGCATGTTTGACCCTGGGTGTAATGTATGGAAACACTGAGTGTCCAGGAGTCCAGCTCCATTTTGTGGTCAGGGGCCTTTGACCAGACCGAGGGCAGCTGTTACACAGAGATTGTTGTATAATTCATAGCTGTCAGTCATAAATTTGGTCTCAGTTGCAGATTTGGAGACAATTTGGTTGGTAAATTATAAAAGAGGGGAATGTAGCAAATGGCATGGAAACAAGCAATAATACGCAGTAACACAAAATGTACAGTAAACAGGGCAACAAAAGAAGATTTGAGATGGCATAATCTCTTAGAGGCTAATTCTGACTGGACAGCAATTAATTAATTATGCAAAAACTGAATCATCACCACTGAATCCAGGTTATTTCCATCTGGGTGAATGAAGGATTCAGTGATGTTTCGGAGATACTGACTGCACTAAGATTGACTTTAATGGAAAACTCTGGTCAAAGTATTAAAATTTGATATGTTTTATGGTATCATGTACTTGTAAGTGAACATTCAGAACAGTGCCCTGTAAGCCACATCCTTCAAGTCTAGAAAGTGGTCTTCCCCCAGCTGAAGATGCAGGCTGGCCTTACTACCAGCTAGAGGGTTTTCACATAGTAAACTGAGACATTTATACCCTGTTTATGAACGTCACTTTCTCCACAGAATTTTTTCAATTTCTTCAGCACAAGTATTGCCATCCTCTGTTGAAGGACTTCAGCATGTCATGTCTAGTTATATTATCATGATAATATTATCATGATAATATATGATAATATATCATCATATATTATCATATATTATCATGACTCATTGTATCATTTCACTCATTTTCTTAAATGAAGTCGTTGTCATGCATAGACCAAACCAAAAGCGTTTGCAAGTCACTGGAAAACGATCTGGGGGGGGTATTTTTTTCTGCTCACTCTGAAATTGGCTTTTTTGGCATCCTTTTCAAATCCAGCTCACGCCAGTAGAATTCTTAGATCTATACGCTCCCAGAACAGAAAAAAAAACTGCCTTGCTGCGGGTTTACCTTGAGCACGCATTCCGATGAGTTTCCCAGCCAGGCAGGCTAATCCTACATGTCTTTATCCACGGATGATAACTCATCTCTCTCTAATGGACACGCTAGGCCAGAACACTCCAGCACTCTCCCTAATGTGGTTACATCATTGGTGGCCAACGAGTGGCGGCAGAATCTGGGGTACTAGGCAACCGGGGGATCAGTGAGTGGCAGAGGGACATACACTTAAGTGATGCCTCTGTCCCAATGAGTTGGTCCCTACCTAGACTGCAGTGTGAGCCCTGGAATGTCATTGGTCTGATGGTGACTTATTTGATGGCAACACAGCCCGCGGGTTTCAGGTTTTGGTAGATATGAGTGATTTTTTTTTTTTTTAAGCATCAAATTTATTTGTATCAACACCAATTGAAGGTGATGTGATGTGTAAAGATCTTTTTGGCAGTAGCTGTGTTGTGGCAGCATTTAACCTACGTTTTATTCATGTTTGAATGCTAATTCCAGTTGTGGTGCTCTGTCAGTACACTTTAAGACTCTGAAGTCTGTAAACATCTATGGGGACTTAACTCTGCTTAAGCATGTCATGAGATTGGAGTTGTCAAATGGTGAGTGACAGGGAAGACTGTAGTCTGTGCTGGTTTTAAGAAGGACATGCTTCAACAGGACGCTGTCCCTTGCCTAAGGGAAAAGAGGACACGTTCTCCCCAAACAGGCATGTCCTCTGTGGGACCTCGCTGGTCACGTGTACAGGAAGTGAAACTTTATATTCCTGGAGTTTGGTCTTGGCTGAATGGGATGACAGACGTTTCCCATTTGTAGTCTCCTGTTTTGAACAGTGAATGTATTCCCTTATAAAGACTTGGGCCCCTTGTTCCTGTTGATGTTTTCAGTCCATGTATTTTTATTGTATCTGGTTGATGAGCTCAAAATGTTAAGATGTATCACTGCAATGGCCTTTCAGACCTGCTATTATTCAGGCTGGTGGGTTTATGTACAAGGCTGTCAGGTGACACTAGCTGAAATACAGCACCTCTTAATGTCCTCTTGTTGTTGCATTTGAGTTTTATAGGAGGGAAATTACATGTTTCAGTACTTGCTTCAGGTCAGAACAGTTGAAGGCTTTTTTTAGTGCTGGCCAGGTGCTGGAGATTTCCTGTTTGTTACCTGCTTTAATATGCATTTACAGATTATTGTCCCAATGAGTCTGAAAGCCTACGCCTGGTTTAACCCTTAACACATCACGTAGCTGAGCGCTGTCCTATTTCCATCCTTAAAACCAGGTGACAGGTAATTGAGGGGTTTCAGTAAGTCTCCATCATTATCAGAATTACATTTCACAAACTGGGCTCATGGGCAAATAGCATTTTTACTACACATGTGCAGGAATGCAGATGGTCATAATCCTCTCAGAATGCCAGTCATATAGTGCGGCGCTAACAGAAATGTTATTAGATTTATGTCTGTGTGAGTGGAAAACGTCTCTGGATTTAAAAGCCCTGCTCTCACCATGCTACCGTAACAGACATTTGCTTCCTGTCCTGGAGTCTGGAGGCCGCCGAAACACTTGATTGCCTTCTGTGAAAAGATAAATAAAGAGAAACTTTATGGTGGACCACCTGACCACCTGGCACTGGCAGGTTTGGCCTTTAAATTCAGTGAGGGTACATAACGTGCCATTGACCGGGATGTGTCTGTGTGTGTGTGTGTGTGTGTGTGAGAGAGAGAGAGAGAGAGAGAGAGAGAGAGAGAGAGAGAGAGAATGTGAGAGATGGGTGCAGGGGCAGTGCCCCTCTCCTTGGCCCCGTGAAGGCTCTGTCCTCTCCGGAGCCTGCCCGATTTACAAGCTTAGAGATTTGTGCCCATCAGGAGATGGGGAGAGGAGATGGAGGGGGCCTGGGGGGGCTATGTAGGGGGGATGCGGTCTGGACCTGGCGAGACAGAACTCACCGTTGCTATGTCTCTCCCTGAATCCCCAAAGCTACAGTTGCTATGCACAAGAGAAAATAAAATGTGGAATTGTTTTCCAACCTGGGAGTTACTTGGAACCAAAGGTTTCCCTCAATGTTGGAACATCAAGTTTCTGTGATTAAAAAAAGAAGAAAAAAACTGCAGGAGAAATGAACACAATGAGCTAATATCCTTCCCCTCCCCTTCTATAGATCTGCTGGCCAAATAGCCTCATAGAGAAACCTTGTTTCCATTACACCGGGGCAACTCTTCAGCTACAGGGTGAATCTGACTGCACTGACTAACCCAGTCAAGCAGTGAAGTGTTTGGCTTAAAGAAAAACTGGAGTAGAGTGTCTCTTCAGGACCAGGGTGTCCTGGCCCAGCCCAGTCTTGCATTTAATTGTGCCTAAACCAGACTGTCTGGTTTAAGGGTGTATTCACTTAGGTGCACTTACAGGTGGCACAAAACAGTAGGCTATAAATCTCAACATGACACAGCTGTACAGTGCTATGAAAGATGATTGAATTACTGCATTACAAATAACCTTAACTAAATCTTGTTTGTAGCTTTCAGTTTGGTGATGCTACCACAGGATTGTTCATGGCTCTGTACCTGATTTTAAAACAAGGTGCTTACCACAGATGTACATTAACTTTTTCATCTAGCCTTATTGTAATGTAGTGCTAATTAACATATGGTGTTTCCTGTTTTTACAATAAATATGATTGATTCCTGAAGTACAGGGCACTAAAGCCAATATGTCTTGCCCAGGAAGCCCCCATATTTTATTGTCCTATGTCTATGGCAGGAGATGTTCCAATGTCATCTTGCTCCCAAGCAACAACTGTTGCTAAGGACAGCTGAAAAGGAGCAAAGGTCTGGCACTGGCAGATAAGGACAGTGCAGACGGGAAATCAAATCTTTGACATGATGTACGAACAGAATAAGATGAGTGGAAATAACCACAGCTGTCATCAGAAGCAATCCTTTGTACTTCAGTTGTTGAATTTGTTTCTGGCACATATCTGTCTCTATACCTGTATGTCTATCTGTCTGTCTTTTTATCAGGCCATCTAAACTGGCAGTGTGTTACAGAAATGGAGGTATTAGGAGCAGAAAGACAGGAGCATAACAGTTGTAGTAATTATGGGTCTTACTGTGAGCATACAATGTGTATGCCAGCCCAATGATAAGGCGCAGCTGTTTTTTTGCTTCTTGTAATCCGCTGTTTTCCTGCAGCAAGATTAGGATGAGGCACATTGCCTTACACAGACAATCCCTGGTTGACGGCCTCTGTATTGCTGGCAGTGGGAAGCCTAGGGTTGGCAAAGGGCTGCGGCCATGCAGCTGTTTGGCATCTAGGGGTGCTGTGATACTGGCACGTGGGGCAGCACTGGGGCTTAGCATTTATGCCCCATGCCTCATGACTGGTGAATTTCTGGTTGAAATGCTAAGTAGAATTGGCAGCTACACTACAGGTGGTGCCCCTGTGATACACTTGTCGAGGACTTCTCAGCTATTAACCTTCCCCTGCAACATTTCCCTCGACCGTGTAACAGCCTTAGAAGGATTGGAAAAGAAGTCACCTTATTAAGCATGCGCGTTAAGCAGAAACTGCAAAACATAAGAATCGTGATGTACTTGTTTGATACCGAATCCTACCCCCCTTTTTTTGCTGATTGAGAGGGAGGTTTTGGAGGTGGAGGACGCCCAACAATGGCGGATGACTGCACAGGTTCACCCGGGCCTCTCTGGTACAACAACACATCGGGGGCTCCGGGCTGCAGCAAAGCCCCCGGTATCAAGGCCCTGAATGGGGCCGAGACCTCGCTTTATCTCCGCTGCTATAGCCCCGGGATTAGTGTCCAAAGGGTACTGGCGAACGTGGGGGGAAAAACTGCCACCCCCAGCAGTGTCTTTGTCTCCCATACTGCTGTTTCTGCTCGCCGTCTCTATGGAACGGATCTGCGGGGATTTCATACCAGAGTAAACGCAGTTGTAAATAAAATCCATTCCCCTCTGAACGGATTTCCCTGCGAAGTTTATTACCAGAATGAGCCTAGGAATGAAGGGAGGGGGAGGTGGTGGAAGTAATGTGTACACAGCAGTCCTCCCTCAGATGGTAGAGAGGGGCGCCTTTATGGAAGGAACCCGTGAAAATCAAACTGTCCTCTAGAGGTCAAGCGCGCCGTTCTTCCTTTACATCACCGCCGGCTGAATCTCTCAAGTTCGCAGCGTTCCGAACAGCCGGAACAGCCGGGTCCAATCAAGCGTTGCTCTGGGCCAAAACCGCCGGCAGGCAAAATATTGCCCCTCAAGTTTATTTGCACTGGCTATGTTTAGAACTGTTTGTTATGGGATGATCAAACCGAGCTAGCTATTGAGTCTAATGCGGTGTTATTGCAGCAGTGTACTTAAGTGCAGTAAAAACAGTACTTATCCTCTGCAAGGTTAAGCACCATATTATGAGCAGTGTCTGGTCTCGGGGCTTTAGGTAGTAAATGTCTAACATGTGGCCACCTTTTTTTTTTATCTTTGCAGGGGGGGAAAATGTCCAAGATGGAGGTGAAGACGTCACTTCTCGACAACATGATAGGGGTGGGGGACATGGTCCTACTAGAACCCCTCTCTGAAGACTCCTTCCTCGAGAACCTGAGGAAGCGTTTTGACCACAGTGAGATCTACGTGAGTCCCCCTTTTCATTCATGTTGACATTAGCGAGCTTTTTGTTGTTTTGTGGATGGTTGAATGCCTGAATTGATTCTGAGCCCATTGTTTGCCTATTTTTGAGTGCATGTTTATTCACACTTCTGCCCCCTTATTTCCCCATATTGTTCAACATCTTCAGTCTCCTCATTTGTAGATCGCACATGCTCTTACATTGCTCTTTGATTATAACCGCATTTTTACGGTTTCTACCTAGAGTATATTTGTCTCATTTAGTCTTATAGTTTGCTAGTTGTAATGCTTTCTCTGTCATCCATTTTGGGCCTTATTCCTTGAACCATTACAAGAATACTTGAGACCCAGTACACATATCCAGTCAGTAAATCAAATCACTGTGGAATCCAGATGATGTGTTAAATGAGACATGACGCCCAGAGGAGAAAACAGCCAATAGGATTCAACCTCTTTCAACAGGAGCCAATGAAAACCTAGCTCTTGTTATCAGGTTTCCCAGACCCCAGGCCCTGCTTTTAGCAGTACAAACCCTAGGTTTGTGGTTACAGCTTATGTACACAACCCTTTTACACAAAGTAAGGCAGGTGCCAAGGAATGATGTCATTGATCTGAGCTCTGACTGGCTGCCTTCCTTGCACTACAAAAAGGTTTTTATGTGTTATTAATTTCTGTCCCTTGCTATGAATCGTATTTTGACACTATGCTTCCCTCCTTTTAGTTACATCTCAGTTATTCGCAGTGTGTAGGCTCTAATGGATATTCATTCGGAAAGGACTTTCAAACTTACATTACATTACATTGCAATTATTTAGCAGATGCTCTTATCCAGAGTGACTTAGCACAATATAAAATAAACACTCGATTTCATCATGTATTAATGGACACGGGGTCCTTTCCGGTCTGCGATGGGAGATGTGCTGATTGTGTGTGATTGATAAACGGGTGGGAAGCAGCTGAGGCATCTCTTCCTGCCTGTGTGTGAAGAGGAGGTGCAAGTCGCTGAAATGACAGAAGTGTGGCAGAAGGGTTGGCATCAGCGCTAGAGCTAATAAAACCGCCACAGGGCAAAAACCCGAAGGTGTGCTTATTTATTTATTTATTTATTTTTTAAGTTCTGCCCACTCAAATTTATCGACCCCTCATATGCTGAAATTGCAAAATTGCAATCAAACGGGGATTGTATGTGCAGGCGTGCCAACACACACACACACACACGCATGCAGGCACACGCAGGCACACACACCCAAGCACTGTTAGGTTTCGATGGGAGAGAGAAGTATGCTCAGTCAGTCAGCGAGGCCTTTCACTCCCTGCTCGGGGCGACTCCTCCCTTGCATAACTGCTGAAATGAGTGTCCTCATTACATCAACTCATGACTGAAGATACCTGATTCTCCTGACCAGGAGTTCCCGAAGTGCAGACAGAGGGGGGAAGCGTCAACTGACACTCTGACTTGAAATAAGATTTTATTTTTCATGCTTCTTTTCCTGGCGTTAGCCTGTGCCTTTACTGTGACGTTGCAGTGCCAATGCATGCAGGCTCCACTTTGACCAAGTTTCCTGCTGGGTAATAGCAGCCTTTGAAGTGAAAATGCACTGGGCAGTCAATCACAGGCCGCTGAATCGTCTCTCGGGCTCCAACGTGTAATTACGACTGTCGGGTTGTACTGATGGTAAATGGTGACCGGCAATGGCCAGCAGTGCTTCAGATGGCTTGACCCATGGCTACGCTTTGCTGCATGTCCCTGGATCTCATTATAGTGCGGCCATCTTTTGTCACATTGAGATCCGTGTTGTTTTCTGCCTGGAGGCCATGTCCCGTAGCCTCGGTCTGTCACGTTTTTGATCAGGCGCTTTTGTCATCCTCCACGCATATCACATGACACCAGCTCCCTAACCCCACCCCCTGCCGTGTTTATTTTAGTTTGCTGGGACCGAGCTGAACAGGTCAGTCAGTTTTTGTAGAGTTCACATGCGTAATTTTCCATTGCATCCTCCAAAAACCCTGCCCCTTCCTTCCGCAACCTCTACGAGAACTGTAATGCAAGTCCTTACTTAATGTTCATTTGTAATGCACAAAATTGCATTTGTATTTTTGATCCTTGCTTAGGTTTACCTTTACCATGTCTAAAGTCTTAACTGTTTTTAGGTAGTCACCCATTGAGAAGTATGAGAACTCAAGTGACTTGTCAGAGCTGCTTTATTTCATAAGTGCACGTTTTGTCAGCCTGAACTTGGGACTTTGACCACGAGTATATTTCCTGATTAGTCACAAATAAATAAAACAGCCCTCATAGACTTTAAACTCTTTTGCAACTCAGATGATCAGGTCCTTTGTAAATGGCCTTGCTGGAGGGAGGTTTTGTGAGGCTACTTTGCAGCGTCGCTGTTTTGTTATTTCTGAGGTTGTAACTAAGTAAAGGTCTTGTATTGGTGTGTAGTCCTTGTTCGATGTGGCTGTTACAGTGTGTTACATGATGGGGTGTATGCATTAACGTTAATTATGATGGGAAGTTTGATAGAAACCTGTTGCTTAGCAGAGGTGTATACAGGGAGATTTTCTGTCCACTTCGACATTTGAACACCCTGTTCCTGATTTTCATATTAAAGTGAATTCCTGAAAGGACTTGCACTTGAAAGTACAACACCTGGCCTGTTCTGGTCATAAGCAGGTAGATTGGTATGCACTGAGAGGACAACTGATTACATATTGCATCTTAATATGACACATCTGCTTATTAATCACGTTCATGTTTCAAGTGGTCAATCCTGAAAGTGTACAACACACAGTGATTATTTTGTTGTGCATTCTCGAGGTAATAGTCAGCATTGCCACTGAGGTGGTGGACAGCGGGCTGCTTCTTCATGGAGCATGCATGGATCTTCATATGAGAATTTGAGCTTCCATTAACACCCCACTCCCTCTGGAATGTTCCCATTTGCTATGTTATGCATTCCATCCATTGCATAATACAGTTTCAATGGATGAGTTACCACAAAGAGCACTATTTAAATCAGGCTCATCCCCCTTTCATCCACAGGTGATGTATTTTTATAAATCATACTTAATAAGATGAAAAATACCTGGTCAGTTTTAAGCATAAACCACTGTGGGTTATGTGGGTCAGGCCTACAGCTGCCCCTCATGTTTGCAGCGCATGCTTTGCCTCTGGCAGAGTGGAGTTGTAGTTCAGGAGCAGGGCTTGTGACCATGACTGATATGATTCCCAGGTCAGCCTGGATAAGGCTGTGCATCTACCCACATTTGACCACAGCCAGATAGAGTCTTGCCCTGCTTCTGATTAGTGGCCACAGGTACGCGGTGAAAACGCGCGGCCGTGCTTAGCATTATCATGTCAGGCTCATTGGTCAGGTAAATGAAACGGAAAAATCTGCTGCCTGCCGCTCCTGTATAGCTGAGGGTCAAAGTGCCGCCTCTGCTGTGGTTTGTGTGTGTGCTGCGGGCCGCACAGTGAGGTGGTCCTTTGTTCTGCTGTCTCAGAGGGAGACCCGTGCCTGCGTTGATCTATGGGCTATGCTGGCCATGCTTTCTGTGAGGATTTTGGATAAACATTTGTACTGTACCCTCATCAGGAGCGTTTAAAAGGCAGTAGGGTTGCTGCGTGCTTGTGTGTGTTTCTGTCAGCCTTTGAAATGGATAGGAATGTGATGGTGTTGCATAACTCCCCATCACCTGCCCCCGGTTTGCTGTTTTGTTATGAAGGTGAACATAATTATTGGGCAGTGATACCTCACACCCCCTGCTGCTGTTGCTCTGCATGTTTTAATATGTGCCTCTCCACTGGTTTATATGCCGCCCTTGTACGTTATTACGATTTGACGTGGGATGTGTTACCATGGAAAAGGGCCGGTTGGAGAGCGTTATACAACATCCTCTTTAGTGTAAGGAGAAGGGGCGACTAGAATCCGAGAGAGGCCGATGTTGTTGGGGGAGAAGGCAGTGTCGTCCTCAGCTCACTCAAAGCAATGTTCAGAATCAAAGTAATGGCGCTTCAGAGAGAACACATTGTATCTTTAAAGCTACCTACTACCATAACTTATTACCACAGTCAATTTGCATAACCCATGAGCAGATGTTCATTCACATGTTTAATTTTCTGAACACCTGTCCAAATTTAGTGCTGAGATTTTTCTTTTGTATGGGTTTCTTGAGATTGCTAGGATCTCTGCATGATTAGTGTATTGCAGTTCAAATATGAACCATGTTAATATCCCTGTTGTTGTGAAGAAAGAAGGGACGTTGATTCACATTTTAAATTCACAGGGCCAAATTAACATAAAAAATTAATTATCATCATCAGTGTGGGATGTTAGATACATATTCACAAGGCACATATTCACTGGGATCATCTTTAATTGAAAGCTGAATATTGTGAAAACCAACACACACCAGAATAGATATTGCAATCCATGGTGTGGATGAGAAAAGTAAAGTTCATGCTTTAGAACTGACCCCAGTTACAGCAAACTGTTAGCCAAATAAGAGGTCTCAAATTGTTGAGGACATGAGGCTCCTCTCCAGTTTAAATGTTTACATTATCTTTAATCAGTAATTTCATACTGGCATGTTTTTACTTGTCAGTTGATGGTTCTACCCAAACTGTTATGTCTGTAACGTCTGTCTGTCTGTTACGTCAGTAACATCTGACTCGTGTGTAGCTCCTTCAAAAGCAAACTAAAATAGTCCTGAAGATTTTTGCGCTGTGATGGTAGCCAGTGCCCATTAACTCCACAAAGTCCTGGGGAACCTTACATCTCAATTTGTGCACCTTGAAGTAAGATTAGGGTTGAAACGGCACTGCAAGTGATTTAAATCCCCTGGATAATGTGTCTGTGTTGACCTGTTCTCTTGGAGGAAGAGGAAGAGGAGGAGGAGGAGGAGGGGGGGGGCGTGGTGAGAGGGCATATAGCGTGCCTCAGACTTACATGCTTGCATAGGACCCACTCCAATATATACAGAATAACAGTAATTATACTGCTTTTCATATCTCTTTCTTTTTGAACTCCAAGCAAAGCCTGCTTTCTTTTTTTTTTCTATGGAACAAGTGTTACAGAGTGCGACTGAGGGAATTTTATCATCAGCACAGTCTGTGGACTGTTTGGGTGCTACTTTATTGGAAAATTGCATTTAAAACGGAAATATGCCTCATAACCAAGCCGCTGTGATGCCTGTAGATTAAATGTACTGGAGTCTCTGAATCCACATTCGTGCTGAAAATGCTTGCCAGATGATCCAAAACATTATCAGTTCATAGTCAATGAACTAGGGAAAAGCTACAAAATTGCCATCATCTGGACTGGCACTATGTCTGTTTATTTTTTAAACAGCTAGTCAACTGCCACTGTAGTTATCCATACGTGGCAGGTACTCCATAATGCGCATGTCAAAATAATGCCGGAGCAGCAGCATTGTTCAAATTGAATTAATGTTAACATTTTCACACCTTTGCTTCACAGCAAGTGCCACAATTATGGTGTGAATTAAAAAAAAAAAAACAAATTGCCAGCAAAATATCAGCATTAGTTCAGCCACTATTCAATACCAGCATATTGGTGGAAAATGTTGAGTGAAGTTTTGCACTTGTGTTAGATTGTGTATTTGATGCACTGTAATCTCAGTCAGATGTCAGCGTTCAAATAATTTGACCAATTAACTGTCCGGCCTGCTGTGTGTGTGCAGCATCAACGACTCGATATCTCTGACAGGCAGGACCCCCGACCCCTCTGCTCGGTGTCCCTGGTGGCGCTGGTCTCCCAGCGCAACGTTCCAGGATTCCGCACATTTTTGCTTTGTCTTCACGTTTCCCCACGTTCTCTGGGCCCAAACAAAGCCCCTGGAATTCCCCCGCCGGAGCACGTAGACACCTCGCGGCGCAGCTGTTCCTGCAGTGGCAGCCCGCTTAAGGGGCCCCGTTTGTTTTGTGTACTGGTGAATTTACGTCACGGCCAATAATCAATCAGTCAAATGGCTGCTGTGGCTTTGGAGGAAGGCTCATGCTCAGCACGTTCAACACGCCTCTGTGTTTTATATTAAGTGCTCAGTGTCACTGTCACTAGATTGTCCCAGTGTTTTGTTTTTTTTTTAATGTTTTTTATGTTTTTTATTTTGGGTACAACTACAGCATGGACATTACCCTTTCAGTACACTGCATGTTAACTGAAGATGTATGAATATCTAACAACCTATCATAAGTGTTCAGGAAGTCCCACTGCAGTTCATCTGCTAAGCCATGGGGGGCCTTCATGCATTGAACTAAACTGAGCACCTGTTAGTGACCAGATGAAGGCTAAGGAGGGGCATCTGCTGTCAGACCGCAGATTTCTCAGGTGCAGCATGCAATCAATGGGTACCTCAGTGCACTTGGCCTCTACTGTGAAACTGTGAAACCCGTCATTGCCTGCACCATATGCCACAGGGAGCATCCTTACCTCTTCCAGAGGCCCAGCATCACCTCCACCACGGGGACCGCAGTTATGTCGGCCACAGGTTGTAGAGAGACACTTCCACTACAGAGCAGGATGTCGCCTCCACCGCAAGGACCACGGCCATTTTGGCACACGGGATGCTGAGCATCACCTCCGCTGCTGGGCCCAGCTTCAGCTCCATGAGCACCAGGTGTAACGCTGTCCTCTCTTTCTCCTCTCTCTGCAGACCTACATCGGCAGCGTGGTCATCTCCATTAACCCTTACAGGCCCCTGCCCATTTTCACAGCGGACAAGGTGGAGGAGTACCGCAACAGGAACTTCTACGAGCTCAGCCCCCACATGTGAGTCCCCTGACCCCCTCCTCCTGCCTCGCAGACGTCTCGGGAACCCTCTTGCCTCTCGGAGCGCGTGGGCTCTTGTTAGATGTTGGGCCCCAGACAACAAAGGGCTCCTGTATTCAAAGTGCTGATGCATTTTTAGCAAAATGTCAAATGCAGCGTGAGCCGCCTTGCTCATCAGTGCCGTATAGAGAAACGCAAGCGAAGTCGGTCAAGAATATCTGAGCATTCAGTTTGCACAGCGCCTGTCTTATACGAGTAGGCCGGTGGAGTGATTCCCTTATTCAGAGTAGCCTCCTGTGGGATGATTGGCTTTCCTCAGTTTCATCAAATCAGCCGTAGGTGTGGGATTATACCCATTCTATTGTACTCCATCCTGAGTGGAATTCTGGAGGAAGCCTACTCCTTACCAAAAAAGTAGACAAAGTAGTAGTAATACAAAACAATGCAATACTATTGGACTTAAAATGTATAAATTTTGATCTGTTAAAACTACTGTGTGCCGATTATATTATAAGGTCTCGATGTAGTGGTTGAAATCATTTATTGCTAATAATATGGCCTGTGTTTTACATATCAGCAGAAGACAGTACATGTAATTATACCACTGGTGCCAGGGTACAGCAATAAACAGTGATGGCTGCAGTTTATGGAGAGGGTGTGGTGTGAGAAGCAATAAACACATCGCAGACAGGTACTGTGAAACACATTTAGATTGTAGTTTCAGGTGTATTAATATTTCATTTCAAATCAGAGTAACAAGCACATTTAGACCCACAGATAAACTGGTTAATTGAGTCAGACATCCACATGGTAGCTTTGTTCATGGACTGAAAATTACAAAGTAACAAATATAGCACTAGAGCTCCGAATTTTTAATTTTGGGCATTTTGAGAGAATGTGGACTATGTGAATATATAAATGATTGTTAGATTGACTGTACTGTCTGTGGCAGATTTCAGTTACTGTATCTTACTGCATTATGATATGATTGCAACAGTAAAGCAGCGGTATACAATGAAACTATTAGCACAACTTACAGCAAAGAAGAAAGTGCTAAGATGCTTTTTCCCTATTATTCCATTCTTTTCCTATTTGATTTGTCTATCTCTGGTGTCACGGGGGACTATTGTTAAAATTTCAAGAAGGAAGAAAACGCAAGCCATATTCTGTTTAAGAATTTAACTGTCATGATTGAATAACATTGTCACCTGGGAGTGTGAGTGTGAGTGTGAGTGTGAGTGTGAGTGTGAGTGTGTGTGTGTGTGTGTGTGTGTGTGTGTGTGTGTGTAGGGCTGTATTGACTGTCTGGTCAGGAGGCACACAGACTATGAAACCATCTGTTTTTGGAAAAAAATACAATACTGCATATTTACATGGTTTGTGAGCCAGCTGTATAACCACAAACATTCACCAAGTTACTGTCATGCATCTGCTGGCCCATTAGAAGGTAAAAACTGTCTAAGGGCAGACCATTCCAGCTCTTGAATCTTGTCCCTCCACACCAGACCTCAGAGACAGGGGTGAGCTTGTTAATGTTCCACACCCCCCACCCCCACCCAGTTTCTCTTCTGAGTGCCCATCTGCCTCTCGGGATCAGTGCCAAGTACCCCAAGCAGGCCTGCTGAAGTAAAACAAAGGAGTCCACCCCTCAGTTAGCTCCCCCCCCAATTCCTCAGGCCCAGCCGACACGCGGGCCCACAGAAAGGCCAACAGCCTGATCCCAGCAAGCCCTGCAAAGACAAAGGATGTCTGGCATTGAGACAGGCCTTTTACCCACAGGGTCTGTTCCAGCACATTAAAGCATGCTGTCTTTCTATGCAGTCACCCCCCACCCCCTCTCAGGGTAGGCCCTCCCACTGTCATCCAGATGCCCCTCCTCCATCTTTAACCCCTCCCTCAGACTCTCGCAGTAGCAGTGCCGGCAGCTTGAGTAGGGACAGATGTGTCCAGCTGTTGCTTTTGGCTAGCCTGGACAAAGAGGATGTCAGGATGTTTCTTTTTTTTTCAGTTCGCTCTCTCTGTGGTGTTAAAGTGAGCCTTTGCCTTGCTTGGAGGCAATGACTCCCTCCTTCCCCACCCCCTGCCATGCCCCCCTTCGATTTTAGAGTGTGCGAATCTTACCCTTCTCCCCGTCAGGATGCTTATGTCAAGCTTTTATAGAGCTTACGGCCTCATTTTTTCCCCCTCTGATCTGGGGCCAGGAGCTGAACCCCCACCAGATGTTTCTGCCATCCTGTCTGGGAAGCGGACCGCTCCAGTGGGGAAGGAGTGATAACTGAGAGGCTGGATTTGTGGGCCTCAGGGGGCACCGGCAGCATTCCAGCAGCATTGGACAGTATGCCATGACATGGCCGCTCCTTTACGCGCTGTTACGGCCGACGCAGCGCTCCCTCAGCAAACGTAATCACGGGAGCAGTGGAGCTGCTAAGTTGCCGGGGACACACACACACAAGGAGAGCACTTTGCCTTTGCGGGCATTTTAAAAGGTCTTGCAGGCCTCATTTTTCCTTGATCTTGAGTTTCAAGATCTCAAAATTAGAAAGAGCTGACCAAGCTTGTAATTACCTATGTATACATTTCTGTATGTTTATGTTTAAGCTGAAACTGGAAAAAAAAGCTGAAAATTTTGGTCATTAGTTGTTAATAATAATAATAATAATAACAATAGCAGTGAGCTTTAATCTGATCTTAATTACTGCGTGTGTTACAGAGCTCATCTACAAAGCAGGTCCTCACTGCAGATGAGAGCAGACCCTTTACTGCTGTAGAGAAAGGGATGTCTGTGGGCTCCCTGAAACCCTACTCCTGTGGAAGACATGACGGGAAAATATTAAGTCCTCTAATTAGGACCTTCTTCCAGGGGCTGTTTAGCAACTTAGGGCCAGCTAATTACGAAATGGTCCATAAATTGATTTAATCCCTTTGTCTGTGCCATCTGGATGGACCATCGTGCTCAAAGATGGGAACGTCTCAGAATCGACTGAGAAGTCTTGCACTCATCGCCAAGTGACTGCAAATGATGAACAAAAATTGTGCTCTCAGTGCTTCCTGGATGTGTTACTACCCAAGAGGCTTTGTGACATTTCCCTCGTTTCTGTCCTCTGGGGTTGTATAAGTGAGTACATTATAAATTATGACATGAGTGCTGACATTTTACTAATTAGGTGTGGTAGTCCACTCTCCCTGTGAACCTGTAGGCACTCCACACCTTTCCTTGTTTGTGTCCTCAGAGCAACTGTAAATGACTTCTTGAGGTTGGTAAAAAAAAAAAAAAATTGCAGTTAGCCATTTGCATTGATTTGCTTATGTTTGTGAGCATAGAAGGTGCAGAGATATGTATAACTGGAGGGCATAGAATTATTACAGCTTGAATTTTTTAAAGCCGTGACTCTTCAAAGCATCAGGTCTCTGTCTTTGAAATGCAGCTTTTTCATGACCTTGCAAGGACTTTCAAAAATGGAGATCACATTGTGGAAGGAAAAAAAACCTGTTTTAAAGCTCTGACTTAAATAGAAAAAAGCTTAAAAGATTTAATGATTGAAGAGATACTTTATGGTTGTTTATTGGTTGTTTAATTTTTGACAGCTTTTTAAGCTATCCATATTTTTATATAGAATATATGAATTAATGAATTCACATTTAGTCATAAAACAAAGATTTTATTCTCTCACATGTAGTCAAAGGTTTCCAGCAAACTGTTTCTGTTTTAACTTAAGAAGCCATGAATCAGCCATTTCATCCCTTTGCTGAAGGAAGAAGACTGACCTCTTTCTGGTATTTTACATTCAGCCTGGTTGTGTACAATTCAAGATCAGCATTAAAAGTGTGCTTTACAAACAGAATTAAAGTTCTTAAAAATGTCACACCAGTCTACTACATAGACCCTTTTAATTAAGAGATTAATAAGAATTTTAAATACATAATAAATGCAAGTGTTTTTAAGTATTGATTTTCTCATTTTGGAAACAAAAATGAATCGCCAAGAAAAATAACTCATCTCATCAGTATCAGACAAAAAGAGTGCAAGCAGCCCTTGCTGTGGGGGGGGGGACAGAGAGGGCATATCAACCCGGGGAAGGCAATGGGAATCAGCGTGACTTGTAGTAGCTTTTATGGGGAGGAAGCAAGCCTATGGCAGGATTCAGAGGGAATTAATCGCCCCTTCGAAGGTGGCTGTTTATTTTACGATCCCAGACTGGGCTTTCAAAGGTCGCCCGCACAGTAAAACAACCTGATTAAATTAAAGATAAACATTTACTTAGCTTAGCGAGATCCCGCACACATAGCCAACAGCCGGCCAACAAACAGCTCCGGTCCAGGACATGGAGTACTCTTGATATTTGCACTAAACCGTTTTCATGCAAATCTCCAGTATCATTTTGAGACTCCTCTAAGTCACTTTAGTCACTGTGTCAGCTCATTCCAGTGTTATTTGCATCACATTTCAATTGAAGCAAGGGCAGGTTTCCCTTGACCATCCTTCGAATGCAGGACCAAGGATTCTAGCCCCTAAAGTTTGATGGTGCGCCATAAAAAGTTTTATGAAATGAAGAGGTGACAGGAATGTCACAAAATAAAGTTATACATATTTATGGGTCTCATTCTCTTTTATGATACAGAGGGAATTCCGACGGGAAAGTTTTTTTGTAATAACACTGTAAATGTCTTTAAAGTGTTTTCATAAGTAGGTTATCAGGAGGGTAACAGAGCTGGACTTTCATACTGCATATCTTTGAGTGAAGACTCTTTGCATTCTTTAGGGCTGAAATTGCTGAACAGCTTCAGTGACTGTGGTCGTCATTCATTCTCAGTGGTGATGTGCAGCAGAGTCCTACAAACCCCGCCCAATGGACATGCTCAGTCATTGATGTTTTATAGGCGTGCTGGAAAACAGGACATGCCTCCTTGAGCTGGCCCCTCCCACCCCTCATGGGATTGGATGGGGCCGAGAACCAGGGCCACGGCGCTTTATTCGCCATGTGTTAGAGTTGTGCCTTTACCCTGCCTTTTCAAGTGGGCTGGACACTCCCATGGATTCACATTGGTTTGACATTGGACAGCATAACAGTGCAGAAGCCATAAGTCACAACGCCTGCAATTTACAACTTTGTTTCTGGGTGGGACTGTCTATTCAAGGGTGCAGAGCATCCAAGGTTATGTAAACGAAGGGCTGTGATATGGAGACTAAGCTTATGTTAATATTGTGACTTGAGTCATCAAAAGCCAAATGAGGCCTGAAAAGAATCTGAATTTCCCTAGGAAAATGCCTAACTGTACAGGGTTTAAAGTAGTTTATAAAGACAAAGATTATCACTTAAAGGTATCGATTGCCTCATACTGGGTATCATTTTACAGTTTCAGGAGCAAAACCTTTGTTTTTGTTTGTTTTTAAATTGAGGTAAATGTTGTGTGGGTTATCAGGCCATCCCCCATAGGAGGTCATTGTGCATTTTTAATGGGGTTTGTATGAAGGGGCTAATAGTAGCCAATAATTAAAGGAACACCAGGGGACCACCAATGCTCATTAGGCCCTGATCCTCAACCCTAATCCACTCTAAATCCACCATGAAAATATGGTCAAGGGATTATCTAGGTCGCCTTTTATGTTTTGTTTTGTGATCTAGGGGTAAATAAGCCATCACCAATCTAAAGCATGAGTATTTAAACACCCTCTAGTGATTCAGTCAATGCGAAATGCTGCTCCTTTCAAAAAGAGAAGTGTGCACCCGGCAATGTTTAAATATTAACAAGGACAGTAGGTTTCTTTGGAGAGCAGGTCCCAAATAAGTAGCCATAAACAAAACAAACAGCCTGTTGTGTAACCAGTCTGTGTCTGCTCTTTAACTTGGATCGTTCTTCCTACCTGCCTAACACTGCTGCGAGTGTTCAGACGCCATGTACAGAGGACCCCCATCGTAGTACACCATCAGAAACGGGGCCCAAAAAAACACTGGGTCCTGAAGGCCCTGCTGCCAGGCCCGCTTTGGCAGGGCACACAAGTACCCCCTCTGAGCGGGTGAAGAATGGTCCAGTGAGAAGGGGAGTGGCAGACCACCCGGGTGAAGTCACACCTCACGTTTATATGAGCGGCTCTGAAATGGTGCTGGAGTAGGAGATTAAGGAAGTGACAGCTTTTCGCAGGCAATTTGTCTTTCTGCCACGGGGAGTGTCTCACAGATCTAGCCAGCTGGCAAGCATGATGTTGCACTTTGTCCAATACTATACCCAACACCCAACACGATTCCTATAGGCAGGATGTAATACATATCTGATATATTTATATTCCATATTGTTCTTCTATATGCAGAATTCTGGACATATTTAATTAGAGTTTAGTCTTTCTTTATTGCCCGGTGTCTACCCTTCCCTAGTGTTGTTTAGTTTATTTGGCCCTGCTTGTAACTTTAAGTATTTTGGCAGTGCAGTGTTCCAGCAGTGGGGAGCAGTTCATGCTGAGCAGTAAGATTATACATGAGATTAGCCAGTAAGGCTTGACTATTTAACCTCACGTTGTTTCATAATTACTGGCGATTGACTGCTATTTCCACTGACTGTTAAAGTTTGACTGCTTGTTTGCAGAATTTTATGGTCTAAAGCCATTTTTGTGATTTCATTGCTGCCAAGTTTCACTTGCTTTTTTCAAACTATGTATTCGCTTAATACCCAAGTAAAGGCTGTCTGGAGTTTCAATTTTCGATTCAATTTTAAAAATGCTCTCAATTCTTTTACGCCAGGGGATTATACAACATTTTAGTCAACTAAATAAATAGTCACAACAGGAAATACTTAAGTAAACTAAAGTAATACTGATGTAAACTGAAGTAGCTACAAGGCTTGTAAAATCTGATAATTAGTGATAGTGCTATGATTCCACAATCATATCATAGAAAAAATGCAGAATCCCTTATTTATATCGTATAGTCATGCTGTTTTAACTAGTTTTACTTCTCATGATCTGTTAGTACAATTTTGGTAGGTTATGCTCACAGGCTGGTAGGTTTTGAATTTTCAGCTTGAATGGATACACTTCTGTTCTTTTGTGTTGGAAGTTGCTCTGGTTAAGAACCTTTGCTAAATGAATGTAATGCAGTGATTTTAAATGGCAAATGAGGGCACATGTACCATGATATAAACATGGTCTTACATGAGATTAGGTACTAGCACCAATTGTATGATGATATGTGTGGGTAGAGCCATGAAGAATGGTTGTTAATCTGGATAGGGTTACACAGAGAATGGCTTGGGGAGCCAAAGATTAAAAGTACAGGCCTTGTGTAGAATTCATGTCCAGTTTATTGGAAATGTCAAGGATAGGTCATTGTTGGCACTCCCTTGTGTTTTGTGCTGATACAGGGTGTTTCCTGCATTGCTGTGGGCTGTAGCATGAGGTCATATCAGGGACTGAGTGTGAATGAGTTAGCAGTTTATTTTCATCAGCGGGCAAACAGGAGTCCGTCAGGGACGGGGTCTCACCCAGGCTTCGTTTGGCCACCCGTGAGCTCACGCCCCAGTGCCAGAGGCCATAGTCGTCAGGGTGCTGTTCTGGTCCCAAAGGCATTGTGGGAAATTAATTTCTTAGTACCTAATAACCTGGTATTACTCAGTAAATGCTTGACTGGAGGTCTTAGGGAATGTTCCACAGCACTGCACTCTGTCAAGGAAATTGAATGACCACTCTGATTTTGAGTCTTTGTTTCTGACTCCTCCTCCTCTCATGTCCTGAGAGGGCTGACACCCCAGCTCCCAGTGCTGAGGCAGAGTTGCCTAAAGAAGAGGAAGGAGAGACGGGTGACTAGTACTGTTTCTCTTAACAAGTGAGCCTTCATTGAAATCAGAATCGCACACAGACACCCACATCACTTCCGTGCAATATCCTCACGTCTCTGTCCTCCTTCTCAGAACTTCATGTTGGGCCTGGAGGAGATCATCCCATATGGCTCACCTCATCTCAGAATTCACATTCCCTACTTACTGGTTTGTTTAACTCCCCTGTGGAGTTACTCCTACGGTGGCTGTCAAAGGACATGTTTAGATACAGCTTGTGAGGAAGACCTCTCCCATACCCAAAACTGCTTTGGGAGTGTCCATTGTTGAAGGTGTTCCATACAAAGCCAGTTTCACACTCAAAATTTGCTCTTGGAAAATTATACTTTTGAACTGAAGCTTAAATTTCTGTGCCAAATTTGTATTTCCTTTGAGACATATTTGTCCGTGATGGTGGATTGTCCCAGTGTCAGCCCAGTTTAATCTTTTCTGTTTTCACCGTGGGTCTTTTTTCCTAATCATCTGTTCGTTTTAGTTTACCGTGCCTCACATCATCCGGTAGCCAGTGATGGCTTAGCACACGGCTCACTCACTCCCACAGCTAAATAAAGCTTCAGTCAAAAAGTCAAATAATTGTTTGCATATTTCTCAGTGGGTTTTTGCCATTGTTCATTTCAAATCAAAGCCAGAAGAACAAGGACAACAAATGTTTCAAAGTGAGGAGCGTGTCCCATCACCCGTCGTGTTGACAGTATTAGGCCACCACATGCAAAGGGACCCACGGTGAAGCCTGCAGACACCATTCCTCGAATGTCTCCCCACACTGACTTCCAGACTCTTGCATTTTCCCCTTTTACTGACCGTTTGGAATAAATGTAGAAAAACGAATATGGCATTAACTGAAGATGTTTGTCATTGCCCGGAAACCACTGGCGCCATACAAATATCAGGAATAGCTGAAGTATTAAGCGAAACTGATGAAGGGAGGAAAGGTTTAAAATGGCTGCAGTAAGAGTAAGGTAAGAGTGTAGTAATAATAAATATAGCTATAATTCCAGCAAAAACCCCAAGCATAACCCTTATAACTCACCTTCCCCTATTTGTGTAGTCTTATTGTAGGGAATGTTGTACTGCCATATGGCATTTATGTGTCAGGCTTAATTTGTTGACGCATGTGTGTTATTAATCTTTTTGTTTTGTTATCACGAGCTGTCATAGCACTGTCGAAGGGGCTGACGTATGTCCACATGCGGTCCGCGGTGTCCTGTACGTGCTGTTTTTCATGCAACTTTATCAGATATGCTTTGTGCTGGATAGGAGCATGTGCTAAATGACGAAAATGTAACAATATTAAGCAATAATTCCATCCGGACCCATATGTTATTCCTTGCTCTTTGTGTGTAGTGTCATTTTGACTGAGGTATGGCTTTGAAGAGAGAATAGTCTCTGTTTCCTGTACATTGTAGGAAACCCCCCTGAGCTGATTGTTTTACCTCCAAACTGAAAACAATGGCCCAAAGAACATCAGACTTGTAATCATTAAACTTCCAAGTTGCCTTAGCCCACTACACTTCCTCTGACCTACACTCTACTCTTATTCGTCATTGTTTTTCCCACCCTGTTATATGGAATGATGTTTCAAGTGACTATGCTATCATAATTTGTTGAAATGTGTATTTCCGTATTACTGGGTGTGTATATTGTAACTTGCACAGGGATAAAAGATGTGAACTAAGATATTGCTATGTCTATGCTAATATTTATGGTCTACATTGATCGCGGAAAAAAACAAAATGGATAAATGATCCTTAAGAAAATGTTGGGACATTGTAAGTAAATGTCACAGTCGTATTAATTAGTCTCTCATTGTATAATCACCTTGTGAAAACTGTCTGGCAAGGATGGTTTAGCCAATCTATGTTGTCAGTTATTGAGCAAGTGATCAAAATTGCCTGTTCAAATTAGGAATAGGAGACATTGCAATCTGTGGCAAGTGGCCAGGAAACCGAGGATGTCCATCATTTCAGACATTCTCTCCCTGTGTCTGGTCTGATGCGGTCTGTCTCTGGTGTCTGTGACCACACCTGCTCCAGCACACACAGAAAGCCCTGAGAGGCTATTATGAGACACAGCTGCTGGCCACCTCGCTTTTAGCCATAATTGAGTCCGATATACTGTAGAGAACAATCGACGGCCATTATTGAGAACCGGTGATCTCATTTAAGCAGGCCCTGCTCTAAAACCAAAGTAAACACGCCTTCAGCAATCAGCCCTCCTCCCTAAAAAAAAAAAAAAAGAAAAAAAGAGAATTACTTGTATCTATGGCAACTGACCCAAACAATCAACCTTGGCAGGTGCCTCACATTCAGAGAAGAATGCCCACAAAAGCAACCATTAAGGCAAATTCGGCATTACAGATGGCCCAGCCTCTGGCCGCCCAGCTCAGATCTGCCGGGGGCACAGATTGCGGCGGTACACTAAAGAGGTGGGCAGCTGGCCCTCCGCTGGGATCGGGTTACACCCCTGTGTAATGAGGTAATGAGAGCCCAGCGGTGCACTCTCGCCTCGCCGCTTCATCCCGCTGCTATTGAGCGTCGCCGAGTGCCACCGGGGGCATTGTTCACCGGGGCGCTGTAGCGTCACGCCAGCTCTGAGCCGACCACAAAGCAGAACCGAGGGGGGTTTAAGCTTTCTGCAGTTCCTCCCACTGCAAGCCTCTGGGCTCTTTCTTTATGTGCAGCTTAAAAAGTGACAGATGTAGTGCCACACCAAGAAGCACCATGGTGCAAGGTGCTGTCAGGAATCATTTTCGGAAATTCAGTTTTGCATTCATCTTTTACACATATGTAATTTCATGATGTATCGTATATCTAAAGTCATGATGTCTTTAATTACTCTGCTGCTGGACAGGAAGTACGCAGGGAAGTACACCCAGCGTTCTCGTAGGTTAAGTGGGGGAGAAATGATAACAACGGCAAACTCGCCCAGGCGCTTTTTTCTCTGGGAGCGTTTGATTTTACTCTGCATCTCTAGCGAAGCAGCCTGCGTTCCCATTGGCTGTCAGGGCTCGGCCCACACTCCAGTGTTGTGGTCTGGCTTTAGGAATAAGGAGGCTTGGCGGAGAGGGGGAAGTGACATGCACCAGCAGATCAAAGCGGGAGCGTGGAGGTCACACTGCAGATAGCGCTTCACCCTGACGAGTTGGTCTCCAGGCCTCACGAGCAGATAGGGTGGCCAGGCAGGGGGGAGCGCCGCCTTCTGATAAGGATAGCTCAAATATCTCCACGATTAAGAAGAGGGCCATTAAGCACCCCCCACCCAGGCAGTCCCAGTGGACAGACCTATAGCTCTTCCCCCCATCATAGCTGCTTCCTGGATGCTGGACATCTGGCCTGTGCTGAGAGTTTCGGGTATTTGATTAAGACCTGGGTATTTGATTAAGAATTGTGAGGTCAAGGATGGTCGAGTGAATATAGTTCGCCAGATGGGGATGGGTGAATATTGCGACAATATTGACTTCATCCAAGGATGCAAGGTGTATTACATGACATTGTTGTCGTTTAGCAGGCGCTCTTAACCAGAGTGACTTACTTTGGTTACAGTTTTATCCATGTATACAGCTGGATGTTTACTGAGGCAATTCTAGGTTAAGTACTAGGTTAAATAACTTGCAACAGCAGTGGCATAGTGGGGAATCAAACCAGCAACCTTTCAGTTACAAGTCCTGCTCCTTACCATTATGCCACACTGTTCTTAAGCAATCATGTTTGCCAACAATTATGTATCTTAACTGTGTTTACCATATGCTAGTGCTGTGGCTTGCTTTGCAAGAAGGAGAGAACTCATAATGGTGCTGGATTAGTGACAATATTTGCTACTGAATCAGGGTGAGACAGTAAACCTTTCTTATGTGGTGTTGAGTAAGTTGGGATAAAGTGTTCTTCTGGAGCTGGCTGTAGAAAGGGGTGTTTTGTGTTCTTAGATCTCTCACGATCATTCCATGGAACAGTAAAAGCTGTTTCCAGCGGACAGATGGGACTCTGAAACCTGATCCCTCTGTATACACACGGACATCAGTGGGGTCTCCCGACCCCAGATATACCAGCCCTCCTTATCAGAGGATCCTCTATGGGTCAAAGGTCAGAGGACTGCCAGCTGCATGTCTGGTGTGGGTGGCTGGGTATGTGGAGCTATAATCAGTGTTTACCAGGGCTCTGAATGCTTCAGTCTCCTCGTTCTATTCACACCTGTCACGCATCTCCCAAAGTTTTACTGTGACTGATTACTTATGATTGTTTCCATAGCTTGTATGTTCATACCAGAATCCTGTAGCTGGGAATCAAACCAGCAAGCTCTTGGTTACGAGCCCTGCTCCTTACCACTACACCACACTGCTGTTGCCGATACTGGAATGTGACCAAATTTTAAAAATCCAAGCAATAATTGTTCTTGGTGCAGAAAGCTGGTTACAGAGTGAGGAGTGGAGTTTAAGAGAGGGTTCATGCAGATGTTCTCTGTAGCAGGGAGATGTGCTGTCAGGCTTTCCTGATTGACGGTATTAGATGTTTTACTGATTGGCAAAGATGAACGTGTGTGAGATTTACCCTGGCAGTGTGATCATTTATCCTGTACAGCAATTGTTCCAGCTCTGCAGAAAGGTACAAAGTCCTATTTTTAATCATGTAATGTTCCATGATCACTGTATACAGGCAGTAGTCTGTGTCCAAAAAAGCTGTAAGAGGGTGATGTTAAATGTACTGGAACAGGAGGGTGTTTAAGATTAACAACCTTGTCAGGGGTCACTGGTTTGACTTGGCTGTTCAGTGCAAGATCTCACACCCACGTGGAGAGAGGCAGTTCCTTTGTCCAGGGAGAGGGCCAGATGTTTGGGTCTGTCATCGCTGTGACCTCCAGGCTTCAGTCCCGGCCTCTTCTTGTAATCCTGTAATATCCTGTTAAAAAGTCAGCCAAGGATGATACCGTGAAGGAGGTGTTTTTGGTTATACCAATAGGACCCAGTCCAGCACTGGAAATAGTGGTGGGGCTTTTTTTTTCTTTTATGTCCAGCCATTTTCTTTGCCTTAAGTTCCAGGTTGAGTCATCAAAAAGTCCCCCTTCTTTGTGTTAACTGTGGACTTGGATCTACGCTGCCCTTGTGTTCCAAGGGTTAGAATGATGGTGCGACAGGGTAACCATGGGGCTACAATGACATCGTGATATTGTCCCTTTGGACCCTGCCGTTTCTCTTTTCATTGAACTTTGAGCTCTGATGGCCATAAAGCAAGCAGAAGACAATTGAAGAAGGCAATAAGGAAACAGCATCTTAATATTTGCTTTTTAAAGTATGCGGAGGATGACAAGATAAGACTGAAAAATCCCCACGCATTGTAACGTTATCCTCAGACTAACAAAAGGCACTGTGATCGGATGCAGATAAATGACCGCTTCAGGGTCTTAATGTTGTGTTCTGAACACTTCATCAAAGAGGGGCATTTCAGGGATCTGGTCGTGTTTTGCAGCTCCTGATTAGATCCAATCAGCATGGTCGTTTTGACCTCACACTTCAATAATATCTCAAACATTCCATGTGCCATCTCTAGACAGCTGTGCAGATTGGATCAAAGTGCTTCTGTTCCTACTGTAAGCAAGCGTAGTCCACAGCTGCTCTTGTGGAGATAGGGGATGCTAAAAGACACTGAAAGGGACTCTCCTCTACTCCACTGCCTTCCCACTAATTTGCTGCACTATAAAATTCAGAAAAAGCCTTGGTTGTCATGCCTCCACTATCAGACAGCCCTGCTGAGCTGGAACTTGCCATGAAATTTCTGGTCCCATAACTCATCTGGGGCCAAGACCATGGGTGACTTAATGACATCACATAGATTTGAATTTTTGACTTTTTTGCTTTCCCTGGCAAGTTAAATATCTGTCAGTGCCCTCATGTATAGATTTGTAACACCCCTGCATTGTTCTCTGAATCTATGAAAACTTTCTCTTCAGATCATTAACAATGTGATTTCAGCATTATCTTTGTGTACAGGTTGCATAATTTCAGATTACACTGTAACTAAGTGAAGAATGACTGGATTGATTTCCAATCTTCAAAGACTCTACCCACTTTGTAAACTTTGACTCTCAGGATGAAAACTCACGCTTGCCACTGTCACACAGAAATGCTGAACAAACCTTACTTTACGGTCATTCAAACGGAATTCACTCATTTGCGCAAGTGAATGGCTGAGATTCCTGTGCTGTTCCATGCTTTCAGGATAAATGTGCACAGGATAACAGGAGCCTCTTTACACGGGTGGGTGAGGCTTAGCATTGCACAACCGTAGCATAGCAATCAAAAGTGTTTTCTGTTATGCAAGTTTCACTTATCTGAAGTGCAGTCCTTCTGTGTAAACCACTATACTTATAGCTATACAAAGGTACAGGCTTGTTAAGGTGCTGTAAGTGCACCTATTAACTCTATCTGTCAATCAAAGCAAACCTGTGGTTTGTCATTTACTGCCACTGATAATCTGGATAGATTGTGCAGAAGTCAGAACTTGTTACATCAGCAACTATTTTACAGCCTAATGGTTGTTTTGAAACACACTATCTCTCACACACAGCACACACATGCTGTTTTACTTGTGAATTGTATGTAATAAACACAGTGTTAACATTTACATATAGATTTATATTAAATATATTTATATATATATGTTATATATATGTGAAGTATAATTATGCAAAATTCATGAAGTGTAATCACCTCTTAGTTATCAGTTCCACTAAATTGTTGGAATCTGTTAGCTGCATAATTTGTTCATGGTGAACCTTGGATTGAATGCAGTACTTTTAATCAATTGCCCCTGCTTGTTCATCAGAAAACAGAAATGACATACTAATATTTTATTTTTGGACAATGCCTGAGCTAAAAATAGGTGTAAATTTAGTGTTTATCCAGTGTGGACAGTAAATTGATTTCTACCAACAGTTTATTTATACCAACCAATGTCAATGTTAAGACCATAGATCACTACCCATGTGAGTCAAATGTGTTTGCTTGCCCAGATATTGCCTCAATAACAGTTTAAAGTCTTATGGTATTTTGTTTTTAAAAAATACATTTCTTATCATGACTTATTACTTCAACAAGAGAAAGTCAGTCTGTTTTTTTAAATGTCATAGACAGTGTATTTATCTTTCATGGCTCACATTCCCTTGTATGACCTTGGCTTTTAACCCACCACAGCTGATAAACTTTGACCTCTGATCGGGGTAGTAAAATCGGTCGCCTCCAGCCCCCTTTTTAGCTTTTCTGAAACCACTGAACCAAAAGGCAGTGATTGCATTTACTTCTGTTTATGTTTCCTCAGTTAATCTTCAGATTCATAAATGTTAATGGTTATCCTCATTAATTTGTCATTGTATTAATTTAATCATTATTATTATTCTATTGTACATCATATTAATCTTTGAATTATGCCTGTATTTTTTTTACTCCAGCCATTTTAAGCCATTTCTTTCATTTAGGCTGTTTCTCAGCAATTTCTTTTTCCTCACAGCACCACAAAATACGATCATAGTTTCCAAAGCGCGGCGCTCATAGTAATAATCGCCTTCTTTGGCAGGCATCGCGGGCCCCGACACTTGGTGCAGCGCGGGTTTGCAGTGTTTATAGGACCCCCCACCCCACCCCCCGTGGCGGGGACCCTCTCTCTCATTTCCTGGAGTGGTGCTGTGTAAACAGTCTCAGCCTGATGCTGAGGAGGAGGGGGGTTGCTGGGGGGGGTCAGGCAGCCTGCCTTTGGCCCTCTGAGCCACAATGGCAGCGTCTGTAGTCTGGAGCGGGCCAGCACCATGCCTGTCACACTGCAGGCCGGTACGGGTGTTGGGGGGGGGTCACGCTGAGGTCGCCGCCCACAGAGACATGTCAAGTGATGCGGCGCTCATCCGAGACGCTGCGCTCTCTGAGGCCGTCTTTGTCCCTCGCTGCCCGGGACGGCGCTGGGAAACGCGCGTCTGTGTTTGTGTCTGCGGAGAAGATGGCGTGCAGCGTGTGTGCGCGTACAACTTTATACAGGGGAAACTTTAACAGATTTCACCAGTCTGGACCAATGCAGTGAAAAAAAAACCTTGAAAGATAATTGAATTTCAGAGAGGACAACAGCTACTTCTTTGGGAATAAATGGATAGAAAGTGGAGGATGTGCTTGCTGCAGGGAGTCCGCTCGGCTGAGCACACAGGAGCCATTTTTGGGCCCCGGGATGCAGGCAGCTGTGTGCACAGAGGCAGGCAGCCATGTCCGTTTGTCCGGCGGCCAGAGCGAGGATGAAAGACAGACTCCCCTGCGCTGTCCCCCAGAGGTACGGCCCAGGAGATCGCATAGCCTGCTTGCCAGTCCGTGCTGGCCAGTGTGCATGTCCCAGAGGATTCTGGGACAAGGGCTGTGTTGTGGTCCTAATGGTGAGGGGCCATTCCACGGGTCAGTGTTCTAAAAAGGCTTCTGCAGTTTCCGTACCACAAAGGAGACCTACTGGACTGAAATGAGAACCTTTTTGAAATGTGTAAAACCACATAAAAATGGCCCTATTTTGGTAAATCAACTATGTTATACCCCGTGGGATGCTGGGTAAATCAACTATTTTATGCCCTGCGGGATGCTGGGATAGGAGTCACTTGCCCATCCTAATGCTGAGGTTTTGCTATCACTAGACCACAGTGCTACTAGTGACATATATGTAAATATAAACAATTGGTTAATTCACAGCTATAACTCTTTTTCTGGGGTAGGGGATTGATGACAGAGGCCATCTCTCATATTGGTGAGTGTGTGCGATGCAGGTAGAGAAGTGTAGTTATATATATTAGGTTGGACCATGTGAGACAAATGCACCTGGTTGCTGTTGTTGAGGTGTTGATTATCTAAACCAGCTAAAGGTTCCTTGTGTCCTTCCTGAAAGGTGTCTAGCTAGCTGGAGAACAAACTATTCAGTCTTTCATTACACTCTCAACGCTTCCTACAGTAAATTAACTGCAGGCTGCCACTTCCTGGCCATGGTCAGAGGGTCAGCAACAAAGGGCTTCCTGGAAGCGTCCTGGCAGGGAATCAGACGGAGACAGTGGCCTAAGCACTGACCCAGAATCTGCTAACCCAACCTCAAATCCTCTTACGTTTAGACTTGAAACTGATCCAGGGTTAGCGTTGTGGCAGAGACAATACAAGGTAACTACTCAGACTCTAGAGCTGGCCTCACTGGGGAAAGCTGAGTCAGTGCTTTGAACAAGGGAGCTCAGACAGGGAAGCAGTAAAGATATCCTGAGCGGGGAGGCTAAAAATAGCTTGCCTCTCCCCACTACCCCCCAATGCCCCATCCTGTCAATTGAGGATGTGGGGGACCAGTGTGTGTGGTTGGGGGCCAGATGGGGGGGTTCCCTCAGACTAGGGGCTGGACATGCACACAGGACAGGGGGCTGTTCTAAAATGTGTGTACTGTTGTGCTGGTTTACAGGCTCATATCCAAACAACATTGTTTCCATTAGTCACTTCTTTAGGGGACATTACATTATTATGCTCTTATCTAGAGCAACTTACAGAGGTTACAGTTTTTGCATATTATCCATTTATACAGCCGGATATTTACTGAGGCAATTGTGGGTTAAGTACTTTGCCCAAGGGTACAACGGCAGTACCCCAGTTCAGTTACGAGCCCTGCTCCTTACTACTATGCTACAGTGCCGCCCTAAACATCCACTAAAGGTGGAAATCCCAGAGGCCAGCTGTTTTAGTAGTTGAGTATGCCTTTTTATATGGTTCTTCTGGCTTTTCTACAACTCGTTTGTCACCTCAGCGATGTTCAGCTCTCCCCCAGTGCATTTTCATTCTAAAACAAAATCCACATGATGTCCCTCCTTTGCATGTTATATACCCAGACCTTTAGCCACATTTAGCAAGCACTGGAATGCCAAGGTTTCTGAAGGATTACTGTCTACCATTACCTGTAGACCCTGGAATAAGTTGCTGGTATTGTTGCACAGAGTACAGAGTTTTTCTCTGTCATCACCTTAGTCAGCACCATTAGGTAATTTTTTCCCTGCGCATACCCCCTTGTCTGGCTTTTTTTTTTTTTTTTTTGAATCAACATTTTTGAATCAACATTTTTGCACCCAGGATCCCTCAGGAATCTCTCTTAAGTAAATAAAAATAGCCAGGTCTGCACATATGGAAATGTGAGTGAATCAGCACTGTCAGCAAACACTTTTAAGGATGTTGCTTTGATAGGTGCCTGATGTTGAAGCCTGTGGCTTGAGAGACTAATATATTAACAATGCACAAGGTTTTCCTTGCCAGGATGGGGGGATGAGTGAAGAGAGCACAATCAAAAAACAACTATTCTTCCTTACAAAACAGTCCCACATCAACACCAAAGTTCGTAAGCAATCCCATTATGAATTGGCTTGTGCTGCAGGACATTTTCTAACTGCGTGGATGGGCCTGGTTTTTTCATTGTGTCAGTTGCCCGTTGCCTGATTGAAGCCGAGGGTGTCAGTCTGTGAGGATGTCAGTCTGTAGATGCTACGCACGTTGCTTCCGGCTCTGACCGCTGGTTGGTCAGGAAGGAGCTGAGGTGAGTCAGCTAATCCGGATGCCAGTACCTGTGGGAGGGAGGCCCACCCTGGTTCAGACATATCCACTCCTTGTCCCGTTTTATGACCTTGTCCCAGAGCCACCTGGTCCCGTCTTCAGGAGAAGGCAGGAAAGGCTGCTTCCCCACTAGTACAATTTGAGCGAACGAAGGACTTCCTTTAACACAAACGCAGATGGAGGTAGCAGACCAGTACGGCATCCGGTCAGGAACAACGGCCACACGAGTCAGCCAAGGGAGCTCCTGAAATGGCTTTTCCCAGCCAGAATGTTTCTTACAAAATCACTGTATCATTGTAGTAATGTTCATACGTTGCCGCAACATCACAACAATATTGAGACATGATCACGTGAAAGGCTAGGGTTATTTTGCAACCATAACCGTGACCATTCCATTAGCACACAGTTTTGGGAATGCTGTGTAATGTTATGTAATTCTGAGTTAAGGGCATTTTAGCTAAATGAGCAACATTTAAAACAATCTGCAACCAACTGGATCATTAGAAGATTATTATTAGCGACCATGAATTGAGAGCTTTGTTTGATCTGATAAATGCTCATCATTGCTTCAGACTACCACACTCTGATTAGAATTGGACATTCAGCCACTGATGAATCAGAAGGGAAAATGCAGTGTAAACATCTGGTAGAGTTTAAGATCTGCTAGGCATATAACTAAACTTGCATATTAAGAGCTATTCTGAATACTGCAGATGATACCAAGTTTGTCAGTCCTTAGTAGTAGGTCAGTACACACAATTCCTTCTGATTTCCAGCCTTGAAACTCTGACAGCATGAATTGGATGTACAGAGGAACTCTAAGCGAGCAGAGAGGAAGACACTCCTCCTGTTCTCTGCGGGCTGAGATTATAGATCTCCCTCTCCCTGCCTGTCTCTCTTTCTCCCTCTCTCCGGGCTGGGAGAGAGCAGCGGAGGCTATTTTCTGCAGCTTGCCTCATGTGGCTGTGGCTTTGGGCCCGGGTGCGAGGAAGTATAAATTACAGGTCTTAGGCTCCCGAACTGTGCAATCTGGAAGCGCGAGGCAGGATTCTTATAGCTGTCTTGCTCATTGGCGGGGCGAAGCCATTGGCACACCGGCCACCCATTTCCACATCCCCGAGGATTGCACACAATTGTTCTCACGAGCTGTGCGTACAATAATGGAATGGCTCTGCATCTAAGCATCACCCCCACTCCTTTGTCAAGGGGTTTTGTGTGTGTGTGTGTGTGTGTGTGTGTGGGTGGGTGGGTAGGAGGGTGGGAAGGTGGGTGTTTGATTGTTTTGTTGTACGATTGTTTTTCTTTCTCTTGCTTCATCCTTTTGATTGTACATAATGGCAACTAAGCAGATGTTCTCACTTTATTTCAAATTTCCTCTCCCCCTGGAGCACGGGAGTGGCAGCAGTATGGACAGTAGAAGTGTGGATGGACTGTAGAAAGTCCTGGGATTTCCTGGCCCTTGAGCACGGGTTCATGTGCTGACTTTTGGGACCATGGTGACCAATAAAAATCGAGCCCCCTTCAGGGTTTTTTAGCACCGTCAGGTTTTTTAGTCTGTTTTAGGGCCCTCTTCCGTCCTCCGGAGAGACTCCCCAGACTCCGGTCTTGTGTGCGGAGGCTATTCATATTGTGATTGGTCCATTCATATTCATATCACCCAAGCCTGTTGATAAAGGCTGCTCTTGGAGCATGCTGGGAGGACGTTGTGTGTCACTTCAGGCGAGGACTGGTGATTTGGCATGCATCCAAGATCCACCCAACCCCCCTCAAATGTGTGTGTGTGTGCTCTTGCTGACACGCACGCGCACACACACACACACCCCTTTGCAGGACCCGTTAATTGTGTGATGATTGTCCTTTGTTGGTTGGGCTCTCATCTGGCGGCGAGGCTGTTTTCACAAAGCAAAGACATCTGTTCTGGGGCGCGCACATTTCGGCAGTGATGTAATGTCCCGTGCAGCTCCCTGAGAACAGCGGGCTTGGTGGTGGGGGTCAGTGGCAGCCGGCCGGGCCTCCAGCCCCCAGCCCCTGGCTCACAAGTGTACTCCTGCCCCTGTTTGTGCTCTGGTGGGACTTTCCACCACTGCAACTGTGCCTGCATATCACCCTCTCAGCACTGCTAATGATGTCTTAATAATGTGGTCTATGTTACATAAAAACTTCTTTTTTCCAAGTTTTCCCCATTTGCACATATGCCAGGGCTCTTCAAAGAGTAGCGATGGGCAGATATAGTCCTCAAAATCTTGTTTGCTTCAGAGCTCTCATATGAGGTCATATTCTTTTCATATAATGATCGCAGTCGCACAACCCTTACATTTTCTCATTTGGCAAACATTCTTGCATAGAGAACTTATGGAGTAAGAGGCATCATTGCATATGATAAGGTCACATGAACAACAGTACATACAGAAAACATCAGACCATATCTTAACAGTGTCAGTGCATAACACAGTGCTACAATTGTGAGGGCAGCATTGAAAATAAAGACTAGGTTACATGCTGTAATACCCAACGCTTCAGTAAAGTAACCAAAGCGTCCTTGTGTAAGCCAGTGCTATCCCCTTAAATTTCCATACAGAAGTGCAAGACTCATGTGCTGCAGCGTAATTCGGTAAATCAAGGTGCAGTCTGAAGTAGTGGGCCTTCTGTTTGTGCTGACATATATAGCCAGCAACTCTGCAGTTCTGACTGCTGTGAAAGTTCCCTCTGCCACAGAAGGGCAAAAATGGACATGAGACGTGATCTAGATGTGTCACCCTGCCGGAGAGGGATGCAAAGTTCGCAAAGGAGAGCAATGTGGGTGGTGTTATTGTTAAGGTTGTGGTTAGCAGATTCAAAGCCATTCACTGTGCTGTCTGGTACAGCAGCAATAACTGGTAGCAAGTAAAATTAGATGAGTAGATGAGATACATGAGAATTCTTTGGGAAGAGGTCTGATAGCACAGAGAGGATAAAGATTGAGGAGGGAGTTTAGCACCCAGGGACAGGCCCAGGATCTGAGTAGAATTAGTGGGACATACAGGACAGATTCCTTGGAGGAGGAATTTGCAGGTCTAGTTCACTGATGTTACGTGCTCTGCAATAGTCAGTTCAGTGCCCAGTATCACTCTGAGGTTATTTGCAGTCTGGGAGGTAGACACGCTGATGAAAGTGGAGGTAGGGCTGCATATCGTAGTTGTAATTTAGATGAGATGAACAATTAGATGAGATAAAGCCGAACAAAAATCACTTGGCCCTGTGGCTGTTGAGGGCTTGATTAGCCCCTCCCTGCTGTTAAAGGTTATTATTTATGATTAAGATAGGCCATTGTTAAAGTTTTTTTGTGTTCCATTACACTTGCATGATGTGTTGGCATACCACCATTACAAGTTGATTACCCTCTGATCAGATTGTGAAAGACGTCTGTGATTCTTCATGACAATCAGCAAATAGTAAAAATCCCTGTTAAAGCAGAGCCGTTCTGGCCCTGTAAGACTGACTTTCCCCACCTGAGCTGTATGGTTTTACTTCAATGGATAATGCAGCAAACAACACTATTATACCCATATATATTTTTATTATTTATTTTGGGGGTACTGAAAGCCTCAGCAAAGCCTTAACAAAGCCTCAGAAAAGCCCAAAGCATTACAGTGTGCTTGAGATGCTTGTGCCTCCTGGAGTACTGCAAGGACTGAGATTCACTGTCTCTGATCCCAGAGCTCATACCGATGTAATTAAATGCATTACTTGACTTAATTTAAGACCCTTTACCCCTTTACCCCATTACTCATCCCCTCGTGTGCGAAGTAGGCCAGGGTATGTGGAGAGCCTTCTCTTGTGTGCTAGCCCCCAGGTAACTAAAATTAGACCATTGTGGAGCCCGCTCTGTGCATTCTTTCTTATTAAGCATGAACTCTACACGCACACGTGCACGCCCGCACACAGCTTGATTTTTATGGCTGCGGACATCAAGCTGTTTAGCTTATCATCTCAAATGGACTTTTGTACTCATATTCTTCTGGTTGCCGAAACTGCCAAGCAGTGAGTGACAGGGAGCTTTCCCCTGGTTCCTGAATGGTGCAGAGTGTCACCAGAGGGCTTTGTGGTTTTTTTTTTTTTTGAAGAGAGAAATGCTCATTCCCAACTGACTGATAAGAAACATCAGAGTATTCCCCTGGAGGTCTGCAGATGCACTTCAGAGTTCGTTCCCCCCTGCCTCTTGGAACGGCCCATCAGGATATTTATTACTGGGGGGGGGTGGAACGGAGTGGAGGGGGTAATGGCACGCAACATTTGCTGCACAATCAGAGCTATTATTAGTTGTGGTTCAGGAAAATTCCTGAGTAATGGAAGTGCAGAGAAAAGGAAAAAAACTGCAGTCCTGCCTGCTGGAGTTCTGGCTAATTTGGGCTCTCGTGGGCTGTTGGTGGAGGACCAGGGAGGCCGATGTAAAAGGCTGTTTTTAGGCCGGGTGTGAGACAACAAGGTGCCGGTCTTCGCCCAGCCCTCCCAAAGTCTTGGTTCGCCCATCCAAAATGGGTCCAGCCATGGAAACACCCGGCTTTGGGTTTGGTACACTTCACCCCCATAGGTTGCGACTGGACAAAATCCAGATCTCTCAACTTCCTGCTGGGTTGCCTCAGCTTCTACAACTGTTTTACACCTATACAATGAAAATCATTGTAGCATTGTTAGTAAAACCAATGTGACAGCTGCACTCTGACACCATAGCCTGCCTCCCCATTGTGCCTGCAGTCAATCATTTCTAACAGGGCTCATTTTAAGGGACAGAATTCTCCTTTGTTTGTAGTCCTCAAAGTCATCATGACCTTATATTGTTCTAATTTTAGGTACATTTTAACAGACAGGAAGTGGGAAAACTTGGGATGTTGATGTATTTCTTCATGAAGTAGTATGTACAATTGATTAATATGTAACTTATTTAAAGTTAGATAACTTCCTTTTTCCCTCATTTTAATTTGAATAGCATCTTAACTTATATGCCTATAATAAGTTTACAGTGATCTATCGTCTATGAGTATTACAGATCCAGTCAAAAGCACTGATTGAAGAGATGCATATTCAAACATGTTGCATAATGTGTCTTGAGTTTTATTATTGATTTAGCAAATCTGTTGCACTCTGATTTGTAATGGGTGTTGATTCATTCATTTCCCAAGCTTTTGATGGTCCAGCACTTCTCACTGACTGCACAGGACTGTCCCACACCAGAACATTTTGATTGGCAGTTTCCAGCTCTAGAATCAATTCTCTGCAACAATCTGCTGAATCAAAAATCAGAGGTGCTCTTTTGGGGATTGTACCACCAAAAATTGCCCATGAAAGATCCAAACCAGACAAAAAAAAAGAAAAATTGAACTGCGTGATGCTCCTTGCTGACTTACAAATGGCCAAATTGGATTGTGTTGCAGATGCGACCCAGTTTTATCCAGAGGGCCACGTGCAATTGATCTGCAGGCATCTGGCCTGGCTCGGCCGGCATTCACTCCAAGCTAAACATTTGCACTCCATCCATGCCTCCATGGAAGAGCGTGAGAGGAATAATTAGGTGTGGTCTGAAGTTGGTCTCACATGGAGCACCCTGCTCAAGGCATTTGACATATATTTTCATAAAATAACAGTTAATGAGTAACATCCATCTATCTCATATTCCACTGAATGATTGTTTAAAGCTTGTCTCTCACATTTGTTGGCAGGGGTTTCTCATCTCTCTGCTCTCAGGCACGCTATGACACAACATGTGCTGGCAGGGGCTCTAATGATGTCAGTGAAGCAGCATCCATGCTCCACTGAATTCTTAGCTCACTGTAGTGTGCAGGGCAGTTTGCAGTGTGAGAAGTGGCCATGGCTGGGGTGTGAGTGTATTGGAGGACTGTGTTCATTACACCTGGCTCTCTCGTATGAGTACAGTAGTCATAATGGTGAGAGATGAAAACGTCCAGTTGGTGATCCTGAAAGAGGGCTCTGAAAACATGTAGTCTAAATGTTGGTCTTTCTGTTTTTTTTCCGTTTCAGCTATGCCCTGGCGGACGAGGCCTACCGTTCACTGCGGGACCAGGATAAGGACCAGTGCATCCTCATCACAGGAGAGAGCGGGGCAGGGAAGACAGGTACCAAAACACTCCCCTTCGCAAACACAAATTGCGAAAAATTGGGCTCATTACATGTCCATTCAGTCGTATGGAGCCAGCTTATTCACCTGGAAAAACTAGCACTGTAATGCTTGGGTGATTTTTTTTTCCATTTTACCCACTGTCGATAAAACGTGTCCTGGCCTGCAGTGCACTGAAAACAACCTAAAAAGATTAGCATCCTCAATTAGTCTACCATCCACATTCCCTGCCGTGCCCAAATCTCAAAAGGTGTTTTCTAATTCCATTTCTGTCATTGTATAACTTCACCATTTCTTAGAATAGTTCTGTCCACACATATGCAGAAACAAAGGCAGGGAAGAGTGGTGTTGACTAAGACTGCCAATTTTATGCTCTTGGCAAGCGTTCCAACGCCCAGGTGATAACCACATGGTAGTGACTGCAGAGAGGGTTTGATGGGATTTTGGTGGGAGTTTGTCTTCCTCCTTCATCTTCCGCATGAAGGGCATGCACTTCCTGTCTCACACTCTCGTGTCTCTATGCAACATCTCTGCTCACTTGCTCCCTCTCAAGTTACTCTTTTAACAAAGATGTCAGAGGACACCCACCTCAGTGTATAGATTAATGTTCCTTTTTTATTGGTTCCACCTTCTTTTTGGCAGTTTCTCATTTCCGCTGTAATATCCTAAGTCTGCAGGGACAAGGCTGTGTCAAGAGTAACAGCTAGATACTGTGGTTTGAAAGTTTTTATGGTGTTTTTTATGAGGGACTATGAATGGAGCTATTGTAATATGTAGTAATAGTGGGTAAATTCTGATGCTCCAACCACATTAAGACCAGGCTGATTAGAATCAATCAGGAGCCAAAGGAAATTGCCAAACATAAGGAAAGCTCTGCCCACATACATGGCATTTGACAAATATTAAAATGTCACATTAAATGGTACATTCCACCAACTGGCCAACTGGGTCACAAAAAGATGTGTTACTATACATACATTTCCAAACAAGACTTTCTGATGAGACCAAAACATAGATTAATTGTAATGCAGCATTTGGGCTGATGTTTAATTTTTAATCCCCAAGAGTCTTAACTGTAGTCTCATCTGTTAAACCTACTTTGTAGTAAATTTGTAGTTTGAGTTTATTGCTCTCACAAGCACATACAGAGGATTAGATACAGTTAGGTTGTTTTGCTGAAGCTGTCTGACAGTTGAAGCCTTTATGATAACGTGTGCCATAATGTGACTTATGATCTCCGCGTCAATATGATTGACGCCCGAGCTGCCTCCTTTATTCTTGTGACACATGGCTTTTGACTCATTAATAAACCAACAGTCATATCGTAGCAGGACAAGTTTGTAAGTTCGAGATTTGAGCACCTAAGGAGTGACAGGAGCTATGACATTGAGGGTTTCTTTCCTCAACATACTGCACTTGTGTGATTGCGTCAACACGTTTGCATAACAGCTGCTTAATGGAGCTGTGGGACTTTAACTGTGGCGGAGTAATGTCTGGTTAAAATGGACTGCTAGCCAGATTCACTGTGAAGGCTCACGTCACACATAGCCTCTAGTTCCAGGTCATCCTTTTAAGAGCACGGAATGACAATCACTGTTAAGGCAAAGTGAAAAAGCGCGGGCACTCCGATTCTGCGTGTTTGTCCGCTTGCAGGATATCTGACTTGACAAGGAGGTCGGGGTTTGGGGGATGGGGGTTAGAATCAATGGACAGCACTCACCCGGCCCTGGCCTTCACAGCAGAGTGGCAAGTGTCCCACTTCCTGTGGGTGCTCTTTGCAGTCCGAGGTGGAGTTAATGCAATCAAACAGCCTGCTTTTCGCCTGCTTACAACTCTTTAGACAATATATATGATATATTAAATCAATGATGTCACTGGTATAAAGTAGTAAAACGTTTTTATTTTATCTCATCTTACCTCAAATATTTTAGGTCTACCTAGTCTGTATCACATTGCATGGCTTGACGTAACCAATAATATTAGTGAGCTATGGATGTCTGCAGGGGTCTGATTCAAAGGGTTGGCGTTTCTGTTCTTTGAGTATGTTTTTGGTTTAAATTTAGCATTGACTGACTACTACATACTGGGGAAAACACTGCCTGGGCTCTTTTCTTCTTTTTGGTTTTGTTTATATTTGCAATGGTTTGTGCTACATTTTGCAAAGTTGCACTGCAACATTAATAATCTGCTGACATTATCGTGCAACTATGTATGATTTGGATTTTAAATACTGGTCTTTTTTGCATGCCAACCATTCAGTGGTTTTAAATTCCAATCCAGGAAGTCAAGCAGCCATGAAAAGGGGATGAGTTGGGATTTTGGTAATCTCCTCATTGTTTTTGCTGCTTTAGAGGCTGATGAAAATGGGCATTTTGGGAAGGGTACAGAGTCACACTATTAGTGGGAGAATCATTTATTAATCTACAATATCTGGTACAGAAATGACCCGCTGAGATATGAGGATGTGATTTTATTTAATGCCGCATGCACCGGGGGTGAAGCTTTGATAGCTATGTTATGAAACATCCTTTTTTAACACATTAAGTTTAGCACTTGGAATGTGTGTACCTTTGGGATTAGAAATCAGATGTTGAAAAAAATGTTCAGAAAACATCTGAAAAAGACTTGCACATTCCATGCTTGGGCTGAAATCAAGGACAGATTAAAGGCGCATTCTTACAAGTCTCCAACCTCGTACAGCATGAGCTGCCTATTAATTTATGGCACAGGGTTTTACCGTACAAATGGCAACCCCTGTTAGAACCCTCCCTCCTGCTTAGCTTCCCTTGGGCGGCCCCTCAAAGGGGAGTGATGTCCAGACGCCTACCCTCAGCTGCACGGCATTGTGGGGAAAAGACACCAGCCTCAGCTCCCCCTGTCCCCCGGAGAGCCATAAAGTGGAGTCGCGGTGTTAATTAAAGACCTGTCAGTCACACCCTCTCCACACCCGTCTCCCGAGCACCCCCCAGGGAGTCTCCAGCCCTCAAACTCCACCACCCTTTCAGCACAGAACATTCTCACAATGTCGGCGCGATTACATTTCCAGAAAGTTGACAAAATGTTGCGATAAGGTTAGGGGTTAGCAGCTCCCACAGAGCTGCCGCCTCTTAGTTCCTCTGTTGACTATTTTCCCAGCCCACACAGCCTGGTTGGCACGCAAAGTTCTCACTGCATTGTTGCACCTAGCGGTGCTGCAGTAATGATGCCAAGGGTAATGTTCTTTGGATGTTTTTTGAACGTTGAGCATCAGCTGGTGGGAGGAGGCAGAGGTCCCTCCCTGAGGAGCCTACATTCCTCAGCTCTTTTGCTTTTTCATTGCGGAGCCCAGTGTCATCGACAGATATTAGCGCAGCCTTTTTAGTTGTGTAATGGGAAAGGCTTTATGTTCAGCACAGCACGCAGCCTCCCCCGGTTCAAATGTGGGCCTCTGGTCACTCCCAGGCATAACGTCACTTCTCAGCTATCATCATACCTGTATGCCCTCCAGGACCCTTTGAATGCTTTCTACCAGCCAGGTCTCTACAGAGTACTTCACTGTTCTTTCTGTCTCTCTGTGGAGAGAAGGGGGATGAAATAAGTCTTATGATTAACACGCTCCTAGTGACTGATGCTCTCCTTGTGTTTCACCCTTGCTTTATACAGCCAATGTGCTGAATAATGAGGATTAGCCCTATTCTGCCCCTTAATTATACTCTTTCTTCAGCCCATTGTGTCATGTAGAATTGATAACCATGACAACAGCTGTTATTTGATACCGTACAGGTCACAATTTCCTCTGTTGGTTTGAGGGATTATTGAACCGCTGTTGTTCACAAAGTGAGCTGGGTTTAATTAAAAACTGTTTAATGTTCCGGTATTAAAAATTGCTTCGTCACCCATGAAGGAGTTATATAGTCAATCCTGGAACTGGAACTCAAAAGGCTGGGGGATAATCTTTTTGTGGCTCACTGAAGGTTTATGAAGCCTGTGTAGTTTGGCACGGTGGGTCGTTAATGGCAGAGACACCATGACCAATAGCAAGCTGTTCACCAATTCTTTGTGTTTTCTTCTGCCTCTGACTGCTGTACTGTAATATCCACCCATTCCCATCTTCTCTATATACACTTTCTTTCATTCTACCTGTACAGTTCTGCCTAATTCTCCCCTCAGTGTCCCTTTCTCTTTCTCGGTCTCAGATAACACCAAGGCTTAAGTGACATCCTCTCCATTAGCTTCACTGCACCGTGAACCCTCTACAACAAGGCCTGCTCTGTTCGGGGATAAACGTGTCACCCCACACCTTGAACGCCAGCACTGTGCCACAGGTTTCTAAAATTTCTTGAGTCAGAGTCTGCATTGGCAATGACCTCACAACTGTCATGCGGAGACATGAAGAAGCGAAAGGCATTGCATTTTGTTGGTGGGTGTAAGAGCCGTCATTACAGCAGGCCTTAGCCGAAGAACTAAGGGCATGGCCTCTCTCCAGCAGAACCTTTTAATACCAGTGCGCTCACCAATTTAATTCAGTACAAAGTACAAGCTGTCCTCAGTTCAGTCATGAATAACTCATTTAAAAATCAATCATCCAAGCCTGTCTTGGTCATATCAGTGCAGTGGGCCATGTTTCATGCACTGGTGATGTGTTGGGCCTCATGAAGTCTGCTGAATTTCTAGTGATGACATACCGCTGAACTACCTGATATAGTTTTATTACAATCATTGTGATGTGAGTGTTTACTTAGCAGGTGCCCTTGTCCAAATACTGTTTGGTATCTGTCTCGCTTTTTAAAGTTTCTGGATTATTATTTGTTGTTTGTTTAACCTTTCCAAGTTGGAAGTTCACCCTGTAGCAACATGAAAGAGCTGCGTGAGTTCCCTTTCCCTTTGAAAAATACTGCCGAACTACAGCAGTCTTATGCAATGCGATCGTGAACACAAATACACAGAGCATAGTTTTCTTCATATCCTGATGTGTGAGATTTCTAGCTGTGTGAACCCAAGTTCTTATCCGCCGAATCCAGCCGTGAGAAAGAACAGGCCCAGAGCAGGCGGTCTCCATGGGCCTGGGGCTGGTGGTGATGTAAGGGGGATTTGGGGGTGCGTCTGCCTGCCCTGTCTGGAGCAGCACAGTCCTGACCGCTCCCTCGTTCTGTGTGTTCCAGAGGCCAGCAAGCTGGTGATGTCATACGTGGCGGCGGTGTGCGGGAAGGGCCAGGAAGTGAACAAGGTGAAGGAGCAGCTGCTGCAGTCCAATCCCGTGCTGGAGGGTGAGTTCATGCCACGCCCGCTCTCTTAGACTTGATTGCAGGGGGTTGGGTTCTGGCCACGCCCACATTCACACACTATGGAGACGGGTTCTGCACCTCGCGATGAGCTCTGATCTCAGCGTCCTCCTGAGAAGAGTGAAAAGTCACGTGGATAATAGTTAGATGAGACCCTGGTCAGGCACTGAAGCCTCTTTCATCCCTGTTCTTTCCTGTTCATCTCTTTCAAGCGAGATCCAAGCACATTCCTGACTCCTCTTACCTTTGGACCTTTAACTGTACAAAAACACATAAGCAAATGCCTCCACAATAGCGTGCAGACAGCTGTATTTTAATAGGGGCCATGCACAGGAAATGCCAGTGTACGCTGAGGGAGAAGATGCCCAGTACTATGCCCGGGTGCCCCCCACCCCACTCAGTGCGCCACATCTGTAAGAGTTTAACGGCTGGCTGCAGCGACCCGTGAGGTAGAGGCAGTGCAGACTTCCTGCCCCGCACTGGGAAAGGCAGCCCCACTACCTCCCCTGGGCTCTCATTAGCCCCTCTCCCCCTTGTCCCCCCAAAACGGGCCCATTCGCTGCTCCCACATACCCATGACGGGATGGGCCCCCAGCTTAACCCCCACCAGGGAGCTCCATCACCAAGCTGAGCAACACAGGGCAGCACAGAGTTCTACAGTCCCTCACACCAGTCAATAAAGCACTTAAAAGGCTCCCTGGGTGGCTCAGAGAACAAGACCCCGGGAAATGCTTAACTTGGACATGCCAAACATTTACAGCTTTGTAAAGACCATTGACTTTGTTGGTCAACTACCTTCTCTGGGTTAAATACTTCAATTGGTCCTTTTTCAAGTATTTAGTCCTTGAAATAGATATGCATTTTAAAAGATTATAGCCAGTGAAAACTGCTGATCATCTACTAAAGCTACATGCATTTAACATAGTTCCCAGGAGTTGATTTGAGTAGTTACGGTACCTCATTTTATATTTTGACCCCTCTGAAATACATAGAGAGTAAGTAATATGAAATGTATGTCTGCAGCATTGGCCTATGAGAGTTGCAGCAGCCTCTATACTTTCTTGACCCTCCATTACATTAATACCTTAATTAGATCAATTGCAAAAAATCCATTACGAAGCATACATTATACAGATAAGATGGCCATGTGGTCAAGGAGCCCAGTAACTGAGAGCTGAGTGTAATCTTGAGAATTTGTAAAACTGTTTTTCTCCAGTGCCAAGCTGGCCTACAACACGTTTAAGTGCTTGTGGAAAATTGTCAGCTGCGCAATTATAATTACTATTGTTGTTGCTGTTGTTTTCGCTGCTGTTGTTATTGAACACATGCCTTTATTGTTAGCAACTTGTAACGCATAAGGAAATCACAATGCCATGTCAGACAGAAACTTTGAATACAGTTTTGAATACATCAGGATCATATTACTCATATTAAAATAAAAGTGCATCTTATTTGCAAGGGGTTCTTTAATATGTAGATTAAAAACAAGCCAGTGAACAATATACGTAGTGCATGGGGGTTGGAACTTGGTGTAAGCTGCGTATGTTATGAAACATGGAGGCAAGACAGAGAGACGAGAAAAAATTCCACATGCACACTGATGCTGATTAATGACTGCTGGCCTAGCTGTTTATCAGCCAACACAAAGTCAACACTTAAATGTTCTCCCATAACTGTGTGACATAATTCATCTGTGCTTTTTTCCCCTCTTACAGCCTTTGGAAATGCCAAAACAGTGAGAAATGACAACTCGTCTCGATTCGTGAGTATCAGTCTAGCAGCAGTGGGCAGAGATTTGTATGTTTGAGGCTGTTCTTTTGCAAGCAGTGTTTCCAAAAGATTAGGCACACATGGAGCTCTAATCCGGGTTTCAGAGTAGGCAAACAGACCAGGCCCTCTCCTCTACCTCTCACTCTAAGGGAGAATGTACTGTAATGTTGCATAACAGTGCCTGCCGTCTATCTGTCCTGCAGGACTGACATAACAGCTCTTTTGGCACAAAGGGTGTGACATGAATGAGATCATCAGGGATGTCCTGGAGACCAGCATCTGGACTCATCTGTTTGTCTTGTTAGCCTCTTTTTCCTCTGACGCTACAGCGAGTAATTACCGTTACGAGAAAGAATGAGATTCAAATGAAATTCAAGCTAGCGTAACATCCTGGCAACCGTCTCCAGATGTCTACCAGCTTCTCTGCCAGTAGGCTCTTGTTTAGGGCAGGCGAGTTTATTTGAAAGATGGACTCTGCTGTGTTCTTATGGAGAAATTCTTTGTGAATTGAGCCATGTAGCCTCCGTACCATAACTCTCTACGCTGTTAAAGTTTACAGTAGATGGCTCATGAAATGCAAAGTAGCCTATATCTTTTCAGGAGACAAGACCGCCTTGGCAAACAGTGGAAGGGAGTATTGGGGAAACTGTTCTGACCTCTGATTTGTCTGACCTGTGGCCTACCTATGACTCCCCTTGGCAGCCCATCCATTCATACAAAACACACATTGTACTCAGAATGTGTGCCAAATGCAGTTATGTTTATGAAGCTTTCAGTCGATTTAGTTTACAGACATTTATTGATTGGGACATGAGATTGACACTTGTGTTCAGGGATGCATCACAGCAGCTCACTTTCCTCATAGGCTGCAGATTTTATTTTCCTGGCAGATGTTGAATGTTTTAGGTCAGATAACATCAAGAGACGGATGCAATCTCTTTCTCTTTCACTGTCTCACTCTCTCTTTGGAGTGTGTTTGCCTGGTCCGCTAATCTAGGAAAACATTTCATTTCCAGAACGGAATTGCCGAACGGGACACCCCTTTCGGGTGCCGAAAGCGGAGAGGTGGGCTTTTTGCGGCATTGTTCTCATGCCCACTGCTCTTGGGAAAGAAGCTCACTGGCAGACGCTGCCCATTTCAGATTCCTTGCTGATGTCATCACATTTCCACAGGCTTCCCCAAATAGGCTGGAAATGCAGCAAAATGCCCTGGTCCACCCGGCCTCGGGGGCTGACACCATCCACAATGGATACATCAGCTACCAAAGGCCACGTGCCCCTCCATTCAAAAAAAAAATATATATATATATAAAAGGCAATCATTCAGCTGCAAGACAAGCAGCTACAATCCAAAGGCTTTCATGAGTTACTTCTACCCTTTAAAGAGCTAGTGTGCTGTTGAATTTGGCTGCTTCTCTTTCCCGCTGCCAAAGTTTTAGTTCAAAAACCGCTGGTTATAAATAAAGAACTGGCTTCGTAGCGCTTGGCTTGCAGTTGCCGGTTCGTACCCAGACTTCTCTGCACAGGGACAGAGAAAAGAGGTTTGTTTTACCACTGGAAGGGGGGGGGGAAGTAATTTCCTTTTCTGTAATCCCTGATTGGCAGCTGGCTTTTTGAGTATGACTGTGCATGGACTCGAGATCCCTGAGGTTGGAAAGAAAATGATATTCCCTCACACTGGTTCGGTCTTTCAATGGGATGTCAGTGATCTGTGCCTCTGAAGACCGTGCTGGCTCCATAAGCTCCCTGTTCTTTAGAAGTATCCTGCAACTAAAAACTCATGCCATCCGTGGTGAGCCGTGCCTCTGTGGCTATTGGCACATGCTAGTATTAATCACCTTTGGGCAGAGGGATTTCCGGTATGTTATGTCAACAAAGCAAAAAAGAACAAAATTGTTCCATGAAGAAAGTCTTGTACACTTATGTGATTTATCTTGTGGCTCAGTACATCTACAGTTTGCCTCCAAAACATAGATAGCAAAACCACAGGCAAAGAATGGTTCCTACCTGCACTGCAGGTGTAGGTGCAGACAGAGCTCGGTCCTTTCTTTCTCTTTGTTGACTTCCAAGCCATATGTTGAGCACTTTGTCTTCTCCACTATTCATCTTAGTGGGAGGGGCTTCCTGTCAACACAGTAGGGTGGAAGCTGGATTCTGTGTTCATTAGTCCATAGGATATATGCCATTGCTGGAACCAAATTATGAGAAATGAGGTTAGCTAATGTGTGAGAAGAATGCTCTTTATGGCAAATCACTGTGCTAAATCAGTGCATTTGTAATGTTTTAACATCCCTCTGACAGGAAGAAGCCCTTTTGAATGAGAATCCACCTGAATTATTTCTTATATTTTCTTATATTTGTGTCTTCTGCAGGGGAAGTACATGGACATCGAGTTCGACTTCAAGGGCGATCCCTTGGGCGGAGTCATCAGCAACTGTGAGTATTACAGGATGCCTGTGTAATTCTTTGCTGTCGTGGAGACAGGGAGAGCGTATGAACGGAAGTATATCTGTCAGGGCGGGGCTGATGCAGAAAGGAAGTCAGCCTCCGCTATGCTGGGGGACCTCATGAATTGCAGCTTGGCACGAGAGCAGATTGCTGTTCCCGTTTCCAAACTGTGCGGTCACGGCGATGATTTTAGGAAACCACGGTGCAGCTCCGCCCCTTCTGCAGCCCTCCCCTCTGACTGGCTCTGGCACATTCCGTCACTGCAGCGTGGACACACCCACCGAGCAGCTTTGGATGGAGATGTGCTCTGGTCTGCTCACAGCCCTGCACAATATGATTTACACGGGGAGCACACGCCCGTATCCAATTTTGTTTAACTAATTATAGAGCTGGATTTTTTATCTGAGCAACTGGGCTGAGATAGGTTCCCCATAGGTGCAGCAGTGTCCTTTGCAGGATCTGAATCCACAGCCCTCAGCTACAGTGCCTTAACCACCACACCACAAACTCTTCTATTAATATCCAGGCTTATGAGGCTTAATTTTCCAGATGACAAAGATTTGAAAAATAGTTTTTTTTTTTTTTTTGGTTTACATAGCTTTCACAGCTTGTTAAGTAGCATAGGCAGATTTTGCCATGTGCCTCTCAGCTTGCAGTTTCTCCAGATTCAGAAAAATAGTGGATTTTTCTACTCTGCTGTTGTATGTAGCCTCTCTCTCTGGCAGAATACAGTCACCCACAGTCCCTTGGGGCTGTGGTGGGTGAGCCACCAATCAGGCTTGTGTTCAACCCCCCCCAGTCTATGATGTCAGCAGTGAGCGCGCTGTTATCAGTGTGGCCCGTCAGTATTCCATGCTCAATTTCCTCCTCTCTGATGCACCGCTTGTGTCGCGTGCTGTGCAATGGGCAGAAAGAGGGGTATCGATTTTATGGTGGGCTACACGCATCCTCGCTGCCCACGTGGGGTCCTCAAAGGCCGGCCGGCTGTCCGGACAGGCGCCCGATCAATACTGCGATGTTTGCGCTTGGTGTAAGTTCAGCCTCATGCCACTGAACCAACAAGCAGGCCCCTCCCACTTCTCCCAGATCACATCCCCCCAGATGTGGGACTTTAATGACTAGTTGAAACATCGGGCTTTATTTTCTTCTTTAATCTACGTTCTGATTCGGCGCACAGTTTGTTTCATTACAGGCTCTGTCTTTTTAAGGGTGTCCTCTAGGCTGCTGTTTGTTTGGTTCATTTTAATGCTCTCCCTCTGCACAGGTTACATAACTAAGGTTGAACAGGCAACCTGTGTGTGTGGGCAGCACTTTTCTCCTTCAAGTCCCTGACAATGAATTATTCAAGCTCTCCGAACCTGTCGGATTTGCTCTCTTACGGCTGCGAGGGGGACGAGCTGATCCCCAGTGCCTCATTTTCAAAAAGAAGCTGTACTTGACCTCCTGTTCTGGTTGTGTTTGTTTGTTTCCCACACTCACTACGTCTCCTACTCTTTGCGGTGCACCAGAAAAACAAGAATGTCACTTTATCAAACTCCGCTGGAATTCCAGAGCAGTATAACTGAGTACCGCACTATAACTGAGTATTCTGAACCGCTTGGTTTGACTTGTTTGTTAGAGACCTGTGTTTCTTCACAAACTGTTGAGTCAAGAATTCCTTGCTGAATGCAAATCTTATGAAAGAAAGTCAGAATTCATTGACAGAGTCAGTATCAGTAGGGGTAGATGGTGTTTCCCTGAAGGAACATTTTGTAGCACACCGTATTTAGCATGCTATATTTGGATTTTGATACAGTTTCACTTTTCAAGTGATGGTCATTAGTAATAGTCAATGCAAAACAGAGAGTGTGTGATCCTACAGTTTCTCACTGCAGAGCATTACTTGAAATATTTTCTTGCAGTGGTCATTAAGCAGTATAGATGTGTTTGCTGACCAGACTCTGTTACACAGGGGCATACTCTGCAGGTTTAGTGCTTTGGTACAGCTATAGTTCCCTTTTGGGGATTTGCACTTAAAACCTTCTCAATCTTTGCTGGTTCGACACTCCCCCCCAGAGTTAAGGAAAGCTCTGTCTTTCTCTTTGGGACTGTTCTGAGAACTGGCTCTCTGTCCTTCACCACATTTGTTTTTGCTTTTTTTTCCTCAACTGTTTTTTCTACATGGATTTCTAGTGAAGATTACAGGAAACAAGACAATGGGGATCTTTGTCAGAGACCGTCACCTGTAGACAGTGTATGTAAAGATAGCTCTGTCTCAGGGACAGGGTGAGACTCCGGGCTACCTTTATATAGGGTGGTCCTAAACATCCAAAACCCACAAAACTGATTCTTGCAAGATGAAATAATGTTGGAATCCTATAAAGACATAAAATTTGGGTCACATTGTCAGCTGTGCTTTGCACAGGAAGTCGTAAATATAATACAAACTGCCTCAAGCTTGTTATCCCATGCAATACTGTAGGATTAAAAAAGTAATAAAATACAAGATGCACCACACCTCATATTCTAGAAATGGCACTCAGGCACCAGGAACAAATCTGATTCTTATTCATAGCAATAATCAGCAACTGTGCTTAATGTGTTACTTTTGAAAAGATGACAGCTTTGCCAAACTCACTCTACCAAGAGGCCAACTCATTTTTCTGTGCATGATTAACCTTAAAGTGTTTAATGACCTGGAATTATGCTACCAATGCAAGCCCCAGGTTGGCGCCACCAGCACCCCTCCTTTGATCTGTTATTAGGGGCCCATAACACGTTTTGCAATGGCTTGGCACAGAGCGGTTTTCAAAGCCGAAAAAGACCAATAAGGAAGGATGAAGCAGCGTGGAAGCAACGATGGGTCCTAATAGGCTCCCACAGTGCCTGGGGTCCCTCTGCGGAGATCTGACAGCCAGCTCATTCCGCTGTTCTGTTCTGTTCTGCTCTGCCCCGGCAGCGTCAGCTGACTCCTCATCCACCACTTCCTGCAGCTCCGGCCTTGATGATGTGTTGATGTTCCAGATAGTGAAGGAGTACAGGCGCACACATGTACACACACACACACACACACACACGCACACACACACATGTGCATGCCACCCTCCCATGACACGCACACACACGCACACACATACACACACATGCACATGCCACCCCCCACCCACACACACACACACACACACACACACACACACACACACACACACACACACACACACACACACAAGTGGGAGGGTCTCGCCTTTATTTCTGGTTGTCTGGCCTGATTATCTGTCATTGTCTGTCATAGCGTCCCTTCGTCCCTAGTGCAGTGACAGAGAATACCATGGGGTGCAGTGACATGGCACTCAGGACATTCCACACATACTTTCAGCTGTGGGAAAGGGGTGTCGCAGGGAATAAGACGAGATTCAGCAACGAGAGAGAGGTCACAAGCTGCTCAAGCCTAACCATCACAAATAGGAGAACGCGATCACCAGACTCCTACCAGAACAGCAAAGGGGGATGTTTCTTCCCCTTGCATTCACTTTCCAAATGGCGTTCCCTTTCTTCGATGTTTTTCTTTTTGTTTAATTTATTTATGGCGTCTCCTCAATGCTGCCTTCGGTGTATACCTTTGTAAACATAACAAATAGTTCCCAATGGATGTAAGTACCAAATACACTTCAGCTGTACAAGGCAACAACATCATCCCTGAACTCTTCCAGTGTACAAAAGGTGAAGGGTCAGGACTCAGCCCCCTCCCCCAAGGGGGAACAACTCTTGAACATTCTGGAGCTCGGCCCCCTCCTGCTCTGTGATTCCATGCGGTGAGAGGAAACAGTGGGACCCTCGGAGGGCCGAAACGGTGCCGTCAGCCCCTCTGAAAACAATGGAAAGAGGCGCTCTTCCGCCCCTTTCTCTCCCATCTTGATCACAGGTCAGAGACAGACAGCACTTGACAGGGGTCTGGACAAAGAGGAGAGGGCAGCTCTTTCAGCGGCGCTGCAATTATTGATGAGTCCTTTATTGAGAGGCGTTTATCCGCAGAGAGGAGGGCAACTGGGATGGCAGCGGTGCATGGCCTCAAACCTGCTTGTTGCAGCCCTCTGCTCCCTCTCCAGAGCTCTGGACGTTCATTAAGGTTTCAACTAGCAAGTACATATGCAGCATTAGCATTACACAGGCCTCTTCAGTGCTACTAAAAAGGTTTTAAGTCGGACACATCAGGTATTCTGTCGCTTTCAATTGGGGGTTTAAGTGAACTAGTTCTCATCAGGGATTTAAACATATGACCTTCAGGTCTGCTGCAGCTACTACTATATGTGTAGTTGTACTTGGTGTATAAATCCTCATTTGCCGGATGATTTTTGGCCTCCTTGCTGTAACTTGACTTCAGATAAACTAGCATATAGCTGGTGAGACAGCAATCAGGAAGTTAATCTGTTAGTCCCACAAAGTGTACATAGTTGGCCTACCTTTAAGCTTGGGTAGTTGCCAGGGGACAGTGTGAACCAACTGATTTCCAGCTGGAACACTTCTGTTTTAGCCTAAAGCAGTGAGAGGGAAGTGCCTCAACTTCTGCTGTATCAATACGCACAGGTGCCCGTGGGAGTTGTTTCAGATAAAAATGGATTGAAAAATACAATGTCAGATTGATACTTAGATCTTGATAGTGATTGTAGGTTGCGAAATCAGCATCGCTGTGTCTTAGTGATGCAACATTTTATTGACCACCTCATATCAGTCTGCATCCTCATTGGTCATCAGCAGCAAGGATTGCCATCTCCTCCCATGGGTTTTGCTCTTTGTGACTTCCTGCCCTGTTCAAACACAATGAACAGTGAAGTGTTGTCACCTGGGTGACTCAAATACAGGGTCGTAAAAGGGACATGTTTATATGGTCGTTCAGGTTTTGCCATATACTCTGAGCTTGGAGATCTGAGCCAGTTTCATGCTTAAGTGCCTGACCCCAATGAATTTTGGGTAATCAGTGCTTGGGTTTGTTCTACTCTCTGACTTCCACTGTAGTCTTTTGATCAACTTAAAGTGTTTGGTTTAAAGATAAAATCTAAGCTGTGATCTAAGAAACAACCTATTTGTTTAGAAAGAAAGCTAAGAAAATAAGAAAACAGATTTTCCCATTCAGACCTACATCAACCCACACAGATACGTTCTCTGTATAGTTAGTATAGAAAATTGTTTGTTACTCAACTTTAGAAGTGTTGTGTAGATCTTGGTGCCATGACATTAACCGCACTCCTGTATTTTTTTCTAATGTAGGAACTCAGACCTGTCTAAAAAATGGATAAAGATTCTAAAAAGAAAAGCTGTTTTTTTGTCTCACATCTTACACACAGTAAGGTCACAGTGCCCTCCCAGAATTCCAAAATGAATGTATTGACCAGTTATAGGAGTTTATCCTCTGACTGGGAGAGTGAGGACATAGACATACCATTTCTAAGGTATTTTTACTGTTGTGCTTCACAATGTCAAATCGAGTATGGCACATACAGGCATGGTTGTGGTTGCCTTGGAAACAATGTAAATGTGCATCTTTCATTCTCTTGCATACTGTATATCCAACCCATTGACCTCAGTAGGAGTGATCAGTGTAGTAATTATGTATTTTTAAGTGAGGACCTTTGTCCTAAAAAACACATATTAATGTGTGATGAGCAGATTCCAGTTCTTCCTTGCAGAACCGATGTGATGTGACCGGTTGTGAGAGCCGTATATTAACCCTTCGCTGCTGTCCTGCAGATCTGCTGGAGAAGTCTCGTGTGGTCAAACAGCCTCGGGGAGAGAGAAACTTCCACATCTTCTACCAGCTTCTGTCCGGAGCCTCCGAGGACACTTTGAGTGAGGGACCGCTCGCCGTTCCCATCTTACTGTGACTGCTTCCCCTCTCATACTGTGAACACTTCCATTCACTTCCTATGATCCTCATTACTGATCTGTCTCCTTTTTTCCAGTATACCTCTGTATCTACTGGTTTATGTTCCTATCTACTGCTGACTAAAGGCGTAGCTGGCTAGAATAAGATCATTTTGTAACCACTGATCACAGCAGTTATGCTTCTTAGGGCAGTTTTTATTATATACAGTGAAAGGCTAAGGTTATAGATATATCATTGTCACTATTACGCACTTACTCAGGTACTGTAACAGGATCTCTCATCGAGGGAAACAATGAAATACTCTTTGATTTAACTCAATGGTGTGCTGACATCAAAGGCGTAGGGTGAATAATGGTAACACTAACTCCCGACACCGACACGTAGCCATGGAAATAGGGGCATGACGCTCGGTCCATTGTAGTGCCTGCAAGCTGCAGTTCCAGTTGCACTGATAAACCTTTGAGTAGGCAAATGCGGGCGGTATAAAATGACTCCAGCACAGAATGCAAATCCCCTTGAGTAACGATCATAATATCTCCAGCATCTGCACACTCCCCTTGTATGCTTGTGTTGACACAAAGTGCCTGGCAAGGCTTCCTGTTAACCCTCCTGTCTGTCTGTCTGTCCGTCCGTCTGTCTGCCCACCCCCACAGAGAAGCTTAAGCTGGACAGGGACTTCAGCAAGTACAACTACCTGAGTCTGGACTCGGCAGCGGTCAACGGTGTGGACGACGCAGCCAGCTTCCGGACTGTCAGGGTGAGTGTAGTGATCTGGACGAAAGGGATTTATGCAGATATCGGTACCAATCTCTGATCGATCACTTCAGTGCCGCCTGTCAGGTTATCCTTGGCCAGGAAGTGACCTTTGCTTTTAATCCACTGATAGAATGAGCCACATAAGATTAACCCTTGCCCATTTTCCTTGGATTATGGCCACATATCAGCTCATGAAGTCCATATTTATACCTATCAAGGCTGAGTTCACAGGTCAGGCTTTACAGGAAGAAGATTTAGGATAAGGTGTAGTAGGAGCCCCATCTGAAGAAGTCATCACAGGCAGGAATGGAATGGGACAGGACAGTGAATGGTGGCAGCGTTGTTTGCAATAATAAAAATATTAATAACTTTAGTTGTTTAGCGTGGGATAATCAGCCAAGTACAGCAGCTGCATCCTTAGGTACATGAGTCATATCAAGCTCACCCCCTCCAGCTGGGACTCCCAGTAGCATGTGTACTGGTCCTCATCTCCCAACATGTGTATAATGAAAGAGGTTTAAAAGGCACATTTGTATCTTAGATAGGAAATGGCTGCTAAACTGTTCCCAGTGGGAGAAACACAATTGTTTGGCATGGCGTTTGGTCCAGTATAAAGCGCTTGGATGATGCGTAACAGCCTCGCAACTTCGCAGCAATGTTGAGAGGACGTTGCACGGTGAGTGGGCCCCATCTGAGCGTGCTCCGTCTCCCCTTTGCCGGTAATAGCGTCTCACTTCCCCAGTCCTTCCTGTCTAAGCGACCACTGCACAGCTGCTGGTCTGGGCAAATAAACACAGTGCTGTGGTGCTACTGTACACAGAGGACAATGGGAGTCCAGTGCTCCCAGAACAATGAGCCACTCAGAGGTCTGAATCCTGTCCTACTGTTAGTGCCAGAACTACGGGCCGCCACAGGTGTTTCTGCCTGTCTCGGACTGTTCTCTCTTTCTCTCCCTCTTTCTCTCCCTTTCTCTGTCTCTGTCTCTGTCTCTCTCTCTCTCTCTCTCTCTCTCTCTCTCTTTTCTCTCTGCCTCTCTCTCTCACACAGCTCTTTTTCTCTTTCTCACACTCTTCAAACTCTCTGCTCCTCTCCCACCTCCCATCTCATGCACACTCTCTCAATTTCCTTGCCTTTTTTTCCCATTCTTCTCTCAGTTCTTTCCAATTCAGCATACATCTAGGTTGCCAAAGTATGTACATACTGAACAAGTGGAGCACTCATAATACAATGACACATGGCTGTAACAGAATCTACTGCTAGTGCTTAACAGTAATGAGAGAAAATGAAACGATAATGAAGGGAAAAAAAGCTGATTAAATGAAAGTCATATAAGAGCATCTGCCAAATAAATTGGTAATATAAAATCATAATTATCATACATCATACATTGCAGCTTTAGACAGCAAGACTCAGCACAGAGGACAATGTGTGACAGTCATGGAAGCTCTGAAGTCCCCCCATGCAAAATATGGGTTGTGTTTACCATACACATACCATCAACAGCCAGCTGTGCAGCCATCAGAGTGGAGAATGCACTGATAATTTTGTGTTTTGGGTTAGAATGAAAATTTGCTACTCAGGAAAAACTCTACACCATGCCTGTGTGCCGCAAACACCTGTAACATTGATGCGATGTCCTGTCTCAGATAGAATCATAAATACTGTGAAAGAATTGGTCTTAAACTCATTCTTATACATGCTGTACTTTCAAAACATGGAGACCAAAAGTATGACAGAAAACCTGAGTCCTCATAAATACAGGAAAAAATTAATCCATGTACAAACTGCAAAAGCAGTTTTAAAGATGTCAAGACATGTTAAAATCTCTGGTCCAAATACAAAATCTTCTTAGACCTACCAGACACTCTGTCTGCATTTCCTGTTAGATTCTGAGTTATCAGTCTTCTAAAAGTGGGTCACATGGATTCAGATGTGAGAGAACTTTTCTTTGGTGGAACAAAACGGCACGTCTGAAAGTACTGTTCCTCACAAGGCGACACAGCCAGCCTCAAAACAAACCTTTCCCCTCTGAGGCTTCTGCCTTCACCGAAGCCCCCTAATGGAAGGTGACATCTCTCTCTCCTCTCACTCTTTCTCTTCCCCCCACTTTCACTTTTCTTCTCCACTCCCTCCCTGCCCTCTCTCCATCTTCTTCTCATTCTTGCTCACTTAAAAATAATGTTCATTGTCGAGGCTTGTACATATCTAACAAACACAACAATCATGTCCTAAAATGGTGTTTATGAAGGACAGCAATGATGACTAAAAAGGCAATATTTTGTAAAAGGTTCATATCAAAAAGGTGAACCACAAAGACTCTAAATTATTCATGTGGTGCTTTTGTTGCACTTGCTATCCCTCAGGCTGTTCCAAGAAGCTCCATACATTCCTCTTGCTCCCAGCCCCCCCTCCCCCCCCGGTTCTGTCTTTCTGTCTCTTTGTCTCTCTGTCTCTCTGCACCCCGCTTCCTCACAGGCTTGTGTTTCCAGCGGTCTCTGTAAATTAGCATTCATCACTGTGCCAAAATGAGGGGGCACAGGCAGACACCCCGCTCTCCTCGCCCACGTAGCCATCTCCTGCGCACCACGCTCTCACAGCACGCTTAACAGCGCTCTGTTTACATCTCCAGCCGTGACCTGTGGAGGAGGTGCCGAGGCCGATGATGGGGCCCTCGGGGCGGTTGAGAGCTGTAACGCTGCGTTACGAGTCCCAGGGCCGCTTTGTCACCGAAGGGCCCTGCCAACTACCTACCTCTCTGTGTGAGAGGATAGTGAAGTGATGGATAGGCTCACATTAGAGAAATCTGGGATGGTTTACGTGATGAAGTCCCAGCAAGTGCTATCTTTAACGGTTAAATTGATCACAGGAAAAGCACTTTGTCTGGAGCTTGTGATTTCTCCATTTATATCGGTCTCCCCTCTCCTCTCAGTCTCTGTCCCCCCCTTTTGCTCCAGAAAGATGATCTGTTGTTGCAGTGAAGTTTGTCTGTTTTAAGATTGGGTTCTCTGCTGTCTGTGTCATATAGAATGTCTTAGATCATCCGTAATAGCAGTATTTTAGTATAATAAACCTAAGCACCTTCTACCCTTGCTGTATACCCTGATTCAAAACAGTCCCACTGGCATTACAGCAATTTTGTCACATTCCAACACTCCACCTCTTCCTTCTCTGAATCCCAGAATACCTTGCACTTCTGCCATGTTGATTCTGTTGACTGAAGTCCCCCACCTCTCATAATCCCAGAATTCATTGCAAACCCACCATCTTCACAGCTGTGTAGACTGTCTGAATGCCCGCCATTCACACGCTACCGTGTCTATCCCAGAATGCCATGCAGATCGTGGGCTTCATGGAGGACGAGGTGCAGTCGGTGCTGGAGCTGGTGGCCGCTGTGCTGAAGCTGGGGAACATCGAGTTCAAACCGGAGTCGCGCGTCAACGGGTTCGACGAGAGCCGAGTCAAGGACAAGAACGGTGAGGTCACCGCGCCTCCGAGGACACCTGGGCACAGAGAGAGGAAGAGCTAGATCCCAGTGCAGGCAGCAGGAGGGCAGCGTTATGTGTTTTGGCTTGCCATTTGATGTCATTTCAATTTCCAGGAGGAAACTTTTTAGTGGACCGTGGGGCTGTATCCACTCCGTCACTGTCTTAAACATGATGAATACAGCAGATTTAAAGGGGTGTCCTGGAAAAAACTTACTAAGTCGCTTACTCCTGTCTTTTTTCTTGTTAAAAAGTAAAGTGATGTGACATTTGACATTTATGAAAATGACTTATTGCAATATTGACCAACTGTTGAAGACAGAGGTGAAAATATAATAGGTTACATTTTACATTTATTACTCAAGTAATCTTTTACCTTGCATTTTATTTCAATGTCATCGATTTTTCCTGTCTGGAAAAGTCCCCTCCATAGACAAGCAATTTCAAAAATACAAGATCTTTTTATGTACCAGGAAGCGTTTTTAAGCTCTTTATTTCCCCGAAATACGTCAAGGGTTAGTTAAGCAAAGTCATAAATGTTGGGTAAACATAATGCTTTGAGCCCTATTCTCGCTACTGAGAGAACCTGTTGTGAGCATACCTGGTTGAACACCACTGCCACCTACTGTTGGGTATCTGCTAGTGGTTCTCCGCTGAGGTCTGGAAGCATTTAATAATGGCCCTGGCAACTATGGAATTTTACCGCCCACATCCAAAGGACTCATTCCACGTGAAATAAATGATGGCTTTCAGTAAGCTGTTTGTTGCCATTTACAGCAGATCTGCATTGGCTCAGAAGAAAAACAGCATGTATGTCAAATGACTCAGAACCAGTTCAAATGATCTTAGCCGATCTCCTCTAAGTTTATTGCAGTTTATGACCAGTGCTGAAAGTACAATAAGTGCCACTAAGCATTAGATCATTGCCTAGTCTTGTATGAAATACTGCTTTAAAAAGACTATTTCTTTGGCTTTGCTGTTTTTTCTCCTGTCATGTTGCTTTTACTGTCTCTTTCTTGTGACAGTCAGTGAGACTGACTGGGTAAATAGGCGAGGAAAAAATCCTGGATATAGATGCCCACCAAATCTATTAAACTATTAACTCTACGTCAGGTATAAGAAGTCCATACATATGGAGAAAACCTAAAACCAGAAGTGCAGGCTAGACTGTGCTGTAGTTACGATGTCCTGTTCTCTGTCTGAATGCGTGAGTTGTGTGTTTTTTGATGTGGACAGACCTGAAGGAGATGTGCGAGTTGTTGGGGATTGAGCAGTCCGTGTTGGAGAGGGCCTTTAGCTTTCGCACTGTGGAGGCCAAGATGGAGAAGGTGTCCACCACCCTCAACGTAGCGCAGGTGAGGCCTCCCCTAGAGGCATGGAGCCACTCACTTACACTGAGGAGAACTGTGGAAAAAGATTTAAACAGCAATGTAATTTCACTACATGTACACGGTAATCGTACAGCAACAAATCTTTTCATTTTAGCTAGTGATTAGGATGGCCTTTGCTAAATTATGCATTTATCCTTAATTTTGCATTTTTTGTGATAATTTTTTTTTTCTGCTGAATATTCAAACATAGTGCATAACATCAAATACGCACAGCAGAAAACTGTTTTGTCTATATATACTCTCTTCTCCTACCCCTTTGAGAGGTGTTTTTGCATAAATTGTATTTTGCGGTGTCTTGAGGGTTTTTTTTTTTTTTTTCATATTTTTAACTTTTTGTAGTTTTATCCTTAATTCCTCTAATTTTAACATGTGGAACTTCTGTACTGTTTCCATTTTCTTCTCAGAAATCATTACTGATGTTGATTATCTGCTGATCCTTCTCTTTTTCTGCCCAGCAACCTATAAATTATATATGAGGATTGCTCTCCTGGAAGCAAAAAAGTAGGGCAATTTCAAGACCTTCTGGAAGGCAGAAATTTTAGGCTCTGAATGGTGACATTACCGTACATTATTTATTTGCTTAGTGGATGCCCTCATCCCTTGCACAGCTAGATGTCCACTGAAGCGGTTCAGGTGAAGCACCTTGCTCGGGGGCAAAACAGCAGTACTCTTGAACCTGCAACACCCTGCATCTGCTCTCTTTCACAGCTGTGGGTTTACACGTCCGCAGAGCAGACTTTATTCGGAGGAGAGCGTTTGCAGGGATAGGCATTGTCGGCATGCAGTACTTATCCTCCCGTCACAAACATCCGGCCAGTTAAAACAAACAGAGGGAACAGTGTAAGAGGCATCCATAAATCAGACGCACAGCCTGGGCTCTGGAGCGTCGTAAAGCCGCCCAGAACGCCAGCGGAGTCCCGGCACAGAGGCTGCCCGGCGTGGCCAGTGCATGCAATCGCCGACAGGACCGTGCCTAGCGGTGCCCCTGTCACAGCGGGAGCACGGTGTCAAGAGAAGTTCACTTTCTTCCCTTCCTTCTCTCCGTCCTCTTGCCAAGTTTACACGGCGGATGACAGGGTTCGTTCCAGCGTGCCGCTGTGCTTTTTAAGCGTGCTGTGTTTTTGATTCGCGACGATCGCTTTCAGTACAGTCCAAACATTCAAACTTAACGACGGGTAATTCTGCAATTAACCAAGACTAGGAATAACAGAAGTCTTATTTTCATTTTTTAGAGATATCTAGGTCACACATGAGTGATTGTTTTCAAACAATCATGTTGCATCCATTAATACGTTAAGCACCAACGTTTTCTAATCTGAGAACATATATTTCCCTAAACCAATATTTGAATTCCAAATAAGGTACTGTGTAGCAATATGTGCTGAACTAGAAATCACATGGTACAGGTACATGGCTGTATTACCCACTTATTTAGTGGCACCCAGTCCTGGCACTACAGTTTTGTAAGTGTTGTCTGATGGAAACTCGCATTGTTGTCTTTTGTTTCTTTCAGGCTTATTATGCTCGTGATGCTCTGGCCAAAAATCTCTACAGTCGTTTGTTCAGCTGGCTGGTGAATCGGATCAATGAGAGCATCAAGGTATGGTCCTTACGCTTTTATCAGCCATAGAGAGATATTCTATCCACTGACAGGCAGCAGAAACTACAAAGCGAACATTCTGTCTTAAAAAAGAATCTCTTTGGAAGGAATGCAGGATTTGTTATGAACTGGGACCACGAATGGGTCGGGGTCAAAAAGTGTAAACAGACTGCTAGAGGGAAGGAAGGAAGGCTTTTCATAAAGTACTCAAACATGTATAGAGCTAATGCTGATTCCCCAGCATTTGAGTCCTGTAAATAGACTGATTCAGTCTTCCTCTCCCTCCTCAGGCCCAAACTAAAGTGCGTAAGAAGGTGATGGGGGTCTTGGACATCTACGGCTTTGAAATTTTCGAGGTAAGGACATCCTCATTTCCAACTCGGAATACTTTGCAGCTGACATTTATGCCGTCACCTCTTACACTAAAAACTCTAACATCCCAGTGACAGTAAGCGCAAACTCGTGCGCAGCCACACCCAGAAGTGCATCTGTCAGCGGATGACTTTGATCCATGTCAGTCAGCAATCTGTTTATGAAGTGAAAGTTGAATAATGCAGTTTTACTGCTATTTCCATAAGTCACAACAAAGGCTACGCCGTCAAGCCGTGAATCATTGTCATTAATGCATTGATAGAGAGGACTAGGTTTTCATGCTTGTCAGTGGTATTTGATGGATGACTTCATATCATATCAGTGTCTGCTGCCTTTGGGCTCTGTTGTGCCGCATGTGCTGTTTAGATGGGTGTCTGGTAGCACAGTGGCAGGACTGGTCCGATAGGCAGCGGTGACAGGTGTGTATCCACCCTGCATTCTTTCTTATCTGCCTTTGCAGAATGGTGCATACCACCACTGCTGCACACTTACCTGCATACTCACTTTCTCCCTCCTTCCCTCTGTAACGCACACATTCGCACACTCACAATGATACAAAGAAATCATGCGCACATATCACAGCACAGGCTCATTTTGACATGTTTGTGCTTCAGCCACAGAGAAACAAAGTTATGCTGCAGTGTTGATGTGGTGGCTGACCTAATGACAGTTAAGATCCCTGGTTCCTGATATGGGAGTGTGAGTGTACTCAGCATGAACTACACACACACACTCATGCATGCATAGATGCATGCACCTCAGCAGACTTTCATATATACACATGCACACACACACACACACACACACACACACACACATATACACACATACATACATACATTAAAATTGTGCTGTAAGAGCTCATATTCCATGGCTCTGACATAAATCTTAGTCTTATGGTCTTAGAGAGCTCTGTAAAAGTAACACATGAAAAGATTTGAGTTCAGTCAGCAAACACATCCTGACATGCCTGTCACACCAGCAGTTGATTTTTGCAAAATTAAAAAAAGTGCATTCTTTTGTAGTCACAACTTTTTTCACAACTTTTTTTTTGCATATTCACCTAGCTTGTTGCGATTTCTGTATTGTCACTAGCTGTTTCCTATCATACCAATGTAGGAATTAATTCAATAGCCTCACATACCACATACCAGCCCACAGCCCTGCACCAAAATCATATGAAGTGTTCAGTTTGGGTGTGGAAGCACAGTGCAGCCATCCCAAATGAACTGATGCAGGCAGTTTGGTTTGGGAAATGTGTGAGCAAATGAGTCAATCTCTTCTGTAAATTACAGAACATTACCTCTGACTCATAGCTTGGTTTAGCTCAGGGATTTCATTGCCGAGGCAATTCATTAATTTTCCCTGGAATATTTTTTTTTCTTGGGTTATCTGGACAGGACACTCAGGAGGAAATGACATCCATTCGTGTACAGAATGAGGCTCTTTCCCACGAAAAACGCCTCCACTTCTTCAGCACAGGCGTGTGTCTGTAGACTTGTTGCCCGGCTCAGTAAGATCGGAATGTCCCATACATTTGCCAGACCTGGCCTGGGACTGAAGCGCTAGTCATGCTGCAGGCAGCAAGGATGCAAGCGCTTGAAAATGGCCACATGTTGAAAGGAGGGGGTGACTCTCTGCTTTCAAGATTTACCACCTAACCCACATCTGAGAGCAGACCAGCAGCCTGAGATGGCCACTGCAGCCTAAAGTGCTGAGGTGTTGTGCCTGCCTCCCTTTATCTATCTCCCCATCCTTTAGTCAGGGCTAGCTGAGACAGAGCAGCACTTGTAACTGAGACGGGAGGAGGGAGAGAGGTGGAGAGCCTATCAGAAGTTGGCGTCTTCCCAAAGGGCGCGGGGAGCGCCGCTGCGGAAAGGGCTAGCCTTCTGTCCTGAACTGTGAAAAGTGCCACTGTCCCGAGAGCGAATCATAAGACCGGATGGGCAGCTGTAGGACTAGTGCACTGTGATCCTGAAAGATAAGGGTCTGTCAGAACTGGCCGTGGGACAATAACAATATGCATATACTGTTTAATTACAGAGAGGAGCAACAAGTGGAGTAACATACATATGTTCATACCGGCAAGACAGTAAAATGCTACCAGTCAGAGTGAATGTTGCCTTTTTTGAAACGTTTGATTGCTACTGCGTGGAGGGTGTCCTGGCTTTTTCTGTTTCACACATCACAGGCAGCTATGATATTTATCCCTAACAGCACACAACATGTAACACTGTGACTGCCATCTTGACGAGCTTGCATTGTGAGACTCTTGTCCTGTGTTGAATCATTTCCTTTTCCCAGTGACTCAACCCATTGTCTAAATACGTTGGCCATCCCCAATAAACTTATTTGTCTAAGTGTGTCATTTACCATTTCGTTTGTTTTGGATTTCCAGCTTGTGTGAACAGTAAGTATCTGTTCAGTAACAATGAGAGCAGATTTGGTTTTAACCATGCCTGTGTCACTATCTGACCCTCTCTCTCCCCTTCTCCTGAATGTTCTTGTTTGTGTCGACAGAATGGAGTAAGTACAAAGGACATGCAGTTGCAGAGTGAAGGCATGCTGCAATTCTAGGCCTTAATTCTAGTCTTAATTCAGCTGTGTCACATGACTTAAACATGACCCAGCCAAGGGGGTGGCATTGTGCTCACAGCTGGCGCATAACGGTCCCTCAGCGTTCATGTAACGTTCGCATGTAGCGTTTTGCATTGCAGCAGCATTGCGGCAACATTGCGGGAACGTTGCGCGCCAGCTGGGTAGCTGCCACCCGATAGGTCCTCAGCCCTTTGCGGATACCCCTCTGTCCCAAGCACCGCAGTGCTTTTTGATTTGTGAGGCACAGAGAAAAGCGAGTGCCTCATCAATCAATCGCAAAGCATTGTGGGAGTTAACATCCTGCCAGGTGGTGGAGCTGACGGCCAGGTGAACCCTGGTGGGACGGGCAGTGCCTAGGCCATCAGAGATGTTGGCATCTGCAGTGGCTTCTGTTAGAGGGATGGAGGTGCACTGGTCTGTTTTTTTTGTAAAGGAGAGTGAAAAGACATGCAGGAGTAGAGGGTATCACACTGTATCCAAGGGTGTCTCTCACCCACACGAAACACAGCGAGAAGTGGTGACTCATGCCTTATTTCGTGCAAGGTTCTGACACACCCACCCACTCCTGGCAGGTGTATGATGAAACCTGATGACTCCAAAATGACCAGGGGCATGTTTTAGTTATGCTTTCTTATACCTGATGGGATCTCAATGGTTGCAAGCCCATGTGCTCTCCATTAAGCTGTTATATGGCATCTCGCCTCTCCTCCCAGCAGATACCCCAGCACCTCCATCCCTCCTGCTGTTCCTGTAGATCTGCTGTAGAGATACTGTACAATCCTAACCCGTGTACCATAAGCAAATGAGTGTTGCCTAACCCAACCAGCTCGAACTAGAAGCCAGTGAGCATCACCTAACACAACTGGCCATAATTGCCAGTGGGGTATAGAGAGGGGTTAAGCAACTCCCTCAGAATGGATTTGAGGGACTGTTACAGTGAAGATTTGACAAATAGTCTATTGTGTTAACTTGTACAACAGTAATTCATTGTTACAAAATTCTGTACTTGAATTCTGTGCTTGATATTGGTTCTAATATCGTAATATTGAGAAGCGTCCTTAGAGGAAAAAGGCCTGCTCCCTCAGAACCTCACAAAGAGGAATATAAAGCCATCCATCCCCTTACGTCAATGGGAGCTTAGCATCAGTCTGCTTTAAGAGATTATTATCTTTGTTTGGGTGACATTACCGCAGGGGAAGGGTTTAATCTATTCTTCGTCATGGCTGGAGTATGCAAGGACAAGAACAGGGCTGAGGCCAAACAGCTAGCTGCAGGTTCCAGACAGGAACAAGAGATGTTATTAGGCTTCATATGAGAGCAGCAGATGATAGGACTGCAGTGAAGAGTGGGCTCAGTGCTATTGCAGTGGCTTGTAGTGAATAGCCAGCGACTGTCAGGTTCGTAAGGTTGGAGGAGCTGTCTAACGGTGCCTTCGTCCCTCGCCGCAGGACAACAGTTTCGAGCAGTTCATCATCAACTACTGCAACGAGAAGCTGCAGCAGATCTTCATCGAGCTGACGCTGCGTGAGGAGCAGGAGGAGTACGTCCGGGAGGTGAGGCAACGGCACGCACTCGCACCACCGCCCCCTGCTGGACTGGAGGTCCAGAGAGGAGCAGAGAATCGAATACAGATGTTTGAAATCAATATAAAGTTAAGCTAACCTGAAACGGCAATTTTATGAAAATTGCTTATAATAATAACTCTGGCTACAACCATCTTTCCAATTTTGTTGTTGTTGTTGTTGTTTAAGGCTGGCCTTAGTATAGATACAATGGCAATTCACATGTAATACATCCCTTACACCCCTGCTAGTCTCACTATTGTGTCTGCATTGGACAGATCTGACAAGCCTTCCTATGTTAATTGCCTAGATGGCTAACATTACTATGTGGACATGCAACAAACAACTGTCAGCCCCCACCCATCCCCCCAACGGTACCCCTCACATCCCTTCTCTCTGTCTCATAAGCCACTAGTCTCAGTGCAGTATGGCTGGGAAGTACTTTTGACCCCTTACATTGTTGCAGAACAAATCAGAGCCATATAAGTCTATAAGTTTCCCTCCCCTTCTCATTCTTGCTCCCTCCCTCTTGCGGACCACCTCTCTCCCCATCACTCTCCCTGGCTCCTTCTCGTCCTGTCGGCTTCTCTCTCTTTCGCCCCTCTCCTTCTCTCTGTGGGATGGGGGGGGGGATGGGCGGAAGTGGTCCCTCGCTCCAGCTGGGGTAAACACTGGTCCCCCCAGCCCCAGGCTCTTTTGGCAATGGGGCCACACTCTGTTTGCTTTCAAACATACAAGTATGCGCCCTGCACCCCCTCCTGACCTCCCCCTCTACCATATTCCACTCCCTGGCCCACTTCCAAAGGAGTGCATGGGAAACTAGCATGGCCCAGGAGACTCCGCAAGGGAGAGCCAATCCGGAGTCAAGACCATCGAGCCCACTCCCTGGCCCCGCCCCCCTCTCCCATCCCCCGGTCCCCCTGTTCACACAGTCCACCCAGGAGCAATTTCCCAGCCCATTTGAGCTGCTGCTTAGATTCAGATCGCATCTCATTTATTATCAGGGCATTCATGCGGCGTGATGTACTTTCTGACAGCACTTGTCTGTCTGGGCCACATGCTCTGTGTAATCGCTGTCTCAAAGCACTGGCCAGGGATCAGCTACATCAACCCTCATGCCAATATCTAACTGTAAGCCAGCCATGTTATGCGCCAAGCTGGATCCGAGATGCTGTATCTGCAGGATTCAGCAAATAGCGTGAGTGCTAGCACAGATATGAGCAGAGTCTATCCCTAGGGCACAAATGTTCAGAACTTGCAGAGACACATAACAGAGATGGAGGGTAAATGTCAGTCACGAAGTCGGACCAGAATGCACAGTGAGCACCATGGCTCAGATGCAGAACTGGCCCTAATAACATGACGATCTTTTAATGAACTTGATCTGTGTGACCCTTGTAAAACCAAATCAGAATGAGCTTTTATTGGCATGACTGCATAAAACAGAAATGCAAAGTATGTTAAAAAAATATCATCAAACCGATCATTAAATTGGGATTGAAAAAAATGTGATAATTGAATTAATGTACAATGACACGGTACTTAATATACAGAGCATGCAAAGAAATCTGATTGTTTCAATATATGTAATGTGACTTTCATTGTACAGCACAAATGTACTTCATATAGGTAATCATTTTGCATTTAATAGGAAGTGAATTTCTTTTTTACCCAGGCTGCATTCACTGTTTATATTTGGTCAGGATGGTCAGGGTTTGCTCTGGTCTGTTTTATGTTTTGGAACTTAAAACACAAAATTGCTAATTAACTTTTTGGAGCAGACCATTTCCTGCAGGACTCTGTAATTCTGTACTGTTGAGGAAATGGCCTGAACTAATGCCTAACTATATTCCATATGTTCCATTCCAGCTTAATTTATTTCATTTTTGCTGGGGATTTTTGTGTTTTAAAGCTAATCAGTTTGAATATGCGCTCTGGTACTATTCTGTTGAGAGATTTCCCTGTAAAGGATTGTATAGCACTCTTTAATGCAGTATGGACATAAGATTTTAGGTCACTGTTCCAAGTGCCTTTACTAATTTAATGCTCTTTTCTATGCAGTAAAGTAGGGTGATGGTATAAAAGAAGTAATGTGTTATCTTTGCTATCTAACACCTGCACCCCTCCCTATTCAATTGGATAGATGTCTAGGATTACACTTAAAAAGTTTGTCTTTGAATGCATATTCCTTTCAAGTCAATAATGGCAGACAGCGTCATAGGAAATCGTAACCTTCTCCCGTTCCTCTTTATCGCAGGGAATTGAATGGACCAACATTGAGTATTTCAACAATGCCATCATCTGTGACCTCATCGAGAATGTAAGTTTTGTTCGGTTTGGGGCACAGGGGCACAACTGAGTCATTTCCATTAGGAAAAAGTATCTGTTTATGGGGAAAGGGGATTGGCAGTATGAATGTCACTGTAATCCCTGCGGTATGGACTCAACATTTTGCTATCCCCAAAAGCATTCAGTGCAGCATGATTTTAGTTGCTTTTCAAAAGTAGGTCAGTTTATGAACACCATTTAAGCTTTCTGAATATGGATACCCCAAGTAGGCAAAAGGTATGAAGTTTTAAAACTGTGTCTGTGTGTGTGTGTGTGTGTGTGTGTGTGTGTGTGTGTGTGTGTGTGTGTGTGTGTGTGTGTGTGTGTGTGTGAGAAAGAGAGAAAGAGACAGTGAGTCATAATGTCAGTGTGTGAGTGTATGTGTGGGTATGAACATTGAGGTTTCTTGATCGTTTAAGACTCAGCCCAACGATTGCTGAGGGGCAAACAGATGAGTTATTACTCTGAGGAGTGTGAAAGGACATGGTTCTGTTCTCATCCTCTGGGCTCTGCGTGCACAAATTTATGTCAGTAAGCGAGTAACGTCAAAACGTGTTTGCAGCTGTAATTTACAATGACTGTAATACAGTGAGCATTCCTCACTCAGGAATGATCATGTTGAAATGTTGAAACCCTTTTCACTTCTTTCATCTGACCATTAAAAATACGATCACAGTGATGATGGTGGCAATTATCATTCATTCATTCATTCATTCATTCATTCATGGATTCTCTTATCCAGCATAAATTTGTCGAGATACACACTTTGTTCAATGCAGAGTGCTAAGACCAATTTGGACAAAAATGAGAAATTGCCAAGGACACATATAATAAAGGAATCACACCTCACTCCCCTGTCGCCTCTCCGTTCAGAACCAGAACGGGATCCTGGCCATGCTGGACGAGGAGTGCCTGCGGCCGGGGACGGTGACGGACGAGACCTTCCTGGACAAGCTGAACACCATCTGCGCCGAGCACCAGCACTTCGAGAGCCGCCTCAGCAAGAACTCCAAGTTCCTGACCGACCACAGCCTGCCCCACAGCTGCTTCCGCATCCAGCACTACGCTGGCAAGGTGCACACGCTAAAGGGACACATCGCACAGATGCAACGGGGACATTACATACATTACATTACATTGTTGTTATGGAACCTAACCACGGGGCATCTGGGGCACACACTAAAGGGACACATCACACGGATGCAACAGGGACATTACACACATTACATTACATTGTTGTTATGGAACCTAACCATGGGTCATCTGAGACACACACTAAAGGGACACATCACACAAATGGAACAGGGACATTGCATACATTACATTATTGTCATTTAGCAGATGCTCTTATCCAGAGCAACTTACATGAGTTACAGTTTCACATATCATCCATTTATACAGCTTCATATTTACTGAGGCTTGTGGGTTAAGCACCTTGTCCAAGGGTACAGCAGCAGTGCCCCAGCAAGGATTGGAACTAGCAACCTTTTGGTTACAAGTCCTGCACCTTTCCCACTGTGCTACACTGTTGCCCTGTAGGGCACAGACATACCTGTAGGAGATGGGTTTGGGGGGATGTATTAGGAGGACACATCTGAGGGGTGTGTTAGGGGAATCTGTGGGGGAAACATAAGGAGCGTGCATCTTGGAGACAATAAACATGGAAGACATATACCATAGATATACCACTAAAGTGGTGGAAACAAATTAAACATTTTGAGGTTAGTAAAATGCACCATGATGAATGTTTGGGTGTGCTAAGCGTTGTGTGTCCTGTCCTGCCAGAGCTGAGTCATCTCAGTAAGCTGGAATGTTGCGGTCTGCACGGTACATCAGCTCAGCTTGTCACACAATGTTCATGCTTTATCTTATTAAACTGCTCAGCTTCCAGTCAAAGTCAGACAATAACTCTTATCTTGACCCTCACTGAACGCTCATACCTCGTCTAAATCCCTCACGGTCCAACTTGGGGAACTGTAGCACTGGGGTGAGGTGTGTGGTGCAGTGAATTGAAGAAATAAAAAGGTTGCTTGTTGTGTAGGTGCTGTACCGCGTGGAGGGCTTTGTGGACAAGAACAACGACCTGTTGTACCGTGACCTCTCCCAAGCTATGTACAAGGCCAACCACAGCCTGATGAAGCTGCTCTTCCCCGAGGGAAACCCAGCCAAAGTTAACCTGAAAAGGCCACCCACTGCCGGCTGCCAGTTCAAGGGCTCAGTGGGCACGCTCATGAAAAACCTGCAGACTAAAAACCCCAACTACATCAGGTAAACAAGAGGCCAGGCTTCCTCACCTGGGCAGGAACCCCCAACTGTGTGCCAGGTAACACAGCGAGTCAGCTGGGGTCCGCTGTCTAGTAATCATCTTTTACTCGGCGAGGTTGCGTGAGCTGTCCCGGCTCTTTTCCTGCTTTGCTCGTTTTGTTTTTGCTTTTTTAGCTGAAACAGATGGGCTAAGTTGTTTTCCTCACTCTGTGTATTTGCCTTCATTTGGCCTTGAGGCATCAGGTGAAGAATTTGGGCCAATAAGAGGCAAAAGTACAGAAGGTTCAAGGGAAAAAGAGCCCGTTGGAACAGGAACACCTGACTTTTTTTCCAAAAACCTCCTCCAAGTATTATGCACGCATTCAAGCTTCCTTTACAAGGAAATTGGACAATAAGTTTTGTTATTGGTTTTTGTCTGTTATCTGTATCTCCATGGTTGTGATTTAAGTAAATTTCATAGACTGCTGAAGTAAATATCTCTTCCAAAGCATTTCCCTCTTCGTAGCATATCTTTGGGTGATATCCCTCAATTTTCCACAAGAGGCTGTTTACCATCAAAATTTTGGGGGGAAAATAATGAAGATCAACAGCAAGTGACTTGATTCCTAATGCAAGTGCATTAGTGTAGTGGAATACATTTTTCATGTATTGTGATGTGTTTTTAGCATTGGTGCCCTGATAATATTGAAATAAGTCTTGTGATTGTTTTCCGCTAACATATCCACTTCAGAAAAGTCAGCCCCTCTCTGATAACTGTTCCCATTGGTTCTTCCTCCAGGTGCATAAAGCCCAATGACAAGAAGGCCGCCCACATCTTCACGGAGTCGCTGGTGCGCCACCAGTTGCGCTACCTGGGCCTGATGGAGAACGTGCGCGTGCGGCGCGCCGGCTACGCCTTCCGGCAGGCCTATGAGCCCTGCCTGGAGCGCTACAAGATGCTCTGCAAGCAGACCTGGCCGCACTGGAGGGGCCCCGCAAGGTAAAGCAAAACACTCAGCTGGAGTAAGCTGTCCAATCACAGCCCATGGCTCAATCTCCATAGCCTTTTACTATTCTCCTTACAAAGAGACAAAATAGACATTTAGTCCTTGAACGCTTCACACATTTGCCTGTGATTGGTCCATATTGGTCATATGTGGTATATAGGCCAACTGGATGCAAATGTGCAGATGGTTCACAGAGAAGGGGAGGGGAGTTTGCAGTGTAGCATAGTGGTAAGCAGCAGGGCTTGTACCGAAAAAGGTTGCCGATTCAATTCCCCGCTGGGGCACTGCTGCTGTACCCTTGGGCAAGGTACTTAATCCAGCATTTCCTCAGTAAATATCCAGCTGTATATATGGATAACATGTAAAAATTGTAATATATGTTAGCCGCTCTGGATAACAGCGTCTGCTAAATGACAGTAACGTAATGTAAAGAATAACAGCTCCCCTGATGTCAGTGGGAACATGACTGCTGTTAAAAAAAACCTTCTAGGTATTAACCAGCTTTCTGAGTAGATGTGAACCTGATGAAAAGAGCTTTGGCATGACAAGGCTCCCGTTGATTATGTCTGATGAAATATGAAAATGTCTGATGAAATACGTGTGATAGTTGGACTGTCAGTGAATAACTTGATGAAACCAAATCTGTGGAACTGACAGGCCTTCAATGTGCTGTATCTACTGACCGAACATAATACCTGATGGGCTTTATGATACCTCTGTGCACTTTTAACATTTAAAGCCCTTGCTGAGCTGGTTGGAGGTGAGGATGGCAAGCAGGGGCTTGCTCACGCTGCAGACTCAAGCATGCAGTCCGGGGAGTTACGACAGCAAGCCTTGGCTGGGCTTCCGTGGTTGAGATGGCTATCAGGTCGCTCTGGGAAACAGCGATGATTCCTCACGCTTTACCTGCTCTCAGAGCTGAACTCGATGAGATGCCCTGCTCATCAACATCCAAACGAGACGAAAATCCTCCTGTTTTTTCAGACACGCTGAGGCAAATATCCCTCTTATCAGCCTGTGAGGTTTCCTTGTGGGACTCATATGTGTCACATTAGAGATAAGCCTTGTATTGCTTTCTGATATAGGAGGTAGAAACATGCTGGATATCTATGCTGGCATCCTTATCCTCAAAAGCAGCCCTCCTCATGTGGCCACAAAGGAAGTTTGTACAGTCAGCCTGCATTTTTTTATGCTTACAACTAAGATTATGCTCACTGTCAATATCTACATAAAATGTAGTACTCTGGCTCTCAAATAAAATCAAGCTTTCTTGGCATGATGGGGAAAAACAAACTTCCAAAGCTTTTATAGTGTCTCAGCCTTCAAATCACTGATTCATACCCGGCTATTACCCTGTCATGATGTCGTGCTAATTCTGAGGAAATATTTTTTAGGCTGTTTGTGCGGGAGTTAACAAATTTGGGGTCCTGTCCCTGCAGGGAGGGAGTGGAGGTGCTGCTGAATGACCTGCAGGTGCCAGTGGAGGAGTTCTCTTACGGCCGCTCCAAGATCTTCATCAGGAACCCCAGAACGGTACCATCAGCATGCAGCATCTCTGAATTAGAATGGATACGGTTGTCTGTTGTATTCTCTCACTTGTAATTATCCTTTAAAGTATCACCAGTTTGGAAGAATCACATAGATAGATTTAGAGGGATGAAATTCTTTTAAGCAGAGTGCATTAGATTTGACCAGTGATATGTCCAGTGCCCTGATAGAAATGGGTGTGGTTGGCAATTGACATTGAACTCATCTCCTTCTTTTACGTTCCTCAAACAGTAACCTTCTTCAAGCAGGAATCTGTTTTTTTCCCTTTTGCATAGCCACCTCTGAAATCTCACAAATGTATATGTGTCCAACCCCCTGTTATGTAATCAGCTCTGAAAATAGAAAATTGCGTTGTGGACTGCTGTTGTGGAACATTAACATTTGAGAACACTGTGCAAAAAGGAGCTGATGTGCCCTTAATCTTCAGCCGCCATCAAGAACAAAGACTCACAACACTGAGCTTTGAACACCACGTGATAGTTCATCTTATCTCTGTACATTCCTATATGTTGTATCCTACAATAGTGTAATCAGAGGTTTATCAGCAGTGGATCTTATTCAGCGGAGTCCAACATTCCAGCACACTAATGAAGTCATAGGCTGTGTCTGCAAACCAACAGTTTCTGTCTGAGAGAAAGAGAGGGGTTTCGGATACCATGAGGGAGATGAGGGCAGACAGAACAGAAGAAGCTGGCAGGGTGGCTTTGCCCCAGAGCGTAGCTGGAGTGTAATTAAAGGAGTGGGGTCTTTGATGGGCTTGAACAGGCTCTGTAATGTCTTGCATCTGCGTTTAATCAGGCCTGGGTTAGCAGTGTGGGGTGACTGGGAACTGGTGACTGTTCTCTCCGTCTCTGCGTCCTGTGTGTACATATTGTTTCTACGCCCGTGTTATGTTGTCCCTGGTGATGCCCCCTATCGATGTCCCCATGGCAGTTGTAGCTGTGTCAGTGTCCCACTGTAGATGTCCCCCCTGTCAGTGTACCTGTGTCTGTGTCCCCTGTCAGTGTCCCTGTGTCAGTGTTTCCTTGTCAATGCCCCCACAGCGATGTTGTGACGTCAGCGTCGTCCTGGCGGTGACTCTTTCCCTGTCCTTTGTGTTCCCAGCTCTTCACCCTTGAGGAGAGGCGGAGGCAGTGCCTGGAGGACCTGGCCACCCTTATCCAGAAGATCTACCGCGGCTGGAAGTGCCGCACCCACTTCCTGCTCATGAAGAAGAGCCAGATCGTTGTGGCGGCCTGGTACCGCAGATACGCGGTGAGCCTCCCTCCCCCGTCCGCCTCGCCCCTCACACCGTCCTCCTGTCTCTACCTGCGCTTGCAGAATGAATGAATTTGTGTTCAGAATTTTTGTTGTTTGTCACTTTTGTGGTAGTTGCAAGTTCAGTGTATGTGATTGAATGTTTGCAGACACTTACACTATTGGCCTATGTTTGTTTTAGACATGTATATATACTTTATCACCATTTCATAAAAATCATAACTTCACTATATGATTCTTATTAAAAATGTCAGAGAGACCTGATACGTATCCATTTACAGAGCAGAATTTGCCTGTAATCCAGTGTTAGACATACTTCCCTACAGTTAGTTTTGGTTGATAGTCTTTTGAGTTAAATAAAGGTATTTTTCTCTGTGTTGTAGCAACAAAAGAAATATCAGCAGATCAAGAGCTCCACCATCGTGGTTCAGTCCTTCATCAGGGGGTGGAAGGTAGGTCCTACCCAGCAAGATATGAATCCGATCAGCATGTCTCCCTCACATTCTCTAAATGTTGCTGTAACATTGCTGCAATGTTATCACCATGCCACCATGTCTCTGTAGTGTTATGACAATTCTGAATTCTTTCTGATCCAAGCATTTTGCTGAATGTTGTCAATGTTACCGAGGGACCTGTGACACTACTGTACCTCTTTTAACTTGAAGTATCAAAAATATATGTAACCCTTGGTTAAAAGGCTCATTGATGTAGTTTTTTGTCACCACTGGGCTGCAGTGAATTTAAACAGAAACCACCACAAAGGCAAACTAAAAGGTCCAGAGGGTGAAGTGGCTTTATGGGGACATTTTTAAGAGCTGTCTCAGTGTTTCCTCCTGCCTGTCTCCCTCCACAGGCCCGCAAGATCCTCCGTGAGCTGAAATACCAGAAGCGGTGCAAGGAGGCAGTGACCACCATCGCAGCGTATTGGCACGGGACCCAGGTACAGCCACCCCCGCTCTCTGCCAGCGCAACTCTCATGTGACACCTCTCCCGCAACACTCTGATCAGCAGCATCACTCAGGACTAAAGGGGTCTGGTGTCGGGATAGCTGGAGTCCATGGTGGCCTGTGTCTCTAGTCGGGGGCAACACCTATCAACACTGCTGAAACGCTGTAGCTACGTTTTGCTGTCTCAATACAACAGTGTATTTCCAGCCTTTCCTAAGCCAGGACATTGCCTGAGGAGTTTAATTGGTTGGTCAGGCCTCAAGTGATGAAATTGCTTGGCCATACTAGTTGTACCAGCTAGCTTATGTAGTAACATGAATCCCATTAGATACAATATTATCTTTTGGTTTTGTGTTATAATTCTACTAATGTTGGCTACAGCTTTTAACTGATTCCAACAGTTATTACTGAACAGTAATGGTAAGGAGAGGAAAAAAAACAGGAAATTCCTTCTGTTGTGCCTGATTATTGCAGAGCACTGTTTGTTGAAAATCTCATTAATTGGATGAATGTAATACTAGTATTCCGCCTACGTTCTTTCTGAAAAATTATAACAGGCAAAGAAACCTTTTTTGGCTTCACAATGACATCATTGCCAACTTATGTTGAATATGAGAGTTGACTTAATGCTGGTGCAGCATCAGACATGATCGCAAGTGAAGGGAAATGCTTAATTACAGGGCTGCACTTCACCTCAAAATTAATCATGTTCTGGACAGTAGTAGTAATGCACAAGGGAGGCTGCGTTAACCATATTATTGGTAGAGTTGTCAGTCATTGATTGGTGTACAGTCAGAAAACTTTGCTCTCTGCAGCAAAACACTATGATAGGCACAAACCAAATGACATACTGAAATATGACCCTCAGGGGGGATGGGAGTGGGTGGGTGTCTGGAAATGGCCGAGCGTTTCTGTATTTTTTGCATTTGCTAAAGGTAAGTTTGGAGTAGTCGCACAGTTGAAAAGCTCTGAAAACGGTCCACGTTGGCCAGGAGGGCTACATTGGAGCATTTTGCGCTGCTTTTTTTTTCTTCAACCTTGTCTCTCCCTTTTCTCTGGCTGGGGGGGCTTCCACATCTCACCGCTGCTTCTCTCTTTGTTTTTTCCTCCTTGCTTTAATCTCCACCCCTCTCGCTGCAACTCCGCCCACGACCCCCTCCTCCCCCCCACCCCCAGGCGCGGAGGGAACTGCGCCGCCTAAAGGAGGAGGCGCGGAACAAACACGCTGTCTCTGTCATTTGGGCCTACTGGCAGGGGACAAAGGTATTTGGGAATGCCTGCCATCACGTTTTGCCCTCACGACTGTCCGTCATCCCCCCTATGTTCCGCCCTCCCTCTCAGCCGACCAATGAATGAAATCCTTGTGTGCTCCCCCCTTGTTTGTCCAGTGACTCACTAACTTCCTGCATCCACAGTTTATAATTGAACAATTTTGCTCTTCCAGGTTTCATAATGGGAGATAATCTATTCTTGTGTGGAGATTGCCAAACTAACAATTTGTTTTTTCACCCCCTAACCCCTAATTTGATTTTGTAAAATGGACTAACCTTTTTTGCCTGACAATGATTTAAACAATGTTTTATTTTTTTCGGTAGAAATAGTCCTCAACCAAAACCATTTCAGATAATATGTATAGCTGTGTTAATCCTGCCACAGTCAGCTGTGTCACTGCATTGACTGTGGGGATTTTCACCAATATTATCATCACTTCCCCTTCTGAAGCATTATGACAGTTAAGACCCTGATGTTCATGTGATGGATGTGAGTCATTTCTGTCAGATAGGAGCAGAAAGCCTGTTTATCCAGCACTGACAACCAGCAAACAGTTGCAAATCAAGGCATAATATATGGCCAGAGTCAACAGGGTCATATCCCATATGCTGAATCTATAAATAGATGTAAAGCCAAGGGTGCCTGCATATGGCATGTGCGAATGGTTTATTTACTACATATTTGAGAAGCTGACGTATATGGCAACAAGCACCCCTGAGAGAGGTCTTTTGTAATTTCCTTAATCGTGTACATAGTTCAGTGTAATTGAATCCAATGAATACTCACATATCAGATAATTATTGATTGACACAAGATGCAAACTTAGAAGATATACTCTTGATAAGGTATTCACTGTAAGCAATGTTTTATATAAAGGCTTCATTACTAATTTTATGAATGCACTCTTATTTTTAAACCCTGCTAAACAGCAGGCATCTATTATTAACTCAGTCCCAATGTATTCTATTACATGTCACAAGACTCGGAGACTGACTGTGAGCAGTCCTGTCTCTTTATCACACTGTTTGTATTGTTAGTCTTGCTCTGCCAGTAGGCTGGCAGTCTGTGTACAGCCAGCGTGCTGACTGCGTCTTGGCATCCGTGCTTAAGTCCAGCTCCAGTCTTTTATTTTGGAGGGTAAGATATGGCATATTTTAAGAGGTATTACACAACATTGCTCTGGAGTTTTGATTAACATTCCTGGAGGTGTTTCTCGGAGGTACCCTTCCCGACTCTGTCCGTAAGGGCTCTTTCTAGGTCTCTGTGCCTCTGTGGCTGTCGCTTTGCTGGTGTTGTCTTTCTCTGCCTCTCTAAGAGACCTGTGCTTCTTACTGCTGCTCTTGGTGCTTTCCTCCCCCCTCCCACCCACTTCAACCCCCAAAAACACACCCCCCCAACCCCCACCTCAGGCACGGAGGGAACTGCGCCGCCTAAAGGAGGAGGCGCGGAACAAACACGCTGTCTCTGTCATATGGGCCTCCTGGCAGGGGACGAAGGTATTTGGGATGCCTGCTGCCCACCCCACCCAGTCCATCCTCCCCATGACTGTCGCTCCATTCTTCCCATCAAACATGCAGTCGTCCGAAGGGGTCCCGACTGGAAGTCACCATACCACCCCCCCCCATCCCCAACGACACCACCCCAAAGCATGCTTACATTTCGTAGAGGGTACTGTCTATTGCATGATCTCTGCATGCGAGCCAGTGGAAAACCACCCGCGTGGAAATGCTGGGCCGTGTGCCTCCCCAGGCAGCCAGCCCATCGCCGGGCTGACCCTTTAGCTCCAGACACGGGGAGGGCGGCGCGGTCTAAATCGCCACCCTAAGCCTCTTTGCCTCCCACCGGCAGCGGATTACAGCTGATCCAGACAGTCGGGAGGAGGCGGAGAGGCGATGGGCGTGTGCCCGTGCGTTGGCATCGGGCTGGCACCGCGGTGGCCGCTGCCCGCTGTCGTCCCAGGCGGTCTGTTTTATTTCCCAGCACCCCCTCTCCGCGGGCCTGTAATGGTATCTCAGTGTCCTCCTGTTCCAGGTCTGGGCCTGGCTCCTCCAGCAAGCTGTTGTTTTCGGATGTTATACTCCGGTGCCAGAATGCATGTGTCCCTTACCCCTCTGCTGCATGCGCTTTCATTCCACTTTGCTCTCATCCTCAGCCTTGTGTGCTCCTGCCTGCCTCGTCCGCGTGTTTGTTCTCGGCTGTCAACCTAAGTGCCTTTTCAAATGCCTTGCTTTTCAGTGTGCGTCAAACTCATGCCTGTTAAGATGCGTCAGCTCCATCCCTTCTGTTGTGTCCGAGTCCCAGTAAGACTGAGTGCTGTGTTCTGAATGCAGCCAGCTAATAGCATAATAATAATGTAGACAAGTCCTGTGAAAGCCTGCAGCAGTTAGATTGCATGACTGGTGTTTTCTCACTGTAGCAGGGCATATGAGAAGGTTAGAGAGCACAGGGAGCCCTCATCAAATAAATCCTGCCCTGTTCCGTTCCATCACGCAGGATTTCTCTACCAACATGGCTGATCACAGGCAACAAGTTTAATGCAAAGATCTGTCTTCAGCACAAGCCAGGGAGTTTATTTCCATTTTTTATTTATTTGTTCTCTTGGCAAATACAGGGTATAGTGCATGACTGCATGCATGACTGCATACAAACTATTGGCACAAACTATTGTGCCAAATGAAAATTTAAATAGAGATTGCAAGTGACTAAATGCAAGCATAGCTGCTGAGATTACTGGGCATTCGTATGCAGGCGCACTTTTTTTTTTTTTTTTTTTTTTTTTTGAGTGTTTCACAAATGGGTGTGAATAAATAGCCCATGATTGCGTGTAGAGTTTCCTCTTGTCCTGTCCGTGTTCGTTGAAGGCATGGTGCTCGACTGGTCTGGAGTGATGTGTGATCGCAGGTAGCGAGGAGGCATGCCCCTCATTCTCACCCCGCCCCCTCTCTCCCGCGCCCCTCCCCCCCCCCAATTTCAGGCACGCAGGGAGCTGAGGCGGCTGAAGGAGGAGGCCAGGCGTAAGCACGCCGTCGCCGTCATTTGGGCCTACTGGTTGGGACTTAAGGTACCTCCCCCACCCCCCGTCCCCCCTTTCCCCGACGCCCCCCCTTATCTGGCCTCACTGTCGGTGGGGAGGGGGGAACCTGTGCTCCACAGCCAGCCTCGGTGTGTGAGCGTCAGCTCAGCCTCCGTCACTCAGCCGTAGCCATCCAATCACAATGCAGGGTGGGTCATCAACATCTGACCGGGCCTATTAAAAAGGGGGCTTGGCACATTTTGCCCCACCCCCTCCATCCCCCCCGTTTTACCCTCACCGTCGCTGTGACACACATTTGTCCATGCACAGTGGTCTGCGGTTGCAAACATACCGTGGGGTGGAACATAGCTCCTGCTGCATAAAGCAGAATCAAATCCGCTCGGATAATCCTGGGCTTTAGATAATCCAACTCTGGATAATTGAGTGACAGCTGCTTTTTTTTTCCCTCTGCCGAAGACCGCCGCTTTTCAGCAGTGAGGTCGAAACCGCTGACCCTGGCTGACATATCTGAGGCTGCCTGCCCATCTCTCTCTCTCTGCCTGTCTGTCTGTCTGTTCTGCCCGCTGCATCCCAACGACACTGTCCTGTCTAACTCCCTCTAACCCATCAACAGTCCAGAATGCCACCACTCTGTTCTGCTGTGGCCTCTGTTTGTGTTAAGGTATCTCGATGTCTCTGTTCCCACCGGAAGTGTCTTCTCGAACGTTCACTTTGTTTTGTATCCTGTCAGTGTTGTATGTGTCAGACGCCACCGTGAACTCTGTCATGGTAGTAAAATCTGGGCAGAAGAGCCAGTGGGTGCTTTTGTCAGTCTGCTTACAGAAATCACTCTTATCCTGACAATGCTACTGTTTCCTCCCATTAAAGTAATGAGACCGGAAAGCTTTCATAATCTGTCTACGATTAACAGGTCCTAAATCTTCATTCGAGATGACGTTTAAAATTTAGCTGCAAGTGGTAATCATGCAGGTGTTGTCATTATTGCATAACAGAGTTCTCACTTGTAACCTTGATTTGGCAATGCTCTGTTTTGTGCCGAAATGCCTGTACAAGATTTTTACAGTTCGAAATTTAACTTCAACTTCCAGGTCACTCAGGTCTTTTTGAAAGTGCACCACACCCATTCTCTGCCTGGAAAAGCACTCACTAGCTGTTCTAGTATTAACATGTTTTTCTCTTGTTTGAATCTGTTTGTTCCGTATTTTTCTGGGAAGAGGTCAACAGTTGTGACTAACCATGTGTCCACAGCTTTAGTGTCATGTGCGTGTGTGGTCATCATCAGCTTCACTGTGTCACCACCATCATCGTTCTGTCTGTCTGTCTGGGTCGGGCCTCACCAGAACTCCCTGCAATTAGTACTTGAATTTATTCCATCTTTTTTTTTCAGGTCCGTCGAGAGTACAGAAAGTTCTTCAGGGCCAATGCGGGCAGGAAGATCTATGACTTCACCATCCAGAGGATTGTGAGTGGCACATAGATGCGCATGTTCATGCACCCAGGGTGATCTAGAACCATCAAGTACAAACTGTAAAGTTGTCAGGGTTACTGTTTGTCTCTTCAGTTACCTTTCACTGAACTGCTCATGCCCACCATCAGGCCCAACCAATCAGGAAAGGTTAAGAGGTGTCACATCTTTAACAGCAAATCATTACATTACATTACATTATTGGCATTTAGCAGACACTCTTATTCAGAGCAACTAGCATCAATTACAGGTTTTTACACGTTATCCATTTATACAGCCATTTATACAGGAAATCAAATGTTTAATAAAGTAGACAGTCTACTTACACCAGAAGCAAACTAGTTAATAGTAATTTTTGGTGAACTGTATGCTCACACATTGCAGACAGTAAAAAGTTTTTATCTTGGATCTGTCCTAAGAATAGCTAGCTCAGATGTGTGCTCATTGGTTGGTAGAACCATAAAACAGCTGATCACTGTAAACTTGCTGCGGCCTTGTTTAGCGAGTATTTACTGTTTTGTTGCCAGAGGGGTAAGAAGTGCTCTCACTGTTCAACAGAAACTGAACCCTGGCTAAGTGACTGTTTTTAGTCAGCATTTGCTGTGCTTTGCCAGAAACTGCAAAAGTGCTTACTCATGTCAAGGTCAAGAAGCGACTCTGGCTCAGATAAAGGTTGTTTGTCCTTTTGAATCTAACCAATACGTTGTCATATTTTTAGAGAAACCAATACCTCTCCCCCTCACCTAATTGGCTCTGTCTGTCAGGGACAGTGTGACAGCTCAGCCAATGGCCTGATTCTTGTTGGCTAGCTCTAGCTTTGCTACAGGGATGAAGCAGTACAGCTCCAGGTCACATGGCTCATTTTCAGCCAAACAGAAAAGGCAGTGGGAAAGAACCCAGAAGCCTACAGTTCTGCCTGGTTCCAGTTCTGACAGGAGAAAACCCCTGGTGCAGAAAACATCCAGCTTCTGACTGTATTAAGTGGCTACCTTTGGTGCCCTCTGAAGCAGGCTCTGTGCTTGGAGACCAAATCTTCTGGGAATTGATTAGTGTGTATGAAAATTTCAAAGGCTTTACCCCACAGTGCCTTGTTTGAAATGTTTTCCTGCACATCTGCAACAACTGAGTCTGAATAAAATGTGGAAACATGACATGGAAAAGGCCTGTATCAGTTTTAGGTGCAGTGCCATGAGACACAATGGCCAGATGGTTCATTTTGATATTAAATACTAATAAAAGTACATGTAAATAATGGGAGGATCTACACAATGTGACACCTAATACACAATAATTAGTAGAGAGAAAAAGTATCCTATACGGTATATCTGTTCTAGTACTACTCTGCCATACCATTACTATTTGTTGAGTAAAAATGTTATTGACCAGGAACAGGAAGTGATGCAGAATATGGTCACCTTTCTTCAGATGCAGAAGTACTTCCTGGGTATGAAGAAGACGATGCCCTCCATGTCGCCCATTGACAAGAGCTGGCCCGTCCGACCATATGCGTTCTTGGACGAAGCAGACAAAGAGCTGAAGAGAATCTTCCATCTGTGGAGGGTCAGCCCACAACACATGCCGCTCTCACCCTGGTTCACTAAGGATGTTCATTCAATATGATATGGGATTTGGAACTGGAGTTTTAAATTTGACCGAGAATTAAAACTGGACACTGGTTTCCCTGTACAGAGAAACCTGGAAGCTCACCTCTCAGATTTCATACCTAATAAATTCTCACTGTGTGATGTTTCAACCAATTTAAGTCTAATTTGTGATATTGCACAGATGTAAACCTAATGTAATATAAACTTATGTCACAAGCAACCTCAGTAAATGAGGGTATCCAATTCTGAATGGCAGATTTCACAACCCCTCCCATTTATATAGAAGGCATGCATGTTGTTATTTTGTTTTGGATTTTCAATAAAGCTCTAATTGTTTAATGTTCATTAATAACGTACTTGCCTGTAGTGATTTTGGGTTTACCCATGTCTGTTTCTGATCATTAGTGCAAGCAATACAGAAGCCAGTTCACAGAGCAGAAGAAGGCAATCTATGAGGAGAAGCTGGAGGCTAGCGAGATCTTCAAGGACAAGAAGGCCCTATACCCCAGCAGGTAATGGAAATGAGGAGGAGGCAAGACAACTTCATTCTGAACCAGTTCAGACACATCTTTGACCCAGACTTAGTTTTGATCGGATATGAAGTGTTATTTTTTATAGGCTTGCACAAGATTTTAGTTCCTTTATATTTTGTCACTATGAGACAGAGTTTTGCCTTACAGAAGTGTGCAAGACATGTATTGGAATAGCATTCCTACTCCTACACCTATGGCACCATGGCTCCACCTGGTACCTGGCCATGGTATTATGTTATTTTAACTGTTGGTGTTCTGAAGGAAATTTAAGCTCTCGGTCTTTGTTTTTGCAGCGTCGGCCAGCCATTCAAAGGTGACTACCTGGAGATAAACAAGAACCCCAAGTACCAAAAACTCAACAGCCTGGTGGAGGAGAAGATCATCCTGGCAGATGTGGTGAATAAGATCAACCGGGCCAATGGCAAGGTAAGTAGCACTGCGTGTAGCTTTCTCCTCAGCCGTTATAGACCTGCTCTTTCATGTTGACCGTATCAAGTTACTCGAATACCCGGAGGAGTGGCCTGATTCTCGCCTCAATTAACGTCTCCCTTTACACACGAACAGAGAATACAATGCAGCACTTTTACTTTTGGACGTCAAGTATGCAGTATTTACAGGATACGTGTCAAAATTAAAACAAAATTCAATATGAAATTTATAATGTGTGATACAGTGGGTATTATTTATTGACAGTAATCATAATTTTTTTACATCAGTTAACTGTTTGCTGCTACACAGAGTAATCTTCAACAAACAAAATAAAAATGAAGACAAAGTCCCCACCACAGCTCTGTATGTCAGATTATGCTGGAGGCTCAGTGCTTGTGGGTAGTCTGTGTTAGTAGTGTAACACACTGCTGCTTTTGTTGTCTGCACCAATGAAATGAGAGTTTCAGAATGTGACGGCTGTTTGTCCTCTCGCAGGGGGCTCCTCGCATCTTCTTGCTGACCAAAAGCAACTTCGTCCTGGCCGACCAGAAATCCGGTCAGATAAAAGCCACCGTGCCACTACCAGACCTGACCAGCGTGTCGGTCAGCACCCAGAGCGATGGCTTCTTTGCCCTTCGGCTTAAGGAGGTGAGAGAGTTCTGTTCCCAGAATGCATTGCACTCAGGCTTACATCTCACTGTCAGGGAAAGTGTTGTCAGTTGGCTCAAATATGGGTTTATGTATAACACCATGTTCATACTTCACAAATAGTTGTATTTCTCAGCATGGTGCAGCTGTAACAATGATAGTAGAATGCTTAATCGTAAGATTTGAACCCATATCCCTTGCATCAAGTCACTAGTCCTCAAAACCATGCAGAGTGGCTCTTTTTCCCACGTAACACAAAACTGTTATAGGTCTGTGGCAGCATGATGCCATTTCTTCGTTACGGTAAATTTGCGCATGCAATATGAGTTAGTTGCAGTGCTAGGTGCACACATGAGACTAGACTGGGCTTTGTAAACGGTAAAGACTCCTGTGTGCTGGTTCTCATGGTTCCTCTTCACCCACAGGGCTCCGCTTCGGCAGCCAAAGGGGACTTCCTGTTGAGCAGCGAGCGTCTGATCGAGATCATCACCAAGGTGTACCGCACGGGCACAGCCGCCGCCGAACGGGAGCAGATCAACATCGATATCTCAGACGAGTACGACACCTTACTCCTCTCTATCTCTGTCTGCGCATACAAATGACTGCTCGAAGGTTGTTGCTAAATATTACCTCAATGCCACCATCACCCTATAGCATAAATACAAGGGTTTGTTATTAAATTATATTTTTGAGTGATATGGTGTTTGATAGTGTAATTTGTCATGTTTGTTATGAGATACAGTACCAGTGAAAGGTTTGGGCACAACTTTTATTCTTTATTTTTACTGTTTTCCACATTTTAGAATAATAATAAAGACATTTAAACTATGAAATAACACAAGTGGAATTATGCAGTGACCAAAAAGTGTAAAAAACAAATCAAAACTTTCTTATATTTTATGTTCTTCAAAGTAGTCAAAAATATTTTTGAAAAACACATTTTTTTAGAAAGAAGTTCATACATAGGCATCAACTTCAAGATTTAGATTTGTCTAAGAAACAGATGTCAAGATTTAAGCAAAGTCTTCAGATCAAAATGTCTTTGAATGCATGTTTACCATTATCTTAGTCAGTTTGTGTCCATACTTTTGGCTGGTACTGTACATGAATGGATGGGCATCAGTTATCGTCTCACGTGGTCTTCAGGCTCCACAGGATATGATGTCAGCCATTTGTTCTGCCTCCTCCCCCCCACCCCCACCCTACAGGTTTCTGGTGCAGTTCAAACAGGACAAGGTGTGTGTGAAGTTCATCCCGGGAGGGCCCAAGAACGGCAACAGCGCGTCCTGCAAGCGCAAGAACAACCGCCTCCTGGAGGTGTCCGTGCCATCGCCATAGAAAGGCCTCCACCCCCCTCCCATTCCCTTTTTTGCCCCCTCCCCTCTGTGCCAACTCTGGGACTGGTCACACCCCTCGCCCCCTCAACCCTTGATTACTGTGCAATTCTTTTTTTTTTTCTGATTTGAAATCATTAAGTCATGTTGCCATCTCCTTCTGTGCTGCCACGCCCTAAAGAGGACCACCACCCCACCTGCTACAAGACCAGCATGCCATGGGGGTGCAAGATAAAGTGGGGTATCCAGAAGAGAAAGGGCACTGGTGTAATCTTTTTTTTATTTTAAAGTTGGGCTGGTGAGAGTAAGGAGTGCTTTTCTTCATGTTGGGGCCCAGAAAGTTTTCAGTTTGCTAGTAATGATGTTGATGATCATGCCGATGAAGGTGGTATTAATAATCTGTTAGCTCCCAGCATGCAGTGCACTTGCTCCCCCAATGGTGCCATAAGGCACGCCCCACTGTGCTGTGTCCATCCTCAGAGTTGAACGCTACAGCCGGCTGTTTCTGAAGAAGGCCTTTGGACGTTGTGTTGGTGTGGGCGTCTGGAAAGGGCAGAACAGAAGAACATTCCGAGAATTGGATGTTTCAGAGACGATCGGGAAGAGGTTTACGAACTGAACGACGGCACTTGTTTTCACCCGAGTGTGTAGAAGGGGCTGAAACGTTGAATTAGTAGTTTTTTTTTTTTTTTGATTGTTTGCGCTTGGCCGAGGGGGCGTTTTCACCCTTGCGTACGGCGTAGACCTGTTAACTAGAAGTAAAAGTCATCGAACAATCAGTTTTGATATATGATTGTATCATAGTTCCTCACATGTTCTCGATCCCTCGCGCCACTCCATCACCCCTTTTGCCGTGTCTCGCATGGCGGTGTGCTATCCACGGCCAGGAAGTCAGGAGGACCCTTTCAGAAAGCCAAAAAAAAAAAAATCAATCGATTACAAAGATGCGTCCTCTTCATTTCTCTGGCGCGAATGCCAAAATAAATCAAGGTCCTTTTTCACAGGCTGTCTGACAGCATGCTGTGCGCACAAAGCTCATTCTCCATGCAAAAAGGCTCGGCAGTTTTGTTTTTCCCTCAGCTTTGACATTTGCTTTAGCCTTCTTAGGTAGCGCCGACGCACTGCGCAGAATAGCGTTTTTTTACAATGCCATGTATATCCGAACATGTGGCAGTAGACTCTGCGCAGCATGGAAATTCCTCTCTCTTTATTTATATCAGCATTAATCTTTGTATGGATGTGACTGGGATGACAGACAGGGATGACAGATTCACAAGACCAGGAAGTGAAGGCAAGCAGAGCTTTCCGCATGGACTTCCACAGATGCCACGATTACAGTGTACCGCATTCGGAGATCTTTTCTCTTCAAAAGCCGCTTAATTACAATGCCATGTGTGTTCACACTTTGAGTGCTGTGTACAAGGCTTATATATTTTCCTCCACCAATCCAAAAGTAGAATTTATGCCTTGATTCAATCTGAACTCATTTCGGTATGTCCTCAACTGTGAACAGCGTGTTTAAGCTGGTCGTTTCAGCAGCCTCTGAACTCATAAAATTGTGTGTAATGAAAAAGGTAACATTTGCAACAGTCCTTCTGCTTCGGGACTGGACCAGTCCCGAAGCAGAAGGACTGAATAGTCCTCATAGTGGCAGGACACACAATATCCAGCAGAGACTGATCAGAGGGCTTTTCACCAAGGCATTACCCTGTAAACTGTGAGAGACATGGGGCATCATATCCATTGTAAACCAGTTTGCTGAAAGGTGCGTGTCAGTAATACAAAGGCGTATCCACATATAGGAAGTATGTAGGTGAATAAACACACCTTTCCTCTTGTTTGCTTATTGCTGCATTGCAGAAATATATACCTTTTTGTCATCAGAATGTGGGGCCATTATTTTTAGCTGGCCCGCATAGGCTAATAATATTGCGGTGTTTTCCTTGGGCTAGATCCTGAGCTGCCCTGAGTGTGAATGACTGTGTTTGCCTCTGTCAACAGCCAGCCAGTCCACCGAAGCAGCTTTGTGCTTTGCTCCGCTCCTATTCAAATCTTTCTTTCAGTATAAATACACAACCGTCTCGTGTCACTGCTTCGAATAAAGTGATTGTTATATATTGAAGTATATTTAATATGATATTCTCTTTCTGGATGTTTTAGTATTTTCTTTTTTGTACTGTTGATTTCAAAGTAAAATAACCTGTTCTTTGATGATGCTATGGAAAAGCGCAGCATGGCCAAACCATTCCAAATCATGTTCCTCTGCCAGTGTACCTCCATTTCTGCTCACATACCTTGAATTTAAACTCTTTTCCTTGTTATTCAGCTGAAAACTGGTCAAATCGAGAGGGTTATTTTCTACTGGGAGATGTACAGGAAAGTTGAGCTCAGTCTAAGCCACCTTTTTTTTTTTTTTTTTTTTTTCTTTTTGATTCTGTACAAGTTGGAACTTAAAATGCAGTAAGCTAATTATGACCCTTTTTTTCTCTCTCCTGTGTATTTGAGATAAAAAAGCAAATGATGTATGCATTCTTGTTGTGTGCCTAATGTAACCTGTATTGCAAGACTGAGAACATGGAAGTGTTTCAATAGAATTGTGTAACAAATTGCAATTAATCTTTTTTTTTTAAATTAAAGCAGGAAATAAATTAGTGTGGCTATACTTGTTGAATGTTCGTGTTGCAGGAATGTACGCTAAAATCAAAACTATTGCAGTATCTGTCTGTGTGTCTGTGTCTGTGTGTGTGTCTGTATGTTTGTCTGCGTGGGCTTTCCTGTGTGTGTGTATACTGTATGTCTGAGTGTCTTTAATGACGATGTCTCGTTTGAGGTACATTACGTAGGTTCTTATGTACATAACTTCTTAGAGGAACATTGATAAACATGCATTCCATGAACATTATCACAATTGGTCCTGTGGTACAGCATTTCCATATCTGTGGCGGATAAGGTCACCCCAACCTTCTCACCCCGACCCGTCTGAAGTCACCAGGAAGCTGCTGAAGGCTGAAGTAAATGAGAAAGTTGAAAGAAGACTAGGTCCTGCGTCCACCATATCAAACTCCCTTGCCTCCTTTCCACCATGATCCAGCGTCCAGTACACATTCCAGGACCAACACATTTAAAGCCCCATTTCATCAGCCCAACTGGAGGGGTGTGGGGGGGGGCCCGCCGGATCGGCAGCTGCCCAGATGTTTTCCATCACATCTGGAGAGTTGTCCGGGGTTAAATTCCGCGGCCTCGCAAGGGCTGCTGCCGGCCCTTCCCCAGGGAGCGGCCCCCTGACAGATTGTACACTGCCATTAAAAATAGCCTCCAATTACGAGCCGTCCTGCGAGAGGTTCCCACCATCCTGCCGGCTGGGAAAGGAAGGAGGGGCCCGAAACTCCCGCGGGCCCCAGGGGCCTTCTATTGGGAGTGTCAGCGGTGGGGGAGTGGACTCAGACTCCACCTCTGTTCTGATTTACATTTCTTGATGGGCAGTTGGGAACCTCCTTCTCTCAATCAGGAGTGACACTGCTTTTCAAGATGGCAGTCACCCCACCTTAGGTAAGTCATATCTTTGTAATCTAGTTTCAAAGTTTATGAAGAAATGAAAACAGCTGGAATTGTTTTGGGGCGCACACTTAATATGACTCTAACTGATACCACAAGTCTGCCTTTGTACATGACAACCTACAGTGCTGATCATTTACACATCTTACAAGAGATTTAAACACCTGAATTGCCACAAGTGAGGCACAGAGCACTACCCAGCTCAGGCACATGGCTTAGATTTGGACTTGGACTTGTGCGCTCCATCTATGACTGTTCTCTACTGCTTTAGCTTAATCCCACCCAGAAGAAAAGCTGAATTTGCATTCATACAACAAACTTTGACATGAAATGTTAAAAGGACAATGCTGGGATATGAGTTTCCAAAGGCTTTTTTGAAAAGTCTGTCAGCATTTACTTAGCTTAGCGGATGTCTTTATGTCGGGTGATTTAAGAAGTTAACATATTATCCATTTATACATCTGGGCATTTTCTAAAGCATTTAATGTAAAGTACCCGACTGGAGGGTACAAAAGCACCGACCCAGGATTGAAACTCGCAACCTCTGTGCTACAAATCCAGTTTGTGCACCACTGCCTCATACATACACAGCAGCTTTGAGAGGCAGTGACGTGCTGAATCAAAATGGCTGTCAGTGATTCTCCACCAGTCCCGATCTGATGCATTGCATTACTTCCTCCTGCAGCCTGGAGCTGGATGTGCCAAAGATGGGAAGGAGTGTGAGTGTAAGTGACTGGATCAGTAAGAGTCTGCGTCAGCCCTGTGTTTGCACACAGTTTGTTGTGCTGTGCAAAATTCCATGCTCATTCACAGATCTGCGTGATTCACGCTATTGACTATCCCATATGTGCTTGATATTAGCTGATCCACGCATCGCAGACATGGATCTGTGCCAAACTTTGCACAGAGACGTATTCAAATGTGATCCCTGTCCAAGTATTTTGGCCTAAGAGCAGAGGGCATGTGTCCTCTGGTCATGAAATCTGCACGCTAATTCACAGAGCAGAGACCTCTTCAAAATGAAGCAAGACCATAGAGAACCACAAACATAGTGTTGTTTAAAAAGTGGATATTGATCAAGGAAAAGTGCTTGTAACAGAATATATCCCTCACACACACGTACGCACACACACACACCGTGTTATATGCTGTTTCATGGCAAAAAAGTGTGTTGAGTTTTGGCCTCACGAGTGATCAAATTTCATAGGTATTGTAGTGAATTATTACTTTTTTTATAATACACTGTGAAGTATTCACCCCACACCATAATATATGTTCAAATGTTTGTTATTGACTTCCATAAACTGCTGAATTTAGATGAAGCAATCTAAGACAGAAAACATCCTGCAAATGAAGTAACTGCCCCATATCGCAATCCACATATAATTTAATCAATATTTCAAATGAGTATTTTAAAGCATCGTTCGATTTTCCATATATTGGGGCAGTGCTGGCCAGTTAATCATTCATATGCTTGATCGACTGACACTGCCGTGTTCTTTTAGCGCCATCTAGTGGATTAAAATAGTTGTACCGTTTTTCACTATTTCAGGCTTGCTACATTCACCAGTTTCACGTGTTACCTAACGAAATGTATGAAAATTCAAGACATAAAGGGCGATCATATTAAGTCTCTTTTCTATCACATTGTACACTAGCAATATATGAAGGCTCTTTTAGTGGACAAAATAGGTTAGATAAGTGGAATATTGTTCAAGAGGAAGTCAAAACACACACAATCGACGACATCGCCACCTACAGGCAAACGTGTTTTCTGCATCACATTTGGAAAAAAAAAGTACTCTGCTCTGTGTACGTCAATAGTCATCACACAAGTTTTGTTACAACTCGGAGAACCTCATGGCAACCAGGTGGGGCATCTGTAGCGCAGGGAAGATTAGCCACGACTTCACCGTGGCCTTAAGGACTCTTCCTCCCGGAGACCACCAGGTAGCAAGATGGCTCGTCATAAGTAGTTTGTAAACTATATCTTGTGCACTGTGCTCAAATTTGACAGTGCTTGTGTCATTCAGCTCTTAGTTCCATTGTTGCGTAACACCGTGTTTTATCAAATGATATTCATTCATTGTGTTTTTAAAGACATGCAACGCAAAGTGAACAACAATAACATATTTTATTTGATAACGCTAGACCTGTGCAAGAGGCGAGTGTGCTTTTCAAATACAGCGCTCGGGTGATTGGCGAAGTCTTCAGTCTGCAACGTGCTTGCCTGCAGACGTGGTCATTAAAGTCAGTGAAATGACCATGTGACATAGCTAAAATCACTATTTTCCTTGTGAAATCTTTTTTTAAATGTTACGTGTCTCGTCTTGTTATAAAAGCATAAATGCAAAGCAATTTTACGTAAAACGCTGCGTTACCGTAATATACGCAAGAGAGGCGCAATTTATGCGTTCTAAAACATCAGGACGATCGTAGTCCCTGCCCACTATATGTTCAAGACCCAAGGTCCAAGATTTGGTTGCAAATAAAATGTTGCATAACACCGCATTGTCTAAATTATATTCCCTTATAAAATATAAACCTCTCTGAGCAAACAAGGGCCTGCTTTTAAAGAGAGCTTTAAGTGTGAGTGAGAGTAACTGCCGCACTGCCTCTCAGGTCCTGGCGGTGGCAGCTCGAGACCTGCGGCACGCGCAGGAGTTCGCTGAGAGGCACAGCATTCCGCGATCTTACGGGAGCTATGAGGAGCTGGCTAAAGACGCCGAGATCGGTGGGTTCCAACATCCTGTCTTCAGCCGGAGTGCTCTGCTTCCGTCTTTGCACACAAACTCTTTTAACAGTGTAGCTAGGGATACTAGTGAACACCAATTTCGATCTACATTCCAGCACATTGAATGATGTGATTTATATTAGCAAGGTGTATAAAATATTCTGATCTAAAGTGTGACGCACACAGTAACCTATATGAAATTTATGCTGCAAACAGAAGACTTCACCTCTTTCAATTTCTAATCATCATTTCTAATAATCCAATAACCTTGTGAGTTATTGCAAATAATTTGCCTTGGAGCCATGATCAATGTAGAATCAAAGCTTATTTGGTGGATCATACAGTTTAAATAACTTGCAGCTGAATGTGCAAAATGTCAAAGTCTAAAATTAGTAGGCCTACACGAAAATTAGTAAACCACCTACATATATTAGCACTCACAGCAACAGTTCAGTAAGCTTTTATTTACATTTAGCCTTTATTTACAAGGTGGCAAGTCAGTGCTTTTGAAATCAGTTTTCCATGTGGCAGTGTTTTGGTGTGACGTTATTTCTGTAAGCTTTCAGTGGCCACCCTTGATCAAGAACATTTTATTCCTTACACGTTTCCACCAGACAAATTTTGCAACTGTTTTTATGTAGATACATTTTAAAAGAGCTCTCAGGGATTCAAGAAATGAAACTCCATGAGAATGTGGGGTTGGGTGTGCTAATAATTTATGCATTTGTTTGATAAAGGCCATTTATTTCCCAGGGGTTCTTTTCAAAAACCTTTTTTTTTCTCCAGACAAATTGCAGTAAATTTAAAGTTCCCATTTTATATACACAATGTTAAATGAAAATTCTCAAGTTCATGGGTTCCCCGTTCAGGGAAAGATTGTTCAGAAGCACAGTGGTATCTCATCTTGTATTCAAACTCTAACCACTGTTCTAACCACTCCTCCACTCCTGGCTGAAAACGCAAGCCTCAAAACATGGACACCGGTCATGTCCCTTCGAACATAAGCTAATTTGCGCTAAAAAGCACTTCTCCATCCTCTGCCTGACAACATTGATTTTCTCAAATCAGAGACATTAAAAAGTTCTGAACATTATTTATTAAATGTAGCTGGTGTGCCTCTGGGTGTAACCCTCATCCTCTCCATCTCCTTTCTGCCCCATGATCAGACGTGGTGTATGTGGGTACCATTCACCCTCACCACCTGACTGCAGGAGTGCTCTTCATGAATGCAGGGAAGAGTGTTCTCTGCGAAAAGCCAATGGCCATGAATGGGAGGGAAGTCCAGGAGCTCATTGCCACAGCCAGAAAGAACGACGTCTTTCTGATGGAGGTACGAGAATCAGCGTCTAAACATCCACACGAGCCAATGTGCTGCTAGCAAATATCTTTATCTGCGAATAATATCTGTGTGCAGTCTGACCTCTCAAGACATAAATGAATGATGTCTTTTTCAATTGTAAAACCCTCAGTCAAATCGGTCTCAGATGAAAGAGTAGCACAACTGGCAAGAAATCAACTGAAGAACATATTTTTGTCTTATTTCAGGACCTTTTTATTAATATATTTAAGAAGACGAATGGGTCCAAAGAAAGAAAAGGAAATGTGTTTTGGATGTTAAGACATTATCAATATTGGTCTTAAGCCTTTTTGTTTAGTACAGTGTTACAATTTTAAAGGATTCTGTGGTTCTTCCCAGAATTCTATGGTGCTGCACATTCCTCATTAGTGATAGTGATAAGAGATGATATATAGATCACACACAACTAAAAAAAAAAAACTATGTTCAAAAGAATCAGCCCTATGCAGTGTATTCCTTTGTACCTTCCCACATAAAATGCTGAGTTTGTAAGAATCCAATTATACTGGATAAGTGTGATTCTTTTAAAGGAAGCACATTTTCGTAAATGGTGCAGTAATGTACACTACTGACAGTTAGATACACACCTGCATGTTTGTATCAGGGCAGAACACAAAGGGGCTCTTTGCTTTTTCACCCCATCCTCCTCTCCTTACTCCCTGCTCTTCCAGGCCGTGTGGACGCGGTTCTTCCCGGTGTCTCTGGAGATCGGGCGGTCGCTCGCCCAGGGCGAGATAGGGGACGTGCTAATGGTGAGGACAGATTTGGGGCCCCTCTCATCCACATACCCCGCCTCGCAGAGAAGGACCTGGGCGGCGGCGCGCTACTGGACCTCGGGATCTACTGCCTGCAGTTTGTGGTCCTGGCCTTCGGTGGGGAGCGGCCGGAGTCTGTCCAGGCCACCGGAGTCTGTCTGGACTCAGGTAACAGGGCTGATAAATACAGGGGTAGCAACACAGGGATGCTAAATACTTGTGATTCAAGTAAGGCACTCTGCATAACAGCATCTACGATGTAAATACCTTATTGTGCATTTATATGCATGGCAGAGCCATAGTTATCTATTGAGAATATATTTGAGACAGTATAATTTTAAGTCAATAAACATATGTAAAATATGTAAGTTATTGTTGTTTTGGTATATTGCAATATGTTTCTGATTTGTATTAATATACTGTTAACATAATTAAAATATATGCTTGGACTTCTCAGTATATTACAATATATTTCATTTCCGCAAAGGGGATCAACTTCAATAGCACACATTGAACATGATCCATTTATGCAGCTGGATACTTACTGAAGTATAATTAGGTTTAAGGAACCTTTCTCAGGTACAGTGGCAATAACCCGCTTGGGAATTAAACTTGCCACCTTGTTGTAATTTCAGTCCACCAGGCAGCTGGTTGCATGTACACCCACCGGGGAGCAATACCATAGAGCCTCTGGAGATGTCATGCTGAATTGGGTTTTAGTCTACTGTAAACCATGACACTACTAGCCCTACAGCTAAGTCTACTGGAAATAAAGTCCCTCCTTTTGGATTTTGTAGACTCTATTACCATATTTCTGCTTCAGTTGCCTAAGGGATTGTCCCATCATGCATGCATGTAAAAAAGAAATACTGGTTATGCACTGATTTTCACTGATTATGCCAAAAACTGTTTGAGAAACAGCTGTAAGTAGCTCTTGGACAGTACTGGGGCAATGACCGCATGTGCTTTGGTCCGGCTAGTCCCATGAGCAATGAAGTGTCTTATATAATACAATGAGTGTATCACTTTGTATTGAATTAGCAGCACTTCGCAGAGAAACAGAGAAAATGTTTTCACAGATTGACTCATTCATACTGGCAGCCCATCTTCACCTGGTATGCATACAGTGGTGTCTCAATCAGGTGGCAACTGATTTTTTAGTCTTCTCTGTACAGCATTTACACAAAACGCAAGAATGACATGCTGACGGCATTCTGTGTAATAGCTTTAGAAGGCGATTTAGATTCTGATCAGAGGGGTTTGTGCTTGCCCTAGGAGTTGATGGGACCACGGTTGTCACTCTGAAGTTCTCCAGGAACAGGACCGCTGTGTGCACCTGCTCCATCACCATGCAGCTGACCAACGATGCCGTGATTGTGGGCAGCAAGGGGACCATCAGGGTAGGTCAACACATGCGTATACTGACAAAAGCTGGAGTTACAGCCATGTCACATATGGGAATGCCTTTCCTGGCATCTCACAGTCATCTGTATGAAGCTATACATCACCTGTTCACAACCCAGAGTATTTACCAATTAATAATTAATATGTTAGAGGAGGCATGTTTGTATATATAGTTAGAGAGTAGGTGCATTACCATGTCCCATCCCTCTCCGGGTAGTATTCACCAGGAGCTTGTGAAAGTAGACAAAGGGCCACCTTTTCCGCTCTCTTGCTCACCCTTCTCTGTATTTCTTTTCCTTTCTCTCTCCCTGTCGCTGTACTTGTATTTTCCAAGGTCCCTACTAACATGTGGTGCCCCACGTCTCTGGTGGTGAATGGGAAGGAGAAGCAGTACCCACTGCCAGAGCCTGGACAGCAGCTCAACTTCCTCCACAGCACAGGACTGAGCTACGAGGCTGAGGAAGTCAGGAAGTGCCTGCTCAAAGGTAGGGCCACACCCTTGACAACACCTCCTCTGCTGCCCTTTTTCATTCATGTTTTTGTAAACTGTAAATTTCCATGCTCAATCCTGGGGATATTGGGTACTGGGTGGGAAAGTGCCCACTTGCAGAAATCGATTTGAAGCTGTAAAAATCAGGAAACAGCTTGCAGTACAATGAACAACCGTTTTTCATAGATATGTATAAATGTGTAAAATACATCATATATATGGAAAACATGTTCTATTGCCAGCAATGCTCATAGTGTTCCTGAGGTGAATCAGAATCTCTTTTCCAGGACTGAGAGAAAGCTCTCAGATGCCACTGTCAGACTCAGCCCTGCTAGCAGAAATCATGGATGAAGCCAGGAGACAAGTGGGTGTGGTCTACAGCCAAGACAGCCAATGACCTCCTAGCCCCATACACAAACACTTTAACTTTTCTCAATAAAGCATACCGGTTCTGTAAAAACTGTGTGCGCTCGGTCTGACTGAAAAGTAGTTTATTTTGGTTTGTTTTCATATGTCATGTCACATCAGGGCACTTTGGTATTATAATTACTGAGGCATACTTTGCTTTATGTCTCACACCTTTCCCATGGCCAGAATGTCTGAATGTGTGCGTGGATCTTTTCAGCTGAATGAGAATGGGTTAAATGGGTCTCTAGACTAGAGTAAAAAGACATTTTGGTTTTTATTCAACCTGAAATTGACTACACTTCATACTGCTACTCCTGGATTACCGTGGATTAATTTAGTATGTGTCCCACAGCATCCTGCAAATATATGCTGAATGATGTTTTGTAGGAATAGACTATTAGCAATACACAATAGTTTATCTAAGCAGGTTTTCAGCTGAGTAATTGTGTTATTATTATACACAACAATAATGGGTGAGAAACTTGTTCATACTTCACAATAATGTATATTACATAAACTAAGAATAAAATTATTGTTTACAAATAATTTATTCATTATGAACATGAAGGAGAACATACTCAGAAACAAATATTCCTGACTGATCTCGACCACTTGTGCATTTCCTAGTTCAAGGAATTTTTTTTCAAATATTTCTTTATTGTCAATAAAAATCAACTGAATTATCTTGATGTTAAATTGTATTGTTGTGAAATTCTGGGTAAATAGTAATATAATGAATAATATTTCACAACATGACATGTGTTATTCATAGGTTAGAGGCTGAGGAGGAATCAACCCACCAGTCTTGAATTGGCCTCAGGAAAAGGAAAAGGTACATGGAAACACATTATATTAACTTAATGATGCAGATATAAAATAAGCAACAGCAACTCTAAATGCATAGTAATGGAAGATTGTTTGTAGAACTTGGTGACCACTGCATTCAGAAAAAGATGAGCAGGATACCCGGAGAACCAGATGCACTTATTTCAATCGGAGTTGCAGTAAGAGGAATCCCTTTGAAGATCCCTCTTTCTCCTTACTTTTAAAGGCCAACAAGTATGTGTATTTGGCTAACAGACAAGCAATATACCCTTAGTTATTTTAATCACAACAGGTAAATACTAGTTGGATGTAATAATGTAGATGTAAATCATTATTCGGAATGTAGATCTCGATGACTGGGGTTGGTCACCACTACTGTGAACCGAGGGATATAAGCTGGAAACTCTCCTCTGCTGAATCACTCTACTATGTTAGAGGGTGTTCACATTCATTCGATCTCTTTTAGTATTTGTCACTCCATATTTAATACTCAGCTAAGCTGTCCTACTTTATGCAGAGAAGGAGTAAGTTAAAGGAGATTAAAAAATGTTATGGGCTTGATCAGTGGATTTTGGCAGTGCTACATTTGATCAAGGGCAGATAAGGTGAACCTTGACACCCATAAAATCTATGCAGATTGTTCAAGAGCCCTTTCCTCGTTCAGAACTGGCTGCACTAGCTGATGAATTCCATCTATAACTCCATGTTAATATTTTGTATGAATGTATGGTATTAGTTGCTTTATCAGGAGTTTTGCAGTTTAGGATCTGTGTTTCAGGACACGTATGATAGTATCATCAGAATCCTCTCAGGATCAAACCTGAGCTGAAAGACAGGGACAACAGAAAGCCAGAGCAAAATGGCGACCGAAGGTGAGTTGTTTCTGTTGTTGTCGATGACGATATTTTATATCAACTAGCTTGAACAAATATTAAGATATAATAAATATTTAGGCCAAAACGTTTTCTGTTGGGAGGCTCAAAGTTTGTTGTAAGTGGATTTTCAGCATGAAATGTATACACCCAAGGTAAACATGTTTGAGGGACCATAACCAACATTCCTGATTTGAGCTGAAAAAAAGGAGAAATGCACTTAGCTTTGCAAATTTTTTAGAAAGTTTGGATACATGCTGATTGCAGGAGTGTGAACCAAAGTGCACGTTGTATAGCCTATGCAAGAAATTTGCAGTCATTTTCTGATAAATATCATGTATTCACAATCATACCCCTTTTCCTTATTGCATTTACTGTATTTGCATTTCTTTCAAAATCAGATATTGTTCAATCAGGGGCCAACAGTCAATGTTATCTAACAACATGCCTTGTATTCATATAATAATGTGCTGTGCATCACAAGAATTTTCTAGAATTAGTCTTTGAAGCGTACATAACGTCTCAGCTCAGTGCGTTTCAGAAATGCAGTTTTATTTTCCCTTTAACAGGGTGGGAAGAGTGTCAGTCAGAGATCAGAGCCGTGCTTTTGGGAGCAAGGCGAGCTGGGAAGAGCTCCACAGGAAACACTATTTTGGGCCGAGACGTGTTCGACACCAAGAGAGGCCCGGAAGAGTGCGTGAGCGAGCGAGGCGAGGTGGACGGGAGGGGGGTCACCGTGGTGGACACCCCGGGCTGGGACCGCAGGTCTGCAGAGGACACCCCGGAGCGGATCAGGCAGGAGATCCTCCGCAGCGTGTCCCTCTGTCCCCCGGGGCCCCACGCCTTCCTCCTCACCATCCCCATCGACGACAAGTTCTCAGAGGAGCAAAATAACACCGCGGAGGGCATTATGGGGTCTGTCGGGGAGATGACGTGGAGACACACCATAGTGCTGTTCACATGGGGGGACGCACTGGGAGGTCGCGCCATCACAGATTACATCGATAAAAGCATAGCTTTGCGTCACCTTATCGAGAAATGTGGAAACAGGTATCATGTCATCAACAATTTATATAGAAGCGATCATACGCAAGTGACAGAGCTGCTGGGGAAAATCGTGGAGGTAGTGACGGCAAACTATGGTTTGCACTTCACCACTGACCTAAACCAAATGTATGCAGAGGTAGGGAGGCTGAAACAAAAGCAGGCTGAACTGAAGGAGCAGTATGAGGAGAGAGAGAGAGAGATGCAAGAAAGTCTGAGGGAGACTGAAGAAAAGAATCAGCATGAGCTTGAACAACTGAGGCAGAAATGTATGGATAGCAACAATACAATAGACGACCTGATCCAGAAAGGTGTGGACATAGAATCAGAGAAGATGGAGCTTCAGGAAAACTGTGAGGCCCAGGAAAGAGAGGTGCAGGAGCTCAAACGGGACAACCATAAGGCTAAAATTCAAATTGATGAGTTGAACATGGCATGCAAGTTGAAGGACGATGAAATGGCAGATCTGAAACAGAAGTGGAGAAACAGTGAGGCAGAGCTAACGGAGCTGAAGAAAAAGCTGGACGACAGAAGTCAAGAGGTAGACATGCTGGAGATGAAGTACAAAGAGAGAGGGCGGGAAATAAAAGAAAGGCTGGACGCAATCACGAACAGCCTGAAGGATGACGAGCTGTCACAGGATACAGACGAGTCAAAAATGTCATTTAGGAGGAGGAAAAGCAAGGAGGGGCTAAGTCCTACCAGTGAGTATGACAAAGGCAAAGTGACTAGTTATAATTTGAAGTCCTATAGTAGGGAAACCATGGCACAAATAATCAAATGTACAAAACAACAACAAAAATGAAAAAAAAAAACTTACTTAAAAAGTTTTTATTAATTACTTAAGGAATTAAAAACAGCATTAGCACACTGACAGTGTGACTTGAGATATACAGTATACATAATGCATTATAAACTTAAATACTGTATAAATGTTAATACATACCCGTGTCACATTGTCAACATTTTACATTTTGAGAATGCAGGTCAGTTTGGTATTCATTCATTTTTGCTCCAGGTTGACCAAACAGCACAGCATCACATTACTTTTGTTATTATCATTTTATTTTTGGACAGTATGTCAATTCCACATAAAACTAAATATCATGGTCACAGCTGTGACAAGATGAACTTTTGTTTTACAGTGGACAGAGGTGCCGTCACAACATGCTACAGGGTGAAGGTGATAGAAGACAAAATATCTGCAGAGTTGCAAAATGTCAGAAGAGTGCGATCTCTACAGCAGGATCCATCTGATAGGCGGCCCTCTGTGCATAATCCAACATCCAGACATTTTAAGCAGAATCACTGACAGCGGGGTCATTGTCAAAGATCAAATAGTGTAGACTCTGACATGCTTGGAGCTGTATTCAGATATCACTGGTAACCAGTTCAATCATGTGAAAGACCGAAACAAAAGGGTATGATGGATGAGGTATAAGGCATAAGGTACATCATAGTTAATGAAAATTCAAAGAAAGGTTTATACAAGTTGCACTGTATATATGGTCCTTGGCCAATTTCTCTTGCTATGATACAGTCAGTTTCTGTAAAGATCCATAATAGTTTTACTGTGCTGCTTGTATTTACCCAAGCTGTTTTGTGAATGTGTAATCTGTATATATGTAACACCCCTTCATCATCTTTGCATACTGTTCAGCTCTGCTTGATGTATGACCAGTTTGAACATGGTACCATTACTATAGTGATATTGCCTGTATGGCGTGTTACTGTATTACCCAAAATGTATTTGCACATTTATATATTGTGCAATAAAGTCCTAAAGATTGCTTAGTAACTTGTTACCAGCAACACTCACTACTAGGAGAAGAAGAAGAAACAATGGAAAATAAGTAGGAAATGGAGGATGGTCCCTGTCCCTGCACCTCTTTGTTAGTCACTGTAGTATGAATGTTGTGATATAGCACAAGTTATTGTTGTTCTTATTGTTCATTGTTTGGTACCATATCTATGACTTTGGTAACACTGCTGCCATAGACCACTGTTGGGCTCTGTTCACTGGTTTGATCTAACCATGCTGCTCTTAAGGGTAATTGTCAGACTTTATGTTTTTGGTGTTACATGTATTGTGATAGTGTCTTTTCAGCTCAATATCTTTTCCATTCTGTCTCTTCTATGCTTGTTACAAGTCTCGTCTCTCTTTTTAGTTCATTAAATTCATTCAATCTGTGTTCAGATAAGTTACAGAAAGTGATTGATTAACATGTATGGAGATTAGTGAGAAATATGCAAGGATTTTAATATATTTTCTAATATTTTTTGGTGTCCCTTTGGCCAATTTATTCAGCAACCCTGGCAGATACCAAGGATAATGAGATTAAAAACAGGGCAAAAGAATTTATGAGGTATATGAGGGAGAAGGCACAAAGTCTCTCTTTTTTCAGTCGTTCTTTCTTTCTTTCTTTCTTCTCTAAAAGACTATTTTAAAGTAATAAACATCCGCTCTCCCTCAGGAAAATGTAACATTAAAGTCTCAAATTTGCCAAAAGTTCACTGTATATGATTCGCTCATTTGTTCGGTTTGTATGTGGCCAAAAATTTTATTGAGCATACAGTGACGCATTAATGGCTGTCCTAATTAATGGCTGGCATTAATGGATGTACTAATTAACTGGCTAATCAATCGGTTAGTAATTCCCTCCGTTCCGAGTTCAGGTGGCCTGGACTCTCAGTTCTGCATTACTACATACAACCACTAGAGGTCAGTATGTGAGAGCCAAGCTCTGCTCATCCACCCATTCCTTTCTTGGTGGTCAAAACAGGCGAAATACAACTGCACTAAACGGCTAGTTGAGATTTCGCACCAGTCTTGCAAACAGTTTGTCCGTATATGCAAACCACATCGAGATTGCTTATTGAAAAATATAACAACAAATAGTTACAATTTAAATGCCTGTACAAGTGTAAGCATCTATCTATCTATCTATCTATCTATCTATCTATCTATCTATCTATCTATCTATCTATCTATCTATCTATCAATCAGTATTTTCCTGTCCACCTAATATCTGTAATGTCGCATGTTTTCATGTTTTACACCTTGAGTGTCTCTTCGCTCACCTGCATATTTATTTTGTAGCCAATAAGCGTAGGCTGTGTAGTTGGTTACAATAAATAGGCAAAAACTAGTTACAATAACTTGTAAAACTGTTCCCAACTGAACAGCCTGGACTGCTGAGTTGTTTCTCAGTTTCTTTGAGATGAGAAGTAATTGTAAGTAATGCTTTAGGAGTTAAGAACTGCCATTTTGTGATTAAAACAATGACCACAGTAGGGGGGGGGGTTGTTTCCATGTTGCCTTGTCATCTGCTGGAGAACAACGTTCAAGGGGATTCTTCTCCTCTCTTATTTGTCTTTTCCCCCCCTAATTTTCCCATTACTCAAGAAATGACATACTTCTCAGTACAATAACAACGATGCGATGATGTCAGCGCACCCCAGACAGGCCAGCAACACTGATAGTGTTAATTCTGCGCTTATTCAACATCGACACCTTTTTTAACCCGAGGTGTGTTACCAGACTCCTTTGGTGAACACCTGTATGAAATATTTATTACAGCTGAGTGGTGCCAAAGGAAGAAAAAACCTCTTGAACTCTTGCCAATTGTTCAATAAAGGTCGGCGTGCAGGACATTCCAGGCATGTAATTCGATCGATGCCTTTTGCGAGAAAAGTGCCCGGAGGACCATACGTTGCTCTCATAACAGAGGTTATAATCGAAAACCAGAGGAGCACGCGATGGCACGCATTACTTTAAGCGTCATTCAAACTGGGTCACAAGTTCATTGTACAAGTTAAAAATACAACAGAGTAGATCAAGCATTAACAAGACGCATCAGATGCACCACAATTGGGCCGGTCAGAAAACGCTAGCAGACACAATAACCGTATGCTAAAAAATGTGGCCAGGCCAGTTGGAGTTACCTGTCTTTGCTCCTAGCATCTGACACAGTTACATTGTTATACGCCCTTAAGCACCAAACCCGTCCAATGTCATTGGATTTCGTCCTTGAATCACATGGGAAATAAAGTGTTTTATTACAAGGAGTGTCTCTGAATCCTGAAGGATGTCACAAGGTTAATGATTTCCTCAGGTTCAGCGCGTCTGTCACAACAATTATAATTCAGAAAGCTGATGAGCAGAGAGGTCGAATTGGGTGCGTCTTTTTGCGAGTAAAGCCGTACGCACTTACCACGGAAATCTGGGTCAGTTTGATAATCAAGAAAACTGAAAGTAAAGTCTTAAAAACTGATCGGCCTTAAGCCGCATAAAGCTAAAATATCATGATATGTCAGCCTAAAATATGCGTAGCCTAATACTGCATTTGTTCTACAACCGGTAATGGCAAGACGTGTGCTTCATTTGTGAAGAGATGGTATTAGATCTTCATTCATGATACTCAGTGATTCTGCAAACACTCCAAATGCTTCAAATAGGATGAAGGGAAACATGGGATTTGGTTTCATTGCGTGCCTTTATTTTGGCGTGTTCCCTGATGTCAGGTTGTAAGATACATATACGTTAAACTATCTCTGGTCCCTCCTCCAACTAGAGCCCCCCCCCATCGGGATAGTTTGATTCTGATCCAGCAGAGCTCAGTTAGCCTACTTGTATCCTGCCAGAAGGTCTCCGGCTCGCACTCTTGTGGTCCTAAATGCTCTGAGGCACGGAGCGCACATACTGTTCAGCATTTCGTCCACGCGCGGTTGAAGTTGTCTTCTGACACGCAGCTACGCCGTCGCGAGGAACTACTTTGGATTGGGGTCCTTCGGACTGTTCAGACTGAAAGTATCATCCGAAAGATAAGTTACCTGTGCAAATTCGAAAGAAATTGGCACTATTATTCATGGAGCGCTGAAGGTGCATTGCCCTGTGTAGTGCCCTGGCAAGGGTTTACGCAAGGTGAAATGAACTGTCAGCGCGCTCGCGAGCCGCTGTGATCGAAGCGTTCGCTTAAGGAAAATAGTAAGGACAGTACTTGTTTTAGCAATTGCTTGTTCTTTTCTTAGGGTGATATACTTACGGTGAAAAGGACAGCTTTAAATTTCAAATCGGATACACCATAAAGAAATTGGGATTTGCGCTTCTGGTGCATTCTGCATTGAGTAGTCAACTCCTTTAAACTTCTGTCATTGAACATTTCTTAGAAGAAGACAATGGCACCGGATTGTACGTCAGTGACGTCGAGAAAAGTGCTTGTTTGGTTTGTCATGGGTAAGTGCTGGAATCCATAATGGATTCATACTTTTCTTCTTTGGACTGATGGCATTGCACTTAGATGTTGCATTTATTTATCCACTAAAACGCTCCCTTCTTCATTTAAACAGCTCGACACACGTGCTACTAAAATGAAGGGCGTCTTAAGACGGACTAACGTTACAATATTGTTTGCAGGTTATTCAATATCATTTTTAAGTTAACCTCATTTGGCCAAATGAGGTTATCTCGTTTGCGGCGTTCGTGTATATAATGCGGTCTAAACAAGATTTTACTTACTCTCGCCTCGACATATCCGTGCATGAATGCCATAGGTTTCGATAGTAGCTCAAGTAATGTAGGTGAAACAGACAGTTGATTATTATTATTATTATTATTATTATTATTATTATTGTCACCACCGTCGTTGTACTAGCTACCATTGAAATCGTGTCGTAATTGAAAACACTGTCATACTCATATTGGGAATATTTAAAGTATGCAAACTGTAAGCTAGATGTCTTGTGCATATTGTGGTAATTAGATGAAATAATTTACTATAGTGTTTATCAGTCCCAGTAAGTCCTTTAAAATTAATGATCAACGCCATGCAAATGGGATTTTTCATCGCTGTTTTGGTCGTCAGCGTGATATCGTCCTTGTATGAAGCACTTACAGACAGTCGTTGCACGAACCGCATTTAAAGATATGTAACGAAACCTGCATGTTATCAAAGTATCTGAATCTGATACTGAAGTATCAGAAGTGCCGGTGTCTGGATAGCTGACGAGTGCGGTAATACCCAACTGCAGGCGTAGCTGCACAAAAGGTTAGAATTATATTTAAAACTTTCTGATATGTCCACTCGGGAGCAAGAGTTTCTGATAACTCTGTCGCAGAAATGGACACGTAATGCTGACAAAACATTCCTACAAAGCGTGGTAATTAGGCGATGTTTTGTTATGCAGTTGGTGTTATTTTAAATGAAAGAGAGAGGATCCTGAATACTGCTCAAGCTCATTTATATGACATGTCTCATGTCTTTATAAACGTGCTGAGGTGTGCTCTACAGTCTTCATGACACGAATGCCGCGCTCTCCGATTTCCGGTTGTAATCCCTGTTGAGGCGTATAGCAATGGACAAGCAGGTTTAGCTACAGTTTAGTCTTTAGCGTGATGTATTTCGTTGAGCGAAGCATTCATTGTAATCAGCATGTGCCAAATCAAACACTTTCCTTAGATGCAAGTTCATACTTTATTTAAATGATTTCTTACATGCATCATAAAAATAGAAGTAAAGCTCCATTTACGTGATAATAGCAAGCCGTGATATTGATCAGGTCACGCTTTTCGGAGGAACAGCCGATGTGCCTTTTAACTGCGTCAGTGATTACCTAGTGATGACATCAATACTTTAGCAGTAACAAGACCCATTTGTTGGATTTTGGAGCATATAATGTAGGAAAAGAGTAGTGCACATGTTCTCAGCGGGATGTAGATAAAGGAAATTGCCGTTGAAGACTTGGTTTGCGAATTTTACTTGATTAAGCATTTACAACGTGTACACGGATCAGCTCACGGTTGGATATCTGCAAAGATTACTGGCAGAATTTTCGTATTTTAGTCATCTGGAATACTTATAAAATGATCAAAATAAAAACTTCAGATGATGGGAGCAATGATTATATTAGTCTATACCATTTAACCCTAATGCATCTGAAATGTCATTGTAACAGTTATATTTGTTGAAAATAATCTGTAGTATTTACAGACAAGGAAATGTGATGTATTGTAATTCCCTTGGACAAATTTAAGGTACATTAGTAAACATTATGTATAATATTTGTGCATGTCTGTCAGTGACAGCATTGGCTGACATGCAGTAATCATGTTTGCAGTATTATGGTTATAAAAATGTAAACACTTTCCACTTAAAATGTTATTACTAATCTTGTCATAATAGTAAAAAAATCCATGCAAAAAGTGGGTATTAATGGTTTAATAGTACATACTACCACACTATGAAACAATGACACAGTAATGTAATTGCTGGACACATTGTAAAGACACATTGTTGTGAGTTGAAATGCAGCTTTACTGTATGGACTGTCATGTAAGTATTTAGAGTGGTGTTACACATTAATGGTGTGGATAGAAAGAGGTAGGAAGATCTCTATTAATAGGGGTAGTTCTCTTGGCTTGTTGGATTTGAATATTACAGCAAATAGGTTTAAGAAGAAAAAAAAAAATTCACTTTTGGAATCCACCTCATAAAAACCCCAGCTTGTGACCTTATGATGCATGTGTCTGTAGACGCATTTGTGTTTGATAGTGGACCTTTTAATTCATGCGTACATATAAAGAGTGACAGTAGAGGTGTGCCTCACCGAAGACAGTGTGTCATACCAACGTGTCTTCTTTTTACTGGCCCATCTTTAATTTTTTTGTGTGAAAATAAGAATAAAAGTAGGAACAAATTGAAAAAGAATCTGGCTCATTGACATGGTAAGTTTAATTTATGGAGCTTAGGAATTTAAGCAGCTCATCAGTTTAATTTTTAATGCCTGTTGAAAAACTAACAAGCAGACGCATGTAACACGTTACTGGATGCTAAATATAATGATGCGTGGGTCCAATATAATATAATGATCCCTAACATCCTTGTGATGCTCTGAAAGTGCTGAATTTATGCCGAGGAAGCAATAGGAAAACATTGGACTCTCATGTATGTGCACACTAATTAGAGCTGGTGTACCAGGTTTGTTATCTTTGTTTATCTCCACCTACAGCAAAAAAGGATGTCTTAAAGAGTAAAGGTCACATCCCCAGAACAAACAAACACACATGGGGGACTTGGTTATTCCCTTGAGCTTCAGTGAAAGATCTGAGGCCTTGCGGCTGCGAGGTGCAGAAGCGACTTTAATCAATAAAAGACAACCTTGTGGCCACTGCAAAATTTGGAGAGTGGAGGATCGACTAGAGTGGGATTTAAAATGAGAGACTAAAACTGCATTCTGAGAGATAGCAGGTTGTGGTGTCTTTTAATCATTTATAGTTTGTCTTTTCCTGGCTGATCCTGTCGCTGATGTAATGTGGTGTGCTGCAGAGCTCCTAATTAAAAATGTAGGTTTAACAGGGGAATCTCGTTCTTGAATAATTAGTGACTGTGGGGGAGGAGGAGATTGAGGTGAAATGACATGTGCATTTGCCCATGCAGATGCCTAAAACAAGACTAATGAAGCTATGCAGTTATCTGTCTGTGAAGTGCTTACATCGAAGAACCCCCGTAACTGTTTCAATACTGTGGATACACGCCACACATTCAGTCCTGAACTGAAATCTGTTAATGCAAGTTAACAACACCTGAAAATCACTTGAATGTACCTGCTAAAACTAGTAGATAAGCACATTCCAAGAGATTTATACATTCCGTGGAAACATGGACTTCGCCTGCTTTAGCATCTAGTTTACCTTCTGTTGAAATCAGAGTATGTGGGCATGAGCCCTTGGTGCACCTCAGACGAGTGCGTCATTCATTACAGTGCAATCAGGCACTTACTGTAAACTGCAGCCGTCAGGACTGAGACATTTCCTTTTAACAACTCTGGCAAAAAAGAGCAGAAAGTCTCACATATCATCCACACTCGCAGGACAGACTAGTACTGGCCATGGAGGTGAAGATAAAGCTGACAGCTGGAAAAGCCCGCTGAGAGAGAAACATTGGGCAGGTCTTAGGCTACACACAAAGCAGGTATTGTGGGGTGGTCCAAGCTCTTACAGAGCTGGAGCCTTTCAGAGCCTTGGCCTTGAAGAGGGATCCCTGTTTGAAATAAGGATTATAATAAAGGTCACCATCGGAATATCTCTCCCAGCCAAGAATTAGATTTTTCTCACACGGAGAGAGTGTGGAATGACAGTGGACAGTTGATGTAACTGTAAAAGAAAAATACTTTGGGGGGGTGAGTCTTATGAAACTGAGATAATGTATCATTGATTCCAGGTAAAACCTAGCAGCAGGACAGCAAATTAGATTGCGTGTTCTGCTTGCACAAGATGTTACTTCTGGTTCACAGGTAGAAAACATTTTTAACCAGTGTAACAAAGGAGATGGTCACACCTTCTTGTGCTGGCGTGATTTTAGTCACTTCAAAATTCATTGAACGTCTAAATGCTACATTATATCCTGTTTTTAGCATGTGTCCACGCCAAACACTTCATGGCAATATCCAAGCATAAGAGCTGTGCAGGCTTTCTAAGCTGAGAGGAAACAATGCCAGGCTTTCCTTTTAATAACCAAGCCAATTCAAGACTTTCGAGAATCAGCTGTGCTTTTGTGTTAAAATGAGTGGCAATATTCCCTTGTTCACTGCTGCCTATGAGCCCTATGGTCTTCTCATTAGTGATGACAAATGAAGTGAGGCCATTACAAATGATAACTTTTCTCCAGTCACCATCTGACTGTATCTCTTTGATTTAGTTGTGTGTTGGAATAGCTTGAAGAGTGTTAAGAGAACTGCATGTCACAGCCAGTTATGTATCAGTAAAAAGGCATTGATCTACAGTTGTGCTGAACAGACCCTCAGCTGGTATGATGTTGGTCATCCTGGTTTTTATGCTGCATGGACTCTGATGTCTTCTTACTCTCCTAGCAGGAAACAATTCCCTGGCATGAAAGGTTAGACACAAATCAAAAAATCTGAACTCACACTGTGCAGTTTGTGGAAAAAAAGAACAGAGTTTATTATGGAGTTTGGTCAGAACAGACTAGAGGGACTCTGGGAAGACCCACGCAAAGCTCCACAAATTGCCCATGTTGTTAAAGCATTTAGAAACAGGTGTAAACTCAGCAGGTAGTAAATATTTGATGCGCACGCCTTATGCTGTATGTCAAATGAGGTACTGCAAGAAACTCAGGCAGGGGTGTAGCTGGCCAGGTGGGATGAACTAAAAACACTTCAGAGCTCTGCATTAGCTAATTATTAATCAAGGAGACCCATTCTCATCAGCCTATTGCTGTGGTGTGGTATAAATCCTGTCTGGGCAGCAAAAAAAAACAGGAGAAAAGGACTGGCATGTCCCCTCTCTCCTCCTGGCAGGCCTCTGATGGACAGTGTCCTGTTCCAGGAGCACTGAAAGTTCAGCCATAAACTGTGACTGCATTGAATGGGCTCATGTGGGTGTACCTCTAGCTGGGGGGCACTGGGGGGCCATTCCTTTAAGTTGCCAGGGTGGAATCAATTCATTACCATCCACTCACTTCTGCCCTATTGTATTCGAGACCAGTGGCTTTGGCCCAGATTAATGGAGCTGTCTTTAGACTAAAGTACCACTTGTGCGCCTGGATCCGCTATTCCTTCACACCCTCTTGAGTTGCAGCATCTGAGATCCCGGGACACAGCGGCGGTGCTGGCGGTGACGCCGTAAAAAGCAGAAATCGTGTTCAGAATGAAAGCCACAAATGCAATCCCCCTCCACAGTCACCATCTGAGCATCCTCCCCAAACCAGAAGCAAAACACTTTGCACGGCTCAACAAAAGAGCAACTGATTTACTCTCCTCTCCTGTTTTAGAGGGCAACCTTCTCTGTACTGAATACCCTGTAGTATTCATAGCACACCAGAGGAAGTTTTAAAAAGCTGCTGGTAAAGATTTCAAATTTGCTCACCCTTGTTTTATATTTCTCACTTGTTACTGATACAGACTCCTCCTGAATGGCAACATGTTGGTCTGAATGTATGGAAAGAAACAGGAACCACAGAGGCAGAAAAAAAACATTTTTACATAGACCTGTAAGCTAATATGTGTCATGCCTGAATCTAGTGCATGTGGACAGTTCCCAGTCCCTTATCTGATAAAGTGGGATCTCAGATTAGACAGGAGTGATGATGGTACTCAGCATTAGGCATGATTAGGTCATGATTTGCACATTAGATCGTAATTCCCTTAAAAAACGCAGACCAACACACTATATAGCTGTTTTCCTCCACCACCCCTTTTCAGAGTCTGCTGAATTAGCACTGCATGGAATTTCTTTGGCCCACCAGTATGCATGCTCAGGTGTGTATCTTGATTAATCGTGCAATCAAATCTTGGGTGCATGGCCCTTTGCTGGTTAACTTCAGGGTCACAGCACGGTCGTGAATCAAAGCTCACATCCCAGCGCTGCAAGAGATGTCATCACTTCACCAGCTAAGCAGGTGATGTCACTGCAAAATGCTCATTATTTTTGAATGGGTCTCTGGCCCATGTCTATTTAATAAGGGAAACAGGGTTAGACATGTAGGAGTACAAGCGGTCTCTCTTTCAGAATGATCCACTATGCGACGAACCATGTTAATGATATTTTTAAGAAGCCACCATTCGCGGTTTTATAACACGAAATACAGATTTATGATAAGACAGAGGTTGAAAGGTGAGAATGAGGGCAAGAGAATGCCATGGTACAGTGGAGTTTGTTGTATTGTCTTCCTTATTGTAGCCAATTGCAGCTACAATATCTGGAGAAGGTTTTTTTTAATACTTTGAATGTCTGCTTTGTCTAGCTCACCCTGTAATTAAATAAACACCTGTCAGAAGTGTACTCCTCGCTGTTCTCTGTGTCCTGTCATCCCTGAAATTACTACATTTAAATGTGAAAATATGTATACAATATTAATATCTTATGAATGTTTCATTTAATACTATATTTGAACTGGAATTAACAGGCACATTACACATCATATACTTTATACTTATGAATCCAGTCGGTGCATGATTTGAATTAAAGAGATGTGGGATTCAAGACACTAGTAATTTGGGAAGGCTCAGAAGTGGGATGTTTCCAGAATGTGGCAGGGTGATGTTTGATAGGAACAACCCAAGGCTGTGAAAGCAATATTTTGGTTATCCTGCAGTTCACAGTTACAGTATATTAATCCCAATCTCTTGGTGGCAACTCCTCCTCTTGCTCTCTAAAATGGTGACCAGCAGTTTGAAGATGTCTAAAGGGCTGTTGATGGACTCTCTTTTAAAAATCAAAATGTCTCTCTTAATGTGAATTAGTGCTGGAGTAAAACAGTGAATGATTAATCGCAATGTGATGCAATTCAGTAAGATTCAATGATACAGTGAATCAATTTTATATAGGGTTAGTGCCACAGAGATATTTAATTTTGAGCACAAGTTGAGTTTTGTGTTTGTGTGTGCAAACAAAGAGAGAGAGCATGGATGAAGGTGTTTGCACTCCTAATGTCAAGACTATGGGACTGGTGCCATTAACTTTTAAGAGCTCAATCATGGTGATTGTTAACCACCAAAGGAAAGGGTATTTCAGATTGAAATTCTTTATGTGAACAACATACACTTTGTTGTTGTGTCTGTCACTAGTCACACTGCTTCTGTTAATATTTAATTTTCTTAATGTGTCACAGAGCCATGCACATATGAATCATGTCTTACAACTGCGAAAGGCTTTCAGTAAGCAAGTGTTTATGCACTCTGCGCTGCACTCATTTCCAGATTAAATATATTTATGAAGGGTAATTTCCTAAACTGCCTGCTGGTCTTAGGTTCCTTATTGTGTGAATGTGCTGCTATTAAATATATTTGTTGACGTTAGGAATGTAGTTTTTCAGCTGGCTGAAAACCTGTGTGTTGTGCAGTCTTTTGCCCATTGGCAGTATTTTGGTAGAGCTTGTTTTGTGTTGTCATTGCAGCTCACATGCATCTCCACTAGTTCCATTTGTCCTGCCCATAAACATATGACCTCAACAAGGAAAGAAATACCATTGCTGTTTAGAATCATGCACATCAGTTATCCCATTTATGTAAAATATGAATTTACAGGAAGACAGATAGCTGTGCAAAATGAATGGCTATGTTGTCATGACATTACAATACACACACAAATTTGACTACACTCAGTTGATTGAATCAAGTGTTCTATGAAATGCAATACTGGACACGGGATTGCATTTTGCTCCACTACAGCTGCCTTTCAAAACTTGTATGAAACAGGTGGCTGCAAGCTAGAATCCCGTTGTCACTCTTACAATGAAAACCCTCTGAATGGAGACAGCAGATGGATGGTCCTGACAGAGAGAGAGGAGGGGCTCGGAATCCAGGCTGATGACTGAAGAATGCCTCTGTTCTCAACATGCCAATCTCTACCATCTATCAGTCAGTCACTCAGGCATATCAGACGGACCAGCATGCTGAAATGTCCGTGGCATCTATTGCATGCAGAATGAACAGCTGAAATTTTGAACAACAACAACAACAAAAAAATTAAATAAATTACAGATGCTCGGAATGCATATGCAATGGCCTGGCCCCAGAGCTCTTAGAGCATTTAGAGAATCAGTTCATGTGCTCCAACAGAGCCAGATGTCCTCATCTATGCTCAGAGATTGTAAATTACAAATATACAAAACAGTTTTAGTCATTTCGTAAATCCATATTAAAATATAGTGCCCTCGGCATTTACTCATACTCTTGATTAAATGGGGGGAAATTATATAATAGAAAATCTGTATGTATTTTTTATGTTGTTTTCTTACGATTTCTAAAGCTATATTTCTGAACTGCACAGAGCAAAGGCACGTTGATCAAAAATTTACTGAAATTTTAAAGTTTTTTGCTGAAATTTTTACTGAAATTTACTTAGATTTATGGGTGATATTTCAGTCTTCTGTACATACCAGCATCAGGATCTTTGAAAGCAGCTTGCGATTGTATTTGCTGATGATTGTTTGATTCTGGAATTCCACTCGTTGTGTAAACATGGTGTTCTCTGTCTCCTGTAAATGGAAGAGTAACCATATTCATTGTGTTTTGTGCTCGTATAAACTTGATGGCACAATAAATATGTGGCTACCTTAAGTCAATAAAAGTAAGACCAATGTGTCTGATATAGTTGCCTTGTTGTCACTAGGATGCTAATCTCCTGGTTTCGAGCCAGGGAAGAGAACCAAAATGTCACGTGAAATTGCAAATTCATTTAGCAGAGTTTGCTACCAAGGTCTGTGACTAAGCCAATGAGCTTTTCTCATAACGTGCAATTATACCATCTGCTTCAAACCTTTCCATGTGCATTTCCCCTTGGAGAATCCAGCCACCTTCTTGAAACCAGGTGGCTGTTTTTTTTCCTAGCCAGCTGTTCATTGACTAAGTGGCTCAGCGGATGTTTGCTTGCTAGGTTGAAGAGATATTTGTTATGACAACCATATCAAGTGCCCAGTCTTCTATTAAGATAGGAAATTAAACAGGATGACCATTTTCATCAATCAAAGTGCCTACATTCTGAGTTTTTATGAGATAGGAAAAGAATTTCCTTTCCAATTTCCGTCATATGTGTAGTGGTATACAGAAGCTGCCTTTTAAGACTAACTGCATGACATCCAACCATCCATGACATCAGCTATTTACTTCATTTTGTTTTTACTCAGAAAATGACAAGCTGTTAGAAATCAGAAAATAAATATTTAAAAGAAAAAAACAGAAAGTGATTCAGAAAAAAAATTTAATTCTTCTCCAATGTGTTTGTTTGCTGACAACTGGATGAAGCAGTTGTTTAAAGTATCATATTTGGGAACATAATCATATTTCCTACAGGCAATCTTAAATCCTCAATCTCAAAGACATTCTTATTCAATTGTCATTCCTAATCATCTTTGTTACAAGCCCTCAGGTGCTAAAAAAGAACCAACTTTGATTAAAACAGGACCAACCGCTTGATAACAGGTTATAGCTTTGTGCATAAGCAATTTTATTACATATACAAGCATTTAAAGCTAACAAACAAAAAAACTGTCTCATAAAAAGGAATCGGAGATTGCAAGATTTCATGCTGAGATGGTGAGGCAAAGGCTGATCTTGTTTAGAGGCCTTTATTGAGCAACAAAGATGGGAAACAGTGTTTAGCAAAATGAGACTTAACAAAAGAAACAGAAAAACATGATTCCTGCCCCAAAACAAGTTTTTTTATTAGTCAGAGCAAGGAATGCAGTACATTGAAAGTCATGTGTTTTTATTAGCTGTCCTTTTTCCTTTTTACACTGTTTTTAAAGAGCACTGGCTCCCAGTAGACCATGTAAGGCGGTTATATAGGAAGTGTGTACCACTGTGAAACACTTCCTGAGAAGTAGTGGGAAAAAGACTGACGTCAAGATGGCATTCTGTACCAAATTGTCTCCATCATGTAACAGCCCATTTTTTATGAAATACCCCCCGGGACCCCGGTAATGCTATTTTGTTATTTATGAGGATAGATATTATAGCCAAGTGGGCATAAGCCACTGTTAAAGTGGCAGAGTGATAGATAGTTGAAGCCTGGCTGTCTGGCCACTGACACAGTGAGGTATGTGGGCAGGTCTGTGTTGTTCCCTTGTACGATGGGAAACAGCCATAAGGGCTCGCGATGCATAGCTGGTGAAAGCCCGCCATTAATTAAAGAACAATGGCTGCTATCTGATCCTTGACTTTGGACATTCCACAGTCCCTCTTCTTTAGGAATCTCATGCGTCTGTCTGGGTTCTGAGTCTGTGCATGCAATAAATGTCCAGGACATAAAGGGAAAATTTATTTACTTTTAGGAACCCTGTGGGTTTGAAGATCTGTGTGCAAAACCATACCCTGCTGAATTTTGCAATGTGATTTATGTACAATATGCAGCTGCGAGGTAATCACATATTCCCCAAGCACCAGATTCACTGCATGAACAAGTGCAAGAAGTGCAAACTTGATTTTTGAAACCAGCATGCTTGAAATGTCCCATATGGGTTTGCTAGATGATGGATGTGATAGAATTATAAGCAGAGGTGGGGATTAAAGGTTTGTGTGAACGTACCGAATTTGGCCAGGTTTTTCATGCTTCCCTTTTTAACGGACTCTTCCTGTCACTCCCCACCCCTACCTCACTCACTGTTTCTGTTTCACACCCAGTTTGTGCATTTTGTGAGGGTCTTGTTGCAGGAGAATTTAGCCTCACTTCTCTCTATAGTCATTTCCCTAAATTGTTTCCATTTCTGCAATTGTTGGCAGACAGAAGCTGTAGAGTAAATTCGACCACACTACTGTGCTACACAGCTGGCAACATTCCCTTATGTACAGCATTACCGCAATGGTTGAAGAATGTGTAGAGCAAAGCCGTTCAATCCAAACTGCTCCCATCACAGCACTCTGCAAACATCAGGAGATACCCTGATGGGGATTATGAATATAACCATGGTCATGAAAAGGCAACCGTCAGCAGTGGTTACTGTGGGAAACAGGAATCCATGACAGTGGTTTTATTCAATACCCAGATCCATATCCATAAATCTTTTTTCACAAAATGATTGATTGCGGTACTACATATAGCTCAGGAACAGTGCTATAAATGTCTTTGTTCTCTGCAGGGAAAGCAAAGCTAAGGGGATGAGGAGCTGCTGTTTTACGCTGTCATGTCTGAACAATGCTCAGCCTGTTGTTTTATTAAGAACTTGCTGCTAATTAAAGAAGAGCAAACGCTGGTAGGTGACATGATCCCAGGTTTTCCTGTCCTCCCACTCTCGCTCACTACAGTGCTCTAAAAATCTCTCAATTATTCCCACGGCTCTCGCACCTCCCGCTTCGTACTCGCATGGATAACGAAGCAAGAAAACCTCGCCGGCCTCTGCACGTCCCAGCATGCCGGCTGATTTCACAGCCTGTCACTCTGTCTTGTAACGTGTTAGTTTCGTTTTCGGCTTCCATTCATTACTGCCCGTTGCTTTGTAGATGATTAATTCTGAACATTCAACCTTGTAACAGCAATACAAACAGACCTATCCCAAAGGAATGGCCTCAGACTCCCGATCCTCCCCGTCTCACAGTTTTGATGTCTTGTTATCACTCACTTGTATGGCTTTGTCTCAGACAAAATTAATGTAATAGGGGTGTGTGTGTATGCTTTGTTTAGGCATGGAAATTAGCCTTAAGTCTTTGGTCTGTCTATGTTTACATTGACAAATTGTGGCACTGTGATATAAAGCCACACTTTTGTTGATAATCAAAGTCAGTAAAAGAGTGGGTTGGGCTTGGCTGATTTCTGCATGGAATGCTCCGCCTTGTTGACTTTACAAATGCAGAATGTTTGATGAGGAGCACCTTCCGCTGACACATTTTGCATTCATGGGATACAAATTAAAAAAGTGTCCCATAATTGAAGTGGGATTAATAGCAACAGTACATGATCATGTGAGTGGAAAGATTTGATTTCTTAAGCATTGTTATTTTTATAAAGAAGTCATACATTTTTTTATAAAGCAGTACCACAACGACACAGTCACAGTCAGAATCAAAACTGCTTGTTCAGTTCTGTAAGTACACCAGTACCATTTTACTTACTTAGTTAAATGTTAAAATGCTTTGGTAATGTTTCAATACCACAATACCACCCCAAGACAACACACATCTCTCCACCAAGCGCATAGTCTGTCAGAAAGATTCTCTTAACACAAATTACTCTCCATTTCATTAAAATAACAAAACCACTACATTACATAATTTATCTGCCTCTTAGGCAGTGCTTTACATGATTTGCAGTGCTCCACAATGCAGAAAACTGGGTGGTGTAATTATCTAGTGCTGTACACATTTTATAGTGTGTTAGAGTGGAGAACACCACATAACATTAATAATCTGTATATCTAGTAGTGATTAAGTGGCCAACAAAGCTTTAGAGTTAGAATCTTTGCATGCATTTATTTAACTACCTAGCTGGCAACACTTTACATTGTTTTCCAGTATGATTACCTGTCCTAACTGCTTTGCAAGTCACACATAAATTTACTAAGGTAGCTTGCCATCCAGCTCTTGAAAGCACAGGCCTTGGACTCCAGTGCCCTAACCACAATGTTCCTGTCTGTCGTTCTCAGGCCTCCCTGTCTGTGGCCTCAGTGTGAATGGTTCTGTGCCAAACACAGGGCAGTAATGTGTTCAGTGTAGTGTAGGTTGCCGTGACACACTGTGTGTGGCTTAAGCCCGTTTACTGCCCATATCACCCATTACCATTATTCAGGACCGAGCAGCGAGGCATGAGAGAAACACAGTGCAGGAGCCCTGGCCGTGATCCACGCCCCACAAGTGATCTGAGCTGCAAACCATGTTTGCTGTCACTAACACACAGGCATGGTCGTGCAAGTCCACACACGTACATGCCCGCATGCACAGAGAAAGGGCCTGAGTGTGTGGCTGCCAGCAATCCCTCACTGATTAATGAGGAACACTGGCTTCTGAGGGATGGGGACTGTCCCTCCTCAGTAATTAGGGATATTTTAAAGGTCCCTGTCAAGTACAGAGTGGACAGCTATGCAGAATGTGGCTCATTACTACACATCCAGGGCATACACACACACATACACACGCACGCGCACGCACACGCACGCACACGCACACACACGCACACACACGACGCACACGCACACACGCACGCACACACACATACACACGCACACACGCACACGCACACACACACGCACACACGCACACGCGCACGCGCACACGCGCACACGCACACACTCACACACACATACACATACACACGCACGCACGCACGCACACGCACACACACACACACACTCACACACACATACACATACACACGCACGCACGCACGCACGCACGCACGCACACACACACACACACACACACACACACACACACATACACACACACACACGCACGCACGCACACACACACACACACACACACACACACACACACACACACACACACACAGCGCTTGCACAGACACACACACACACACACAGTGCTTGCACAGACATACACACACACACACACACACACAGCGCTTGCACAGACACACACACACACACACACACACAGCGCACACACACACACACACACACACACACACACACACACACACACACATATATATATGAGGGAACAACCACTCGTGTTTTTGCTGACGTCATTTTAATAACTGTGGCTCCCCTCTGTGCAAGAGGGGTATCTTGGTGAAGGAGCATGCCTCCTTCACCAAGCAGAAAGAAAAGCTAGAATCCTTATCAGAGTTCATACATCACTGACAACACTTGCAAATATTAGCATCCCTTCCATGAATATTTAATGCACCCCAGTTTAAGAAAATTTCCAAATGCTCCTACCACGAAAAGCTATTTTACAGAATCAGATCATTCTATCTGTACTTTTCCCTTTTGAGTAATAAACAACATCTCTGATGATAAAAAGCATCCCTTGAATGTTATTCATTTATTCATCTGTTTTGGAGAAACCAATTTTTTTCACAAAACTACTGAATGTAAACCAGCAGGCATGTTCTATGTTGTGATTTAGGTCAAGTACTTTGTAAATTGTTTCTTCATCATCACCAGAGGAAGAATAGGTTTGTTAACAGGACAGGATGAAGATTGATCCTGAGTTACTCCTCTGCGTGTTTTCCAATATGCAGAATACTAACATTATTGATAAAAGTTATATCTCATCTACTTTCTCTCACTCATCTCAATGAGTGATGTATGAGGATTAATCTACATCCATTAGCTGTGAAGCTTTGCCACAGCTACATAGCTCTTTCTACTAACAGAAACTCCTACTTCAGTAAAATGTCAGCATGAAAAAATACTGAGCCCAAAATCCACTGATGTAACACATCAGATCAAAGATCAAGTCAAGCCTTCCATTCGAACTTTTCTTTGAATATGCAGACAGCTTTGAAGAATTGAAAGCGCTTGGGTCATGGTTAAAGGAGTTAGCGGGAGCGATATTTCCACATGCAAACAGACTAAATGCATTGGTTTCCGTTTGTTTCCTGTGTGCCCCCCACCACTGTATTGTGTTTGACTTTGCTGCAGGCAGACTTTTTCCACGCACCCCCCGAGACACTACGGTCTTCCGAGGGGAGGGGCTGCGCTTGTTTAAAGCAGCCAGGGGTGAAGGAAGACAAGACCTTAGTTTTTTCATGATTATGCCTCCAGTTATCATCTCAGCTTGGATCTTTCTGTGTCTGTGGTACTTCGCACCCTCTCGGGGTCAGCTTCACTGCACAAAACAGTTAGTATACAGTCCAGGCCCCTCTGAAAAAAGGATCTTGGTGAACTACCACTGAAAGTCTCCTGGCAAACCAGTCTAATTCTTCCAGAGTCTGGCCTCTCTTGATGGGCATGCTTTTTCCTTTTTTTTTCTTTTTAGAACGGGAGACAGAGTGAACGCTGACAGCAAGCAATATCTCCTAACGCGCTGACGGAAAGCCACTCTTGTGAAGTGTCAGTCATCTTGCGATTTCAGGGATCCCTTTTTAAGTGCCATTGTGCCTTATTAGTCACACTGTTGACAGGACGCAGAGCTGTAAGAAAAAAAAATTTGCCCTGAAGAGCATCAGTGTTTGCAATTGTGTAGCAAAAGTGTAAGAATGGGTAGGACGCACAAGGATATAAAGAAACACAGAAGATGTTTGCGCTGTTGAAACAAGCAATGCTGTTTGTGTGCAGACTCAGGTTTATTGCAGTGCTCCCAGGGGTGAGTGTAATGACAGCACAAATACTGTTGATCACAGCAATAATCCCACAGATACTGCCACACTTAATGATTTCTGCATTACACAACTGCTCTATCGGCCACCAGAACTCCGGCTTCCAGAGGCTGTCATTGACATTTTAGGGACGTAAACAAGCATCTTGTTCGCATTTCTGTTTTCTCCCAAAGGGTTTGGATTCCTTTTTCTTCTCTCTCTTTCCACGCGGGGTTTGTAGGACCACTGTTGCGGGATGCCTCCATGTCACTTGATAGGGTCGATAGGTTTAATGTTTCATCTCAGTGAACGGAGAAACGCCCCATCACTGGGACAGACCCAGGAGTGGAGATGATTAGACCGAAGGGCCGATGATTACTGATGCAGACGACTGAGCTCTCCTCACGTTATCAAGATTATCAGCCTTCTGCAAAACTGGAAAGAACAGAACAGAGCAGCTGTCAGAACGCTGATGTAAGAAGATGGATGGAGAGAGACTTACAGAGAGAGAGAGGAGAAGGGGGGAGTGGTTAAAAAACTTCTGGGGCAAATTGTACATATTGTTTTGTAAGTGATTATGTGTTGCTTAGTCAACCTGTAAGTTCACAGTATTAGTTCTAAGAATAATTGGATTAGGTTGGCTTGAACTGAAACAGGGCTTTAGAAAAAATGTGAAATCTCATAGCTGAATCCCTTGGCTAGAATGAGACAATGGCTCTTCAATAAATAAGCAGCTTTTAACATACTTGCCCAAGACTTTCTCAAACACTTGACATACAGTATACAGTGTTGGTATTTTATCCCACTGCAAAATGCAACACAAAAATTCTTTCCATGGATCATGATGGCTTGAACTTCATATTGATTTCAGAGCCAGCCAGTAGTCCTGTAGTGGCAGAAGCTAACCCCATGGTGACTGAAACAGAATCCTCTGCTTTGAAAAGTGCTCCCCTGGTTTTCACAGAGAGCTGCAGTGTCATGCCCTGGGAATGGATGGCCCTTTGATTCCTGCTGTTTATGCATACGTTTAGCAGTTGCAAATTAAAGGCTTTTGCAGCTGGCAGCACAAACAGAAACTGTAACCACACGGTCTAGACAGCACTTAACAAAATACTTCAAAGTCAGGGGTTGGGCCTTTTCCTGAGAAGACTCATAGAGAGTAAATGACATTGATGTTCAATGGGATTTGGGGTGATCAATCCCCCAAATTGAACCTATTACCCAAACACACCAAAACCTTTTAGAGCCGTTGAACTTTTCAGAACTATGCCTTTACAGGGCAGCCTACAGGGTAGAAAATGAAGCATAGCTTTTCATTACCTACAAAACATCCAGCATAATTTTTGCAAGTCATTTTAAGACGAAAATGAAAAATGTCAAAATGCATCTGAAAAATATTCTTTTAGACTCACCTAGCTCGAACCAGTCACGCCACAGACTAACTGTGCAGATATAGATCACGTCACATCCACATCCATGGAAAAGAGCACGACCAGAGTACAGATACTTGACCAGAGTGCAGGTGAAAGCTTAGTCTTTCAGGTCAATGTGGTGCTCCTTCCAGAGGTCTTCAGATGATGTTTTGTGCCGTGGATTGCAAGTGCACCCCTCTGTATTTTCTCCGGGTGCTGAGCATGACCATATGAATGGTGTGAGGAGATCAAAGTGCATGCACACTGATTGATTATAGCAAACTACAGGAATACTGAATTTCCACTCACCAGGTCTCAGCTAATATTCTTATGGGAGTAAAGGGCTGCTCAGTGCCTCCTGCTATGCCCAGAATTGTAACAAGGGACTGAATGCAATTCCCCTAAATCCGTTCTCTGTTCCCTCTCCCTCTGTCTCTCCATCTCTCGTCTGTGCAGCGTACCACTTTGTCTCAGCGATGGCCTGCGGGGGTGCCTATCAGAGCGCCATAGAGGACTTCTGTCTCACCAAGTTCAGGCTGGACATGGAGGAGCTGGACCAGAGGCAGTGGTGCAGCTGGGAGGACACAGTGCAGTAAGTGCACCTGTGTATGACAGCCATGTCAAACCCTGCACATAAGGAACGCATAAAAAAAAAAAAACAATACGTGCCAGCATGTCAAATCCTAATGTAAGGAGTGCATTTTTAAAACATGTCAAAGTACAGTAAACATGTTCTAAAATGAGTCAATCAGTTTGAATTTTAAATATCATTTTATGAAGATATTGCAGAACACAATTGAATCAATAGCATATGATCAATAGCTTATCAGTAGCATAGCATGAATTCATATGCACACACGAACATAACAGTAATCGATATATAATTTGTAACATATGAGGCACGTATTTACACATTTACAAAAAGGTATTAAAATGCAACAGCAATACTTTTATGTATATTATTTTGTCTTTAGCATACAAAATATGTCAGCTCTACATGACTAATGTCCAATATTTAACGAATGCTACGATAACTACAAACTGTTCTATAGAAATGCAGCAATAATGATGGGGCCTGTTTCTCACAGTAGATTGTCAGCATTATGTCCTCCATTGGCATCCAGTAGTGCCGGTACCCAAAGCAGCACAGATATAAAAAGGACATTTCATGGTTTCGTGTTCCACTCTTCCAGTAGACCTGTGCCCAGTTCAGCATGTGTCCCAGGCATACTATAGACAGTCTCTGATGAGCATGCTGCTCCAGAATGTCTCGGGTTGAGCTTGTTTGCATACAGAACATTTGTAGGTGACAGGTAGTCACCAGACGCATACCTTAGTGTCTGGTCACCCTTAACACTGATGATCCCACTGTCACACTGCCTATGGCCAGTCCCCTGCTTATTTCTGGCAGGTGCTCTAATTTGTTTTGTGTCTCTAGAATATTTTTTCCATTGGTTTTTATATCCACCATTGTTATCAGTGCATGAGTTGCAGATATAATTTGACAACATGTATGCCATTCCAAAGACCATCATAGGGACGGTTTTTGAATGTAGAGAGAATATTTTCCACTGTTTACTCGTAATTGTATATTTTTAATGAAAAGTTAGACTCACCTTTCCATTTTAATCCTTCCCAGGATAATTCAGATATATCATACTGTATATCATATAATATGTAGTTATGTTACATGTTACACATTATAATTTCATATTTTGATTGTATGTTTTACTTATTTAATTAAGAAATACAAGTCCATTTGACTGGTTTGTGTGTCCCATCTGTTTGTGTTTCGGTATTTCTAATGTAATATGCTGGTTCATATTCTCCTTTTTTAAAATTCCCAAGGGGTGCATGTGATGGCCTTTGACAGACATTAATGGGAAATAATTGATTTATTAAGTCATATAAACAATATTGAACAAGCACATGCACACTAGTATATGTTTACATAATTATTTGCAATACAGTATAAATTATTCTGCAGGGTTTAGTGTTTGAAACAATGAATTAACGAACCCGGCCAGCATAACTGAAAGGCGTTTTAAGTAGGAATATCTTGTCTGTGATTGAATTTCTCTATATCCTCAAATCCTATCAAAATAACATACAAACCTTGTCACATTTTCAACCTTGACCTTCTTGGCCTCCTCCCTGTGCTTTAAAAATACATTTTTACCATGTTGACATGCTCTTGGAATGAGACCAGGTCCCAAAGAGTAGAGTCCAGCTAGGCTCACATGAACTTTGGAGGTTACAATAAATCTGCAAACCCACCCCTGCCATGGTATAATACAGCACACAGGTCCACCCGTGAGGACCAGTTTACAGTTTTACTCAATCATTTACATTTTCCCACAAACCACAAGATCTTAGCCACGTTTACTCCTCTAAACTAAAGGCTATTTTGTGAGATGAGGAGAGCAGGGATACAGTTGTTTTCCCTGCAGATGAGCTATTTTAGGACACCAAAGTTGATTTTAATGATTTTAATTCCCATATGTCTAAATAACATTATAAATATGGTCTCCTGAATGTTCCAAAGTGCATGTGACCACCCCAGCTGTAATGGTTTGACTTACTCCTTGAAGCATGTAACAGCATATAGCAGGGAGGAGGCTATGTATTCGAGTAAAGTCACAGAGACCAGAATGAGCAATGACACCAGCTTACCCTCGCTGATGTTTTGTATAGTTGCTATATTTCTAGACATGTCATGCGGGCAGTCATGAATGTGACACCAGAGCTATAGCTTCTCTGACGTATACTGTCCTGTCAACCAGCTCCTGTTTTTTCCCATCAGGCATTGTGGTTTGGTGTGCCCTTGTGTGAAGATTTCTGCTTATATGATAAGATCAATGTGACATCTAAGTTGCTGTCACCAAATAAAAAATTATTTCAGATAGTTACACTGCATGGTTATAACGACCTTTGCTATTACATCCATGCCCAGAGTTCTATCTAAACTACGCAATATTGTGAAGTGATGTTAGCAGACAGCCTAAACCATGGCACGTTACATTGTATGTACAGTTGGATACCAAAGCACTTCAGATAAAATTCTGTACTTAAAGGTCTAAATCTAAAAGAAGAGGTGTTCCGATTTGGAATGAGAACTCGTGACTCTAATTACGGATCCAGTGTTTTAATCCACTGTGGTGCCCTATATTTGCTATTTAGAAAAAACACTGCAATTCCTTCATAGACTGCTCAGTCCGCGGAATAAGGTCTAATCGGAAGAATTCAGCATGCACAAAATTTCAGCTCAAACACACCTCCACAGTTTCCTCCAATTAGCCACTTCATTCAAAGCACTGAAGCAGAAGGGGAGTGCAGTCTGCCAGTGGGTCTGCTCCAGCACGAGCAGAAACGCAGGGATTAATGCTTAGCAGAGAGGGCTGGTGAAGGCGCCTTCTCAAAGGACGGCGTAGATCCCAGCACATTCTGAGGAATGTCTGACAAACAGATGCGACGTGCTGGTGCAAGGTGCAGACCGGGCTGATGGTGTGCATGAGGGAGGGGAGAGACACTGTCTGCTGCTCCACGCTGAGCAGCATAACTGCTGATTCCAGAGCTGTGATCCATCTACTAGATCCATATTCTCATCCCATTAGCACACATCCATAAGCAGACCTGTAGGTCAGGAGTTTTTTTTAGGTGGAATGCCTACATTTGTAATAACATGAATTTACCTGTAATAAACTGGATTAAGTTAATCACAAAGACACTTAAGGTCTGTGAAAATATTGTTTTCGTATATAGTATTTAAAATGCAGATGTATTATGCAACACAGCCATTTGCAGGCATCCACACTCACTCCTTCCACTTACACTTAGTAAATTAGTTTTCTACATGCTTATTTATTACAGGTGTGTCATGGACGCCCCCTGCCCCTCCCATCCGGGTGCCATCAGCCCAATCAAACAATGTATATTATCTTCACAATGTTCTCAGTGGTGTTAGGGATGTTCTGTATTTGCTGGGAATGCAGGAGTTGAGAGGTGGGGGGGACACACAAAAATCCAGAAACCAGGAGTCCAGCTTCATCACATGTGCTCCCTCGGTAAGGACACTGATGACAAAGCGACACAAATGTCCCCAGCCAACACAGGGACATTTGGCTCCAACCACAGTGCTAAGGACAGAACACAGGCCGCAAGGCTGACCTAGATTAACCTTGATCCACACCTGAGATGACACTTACGTATCTGCCATGCTCCTCCGCAGCTCTCAGCTACCTTCTGTTAAATTGTGGACACTCAGCACTTACCTAAGGGTGAAATTTACAAGTGATACGATATTTATAGAGTGATACTGCATCTAAATTTCTTAATTACAGCAACAGCTTATTCACAAAGGCACTGCCTCAGAACCTTGTGTCTCATGCTCATTTCCCTGGTAACCATTTCCTGCAATATACATAATCAAATGTTCTATGATGAAGGTTTACATTAGTCACCATAATAAAGAATATAATCGCTTATTCACATTCGGTATGGTATACGTCCAATATTAATGCAGCATTAGAAGAGCAAAAACTGATTATGTGTGCACTAATTTTGTTTTTCTTAATGAATACATTCATACAGTGTGAGGTTATATTGGGTAAGAAAGAGGCTGAATTCCCTTCTGCCACCTGGATTCTCTGACTCACAAAATAAGCCCTCTGAGTCACAGAATATAATATTTTTTTATTGACATATAAAAAATCCACAGACAAGGTGACTTTCAAAACCTGAAAAACTGCCTTTCGGAAGTTTTTCAAAAAGACAACCTAAATCCCACCCTTAATGGGAGGTAAGTTCAGGGGAATTATTAACAAAATAAAAACATAAATCTGTTATTAAAAGTGTTAAAAATAGTACTTCAATGCAGAAAATAAAAGTCAACATTGGAGAAAAGTCAATTAAAAGGCCGTTTTTACTGTACATCCTATAATTGCTCATAAAACATCTTCAAGTTCAGAGTACCAGATGAGAGCTTAGAATCTGAAGATAATCAACAGCTTCAGGTCATAAACAACTCCAACAAGCTAACAATTATCATCCTAGACATCCTTGCATCTAATTCTCTGTTTACATGACAATGAATTAATTACAAGGTACTAGTTTGATTAGGCAAGGATTCTGTTTGTGACATATGTAATTAGAGCATCAGTCACATCAGTGACATGAAAAAAATGCATTTGCTCTCAAATATAAAGAGGTGATAATCCTGTGAAACTTGGAAAAACCGTACAAACACTATACCACTGTGGGTTCATTTGTATATTGTCCATTGTCTATATTTACATTACTTATTTTTAGCTGTGACTGTTAACATGTACTTATGAAATCAGTTTTACAAAGCACTCAGATAACACTACTTGCTTCACTTGCTCTGCTAACAGTCTTTATTCCTTTATGCATGCTTGTCTGTATGTGTTTATTTATCTGTTGAGTTTAAGTAGATACATCAATAAAGGATGGGGACATTTTTTCAATGCTGTTGCTTGCAGCTGATTGAACACAGCTTCTCATGGCAGAGATTAATGCTAAAAAAAGACTATATCCATATTTGAATTGCAGTCTGTGTACATACATCTGAGAATGCCTATGGAAAGCATGCAGCTAACTATCTACAGTGTCCACCTGCTAATTGCTGTGGCACATTGATATCATGAGGTCAGTACTCTGATCTATGACTTCAGAGAGGCCAAACACCAAATGCCAGTTCAGATCTTTAAATTTAAATGTAGCTATTTTGTACTGCCATTTTTTTCTTGATTCTCTTACAAAAATATGCTGAATCAGTTATGAACCTGATCGCTTGTCATGCTAAATTTAGCCTAGAGAATTGATGGCGTAAGGTAGTTGAAAGGGTTTTAATCAGTTTATCAACACCTATGATCTCATCATTTCTGCACCATGTGAATCTAGTCAAAAAGCTTATTCCCCCTTGCAAGACCTGAGCTAAATTGGTAACTTATTTTCCATTATTAAATGATGTTTTCACCTTCTTTCACCTAATTAGGAATTACTGGTTTGACCCTAGTCTTATCTCATTGCAGACCCTCTGCTCAGGCAGAAGTGCTCAGGGCACATCCTTCCTGACATTTTTGAGGGATTTCACATGTGCCTATGAGGCAGTTAGAGGGTACCACAGTGCAGAGACAAGAAGACCCTGCCAACATACCTACCCCCAGCAGAACACAAAGCCATTTGTTTTGCCACTGTGGTCTCCGAGTCACTGACATGGACTTGAACCTGGGGTTTAATGCTCTGCCTGCCTTCAAACAAGTGTTTGAGCTCACTGAGCCACCTGAGAGCCCTCTGTTTCCCTGTTGTAATACATTTGTTTCTGTACAGTTTACAAGGCTGTTAAAAAACCGATTGCACCCAGAGTAGTGATTAAAGAAAGAGTTATGGAATAGATGGAAATTATAAGATTTAATAGTCTGCTGGAAGAGTTATTTTGGAATAATCACAAAACTTACGTAATACAGTTGTAATTGAGCTCCCACACTGCAGTAATTATTGCTCATAAGTATGTTGATTTGGTATGTTTTTCTTGTGTCTTTTTCTGTGTTACAAGAGAATCTGTTGTCAGGCTGTGATTAATGGAACTCAGATTTTTTTCTAGTTTCTATGAGCATTAATATTCTTTTTATCAGTAAGAGGAAAAAGTAGTAAATTCAGCATCAATATACATCAATATAGAGTATCAGCCTTCTATGACTGCCTCATCTACCATCTTGTTCACAAGAAGCACAGTGTTGATATAGTATGACACACAGACAATGTAAAGTAATGTGTATGTCAGGTTCAGTGTCATATATTTATGGTGGCAGTGTGGCATAGTGGTAAGGACCAGGGCTTGTGACCAGAAAGTTGCTGGTTCAATTCCTTGCTGGGGCACTGCTGTTGTACCCTTGGGCAATGTACTTAACCCAAAGGAAAAAAAATTGTCTCAGTAAATATCCACCTGTATAAATGGATAACGTGAAAAAATTGTAACCTATGTAAGTTGTTCTTGATAAGAGCATCTGCTAAATGACAATAACGTAATATTTACAATGTGTATATTTTTCTCCATACTTAGCTATTGTGGTCCCCACATACCTTAATGTACTCTTATGCACTCTTTTTGGATGAATATAATAAATTACAAATCATACCACATAAAGCATTAATACAGCCAAGGATTTTTCAAATGGAGTTACACAACATCTGAAAGCAGAGTATTACTCCTGGTTAATATTAACACTGTTTACACACAGAGTTCATCACTGCGAATCATAATCTCTTTACTCATGAGAGATTCCCAGTCTAATTGGTTAACTGTTCCAGAAAGTATTAATGCAGTATTGTAGAAATAGTGCAATTCAGTAAGGGCCCACAGTGTTAGTCCCAGTGAGCGACACAAATATGTTCCATCACAAACAGCCAGCCTGTTATGATCTCGGCAGCCTTTTTCCTGGATGTGTGCTTATTATTGCAGTGGTACTGCAGTATCAAAGTGACCGCACATATTCTGGGGTTGGCTTTATCCTGCTGCATCAAACTCACTGGTTTCCAAGGCTCTCTCAGTCATTTATTCAGTCTGAATCCTAGCGCCCAGAAATGCATCATCGTAACACAGCGCCTTAATTAAAAGGCATCTGCTCAGCCGGTGTGTTTGCACACCCCGGCAGCGATGATTCATGGTTTACTGTAACCATGAATAATATTGACTTGTGTAGAGAGAAGCAGACCTTGAGAGCGCGTTCATTGTTGTGTTTCCACTGTATTAAAACGCTACAGTGGAAAAGAAGGCAGAACTCACCCCAGATGCACTGCTTTTTTTTACGTGTGCTCAGTAACTCAAAGCCTCTGGGCTTCATGATAAATCCTCTCCATAAAACTTAGTAACAAACAGGGAGCAGTAACAAACGCATGATGACAAATCAATAGTAAAAGCCTATTTCATAGAATCTTCCAGATACTTGCTGGTATTACTTTGTAGTTGTGCAGCGGAAAACTGCAATGCTAACTGGCATTCACTTAAAGAGCTTTAGCCTAGAAAACTCATGTCATGGAAAAACCCCACTATGACAGTCCCTCTCCCGTAAGTTCCCCACTGTGGTGCCTGTTATTGCCTCCATTTCATCATCACCATTAGGATGAATGTTGTGAGGCCACAACTCAACTCCCATCTTGGAGAGAGAGCACTGAAGCAAACCCTTCCAGCTCTTAATGTAACACCCTCAGAGCTAGCCAGAAAGGCTAAATTGGTTAAAATCAAGTCATTGAGCGGTTGAATTAAGTGGTTAAGTCCCTGGCTGAAACAAAAAGCCTGCGGACAATGCAATTGTCCAGGATCAGTGAAGAGTACCTCAGAGCTATAGTCGAGGCTGGTGAGAGCAGCTTTCTTGTTTTGAGGGTTCTGAGGTACACTTTGATGCTGAGGACAGTGAACCCCTGAAGACCAATGTGGAAGCATTGCAAGGCACCTTACAAGGACCCTCAACCTCTCAAGCACATGGAGTCCACACACACACACACACACACACACACACACACACGCACACACACACACACCTCAGACATGGTACAGATGGTCAGTGCTGCGGTTATCCAAGTGTCTTTTGGCAATTGACACGGAGAGGCAGCCACGTGGAAAGCCACTTCAGATGAACCTGAGGGGGGGAGGGGTGGGTGTACTGGATCCCTTTCACTCAGCCATGAAAGCGCTGATTAAAATATTCATGCCCTCTTCCATGAAGTCATTCCCTGGTGTATTCAATAATGCACGCTGTTGTGAGAGGACGCTAAATGGCAGGGTGCCGGCCATAATAGCATAACCCTGGAAGCTGCAGACGGCCTTAGCCCTGTACCTGTTCCAACTGACAAGCTCTAGGACACCTCTATGGAACCTTTTCCAAGCAGTGATTTGCATTTTGCAGTGCACTTGTATTGAACTTACACAACCTATAAGCAAAACCGACCCCTAAAACCCTAAAACAACCAAGAAAAGGGTTTATTTGGACTTAACTAAGGCTTGCACTTTTGTTTGCAAAAATACATTTGACCTAAAATTATAGCACACCCTTAGGGATATATATTGTTGAAAATGCACATGAGTGTGTTTAATGTTGTTGGTTCTTTTGTCATTTCCGTATGCCGGTTTCACTAACTGGACACATGCACACAGTATTAAATCAACCATGTGGCCCCTGGAAGATGAAGCAGAAGCTGGACTAGTAGCTTCTATTCTTATTGCTATTTGTCCTCAGGCTTTGTTTTGCATCACTTGCTTGCTGGAATGAAAAATCAGGTTTAGGGCATAGAAAAGCGCATTGCTATGGGCATCCCATTGGATGGCCAGTGGCTGAATTAGCATAATATTTGGACATCTGACCAATCCCATCTCACCGTGCTGTGTCAGCCACCTCGGCGTGGTGTGTCTGTGAGGTAGGGCCATGGCACTCGCTACTTGTAGCAGTCATGTAACCTGGTAAGGATGCTTGAAAAATAATGCTCCTCAGCAATATCCCTGAATATGCAACAGTGGCTCAAAAAAGCTTGCAGTAAGCTGATGAAGTATTGCTTAGATGCCCAGATAGTTTCCTCTTTTTTTGCACAGTATAAGTGTGTAAGTGCCAGTAAGAGCATGATAAAGAGGGGGTTCAACCCATAGGTCTAAAAGGAGTACACCAAGGGTATTAAATGGCACCCAGGGATGAAGTGAGAAAAAAAAAAGTTAGGGAACGTTTACCAGCATTAAAATCAGCCATGTTATGCCCATATAACTGGCTTATGCTTGGTATGTCCAACAAAAGACTTTATTCAGACATTTAAATCATTTAGACTTTTTGAATCCTTTAATTAATTTCAATAGCTTCAGACAGACGGACTGTGGATTGTGTGGTCTGAATCATTTTCCAGGGAACATTCCTAGGTGCCCTTTAAGGCACAGCACTGGGGAAGCCTGATGCTATTTCCAGGGACCTCAGGGGAGATGGTCTCGCTATCTGCAAGCACAGACCTCTCTCCCGCTCTCCTCCTGGTGCGGTTGCCTGGGAATGTCAGAGGTTCCCGGTGATTGCCATCCTGTCCCTGACGTTCTGACTGAGCACTGCGGGCCAGAGTTCCAGCCTTCATCTGCGTTCCGGCTGGTCTGTGAGCCCTCCCTGCAGAGGTGTGAGAATCATCTGTCTCTCTGCTGCTGTTTCAGCTGTGTGTCCTCACATTACCACAGGGCTTAACATCTGCATCCCTGCTGCTGCCCCCATATTAGAAGCAGACTGACTGGAAACAAGAAATGGGGACTCAGCAAGGCAAGGAGGGAGACAGAGAAAAAAGAGAGTGTGAGAGAGAGAGAGAGAGAGAGAGAGAGAGAGGAAGAAAAAGATTATTGCATTTTTTTCATAACAAAGTTCTTTCTCCCAGCAGATTTTGACACATCATCAGCTGCAGTTATGGTGTTTGGATTTTTTTCTTCAGTGTGTGAGCACAATCTTTGAAACCAATAAAATGCATCTTTTATGAATTTAATAAAGCAATGTGATGAGCAATATTCGCAAGGATGTGGCGAAAATAAGTTTCGTGACCAAAGCAAACTGAAGGCATCAAATGAGGGAGTATTTAACAGCTGATTGGAAAGAAACAGAATTCATTCTGTCAGAGCTGCTTTCAGATAATAGCAGCTATGATTGAGACAGGTATAGGTAATGAGAAGGCTTCAGCTTTAGATTTCTGGGTCGCATTTGAGCTAACTAAAATCCCAGAGCTGCTGGCACAGACAGACCAAAGCTACTCTAAAATAAATGCGCCGTGCTGTTAGTTTTGCATGTACTCTTCAGCACTGAGCAAAAATGATCAAAGTAAACTCAAATCCCTGGCTCAGAAGTGAGGGAAATATTGCTGTACAAGGACAAACACTCAGACAAAGAGATTCCCGGTTGCCTGAGGACAATCCTGATGAGGTCTGAAAGGAATCAATAACCTACGGAGTAGAGTGCCCCAACATTTTCAGATATTCCTTTTTGTTTTATTTTGTTTTGCCTTGTCTTGTCTCAGAACAGTCTTACAGAGGATCACTGTTAAAAACCATGCTCAGAAAAGTACGGTCATTTGATAAGCAAAGAAAAACCAGAAATAACAGATAGCATATACACCACAGTCACCACAAGGACACCAAGTTAAAATAGATGTTTTCTTTCATTTGGCAATGTGTAGTGCAATGTAAATTGTCTTCATCTGTTCAATGACAGTGTATATTACAGGCAGCAGCCTGATACCCAGAACATGCTAATACAGCACTCTGTCTGCAGTCTCCGTTTGCATGCTGGGAAGCTTTAGGTCCCTGAAATGTATAGCGATTTGTACACTCTTCTGTCCCAAGTGGTTCAGTATGGGTATGGGGTGGTTTAGGTGCTTCTGCAGTTGAGAGCCACTCAGAACTGCCCTCTCCACCCCAGTGGCACTGGGACCATGCAGGGCAGTGTGTCACCACTCACAATGGATAGCACCTCCTGACACAAATGCCTGTGGGACAGCGCTGCATGGCCTCTTTAACAGCCAGACCTTGGTGGCTGTTAACAGGGTTGGAGATTGCCGAGGTCTCTGGGCAGGAGAGATAGATATGAAGAGAAGACGTCTTAAGGGCACAGTGGACAGAGAGAAGCATGCATTCAGATTTGAGCACATAGAAGAAGACTTACGTCAGCTGATTCCACAGTCACAGTACAACGTGACTACATGCAATGACTACATGTCAAATGAGGACCTAGGTAATAAAACCAAATGTTTTCCAGGCAGAGGTACACATTTATTAAAGCAGTGACGGTGGTAAAAAGTGTAAATCATTTAGCGGGCTGTCAGTCACTTCACCCCTCATATAATCTCCCTTTGCATTCTATAACCACTGCTGTGATGGGATGAAGATATGAAGTTACTAACTAAGGAGATAAACAAAAGTTTTACTGACTTCTTTTTGCACTGCACTGCCCCCCTAACTGATGCAGAATTAATCTGAATGTGAGCCAGACATGGATTACTCTTACAGGAACAAGGAAACTCTACCTCTCTTTTCTGTTTAATAAAGTTCCTCTGTGAAATCCATCCTTATTTTAGAGGTGTAGGTTTGCAAAGAGGGGCAATTTGATATTCCGCATGCATCTGTTCCAGAGGACATGCAAATCAAGTTTTCAAAACAATAAGAAAAGAGGGATCCTGGATTGACTGTGAAACCATGAGGGAGAATTAAAAGTTCTTTTGTCATCAGTTTGGTGGACAAGGCATTTCAGGAACAGAGCTGTGTCCTTCGACTGAAGTGCAAGGTGACAGCATATCAATAAGGTATTAATAAAAGATTATTTGCCTTCAAGGAAATGAGACACTCATTCACCTCTGCCTATTTCTCTGTCTGACTCATATCTCTGCCTGTTATGACAGCAAGGAGCAATACAGCGTTTGCCTTATAAACCACAGCAATAAAGTTGAGTAATAATGAACCATGGTCAAATTCATTTAGATGACTGCATGCTGACAAACACTACACTGATTTTCTTTCGTTGTTTTAATTATAATTATAGTCATCGATCTTAAACCCAGTTGGTTATTTATCTCGGCTGTCTGTTGTACAACAGACTCCCTACTGCCTTCCAATATTTTATACTTTTGTAAGAATAATAAACAGATATGCAAAAAAAAGTGATTGGTTGGACAGGAGGCATGGATGAGCACTGCATGAGTGTAATATAATGTAATGTCTCTGAGCGTGGCCAGCGGACTGAACCCAGATCATTCAGATAGCAAGACAAAGCCCCATGTGCCTCTGATGAAAACAACTGCAGGGAATGTTCAACCACACACACATGCAGAGAGACACACATATATGTACACACACACGCACACATGTGCAAGCACACGCACACACACACACACACACACACACATGCGCTTACACACACACGTATCTGTGCGTGCCTGCACACACACACGCACAGATACACACACATGCACGCACACACACACAAACACAATGACACACAGATGCTGCTGCAGAAATGTCAGAAGCACTTCTATAAAAAGCAGCCCCTTTTCCCAGTGCTGGAGTTCCGGGGATCTGACAAATGCAAACTCTATTAAATCCAACTGGAGCAAAGCACTGACGGGGGGAGTATCTGATTGCACTTGACAGGGCAGTGTCCACAAAACATTGGATCTCAGGTTCAGGCCCTGTCCACTGGGGGCAGGGGCATGGAAAGAGTGCCAGGGGACAGGTGTGTGACAAGTGTCCTGGATTGAAATGCACTTTGATGGTTACATCGGGGGATAGCAGATATACCTCAGTGAGAGGACTTTTATTCTGTTCCAGATCTGTCAGCTACCGCAGTGGTACTACTACTACTGCAAATCATAATGAGGCTGAATTTATATAACACTTTTCAAGGACTTCAGAAGTGCTTTGCAATACAGGGGGCCGACTCATTTCTACCACCGCCGATGTGTAGTACACACCTGTGTAGTGCAAAGCAGCTATTCTGGAGCCAGTAGGCTCACACAGGAAAGAGACAGAGACCTAGCAGTTCTACTGAGGAATTGTTCAATGACCAGTTTGAAAGAACCTGAATGGGGTCCTGGGGGAACCCTTACGTTTTGCAATAAGTGCCATGGGGTCTTAAATGGCCACAGTGAATCAGAACCTTCGTTTAACCCATAATCACAGCTGAAGTTTAGGCAAACCCTAATCTTAATTCGACCTCACAGATCAAAGTGCAGGAATGGGCTTTTTCTGCGTTGGTGTGACAAGTTCTGGAAGTTTCAGTTTCACAGTTTATTTACACCTAGTGCTCTTCAGGCACACGAGTTACCTGTCCCTGCTCTTGCCTAATGCAGTGTTATAACTGCAATGTAGACAGAGCATTCAGTGGCCACTGTGATATCTGATTGACACCCAAGACCAGATTCACTTAACACTCTCAGCGTGGTTCTCATGATGAGGTCCACGTATATATTGAGAAGTTGGAAATTGTGGAAATCATGCTCCACAGGTTGCTGAAAAAACATTGAAATTACAATTTAATTATTTCAAGGTGGCATTGGTTTTATGTTAGAAAATATTTCTAAGACAAATAAAAAACTGAAATATGCTATTTGCATAAACGTTCAATTATTTTGCTATGAAAGATCTGAGTTTACACAGTTGAAAAAATTGCTCTAATGAGGACACAACTGCCTTACCATTAGCCTCTACCTATGACCCATTAAAATAGCAGTTACATTTTCTGGATAAAAAAACCTCGCTCTGTTTAAGGATCATTGGTCAGGCTGTGAATCTTAAGCAGGAAAGGAGTGAAAATGAAGACTCAAGAGCATTCTGCAAAAGATAGAGATGAAGTAATACGATTGCATAAATTAGCAAAAGGGTATAAAATAATATCCAAGTGTTCGGATTTCCCAGTGAGCACTGCTGGATCAATAATCAGGAAGTGGAAGCTGCATCACACCATCCAAACACTTCCTACAAAAGGCTTTCCTCAAAACTCAGCATCTAAGCAAGAAGACTTGTGAGAGAAGCCACAGAGAGGCCAGCAATCACTTTGAAGGAGCTACAGAGTTCAGTAGCTGAGAGTAGAGTAAAGGTGCACCAGTCAACAATATCAAGAGTTCTGCATAAAACTAGCCTGTATGGGAGGGTGGCAAGAAATAAGCCATTACTCAAAAATAATCTCAAAACGATCTCAAAGCATGTCTGGAGTTTGTCAAAAAGCATGAGAGTGACCCAACTAAAATGTGGGAAAATGTTTTGTGGTCGGATGAGACCAAGATAAGAGCTTTGTAGCCAAAATTCAAAGTTCTATGTATGCCGCAAGCTTAATACTGCCCATGCCTCAAGAAACACCAGCCTTACAGTGAAGTATGATGTTTGCAGCATCAGGCTGTGGGAATGCTTTTCATCAGCAGGGACTGGGCATCTTGTTAAAATTGAAGGAAGAATGGATGGAGCATACAGTGAAATACTGCAAGAAAACCTGCCTCAGTCTGCTAAAAACAAATTGAAGCTTGGGAGAAAGTTCACCTTTCAGCATTATATTACATCACATTCATTTAGCAGACACTCTTGTCCAGAGCGACTTACAGCACAAAAGAACAGAAGTGCATCCATCTAAGTTAAATTAGCAACAGTGTCAGACCTGGCTGACAACACTCCCAGACCAATGAGCGTGAGCACATTGAGGAACAGTGTTTAAGCATTACCACCAGTTAACTTGTGCAAACCTTAAACTAGACAGCCTAGAAAACTTAGGGACGTGAAGTACATACACTTCCATAGTTCAGGACCAGCAACTGAACTAGGAACTGCGTAGAATACACAGTGATGTAGGGGCACACCCTTTGGCTGTTATATAAAGAGAATATGTATGCCCAACTCACCACTGCAACATGTAAAGAGAAGGACAAATGGTTGTCAAGGATCAGAAAGTTCACCTTTAAGCAGAAGAGTGATCCTAAGCACAAGGCCAAAGCAACATTTGGAGTCCCGATCTCTCAGTCCCACTGAGAACCTGTGGCACTGTTTGAAAATTGTGGAATTGTGGAAAATTGTATTATTTATAATTCAGTAAAATGTGACAACTGGTCAAGGGTCTGAATACTTTTGCAAGGCACTATATACGCTTTAGCACATGGTTCTACCCAAGCCAGGTAATTCCCTGGTCTCCATCAGCAGCTGTTGTGTGCTCAAATGATGTGTATTCCATCATTTGCCTGGATTTCATGAGTTCACATTTGGGAGATTTCATACCTCAAAATTCCATTGCACATATGAAATAACAGATTCTAGCCTATCCACAACACCAAAATAATACTCTCTTTCTCAAGCAGCTGTATCCCTTGCCTTTAGAAAAGAAAATATTCACAGGATGTTATTGGCTATTGAGTTCATCTTCAGGGAATTTATTTCTTTTCAAACAAGGAATGAACAAAGAAATGGATAGCTCCATTAGAAAGAGCTGAAAGACAACGGCATATTTTCTAATGTAGTCAATGCAAGTGACAGCCGTTATTTAAAAAGCAAAATTCAGCAAACATGGGAAAACGTCAGACACCCGATTTCACCAAATTGCAGCTCTATCACAATTTTCTCTGGAGCCTCGCATTTTCTGAAGCGCACAGCAATATGATCATTGTTTACTTTATGAATAATATTTCTCATGTTGTGTTTTGTCAAATGACTGGTTAAAAATCTCCTATTATTTAAATGCAAATCATATCTGTATATTCCAGGTAATACATTTTATTTACTCTCCACCTGCCTACGATCAGGCACGAGCAGCTGTTCAATTTCAAATGTGATACTTTGACAGCTTCTTTTAATTTGTCACTTTAATGATATGCTAATCAGAAATAGAGGTGTTTTTTGTCAGTGTTACCATCTTTGACTATAAATTCCAAAGGAAATTAAAGATTTCCAAGTATACTTTTATGCATTGCGGAAAACTGGTTTCCATATTTCCCACAGGTGTATGATCACATTAAAGTTTAATGCATACAGTCCTTGTCACATAAACAACCCAAAAAAGTAATTAAATGCATTCTGATTTTTCATTGCATAGAAAGATGTATACCTGTGAGACTAAATATTAGTTAATAAATGAGATGTGTATGACACTGTATACCATTGTCATGGAGAAAGCTGAAATGGTTAGTTTTATATTCTGAAGTGTCTATTTTGATAGTTCAGTGTATTTATTTGTTGTACTTATTGTGTGTGGATTATTTGTGTATATGAAGAAGACTAGCATATTACTGCATAAGCTGGTTGATATAAAACCTCTTACATTTTCTGCTTACTGCTTACTGTTGTTTAGGAAGGGTCTTCCAACTCAACTTTATAAGAAATTATAGTATTTGAATGTTTCTTTGTGTCTTCATTGCTGGACTGTGTTTGAATCCAGCTACAGAGTCATAATATGTCCCTTAACACATATTACAAAGGATAATTTTTTTATTTCAGCTAATACTCAACTCTCAGACTTTGACTGCCTTATCTAATAGTCCAACACACTAATGGTGTGTTGTAAACCATTAAGGTTTAAAAAAATACACCCCATCTCTTACTATGTGCTCTGTAAACAAAGCTCACTACTTTTGCAATGAAATGAATGAAATAAGATACTTTTTGAAATAAACTGTCACAAATCATTATTTGATGAGCTGTCTTAGGTGGTGGAACTGAAATCTATTCCACTCCTGCCCAGTTTACCTCCGACTATTAGCAGAGATTTATGAGGTAGGAAATCTGTCATAGACCTCAGCTAATCACAATGAAAAATAAGAAATGGGACCAGCAAGAGCAGCTGTGGTTTTCTCAAAGACTGTAACTGGCCTTTCTTCCAGAAGGCTTCAACTGATAACATCTAGAAAGGGCAAGTAAATAGGTCTGAATACACACAAATAGTGTACAGCAAACTGCACATAGTAAATGGTGAGTGGAGTTTGACGTGGGGCAGTAGTCAGGGTAGCATGCTGTTGATGTTTGTCCCTGTCCTTGCCCAGCTACCTACCAAGTTATATATAGCAGTGTTAAGCCTGTTCGTAATTCAATCTAGTATCTTCTGGTGGCAAAATGCGCTAGAATACTTTCCAAAACTTTAGATAACATAAAAGGGGTAGAGGTATTCTCAACTTGCTCTTCTTTGACACTGGTTAGGACACTGTAGATCATGACAGATTTGTTGAGTGATTTCTCTTGGACTGTGATACAACAACCTTGCATTGAATGCAGTGTCATGTTTACTCTGGTAAGAGTTCTTAGTAATGACTGAGAGGTTCTCAGAAGTTCTTTAGAAGAAGTTTTATCTGCTGCATGGGGTGAAAGGTTACTGTCTTTGCAATGTAGGCCTTTGTGGTTAGCATTTTTATAACTTCCTATTTGGCATCTAAACAATAGAAAAAAATAGTTTCCGGGCAGCAATGACAACTTAAAACCATGACTCCCAATCAACAGCTCCCAGTCAGTGTTCAATGCTAGAGTTTTACTGATGCCCACAGATATCCAGAGGTCTTTAATGTTTTAATGTAAGAGCTTTTTATTTAAATAACCAGCTGATATTAAACATTTTCCCTGTCTTAAATGAAGGCTTACAACAGGTAAAAAAATTCAAAGCATTTCCATTGTGATTCCTTTCCTCTGATATGCTTGAAGAAATATGTGAGATACTTATTCAAAGTGTTGGCGGACTTTATCATTATTAAGGAAAATAATCACAGAGACTCAGTGCACTCTGAAGCCTTGGCATGCTTTTGCAGGCATTTAATTTTCTTCCTACTCTTTTATTTATTCGAGTGCTAATTGGATGGTCTGCCTGACAGTGCAATGGCAGGGTCACCCCCATTCAAAGTATTATTTTCAAAAAATAACTGAACAGAGTGAGCCAAGCCACATACAGAAGATATTATTGCAGCAGCTTGGGAAAGATTATTCTTTGGGAAAAGTGGCCTCTGTTCATGTTATCTTTTTCTTTGTAAGTGGAAGCATGCCGAAAAAGAGTGGTCTTCCAAAGAATGTGAAACTATGTAAACACTCACCCGCTACTTGTTAGTTAACAAGAGCAAAATTAAGGACATGATCAATTGTGAGGTTTTTTTTGCTCTTGCCGAATGTTAGTTCATATTCAAGTACTACCCATAGATTTCCCAAACCCCTTAAGCTTTGTTGCCTCTGTCGACTTTACACACCTCAGTGCCACCCCTCTCTTTGGCCAATTAATCTTGTAGTAACAAACGATTTTGTTCCAGGATTGTAACAAGTTGGAGTAGTCATTTGGTTAGATGGCATATCCGACACAATTCATAAAAGCAGCATTTCTGCTGCACTCAGATACAAAATGACTTCACTCCAAAAACTGTTTAAAAAAAAGGCATCAAAGCTGCCCTTTTTTTCACCCATCAACAACCATTGCCACAGAGACAGAGTGACCAGTGGACTTATAGTGACAGTGAGAAAATCAGGGTTGTCTTCCATACCTAACAGACAGCAGTGAAATGAGAAAGTGCAGAAACCACAGGTCAGACTTTCTCCCAGTCTTTTGTAAATGCCACCAAGGCATTTAACTCTATCTACATGGCATTCATAGGGTCCATCTTGTGCCCTTTAAATGTGGAGTGCAGTAATTATATCTCCAGAGCAAACATTGACTGACTGTTGAGCTTCTCCACCCAAGGCCTGCTCTTTCAGTATCTTGTAGACAGGTCAGCGCAGGGGCAGGTAGGATATTAAGATGAGTGCCCTTGTCTCTCTGTGTTCATCTGCCATAATGTTATCTCTGCTCAGAGGGTAAGGAGGGTAAGGGGTTATATTAACATCAGTGCCATTGAATGACAGAACTGTCTGGAAACTAGCTGGTACACAGCAGCTGTTTCTAACCGGAAGCACACATCATTCAGCCACAGACCATTGGTCAAGGGATCAATGGGAGCTGTGTCCCATGTGGGAACCAGACCCAAAAGCCCTCAGGTCTTTGAGTTTAACAATCTGCTTTCTGTTCCGGCATGCAAAACTGAGTACCGTAGTGTAAATGTAAGTCTGTTGCTCTGATGCTTTTTTCTCCACAAAAAATGGGATGCACATAAAGCAAAGCATCTGTATTAACTGGAGACACAACATCAGATGCCAAGAATGCCTTGGCTCCAGTACCCAGGAATTAGCTCCTCTCGCAGAATGCCATTCTGTTTGTCATACAGAGGGGAAAAAAGGATTACCAGGATCAATGGAGCTTCGCCTTTGACAAAGTAGAGGCGTTTAAAGGAAATAGTTTCGGCCGCTGTCGAGTGTGACTGAGAATAGTAATTTGGGGGTGGAGGAGGTTGCAGTGCACTTGTGCGAGAGATTTGCTGGTCACATCCATAAATTACTTTTCATGTATTGTGTGGTACATTTCCATTCAGGGATGTCTGTGACATTTCACCCACTACTGTATCAGTTCAGAAGCAGGCGTACTGGATCAATGGAGCTCAATTCATCAGCTGAAATGACTCTGGATCTTTTGGTTTGTGCGGGTGCATGCGTGTTTGAGATGAATCTTCTACTGTCCTCCCAAAACTTCAGCCTTACAGTATGTTCATGGTAAAATATATTTATAAATATTTATTTTATATTTTATATGTGTTTGTGTGAGAGAGATAATATACAATTTGGTATAAATATTAGGATGGCTGTCCATTTAATAATATTCTGCTTATGTCTCGTAATGGATTTTACAATACATTTAACATTTCATGCCAATAAATATTATTTTGTGAGAAACAAAGAAACGGGAGAAAGAGAGAGGAGAGAGAAGAGAAATTTTTTTAGTGAAATTCTGACTGATCTCTGTCTCCTCTCTGTCTGAGCAGATTTTGACACACAATTGGTCACAGTTATGGCGCCTGCTGTCTGTATGTGATGTTTTTTTTGTTGTGTAAACACTCTGAGATGTATATACAACATTGAGTGTATATACCCAATAGAGAGATTCCTGGAAGAGGGGAGAAAACAGCAGGAATGGGAAACATGTGAGGAGGGGCTGATGACAGTTCTGAGTGTTTGCTCCTGATCCGCTTACATGACTCAACATTTCATCAAATTCAGAGGAAAAAACTGTCATCTGTATAGAGGGCCAAAATCTTAGCAGCTTATGATATACTAAGGCAGTGTTTCCAAAACAGCAGGACCCACTGGAGGAGTTTAAGGGGTTGAGGTAACCTTTCCTTAGCCATTAACAAAACAAAAATGAATTTGGCACCAGCTAGTATACTGTACATGCAATCATTTCTGTATTTGTTTCTTTGGTCATTGAAAAGGTATTCACTTACAGAGTGTGTCATGGCCTTGAAAATTTTGGGAACCCCTGCACTACGAGGGACTGAATAATTTTTTTTTTTTCCACACAAAGTTGCTGCTTCCATGTCTCTCTTCTCCTGGTGTCCCTTCACTTTGATCAACTTAACTGGTCACATAAAATTCAAGACCCTGCTATCCCATAGAATACCAGCCAAGGGCATCCACCTACCTTCAGACCTTATACCCCTTCACCAACTCACTAGTAGACATCATCTTGTATCTAGAGGTTCCTCTTCTCCACAGTCACACATCCTGAACCCCCTCACAGAGCTACAGGTAATGATCTACCTGCTACCAGTAGAACTACAGAATTGCTCAACTTGCTCTGAGACCAGCTAAACACAAACCTTTCCACTTCATCTTGGTTCCCAAAATGTTGACACGTCCTTTGCATAGCATTCAGTATATGATCACTGTAACATGTGAAAAATAACATAACATAGAGCTTGCAGCCTTAATAACATTGCTTCTACTTTATCATTGTTTGGGACCATATGAACACAATAATGTAATCTTGCTCTTGTATGTAATATATTGGCTTGGTGCCCACGGTAGTAGGTGTATTGCTTATAGAGGGTTATTAGGTTCTGTGTATAAAGCAGTGGAAGCACTGTTGTGCATTTGTTGTAACACTGGCTTTTAGCTTGATGCCCATTTTCTGTGTTACAGGCTGCTCTGTGTCCATGTTCTTGTTACACCTGTGATATGCATTTTAAAGCATCTTGCTACAATGATTTCATAAGTTGCTCTGGATGAGGAGAAGTATTTCAGAAGTGCTCCGCGAAATGCACCAGAAACCCATAATTTAGGGTAGATTGCCTCTAAAGAAAGGGTGGATTGTTATTTCCCTGTGGAGGTACTCAGTATGAATTGCCAAGCCTGGGTTATAACGAATCAGTGCCAGCTCCATGTCTGCTTAAGTGCTTGTGCTTGGGACCGGCTGCTCAGTTGTGGCAGGGAATGACAAACACTAGGCTAGAAAGGCAAAAAAAAGCAGATATCAATCATTCTGGAAATAATTTCCATTATCTACAAGTCATACTAATATGTTATCGTGAATGGGTACCCTCACCATTGAGGTGACGGCTAAATAATGATTTGACAACAAAACAACCACCACTGTCAGCTATTTGAGTAGTCAGACTTATCCCACAGTCCATGATGGTGACAACCACAATTTGTGTTTGCTGTGAATAACAGTAATTGCAGTTGTGGTCGCTGCGATTATTACTTCAGCAAGTCACCTAAATATGCATGATCTGCCTCCATGCTGGGACGCCATGGCCGCCATCTTGGTCCCTCTCTCTCCCTCTCCTGCACCCCTCTCCCCAGCTGTGCACAGGAGACTGACTCTAGCCAGGTGGAGTGCCACGCACGCCTTCCTAGGAACAGGGCCGCTGCCACCTGAAACCACCAGAGTCACCCTGTCGGGTCACAGCTGACTTCCGTGCGGATCCCGGTCCCACCAGGGGTGAAGGTGGTGCTCCCTTCCCGAAAGGCGGAGAGGGAGCTCTCGGAGAGGGCTTGAATGGCACCGGCAATGGCAGGCATTCACGGGGGGAGGGTGGCTGAGCTTATTAATAGAGGGCATGTGGATTCCTGGCTCCAGAGGGGGCTGAGCTTGGCTCTGTTAAGGTCTCGGTCTCTGTCACTAAATTGGCCCATTTCCCTCAATCAGAGCCTTGATAATGACCTCAGCATTTAGCATTGTTAGAGATCACTACTTCCTCTGCGCTCACTGGAGTTGATTACTTGCCATTACAGTCTGTGTGTGTTTGAGGCTGGGTGGATAGTCTGCTCATATAGATTAAATGTATGTGTACCCTCATGCACAGAGTGGGGGGGTATGTCATTAATTGCATGGGGTAATTATATAATATTCACATGGATACACTGTGTTCCGTGAACGGTAATTATGCTGACAACACTTCAATGAACATACGCTCGTGACATGATAACTCAGTATGTTGCGCGTGGTGTGGAAAGAATTTCAGCTGCTGCGTGTGTGTGTGTGATGGGCAATTTGACCCACAGTTTCCGTTAAGCACATCTCCACTGCACAACTCACTATTTATTGTCTCCAACTGGGAGATTCTGGAGGTCACTACAATCATTTAAATGGAGCATGCTAAGATGAGATGTGCCAATACAACCTTGTCAAGCAACAGGCCATCAACCTCTGGTCCTGTACAGCTGTGCAGTCAGGCCCCTCAGTTAACTTTCTCTAATTGCAGATGAACAAATTTTTGCCTCACACTCATGCAACCTTATTTTAAAATCTAGAATCGTATACTGTATCGCACCACAACAACCTTTACATTTGTGCAGGGGCACTAAGGCAGAGTGAATGCAATCCTCCAATAGACTCGCCTAGAGCCAACAGCCATTTTTCACACTACAAGCCACACAGCATGCCACAGCAGAGTGGCTGCTCATTGGAGGATAGGAGCTACTCTGCTGATGTCATCCGAGCACATCACAAGGATGCTTGAGAGTGGTGAGAGAAAGGGACACTGGCCGACCTGTACACCCTTATCCCTGTTGTAATGAAGCTAATGTGTTCTGCCTCTGTGGGCTCATGGTCATCGTTGGCTGGTGACATGGCGGGGATCGAACCCCAGCCATAAAGCCCAGCTCATGCTCAAGCTTGTGGACCTCTTAACAACTCGGCTACTCAGGAGCCCCTGAACCTTTTTTTAAACACATTTCCAATATAAATGCGTATCGATAATGCAGTCTGCTGTACCAGAGATGCAATGTACCCCTGTAGGTGAACTGTACTGTACAGGCAAACCAAATACAGAAGAAAATCAGAGAACCAACTTGTTCATGTGGACTTAATGAAATACACTCAGTATCTTTACCTTGAGTTTATCTTAAGTACCTTCTATATTATGTACTTATCCATCATGGTCACACAAAATGTTTTCATTAACTTCTTTGACACCTGCTGGTATCACACAGGCATTGCTTTGTACAATGAATCTCTTCACTGTAGCGTGGCTGTAATCATATATGGGCAACCAATACTCCATACATGTTTTCCCACTGATATTCTGAGAGTTGAAAACAACATTAAAAGAAAATGTAGTTGCTTGATTGTGTCTTACCGTGCATTGTTTTCTAAATGTAACTTGTAAATGTGACTTTGTAAAGAGCTTTGCTCTTAATCACACCTGTGTTGTCTCCCCCTGCAGGACGTACGGGGAACTGACCAACTGCACCTACCTGGTCGCCCTGAAGATGGACTGCTTCTGGCCCAACCGGCTGGTGGACGAGTTCTTCATCCGCATCCACCGGCTCTACTTCTGGAACTGCTCCCTGTCGGGCCGTCTGCTGCGGGACCCACCCAACCGGATCCTGGGGCCCTTCATCGTGGTGCCCATCCTGGTCACACTGCTCATGACCGCCCTGGTGGTGTGGAGGAGCAAGCGCAGCGAGGGCATCGTGTAGAGCCACCCCCCCTCCAGGCTCAGGGGGGGAGAGGAGGGCAGGGCGCAGTCTCCCCGGGCCTCACTGTGTCCACCCAACGGGTGGACAGAGACACCATCAGAGATCAGTTACAGTGGGGCCAACCTGCCCGGTGTAAGTAGACTGTGAGGAAGCAAAGGGACCCGGTGAATGTACAGAGTGGAAGGATGGTTAGGGTAAACAACCTGTATTAGTTACGCACTGCTGGATTCCAGAGCCATCCACAGGACATACAGGCAAGGATCCCCTAAAAACGCCCTCCGCCAGGGATGGAGAAACCCTCAGCACCCAGCATCCTTCACCCACGATATCCCAACAGCATACTAAGGTCTGTGCATGACTTCCACTCCTGCCGCCCTTTCATCTGTGGAAAGGGGGGGCTCCCCGATGACATAGCAACATGTGCAGTGACAGACTGTGGGACGAGCGAGTGACAGCACTGTGGGGTCAGTAGCAGCCAGCTGAAACCCTAAACCAGCAGACCCCTCTTTCACACAGAGAGAGGGTGGAGGGAGACCTTCTGCCATGCAGTGTTGTGTGCTCTTTAATCTCAACGCACCCTGGACTGTGATTCCTCCTCTCAAAAAACAGACACATTTTACACTCACACTTTACGTTCACATTCTGTGCATTGTGCCAATTACTTATCGTGACAGAAATGTTCTATTCTTAATCTATTTAAGGTATGGATCTAAGAGCTACGTGGTGAGAACATGCAAATTATGGTAATGGTAGTAGTGACAATTTTGATGATGAAAAATGAGGAATTTGATTAAAATGTGTAGAACGTGGGTTGTAGTTTGCTGTGAGTTGAGTGATTTATAATTGCGTGAACACGTTTGTGTGTGAGTGTGTTTGTGTGTGTGAGAGAGAGAGAGAGAAAGAGAGAGAGTGGGAGTGAGTATGAATGCGGGAGAGCACAACTTCACACTGCACAGTTTCCTTAAGTGAACCATGTCTAGGGTACCTCCTGCTCTGTCCTTCACAGATCATCAGATCAGTAGGTACCTGAAGGATGCAGACTTGCGTGTTTGTGTCTCTAGTGTGTAGACACTGGTATTGGCTGTGAATGCCTGCTGGAATATAAGGTAAGGGAGGAAAAAAAGGCCACTTGTTTCCAGGTATCTGGGCCTTGCTGAAGGAGTTTTTTTTGCTCATATGTAATGACCTCACAATGGTGCATTATGGTAGACACAATAGTATTATGACCAAGAGAGACCCCCATGGAACCCCATGGATGCTGTCCAATATGGTTTATGCAAATGACCCGTCAGTCACAAGGATGTTATTGGAGGTTTTTATGTTTCTGAAAAAATATGAAAGCAGAGAGAAAACAAAAATTAGCAATGGACAAAAACCTTCATGTGCTCACAAAGTACTAATTGCCTCAGCTTTAAGGCAAGTTATTCTGTCAGTAAACAGTACTTCTTTGCAGCATTCTATCAAGGTCACAAGGTCATAAGGTTGTAAGGTTACAAGGTTATTCCCATTCACCTACCTTTCTCTGTGGAGTTGGAATGGCATTGCTAAAGGTAAAGAGTGAGACTGCTATACCAGTGCCCGATCTTCAATTAGCCTGACAGCTCCTCCACACGGATTACAGCTCTGCTCTGCAGCCGCACGGATCCCTTCCCCCCATCCTCAGTTCACATCTGTTCCGCTCGCCAGCTTCGCATCTCACCAGCTCTCTGACGCTCGCTCTCTCTCCGCAATACCACCCACAGCATCCGCTCTCCATAACTTCATGGAGGTCAGATGCTGCGTGCATGAGAGCCGCATAGGCTTCAGCCATATTGCGTCATGCTGAGAGAGCGAGAAGAATCTCCCGCCTCACCACCGTGGTGTCCCTAAACTGCACGCAGTTCAGAGGAATTGCTTGATGGAGGTGGGAAGGGAGATGTTAGTGCAGTGCAAGCCACAGAGAAGAGCAAAACACACATCGAAGACCAGCGAAGATAATATTACATTACCTTGTTTGCTTCGTGGCGGCTCTTATCCAGGAAAACATTTATAATGACTTTATACCGTTGGATATTTACTGAAGTAAAGCGTTTGGCTCAAAGGTACAACAGCGGTGCCCCAGGAGGGAATCAAACCAGAAACCTTTGGATTACAACCCCTGGCCCTTATTCACTACCATTAGGACTATGAGAACTCCAAACACTATGCAAAATGGCAGCAATTTATATCAATCCCAATGATCTTTCATCGATTTCCATGGCCTTCTGAGTTCAAGATGGCCTCCAAATTTTGTTTATGCTGCAAACCTGGGGAGCTTGCTGCTTTTTTGATTAGATTATGCTCTCATCGAGATGGAAGATTGCCTTTAAATACAGATGAACAACCAAAATAACCAGCAGCCTGATGAATTTAACATTATTAGTGCTGAAAGGTTCAGTGCGCTGCTGTCACATGGCAGTCCAAATGCTTTTTCGTTAAGATCACTTGAATTTTTCCTGGCTGGCTGTTTGGCCCCACCAGTGATTGACAGCACCTGTGGCTTAAAAGCCTGAGGTACTTCAATGGCGCTTTACCTGCACAGTGCTTATTAATGAGCACAATAGAGGAACAGCCACTCTATATGTGAATGCATGAGACTTTTGAAAGATTGAATAAATTCTTTTATCTTTTCTGGTCTCTCCATTAATCCGGTGGTCTTTGATTATTGTTTCACAGTGGGCAAGGACACGGTGTACCCTGGGTAAATAAAAGCACCTGAAGGACATGTTTGTGAGTCATCAAAGCACGCTGTACCTGCCCTGCTGAATTGGCCAATTAATGATGTCATGACCCATTCGACTGATGCACATCCGACATCAACTCCAACTTCAACATAGTCTTTCATTTGAAAGACTGAGTTATCCATTCATCGTTTGTGGAAATGTCCTTGGATAGATGTTTTCAGAATGAAATCCGTAATATTCCTCAGTGCTGATAAATATATTTCCACATTTTTTAATTCTGTCAAAGAAATTCCTTATTCCTATGGTCTCTGGTTGTTACAAAAAAAACAATTCCTTTATCTGCCCTGGTGTCAAACACATTTACATGCAAATTACTTTTTGTCATTTAAAGCAGAGTACACACACAGAAAGGCATTCCATGATAATATTTGAATGTGCTGCTTAAAATCAGGATAGCAGATATGGACAGTAAACATGTCTCATGTTATAATGGCAGTTACCTATTCTCAGTGTCATAATACAGTGCAGATGGTTCATGCTTTGATCTGTGAACTTGCGACAGCATTAAAAAGGTACCATGCTTAAAGCATGTCAATGGCTACGACCATTATTCATTTAGTCCACAAAAGTGATGTACAGTGAATGCAATTACCACAACAACAGCTGGAGTATCTGCACTACCAGTGAAAATTTGGACACACCTACTTGGAGAAGGGTTTTTTTTTTTCATTTTTACTATTTTCCACATTTTTAGAGACATTTTTAAAGACAGCCACACTATGAAATAACACAAATGGAATTATGCTGTGATCAAAAAAGTGTTAAACAAATCAAAACTCTCTTATATTTTAGATTCTTCAAAGTAGCCAAAAAACATTTTTCAAAGTTAACATTTTTTGCAAGAAATTCATACATAGACATCAACTTTACTATTTATATTTGTCTAAGAAACAAATTTCAAGCATTTAAGCATAAGTCGTCAGATAAAAATGTCTCTGAATGCATGTTTCCTGTTACCTTAATCAGTCATGTGTAAACTTTTGAATGGTCCTGTACAATTTTAATTTGCAAAAACCGCAAACATAAAATAGAAAGCTATAGCTGATAGAATGTGATGGTCTTTCTCCAAACAGACCAGACATTTTCACATTATACTGTATGGGACCACACTGTACCACCCGATGAGAGACCTTCTGTCTGCTCTGCCAAAAGAACAGGTTTACAGCAGCCAAAAAATACAGATAAGTTTATCAACTTATTATACCAGCAAGTGCTGTTTTTCACATGCTGAGTGGTGTAATTCAATCTCACATGAGTAGGACAGCAGGGAAGTAAATATAGTGGTACAAAGTCTACCACAGAGAAAAGGTGAGAATGTCAAATCAGTGAAGAGCAGAAACTTCAGCCAGTGTTTTAATGAAAAGAAAAAAAAATGCACCCTTGCTTATGGTTACAATGTATTTGATAATACCATTGATAGATATAATAAAATTGTGTAGTGTAATTACTACAAATTACACTACTAATTGTGTGTCACAATTACTACTAATCATGGTGCATTCATGACAAAATAAGATTGCTTTGTGTAAACTGTACATTCTTGAGAGAGTAAGACTGTGTCGTGTGAAGTCTCTGATGGAGGTTGTGTGAATTGTATGGACTGTCCACCTCATGGCATATTTCTCATGCCCCCTCACACAGATGCAGACACAGACACACACATACACACGCATACACACACAGACACATGCCTGCACGCACACACACCCCCGACCGCATGCATGCACACACACTCAACAGGAGCAAATTAGATTATTAACGCTGGCATTTTCACATTTTATAAGCAGTCTCTGAGGGCTGAAGTCTTTTCCCTGGTTTATTTGTGGTACCCGGAAGAACGAAAGCTGTGGTCCACCTGTGGGAACATGGGAAAAGAGCACATGGGAAAAGAGAGGCATGGGAGAATATGCCACACACACAGACTGCATACTGCAAATCCACAGAGATTAGCTTCAAAAAAAATATCAGCCTGCGGCAAGGAAAAGAAACACTGATGTAAGCATACTGTAAATCCATAAATAAAAATAAAAACAGGCTTTGATTCACATCATAATAAAGTGATAAAGAAAGAAAAATGTTTCCAGAGGGACAATAATAAAGGGTATGCATGGATTTACAGTTGCCACAAGTCGTCCTCCCCTAAGAGGGGCATGAATTCGACATTTCACACAGTGCATCTAGAAGAGACCTTCGCTCTGCAACACCACATGACCCAAGCCTCTCGGAACAAGGTACTTGACTTTGGGACTGAAGTCATATGTACAGTGATTCAACATGCACGCCTCCTTGCTGACTCCTCTTACGAAGTGATTGATGAAACAACCTGGGAGAACCGCAGAAAATATATTTCATTCATTCCTACACTGATGATAACCAAGACACTCTGTCATAACTCAGTCTCCTCACTGGATGTAATTACTGTAGTTGAAATATACGTGGACTCTCCTCCAAATCCCCATAGATGCATCAGAATAGGTTATTATGAAAACAGAAAGCAGTCAGTGAAATGCTTCAGTGAGAGGGAAAAAGAAGAGAAACAAGGTCAGGTGGAAGCGGGTGGTGGGGGGGGTGGTGTTGGCAGACACATTTATGACATGGCAATTAACTTCACAGTGTTTCTTGTGCACAGGACAGTATTCAGTCAATATTAACTTATTACTGCTTGTTATAAGGCAGTTTGCCTGACCTTTAATACTTCCAAGTAGGAAGCAAACAGATTCCTGCTGAGAAATCTCTCCCCCTTAAGGTAGCTGTCAGCTTCTGTATGCCTAATCAAGTTGATTGTTTCATTGTGCTTCAAAGAAGACAGTGCTTGAAAATAGTTTTTTTTTCCAATTTTGCAATTACAAGAACACTTTTTAATCATGATTTCGGACGAATATTCCGTTGTCATGAAGGTTTTTAACATCCCAGGAGAATGACATAATAGGCTATAGGTGTATTTATGTTCATCGAATGCTCAAACATGTAGACAGCCTGTCTTAATGAGAATCATCCCATTGTGCAAAGATGACTGTGCTTGTCAAAAATATTGTTCGAGGTTGTCATAATTCACAGGCATTAATGGTGTTCTGCTTCTTATCTTCGTTGCGAATGTGATGTGCTAACCGTGGAGTCCTGAACAGAAGCAGGAGGCACCTTAGAAGAAAACTCAGGGAAAAAAAAACTCATTAGGAGAAAAAAAATGCTCATTAGAAAGAAAGATATAACAAATGACACAGTAATAATTAGAATGTAATTAATCGCTTTGAAGTGTCATACATCATTTAAGGCTTGTAGGTGGGACTGCCCTGAACTGATTACAAAGCCATTTTTCCATTCTCAGGGTCAATCTTTTAAACGGTTGTCTGAATTTCAAAATATTCTGAGTTATGAATATTTAATAAAAAGTTCCTGGCACAGCATTGCAGAACATATTCCCCCCAGTGTGGATATTTAGCTCCTGTATTTCTGAAATTGCAGCCACTGTGCTCTATGTGAAGACAGATTATTGCATATACTGCAACACTGCCGCACTAGCATCCACAGAAGATGGTCAGAGGCAGATGTCTCAGTGGAGCACCAATGATGCCACCTTGAGCAATGTCAGACACATGAATAGCTTAAGAAAATTATATAAAATAATTCACTGAATAAATGGGAAGTGTAAGCAGTACAAGTTCCACAAGAAACGGGAGCAGTGGGGCGTAGTGGTTAAGGAGTTGGACTCGAAGGAGTTGTAACCCGAAGGTTGCAGGTCCAATTCCCAAAATGAGCACTGTTGTGGTACCATTGAGCATTGTGCTTAACCTGAATTACTACCCTACACCTAGATAAGGGCGCTGGCTAATAAACATGTAAGGTAATAAGTAGTACTGTGTTGAAATCAGGTTTATATTTATAATGATGAGTTGTCTCCATAGCTGGGTTTCACTGCAGACCTACTGCTATCAGATTGTGCAGAAGATTAAAGAATATCAGCCAGGTTGTGATCGTGGATCCACTAACTATAAACATTCATGCTTACATGGGTACTTCCTACAATGTCTTCAGTGAAAATTTACAATTTATAAATGAGCCACAGATTTTTTAGGTGCCTTGGCAGTGCAGTAACTTTTATAATTAAAAATAACAACAAAGACACTGTGATATCATGCTCTGATATGTTAGCCAGGTAGGTGAAACAGTGATTGTCAATCTCCAGTCTACACTGAGATTTCTAAACCAAAATAGTTCACGTTAATAGAGGAGTCATTTTTTAATCACAGACATTTCAGCTAAGGCCAACAGGAACATTTATTGGCATATCTTCCTATAAAAGAGGGAATATGGAAATGTAATAAAAGATTTAAATCAACACAGAAACATTCCTGACTGTAGTGCAGGTATATGTAATATTTAAATACATTGGCAGGAGAGCCAATGTTCATAAATGGAATGTACAGTCTTGAGCTATCCCTGCTCTCTAAATCAAGCCAAATGTGTGGAGCTTGAAATCATTTTTATTGTATTCAGAAAAAAAAGGTAGTACTGTAGATTCTGCATTACCCTTATGCCTTACACTTTTCACACAATTTACTAAAAACAATGACTAAATACATCTTAAGATATATTCAATAAATAATTGCAGAATACTTAACTGTCTGATTAATTATCTATAGTAAATTATCCTCAATATCTTTTTGTTACCAGCAAGAACCAAATCTGCTGTAATGCCAACTGTGTATTGTGTAAACAGGGAGATTAAGGCCGTGAAAACTACTTTCCCATTTATCAGAGTTTTATTTTAGTTGAATAACCAAGGTTGTATGAGCAGCCAGCTACTATACCTCCTTTACCTTGCGGTATTGTGTTATTGGGAAGCGAGGCAGGTTTCCTGTAGGCAGTGTGGAGAATCAAAAAGGGCACATATTACCTGGGCAAGTGCCTTCAACGAAGTGAATGCACTTAAAAGTGACCTTCCCGCACAATAATGCAGCTACTCTCCACGGAAATGAAGAATGAATAGAGTGAATGAGATGCAGGGATAAATCAGAAGGCCTGGCAGATCTGGGAACATCAGGTAAGACAATACTGTTTTTCGTTTCTGTTAGGAGGCGGGGGGCTGCTCGAAAACCCATTTGCCAAACGAGGGAGCGTTATGCTGATATGAGCAAAGCCTCAGGTTAGCTAAGGATATCCCTCGGTGACATTTTAATTACGCATAGGATTGTCATACAAAGTTTTTGCTCTGCTTTAAATACGCCAGTCCGGTGTCTCTAATATGCCATAGATCAAATCTGAAAAGTCAACAGGTTTTGATCAATAAGCTCCAGGACAGGGATAAAACCATCTTAGCTGCCTGTAAGTGAATAAATTAAAGGGATATTACCATTGAATATGAAGAAGAATGATATCCACACTGTGGTCCAAGAATTGCATGGTTGTATCCTACAGGAATAACTCCAGAATATGAAACTGAAAAGCGTAGCAGTGACAAAGACTGCAGGGGAGAGACACCATGCTGCTCACACAGAGCGAGAGACACTGTGCCACTCACACAGGGGGAGAGACACTGTGCCGCTCACACAGAGAGAGAGAGACACTGTGCCACTCACACAGGGGGAGAGACACTGTGCCACTCACACAGAAGGAGAGACACTGTGCCGCTCACACAGGGAGAGAGACACTGTGCCACTCACACAGGGGAGAGACACTGTGCCGCTCACACAGAGCAAGAGACACTGTGCCACTCATACAGGGAGAGACACTGTGCCGCTCACACAGAGGAGAGACACTGTGCCACACACAGGAGACAGAGCCACACTGCGAGAGACACTGTCACACACACAGAGAGAGAGACACTGTGCCACTCACACAGGGGGAGAGACACTGTGCCGCTCACACAGGGGGAGAGACACTGTGCCGCTCACACAGAGCGAGAGACACTGTGCCACTCACACAGGGGAGAGACACTGTGCCGCTCACACAGGGAGAGACACTGTGCCGCTCACACAGAGCGAGAGACACTGTGCCACTCACACAGAGACAGAGAGACACTGTGCCACTCACACAGGGAGAGACACTGTGCCGCTCACACAGGGAGAGACACTGTGCCGCTCACACAGGGAGAGAGACACTGTGCCGCTCACACAGAGCGAGAGACACTGTGCCACTCATACAGGGAGAGACACTGTGCCACTCATACAGGGAGAGACACTGTGCTGCTCACACAGGGAGAGACACTGTGCCACTCACACAGGGGAGAGACACTGTGCCGCTCACACAGAGCAAGAGACACTGTGCCACTCATACAGGGAGAGACACTGTGCCGCTCACACAGAGCGAGAGACACTGTGCCACTCACACAGGGGGAGAGACACTGTGCCGCTCACACAGGGGGAGAGACACTGTGCCGCTCACACAGAGGGAGAGACACTGTGCCACTCACACAGGGGGAGAGACACTGTGCCACTCACACAGGGGGAGAGACACTGTGCCGCTCACACAGGGCGAGACACTGTGCCGCTCACACAGGGGGAGAGACACTGTGCCGCTCACACAGGGCGAGACACTGTGCCGCTCACACAGGGCGAGAGACATTGCCATTAACACTGGGGGAATGTGTTCTAAAATGTGTTCACATTCAAATCATTGACCGCCAATGTATACTCATCTCTCTTCTGGCCATAGTCCCACAGGTTCTTCTACCAGCAGACTGCAAATGAAATTCTTTGGTATTGATTTATTCATGGATTACATCTTCGTTTTCCCTCTAATAAATCAATCCTCTCTGGTCTCCTCACCTCCTCCAGTAGTGCTCCGCCCCTTCACTTGGTCCCCCTAAATTAAGTGTGGTACTGTTCATTTGGATTCCCTGAGTAACACTGTTGTGGACCATGGCAAATGACTGATATTTGCATATTTCATAAGGAATCATTTTCATAGAGACTTACATAGCTGAAAACTGACATATCATCCATTTATGTGGCTGGATATTCCCTAAAGCAATCGAGGTTAAACACCTGACCTGAGAGTACAACAGCAGTGCTCCACCTGGAAATAAAGAGGAAGCCTTTCCTTACTGCATCAGTTCCCTCACCAGTGAGCCACAATCCATTCATGTGAAAAATAAAAATAACTCAGACATGTCCCAATTACTTCATGGAAAATAAAGTGAAGCAAGCCAAAAGACAAAGGGAAGCTGGGATGATACTTATGGCACAAGTGTTGCTATAAATTATTTCTGTGTTTAAATATGACTAACTTTTTACTTGTCTTTTCCAATTTCACAGAGATAAGACTTTCACATTAGATAACTTGATTCTTGGTCTGTCCCAATCGAGTGAATTTCTGGGTGCTGGGTCAAAATTTCTGCATTGTCATTTACTGAACCCTTCCGAGTAAAGCCTGGATCATGAGGTCTGCTTGGGACTTTGAAGGCAAGCTGTCAGTTTCCCTTGTGAGAAATACACAGCTTAGTTCCAGGAATTAGAACCAGATAATGGAACAGAAACAAAAACATACAACATGAATGTAATATACAGTATGTACAACAGAATAGTGTACAGTCTAATATATAGTATGTATTAGTAGCCATCCCATTCATCATAAACTTGATAGCTACCTTCAGTAAAAGGTAATCCATTGTACTACACCATGTTAATCAGAAATATCCCAAAGAGAACACTTTCTTGATTTTAAACCCATAATAAAATCCAATCCATTTGTCCTTCAGCAATAATCCTTCTTATATATACACATACATAGATGAAGATATTTATAGATGTATTTTGAGAAATGTGTAGTTTGACATGATTTAGGATCACCGAAGGGAGAATTTTATCCACAACATAAGTGATGAATTCATTGTAAGAGCTATCTTCCAGCTGGCTTTCAATGAAAACAGCAGGAATGTAGGTCATTTCAAACACCAACAAGGTAAAAATGACCAGTAATATGTGCTGTTTCATCGCTGTACCTGTCTTTAATTCACCATCACTAAAACCTGTTTGTTCACACCGTATATAATGCCTCCTACACGTGAAGTAAGAATGTGTGTTTTCAAACAAAGTGAAAATTCATTTGCCAGCACATCCTCTGCATGTGCATAGCTTTGATCAGATGAGGCAAGGAGGCAAGGAGGATAAGATGCGCCTCCATCTCCCCAAATCAGGGCTACTGCCTAAAAAGCAAAGGGAAAATAAGACTGAGAAAGTCTTTGTGGGGACTTTGTACCCTAAATTCCATTACTCCATCTGCTCTAGAACTCTGCTCCCCCCTGCTTCACTTGGTTGCTGGATCTGCCATTCTATATTTGGGATGAGACACACATGCTAATTCCCCAGGCACACAAGGCCTAAACCCCACAGAAGCCCACCACTCAGGCTGCGATGAGGCTGCTCCTAACAGATGCAGAGAAAATAAGCGCAATAAAGGTCTATCCTCTGCCATGTGAAATCTCTGTGAGCACAAGCTGCGTGTTTGCCTCTCTTGGCTTTCATAGCAAACCCGTGGGCAGTGCCAACATAACACTGTATATTCCTCTCTCCGCCTCCCTTGCTTGACTGCTGTTGTTAGCAGTGGGTAGATAAGGCTACAACCACCTCCTAACACAAGGAGCTGCTGCCTACTGTGGAACATAGACTGATCTGAGCGAATAAAAATGCTTTGCTCTCTACACTGAGGTATTCTGATTGGTTAAGATCAGTCAATGATAGCCCATATAATACTGCAGCACACCTACTGCATTGTATCTTCTCAGGAGTATTCGATTCTGAAAATTGCATATCACCATACACACACAGGTGATCCAGATTTTATCACATGGGGATGTTTACACTCAGCCAAATGTTACACAAGTGGGAAGGCTAAGCCATTTCAGAGTGACAAGAATATACAGAGAAGTGGACGTGTACCAGAATGCCAAAGCACACAGGCTAACATAGGAGCTAACCCCTGATGTATCTCAGTTTGCAGGGAGGCATTTTTCGAAGAATCTTAAAAACAGTATCGTCCCCCTAGAATAGTCTCCCATGCTTCTCCTTTTACTTCCCCATGTGATCCCCCTGTCAGCAGCTTCCTGCATAATCCTACACTGATTTATGGATCACATTTCCTGAGCATTGATGGGTGGTCAGGCTGGCAGCTGTGTGCAGATTGAGTGTTCCAGTAGGCTGCGCTGGGGTCAGTCTCTAACTATACCACCTCAGCAAAAACAAGCACGGTGAATACCTTTGTTCCCATTCCCCAGGTCAGTGCGTCAGCGCTTCTTCGTCACAGCCTGGCGCGAGCAGATTCCAGCCCGGATGGTATGGACATGGAGCACTGACAGACAGCGAATGTCCCCGTTCTCTTATGCAAAGACCAGCTTTGATTACACGCAGTGACGTGGAGGAAACATTGTTGATATAGAAGCTGTGCACAAACTTTTTATGGAACTATGACCCTCTTAATACATAACATTATTTTCATTTAGCTGACCTTGCCCAGGGGTACAGCAGCAGTGCCCCAGGAATCAAACCTGCAAACTTTCAGTTACAAGTCCTGCTCCTTCCCACTATGCCACACTGCCAGCCTATAACGACTTTTATAAGTTAAACAGTTAACACATTTGCCATCCTGTTGGAAATGTGTAAGTGGCTTTGTTTTTCCCATGACTTTTTAAGAAAGCATGTAACTAACGTGCTTGTCCATAGTTTACGGATGATAATTTGTAGAGATGCACTCTGAAGTGCAGAAACATTCCTTTCCTTACCGATTTAATTTTAATCTTGTGTCTCGCAGAAGTTATAATAGGAATTTGGAGATACAGAAACTCACCATGAGCGCATTTCAAAGTGCACTGGTTTATACCACATGAGCATTTAAGAAATTTGTAACCCACTCTACAAATAAACACTAATATGAAGGTTAAAGTAGTTTCTGTGTGCTTGGTAGGCGGGTGTCACCGAGAATCCCCTCATTCCCCTAAACACAAACTACCATTGACTGGAAACCTTTTTTTTTGGCCCTTGGATCGACAAAATTGCGCAGGCAGCTTTAGGAGCTGAAGAAGCCTGTTTGTCACAATCCTGCCTAAACCACCCCCGCGCTTTGCAGAGGCTCCACTCCGCTGCTCCCGGGCCAGCCCACGCACACCGAAAACGTCTCTCTCCCTCTCTCTCTCTGCGGCTTCAGGCACAGCGCATCACAGCCCGGTGAGTCACAGCTGCGGGACTCTGCTTCGACCGGGATCCGCCGCTCGCGTTTAACCTTCAGCGCTCCCGCCCAGGTGACACCGCGGTGTTTTCACAACATCCCGGTGACGCCGTGACAGCACAGCCCCACTGCCGGGGCTGGGGGTGTCTCTCCGCTGTCTGTCAGGCCGGTGAGGTGTGTGTGTGTGATGGGTGTGCCCAGGCCCAGTGCTATGCGGGTGCTTAGGGGTGCACTGTACCCCCAGATAGACCTCAGTGCACCCCCAGTTGTCTCCTTATATCCCCATGTCTACATAGTATTTATGTTTTTTAAGATACAACGATTTGTGCCCCCCCACCATGAATTGCAAGTGCACATCTCTTATTTTCTCCAGGCGCCGAGCCTGGGTGAGCCGCTGTCAGGAGGCGGTAGAGGAGTGAGAGAGGGGCTAGCGAGTGGCAGCTCTGCAGCCCACTGTCCCTCTGACAGCCCTCAGGAAGGAAGGACTCTATCTACCTGACAGCTGTACCTTCCCTACTTCCCAGCAGCAAGACTCCCTGCTTTGCGGAGCGCAAAGCAAATGTTACCCTTAACTTCTGAACGGTGAATAAATATTTCCTGAGCAAATGGTGAATAGAATAAAAAATATACCGAGCAGCTCTGTCACCACTCTTTGCACAGATTTACATTACTTTAGTCATAGATATAGAATTGCTACACTCTGTGCTCCCCTTGATAGCCACAGTTGAAAGTTTGCAAGAAGCAAGCAGTCATGTTGAATAAGCTTGAATCCAAACACAAGTATGAAGGCACAGGAAGTACACATGTAGGATGTTGTTTCACATCAATACCGATGTATCCTTTCAGGATGCTGTGTGAGACAGACGAACGTGCTGAACCTCAGATAGCTCAGAAGGCCGGGATGCACAAGCATATCAAACAGTTGTTTGTTGCATGAGGGAGACTTCAAATAAAACTCAATGTCATAAAGCCCCAAAGGTTATCCAACATCAACTTTACAGTGAAGAAAAGCAAAATAGTCCGTTGATTCCCAGAGAAGCCTGTTCAAACATTTTTATTGTGGCCTAGCGTTCAGCTAGCTTTGATGTGAACTCTTGTGAAGGTCTGTGACAAGGGAGGAGTGGACAGTGTATGCAGTTAATCACACAGCTACTGGACATGACATAGTACTCTTTACCAAGTACTGGAGGGAGAGGAAAAAATGGTACTTGGACATGGTAAAGGTCAAGAAAAACACCATACACAAGGAGTCAGTGAAGACAAACACCGCATTTTTGTCCTTATTATAATTCCTCTTTAATATATTTTTTAAAAAATGGATATACAACTCTGAGAAGGAAAAGAAGTGTTTAAATAAGGGGACAGACCCTCACCAATCCTGCAAGGCTCTGATGGCTGACCTGGTCAAGGAGGGCTGGGTGCCCAGCGCATGCCACCTGACCTGTCACCTGCGCGCCATCATTCCAAACAATGACACGCAGAGCAAACATGCATGCACACATACTCAGCTTCACACACTCACACGCGCACACACACACAGACACACACACTCTCACACGCACACACACACTCTCACACGCACACACACACACACACACACACACACACACACACACACACACACACACACACACACACACACACACACACACTCACACACACACACACACACACACACACACACACACACACACACACACACTCACACACACACACACACACACACTCTCACACACACTCTCACACACACACACACACGCATGCGCATGCGCATGCACACACACACACACACTCTTACACTCACACACACACACACACACACACACACACACACACACACACTCACACTCTCACACACACACACACACACTCACGCACTCATGCACTCACGCACGCACGCACGCACGCACGCACGCACGCACGCACGCTCACACACACAGACGCACGCACGCACGCATGCACGCACGCACACACGCACACACAACCATGGACACACAACCATGGAGACACAACCATGGAGACACAACCATGGAGACACACACACACACACAACCATGGACACACAACCATGGAGACACACACACACACACACACACACACACACACACACATCAGCCATGGACACACAACCAACCACACACACTCAACCATACATACACACTCACATGCACGCACACATGCACACGCACACACACACGCTCTCACTCAACTATAGACACACACAGCAAACCCACTTAAGTCATCCCCACACCTACACACAACTTGACCCAAACACAGATCTAACACCCACATATACTTTCGCACACAGAGTTAGCATGCACGCACACATAGTCACTCTGACACAAACATGAGCAGAGATATATATGCTAAAGCACCCATGAGCCAAAACTGTACCCCAACATGCACTCTCTCACTCTAATATCTACAGTACACCTCATTGACACATGTTTAAATCCACGTCCTGACTTCCCAACAAATAACAAGGCTGCGGGTGTGTGAACGGTGGCGTGTGTATGGAGGGGTGGTCAACCTTCACACGTGCTCAGATGGGACAGGAGCGGGGACAGTAAGTGAGGATGAAGGAAGTGACCCCAGTGTCAGACTCTGCGTGTCCTCAGAGCAGAACAATCGCTTCGTTCATTCTTCACTCAGCCAGGTAAGGTCGACGGTCGCGGTGCAGCAGAATCCGGAGCCGTCGGCCCACAGACGGGCCGCGCAGATCGTACAACGTCACCGTTGGCATTAAGCACAGAGAGCCAGAGTAACGCTTCTGTCCCCTTTGGGCACGGGAGAAGGACACGGTCTCCGGGTAGGCGTGCTGGGTGTTGGAGGCAGTGTCGGGGCCTGTGACCTTGGCAATTCGCATGCTGTCAGGAGTGGGAGCAGGCAGTGTGGTTTATTTCAGTTAGAGAGTGTCCAGCTACATGGGGGATTTCTCTCGGAACAAAGGGGGGAAGGGGGCAGGCACTAGCATTGGAGGGATGGCGGTAACGAGGGTCTATCCACTTTCATCGTCATGATCATCGTAGTCGTCGGGTTTTCTCGCGCTGCGTGTTAAAGTGAATTGGATTCAGTGACCTTGAGGTCACCACACCAAGCTCACCCATGAGTTTTGGAAAAAAAAAAAAAAAAAAAAAAAAACACCTGATCAATGTTCCTTTTCACTGCTCCAGTAACTGGAGACTTGCCTTAAGGGACCTAGAGAGGAGTGCTAAAGCATTTTCTTTTTTCCCATTTATTTTTTAAAATCTTAACATCTAGATTATTTTTTTGGTGGTTTTGTATTGCAGTCTGGGGTGTTGCTGGAGGTGTGTGCTGAGCAGGTCGGTCATGGGGTGCTTCAGCCGCGCAGTCGCAGACGGGGGGGGGGGCAGCCGACGCAGCTGGCGCAGTCATCATCTGGCGTAGTTCTTGATGAAGTCCTGAACTTTGTTCCGGAAATCCTCCTGGAACGAGAACAGAGCCAGGCGGGCGCATTAGGATTTCGCGAAAGGCGCTGACCTCGTTAAATGAGATCCCCGCGCAGGAACGGCACCCACTGAGGGACACAAGCGCGGAAGGGTCAGCGGGGCTGCTTTCACCAGAGGCTGGCTTTCTGCTGCCGCAAAAATAGAAACAACTGAACACACACAGCTCCTCTATTATGGAATAGCTGTGTCCGGGAATCAGACACAACCCCTGAGTCTAGATTAACAGGCTATCTTTACCATAGGTCTTACAGTCAAACTATGTGCAGAGGAGGATGGCTCTTGGCTATATGAATTGGAAGGTGCTAAAACTGTCCTTCCTGTCACCTCATTTTCAGTGGGACTGCCCTGTGTTGTTAGCAGGTTCCTGCTCTGGGACGGGACAGTCTCGGTCCCAAAGGAATTCACTACTACAGTGCCACTCAGTCTTTTCATGGGCTGCGGTGCCCACCATGACCAATGTTGCAGCGGGGAACTGAACCAGCAGCCTTTCAGTTACAAGCCCTGCTCCTTGCCACTATGCTACACTATATCGTTCCCAGCTGATCCACACCCATGTCATCTCATTCTGGTGCTCAAACCCAAACCTGCCTGCAGCAAAAGATTCCCCTCTGTCCTAGCCCCACGCTAAAGGCTTACTCACTGTGTATTAGCATACAGAAGCGGTATGGTAGTGATACCACCAGATTCCGAACCATGTTGGAATGACAATACTCCAACACACTGTCGCATCACCTGTACGTTTGTCCCTTGACTGCATATGCTGAGCTCTGAACCCACAGGCCCAGAGCAGAGACTGCGCTTTGCCTTTGAACCTGAATGTTCTAGATAACAAACGCACAGAAACAACGTGGACTACGACGTCAGAAACCCTGTATGTGACAGTGACATTAGTGGCTCATTAGCGATGCTTGTGATTCATCGCACAAAGCATTTGAGACCCTCGATGTCTGCAACATAAGACCAGCTGCAGGGGGTTTGAGAGTAGGAAGGGAGGGAGAGAGGAAGGGGGGCCACTTATGGAAACAACTGCACCAATAAAACCTGACACTACGGACATCCGCCCAGGGAACGGGCTGGCAGAGCCAGGACTATTATACAAGCAGGGCATAGCACGAAAGCTCGCTTATATTAATAACAACATCACCTTCATTTAGAACAGAGAGGCCAGGCCACTCTAAATCACTCTCAGCTGCTACCTCCACACAACCCATAAATAACCACAGACGGGGAGAGGGAAAAGGCCCCCAGAGAACAAGATCATTTTTAACACAGTGAATACAACTGGTAAAAAAAAAAAAAAAAAAGGATGACAGCCTGGATATCTCAGTTTTCTGGAACCCGATTTGCTGTGACACTCACAGTCCTTTTAACCTCCTATTGCACTGCCAATACGACCTACCAGATCTCACAACCACAGACCAAATTTTTCGTTGAGGTTTGGTCCTTTTCCGAGACTCATTAATTAACCAGACCGGGGAGCCGACGGCAGAACCGCCCAATGAAGACTTCCAATTAAAAACTAAAAATAAATCTCTCTGGGAAGCACGCACTGGGAACACAGTGTGTTGCAGCTGCTGAAGTGGGGGGTTGTGGCGGGTCGGTGGGGGGTGGGGTGGGGGTTCGGTATTGTCGGGTGGCGAGTGATCAGAGCTCTGTCGGAACGGTGCAGGCCCCTGGCACCTGTTTGCACAGCCCGGCTACCCCTGACCTTTCCGTCCCGGCTCTGTTTACCGCCCGTCTCCGATTGCAGGGAGGAAAAACGCTGGCTAATATTTTTACTCAGCAGTCTGGCAGGTGCCCGTGTCCCCCCTTGTGCGGTGGGGAGGGAGGGTAATGCCACTGGAGCCCTTCGGTGCGTGTTGTGATCAGGGCGGGGGCTCCCTTTGGACGTCCTGGAGGACTCTGGAACAACCTCAGGGTGTGCTGCGCCCCCAACCTCCTCCCCTGTAACATGGTCTTGTGTGTCCCTCTCCTCTTTCCCGGCTCCCCCCTGGATATCGGTTGTCTCTGATCTCCGATCGGCTCCAGCCTGCATGCTGATGATTGGCGCTGGCGTTTTAAAGGCCTGCCGAGCGTGCCCACACCGGCAGCTGGACAAGGATGAGGATGACTGGGGGGGAAAAAAAAACGAACAAACAGATGGAAGGCGCCTTCCCCTGGCGCTCTGCAGGACTTTGAAGCCACACTCGCTCTCTTCTGCTCCGCCGGAGAAATCGACTGAGAGGACAGATCACTGCTCTCCCCAAAGTTTCCCCGGAAAAAAACAGAACAAACAAGCCCTGCGCGCCTCTGTATGAGGGCTGATAACGTGCTCCTACTCAGGGCTGTGCGCGTGGGGGGGGCAGCCATTTACAGCGAAGACTGTGGGTTCATGCAAGGCAGATTAATTACCATCTGTCCTGCTCAGCCCTGAAGTGAATTGCCCAAGAAAAGCCAAAAAAAAAAAAAAACAGAAGTCAAACACTGGTGAGGCACTTGGTTGGATTATAAAGTGGGACTCAGGAGCGAACTCATAACAAACTGTAAAAAGTTAAAAAAAGAGGTGAAAGAGGGATGAGAGTGGGAAGGGATGTCTGTTTGTGGAAAGATAACCCCCACACAGACAGAAATGTGAAGGAGTCTGGTGGGAGATATACCTGGCTTGGAGCATGCTGACACATCTATTACACAGACAGCTTACTCGGTATAGCTCGACAAAGCCTGTCCTCACGCTCTGATCCGGCATCAACACCCGACCTTTTACACAAAACGACTGCCACCAGAATTATGGGCTGGAGTGATTCATTCCTCCTGGTCACTTACTCGAAAATGTCCCGAACAAATGCCCCTTTAATTTAAGCTGTACCTGGGCACCCCTCGGCTCTAGGAGAATAAAGCACCCTGGAACCTTATTATTGCCGGCCGTGAGGAAAAAAATTAATTAGCTACACTTATATTTGAGAAAGAAACGTGATGTTCTGTTAAAAGAACATTTTCGGCTACTGTGGTGTGGTTGGAAACGTACAGACTGGGCCACCACAGTCCCCAAAGCCTCACAATTCCCTCCGTTGCATAACCTGGCGCTTTCAAAAACATTTGGGGCCAAGGTTTTAAATAGCCTGGCGGGCCTGTTTATTAATCTGTCTGATTAAAATTTAAGACGTCCGTGTTGGAAAGGCTAAGGAGATTACCTTCTTTTTTTCTTTAGACGCGGCTTGGAGAATTTAAAGCTTTTCAAAGCGCCGTAATAGAAAAAAATGATTGAAAAATAAAGTGGTTGTAACAGCCGTGCCTCCTTGAGCTGTGGCCGAGTGAAAAGAGGATCTGACAGGAGGGGGATTGGGGGTTCAGGAAGGTGTGAGGTGGAATTTAGGAAGTGCTGAGTGGAGCAACGAGGCTGGCTCAGTGAAGCAGCTCTGGCTCCTTCTGTGGGTAATCTGAATGCTGAAACAGTATGTACCCACAGATGAAAAAAACAGAGACCCGTTCCATTAATGATCCCGCTGTCATGACTGAGAGATATCATATACTGAGAGGTCTTAATAAATCCACCCAAAAATACATTTCTCAAGAACCTGTAAGGTGCACCCACATACAGGAAACTTATTTAGGGCCATATCTGCATAATGAACTGTGATGCCCTATGGTTATACTGACTAAGGAATTTACTGGAACCAGTTTATCTAGGATGTATCTCATAAATAAACGCAACATCTACTCAGTCCAAGAGATACTTGATTTAAACATCTTTTCATAATTTCAAAATTTCCTCTTCACAAGCGTATTCTGATCAGAAATCAATCTGGCAATAAAAAGTAAACAATGACGACAGAGAGGGCATGCACAAAGGAATTTTCCACCACTTCCAAAATCCCAGTGTAACCCCTAGTTGTACTGAATGATAATGGTGCAACACCCACTGAAACTTTTTATGGCCTTCGCCGAATTGTCATAATACATTTGCTTTTGGAGTAATACAGCCCTTGCCAAGAGGACAACAGTGGCTGAAAATAAAGTAAATGTCAGCCTTGCAGAACAGCTCCTAAACACCTCCGCCACCCACCCACACACACACACACACACACACACACACACACACACACACACACACACACACACACACACACACACACACACACACTTCCCTCTACTTCCAGTCCACAGTGCAGGAATGCCAGCACCCAGCCCCAGCCTGCAGCTCCAGCCTGCTCCCTGGCAATGATTGAATAGCTGTCATTTAACACACTTAATTAGTTTTCCTCCGAATTAAAATCGGATGGGTGTGTTCCGTGCCCCGTTGACCCCCCAGGCTATGCAAAGCACCATGGGATTTCCCAACCCGTGTTTTTTTTTAAACGTTAGGAGGCTTGCAGCACTGACTTCAGGAAATAAACGTGATGCCACGCTGGGGTTTTTACTGCCTTCATCAGCAGTAAAGACATCGATCAGTGGGGTGCTGCGCCCTCTGGCCCGTCTTCTCGAGGCGGCGCGGCTGGCATTTCAGCGGCAGAGTCGCAGAGCCGCCGGCAATATCCATATAGTCTAACCCCGAGGCCCTCGATGCCCAGCAAAGCCACAGCAGGAGCAGGAGTTATAAGTAAAGCAGCCTCAGAATTATCCACAGCCATCCTTCCTGCGTTACAGCTGCTGAGAACAGAAAACAGTGCCGTGCTAATGACGGTTACATAAGCCTGATTACATCAGCTCCTCCCAGCTACTCGACCCTGAAGGGGCTGTCAGGTACACTTGGTTGCATTTAAACAGATTTGGGGATGGGGAGGTGGGGTCTGCAGCTGTTGGGCTGTTTCCTCCCACGCTTTGCTTTCACACTTCCGAACCGTCCGATCGGTGTCTGAAATCTCGGGGCAAACTGACCTTGAGGAGTCTGCTCATTCAGCTTGACTTCAGCGATGCAACCGCACCGATTCAGGTCCGATCACATCATGAGAGCACGACCCCCAAGTCGGCTCACCAGCCAGAGGGGTGGTAGCCGTGAGGCTGGGTGACTCCTTAAGGCGCAGGGTGTAGGGTGCATACATAACTTGCCTGGCCTCTGGAGGATAAGCACTGTATAGCCTATATTACTTAAAACATATTCAGAGCCATTTACATGGTAATTATGGTAAAAATATTGACTGCATACCACACAGAAGCACCAAACAAAGGCACAGACTCAAAATAGCCAGTAACACAGTAAATAAGCATCCAGCTGAACAAATAAATGTCAGTGCTAAAACAGAAGCAGAGGAAAGCTGCTAATTGTTTTAATATGTGTATATACAATGTGGCAAGCAATTATCCTCTAAAACAACATATTGACATATTTATATAAAACATTTATAGGATGGTGAAGATGGAAGCACAGGCCCACACATTCCATCACTGTCACTGATCAATTAGTCTTTGTCCCCGGACAAAATCCACATCCAAGCTTTGTGGAGGAGTTTAGCATAATTGAATTTTAACTGAAGTGCTGTCAGCTGTCTATAGTCGCTGCAATCCCTTATGAAAACATTCAGGAAGAACCGATAATGCAAATATGCACATTATGGAGCAAGATTATGGAGTAACTCTCGCGGGAGAGTAGAAAGAACACAGAAGGAAAAGAGGATACTGGCAATGGTGATGTCATAAATATATATGACACATACAATGACACTGACATGAAGTTTGATTTCCACAGCTAATTAACTGTAGGTCTGTATAATTTTTTCAAACACACCGTCTACAAAAATAAAAACATGTTGGGAGATGCAATCCAGAAACAGTAATGTCTTTAAGTGATGCAGTTAAGACTTTCTTTATTAATTAAGACCTCAGAAGTAGGAAATGCAAGTTGCTTACTTGCCCAAATAGTGGTCATGCCTGTTCTCAACCGAACACTCCTACATTCTCCAACAGCATACTACTAGCCTTAGCAAAACTGTACTGCATGCAAACAATAACTACCAGTGTTTGAACAAACAACAAGTTTACTGATTGCACCATAAACAGTGCTTTCTACTTATAGGTCAAATTCCTTTGCTGTCTAATTTGAAGCCAAGACCTGAAGGCAGATTTATCTTGGTCTGTGGATGGTCCAATTCCTGCATACCACTTTTTTTCAGTAGATTTATGTCCAGGGAATAAGCAACCTAATCCCCAACCTAATGTATGTATTTTTAAAACCTGGAACAGGCAATCATTTTTCCCCTTTTTCTCCTAATTTGGAATGACCAGCTGTATCACAGAGATGCTGCTTATTGCTGCAATCCTTGCTAAAAACCCGGGAGAGCGCAGACGAACACTTGGGAGTCTCAACAAATGGCAAACAACAAACTTAAGGCTGGCTAGAAATTGACAATAACCGGTATAAGACGACAGCCGTACTGACATAATGCTTAATGACTGAAACGCTTAGGAACGGCAAAACACGTGTCCTTGATTGAACCGTGATGATCCACCTCGGATGTGGATTTCAGGGTACTGCAGTATAGAGGCATGTGTATGGAAACCTGCAGCGATCCCACCCACCGAATCCGCACTCAGACGCTCTCCCACGCTCACCCGCGTCTCTCCGCTGACAGGGCCCTCCGGAGTCGATGACGCACCCCTCACGGTGCGACAGCGCCTCTTTACAATGCAAATAAGAGAGCAGCCCGCCAGGCAGGGAGGTGCACGCACGCTGCTTCTGTTACGGAAACCGTTTCAGAGAGGGAGAACGAGAGTGTCACATTTGTGTCTTTACAATGTCAAAAAAAAAGACCACGATCTTGATTAGATCGTCACCGTTTTCAGGAGGGTGAGATTTCCTGTGATGCGTTTCTGATGCTGCTTTCGGCAGCTGTCTCTGTTAAAAGGTTGCGTGGTCCCCAAACCCCTGTGCGTCGCCCTGCTAGTTCTGACCACAGGGGCCAAGTCTGTTACATCACTCTACTGTGGGTGGACGTGTAGGCCACGGTCCAAGCAACGCGAAACGCACACGTCCCAGAATTCCCTGATCGCGGCTTGTTGGTCTCAAAACGCCCCCTCGTCCCCTCTGCAGCTTAATGTCACGGGAAACCGAAGATATTAACCCAGGCTGAAGTCAAAAGGAGAGCAGGGAGCAGGAATCTGGAAGCAGATGGTGGTGTGGGGGTGTGGGGGGTTTGGGGGAGGGTGGGGGGTAGTTCTACACCGTAAGGCTGACTGCTCGTCCCTCACGTACAGGAACAAACTGACCAGAACAGCATCAGACCTGACCCCCAAAAGCAAAGACCATCTGCCTGACAAACACTCTCAGCTCAGCCCCTGAGCTACTGCCTGAGCCACTGCAAGGCAAACACAGACATCAAGTACGAAATCTGTCTAGACTCCGCTGTCTTCATCCGTGCCCGTTCACTTCAGTGCAGACCAAGAGGGAGAATTATTTTTGCTCAGACTGTTCTCCCTCTGAAGAACCCTCACCACCTCCCGTTGGGCTGTAGTATTGAGAAGGAAGAGTAGAAAACCCGACTGATGTAGAGCCAACGCCACCCACCAGCAGAATGCTGCCTCACCCCGCTGCCTGTCACCCCACAGAGAGGAGTCGCTAAAACAGGAATACTGCTGCTCCTTAATGCATTTATATCACAAAATGACTGCAGGAGGAGTTACTCCTGGTCTGAGAGCCACAAGAGTAAACACATGCTCCACAATCAAGAAGTTTACACTGTTTGTGATGCTCTACCTGCATGAGCAAACACTGCGATTGGGGAGAACACAACCTTCTGGACATAGCTTCGCTGAGAGGAATTGAATTTGAAAGACAGGATAAATATAACTAGCTGGTTTTCATTTGACACTGAATAGGTACATAAATCAAGGGAGTCTGAACATCATTAACGCACACCCCCAAGACTGCACTTCCATCAAAAATGCACAGCTCAGAGACTTTTTCAATGAACATCAAACTGGCTCTCTTTAACTCTACCACGCAACTTTAGGTGTGATGTAACCATTATATAACACGCCGTAAAACCTTTACACATGGACATAAATATATCAGTTATACAAGAATGCACATACAAAGTGGTATGCCACGATACGAGAACTGTTAGAGAATTTCATGAGTAATTAACAATGACCTTATAAACTGGGTGGCAATCGCAGTAAAAACACATGTTGGAGTTACACCTTATTATCAATTATTTCCATGATATATAATCACTGCAACAGGTGTAAGTGGCAGCTATACTCGCTGGGGAAATGCAGAGTCAGTGCATTTACCTTAAAGCATTTACAAACACACAGAGAGAGCATCTTGCATGCTAGGGATGAGGACTGTTAAATGCAGTGACAGGAAGGGTGCAGACAGACCACGCTTCAGCTGTCCTGGAACCTGGGCTCTGACTCTTTCAAGAATGCACTCTTAACTGGCTTCAAGCTTCCTGCATACCTCTAAACCTTGAGCTAGGCTAGCATAATGCGGTAGCAAAATCACATCTGAAGAACGACGCCCCATTGGCACCGAATTCTGTCTGAGCTGGATTTTGAGCCATTGGCTTAATCTAAACAAGCCTTGCTTGGTCTCAGCGATGAAAGAAGGGGGAAAAAAAAGGGTTTTTTTTTCGCCTTGAAATGAAAATGGGCTTTGCTGACGGGAGAGAGGCAAGGGGCATGGGGAGGTGTCTGGTTATGAAGTACAGATGAGGGGGCTGCATGGGAGGGGACACCATCAATTGAAGAGGCAGATCATTCTTTTGACAGGGGTTGAATTACAGAGTGCATATGCCTGGGGCAAGTTCACCTTTGAGCAACTTTCTGCAATGGTGCCAATGGGTGCTGACATCCACAAATAGTTTTTCTAAAATTATTCAGTCAAATACTTCCCACTTTGGACTTTGGCTCCTTTCTGCCTTCGTGTGAAATGCAATGCCTCTTGAACTCATCCCAGATTTCTGCCCGAGGTCCAGAGTGACCCCTGTTTAAATCAAAGCTGGGATCATTTCAGGAAAAAAAGAAAACAAAATGACTATTGGCCTTTGGGCACAGGGGTTGGCAAGATATCAATTAAACATCACCATGAGGTTAATTAAAAACCTCTTACAAAAAGTCAGTGCAGCAAAAATGTGATTTATCACCAAAAATGTGGCTAATTAGATAATATGACTCAGTGCATTCTGGGTATAGTACATCAATCAAATGACTTAATGAGGGTTTGAACTAGGCAATACATACTTTCAGTTCTTTCAAGGAGACTTATAAAGGCAATGAATTTTGAGAAACCAACAGATTGGAAAAAAACAATACCGTGTTTTATTTTTTTCATTTTCATTGTATCTATTTGTTTCATTTTCAGGAATACTGCAATGCAGCCTTTACAGAGTGACAGAAAATAAGAAACAGATGAGGGGCTAGGGTAGTCCTAGGCACTGCTGCTAATCACCATGCTTTAGTTTTCTTCAATACAGGTCCAATTATTCATATAATTTATTATTATATACTACATAATTTATGATTAATATATTATGATTTAAATTAAAGAGGTAGGTGTGTGTGTGTGTGTCTCTTTATAAAAGTGCAAGTCAGTACTCGTTGATTGTGATTTGATCTCATGATGGAATAAAACCTTTATGGAAGGTATAGCACAAATAAATAATTTATTTCTCAGTCCCAGCTCAATTAATTTAGGCTAACTGCTGAGATGAAAAATTGTTTTATAAGAAACAAACTATGAAGCATCCTTAAGGCTAAACTGCAGAAAGGGAGGCATGAATCCCACCCCCCAAAACCTTTTCCTTTCAACCACTAGCACTTGATGAGCTCGGACCAGCTAATATATCCTAAAAGAGGAACAAAAGCAACACTCAACTTCTCAACAGAAACAATTGCAGCTGTCTAGCTGAAGCAGCCCCAGTGCTGATGCCTTTATGTGAGCCTTCATGAGCAGTCTGACTAAGACCATTTGATCGATAAGCTATTAGCTCTCTAATGAGTAAAAGGCCTTGCTTTTCTGTTCTGTTCTAATAACCAATTGTAGGGCTGGCTATAAATTCGCAGTCCGAAATGAGTCATCTTGAACCCAACAGGCGCCTACAACTTCAGATGTGACACAACTCTAACCAACTTTTATAAAAGCTTAAGTAAATTGTTGGAATGCAGTAATTAAGAGCAGAGGTTAGAGGAAAAAATGAGTGCACACTCTCACCACTCTCAGACGTCTGAGGATTGCTTTTAACCAAGGGTCACACACAGCTTGATAATATTACTAAATATTGGTACACCACTTTTATCTTACAATCTGTACAGATTTCTCAAAAATATTATCAAATGCATTTGAACATCTTTGACCAAAACAACCCAAGTCATGATTAATTTTGTACAAAGTAATGGAAACTGCTGGCCATCAATTTATTTATTTCCTCATTGTTTAGGTATTTTGTTCATACAAGAACAGTTTATCAAAGATGTGATTTTTCTCTTAAGTGCTGTATTCGTATTTCTGCATGAATTAAGGGGTAATTTGTTGATCCAAAACAGCCTACAGCACTTGTGACTAATGTGTCAATGGACTCAGGAACAGCAGACATGTCCAAAGAGAACTCTTCCAAAGATCAATCAACTGCACTAATGCAAACTGAGATCTTCAGTCAGGATCAGACAGGAAGCACTGGGGAATTCACACATGGCAGCTTATCATGACCAAAAACTTAAACATTTATGTGGGTATCTCTAAATAATATACGCAACTCTCTTACAAGTGCCAGTGTAGTGACAAATATTATATAATAATATAAGAATTAAATGTTACATAAGAGGTATATTACTGTAGCTTTTCAATTTTTTTAAAATCTACTTCTATTGATACGAGCCAAGTACAGAAAAAAACTTTCCTGCTGGGAAAATCCCCTTAAAACTGGGAGCGGTTCAAATCTATGAACCTGCATGCTGGAATATCCCTGCAGGCATGCATACAGTCAACACAAACCACATCCACTTATACCAGAGGACAATTCAGCTGTGCTGGATATGCCCACATCCCAGCCGCTGGGAAAATATAAATGAGAAAAGGTATGAAAATAACACCTACCACAAAAATATCACGGGGCATTTTATCTGCATTGTCACGACACCATAATTGTTGAGGTCCCATAGCAATTTGCGCCAGCCAAAATACCCACTAGAGTCCCTTCCTCACGCTGGACTTGATGACTACAGGGGTGTCAGAATTACACTTTGCCTGCTGCGAAATGGACCCTGCACTTCAGCATATAATACCGGGGGCCCCAGGCAAATGTCACAGTCATGTGGGGAATCAAGCTGGTGGACTTTTAAGGAATCCATTACACTCCTGTGTTTTTCATTTCCCCTGTCCCCTATGACACACACATGCACGCAGATACATAGGCGCACACACACACACACACACACACACACACACACACACACACACACACACACACACACACACACACACACACACACACACACACACACAGTCACAGTGTTCTGCACATTGCACAAATGGTGCACGGTCCCCTGCGGTGTCACGATAACAGCTGCTTCAATGAGGACCACCAATGCAGTGCTACAGGGAATATTTACAACATAATTAGTAGTATTTCCATTTTATCCACAATCCTCTCCAGTGAGATGTACAGTATGGTTTGCGTGTGAAACCTAAGATAATTGTTTAATTGGTATTAAAGATTTCTGGGGAGCATTTTCTCCTGGTCAAAAGCGTGACATAATCCCACCTAAAGCCGTATACATGCCGGGAGCTCAGGATCCACATTCTAATCATTCCTGATGCTTCATTTCCTACATGTCTGCAGGCTTATTGTTGGGGGACAGAGAGCACGCTCAGGGGGTCGACCCATTCTGCTCCTATCACTCCCGTCCCTTCCAGGTGGATATTACCTTGTCTCGTAGGTGATGCTCCGCCGCGTCAATGTTCAACGGGTCATCGAAATTCAGTAGATCCTGCAGGGAATACAGGAAAACAGGATGAGCGGTGGGTTAACGTCACCTCTGCAAAACTCCAGTCCTGAGGCCCTTCCTTTCTGCACCAAGAATGTAGCCTGTAAAAACAATGTTTCGCAAGATATTCTGTCCCTTATTCCGACCCCTGATTTGATCTCATCATACTGGTCACGTGCAGGTCATGCTGTGGTCAGGCTGAGAAACCGCAGTCCCAATGCAGCCAGCCCGAGTCCCTCCCCCCTCCCCCACCCCCCGCATGCTGTCAGACCGCCACAGTGCCCGGCGCAGGACTGCGGAGCTCAGACAGATTGGGAGCGCGTGTCAGAACACGGAGCCCGGAGCGGAGACGCGTTGCGAGACGGAGCACTCTAAAGGGGAATCACACAGGCCCGAGCTCACTCTGCGAGCCCTGCCGAGCCGGGCCCAGTCACCTGCGCCTCTGCGCTGAGCTGACATGATGTTATTCCAGCTCCTCGGAGGGGCCTCTGCTGCACTTCCCCAGCAGATCTCAGCCTGATCTGCCACTTGGACTTCAGTGTGTGCTGTGTGACACTGAGGGATCAGAAGGCGGGACTGAAACGAGCGGACTGCATGGGGATGTTCTGCAGGGGATGTATGCCAGGGAGCAGACTGTGGCACTTACTACAGTAAAGTGACGGCAAGTCTTTCGTATCATTAGGTCTCCTTGGTTGGACATACCTAGTATTTATTAATCAGCCTTTTGGGGGCAATTCCCTTCCTATGCACACACTACCCAAACAAACACTTTCACTGGGAGTCATTTTCAAAGAAACACTTTCCAAAGGGAAGCGTAAAATGAACTGCAAGCTTTAATTAGGTATCCAGTTTGAATTCACAGTCACAGTGGTGAGATCAGTTATTGATGAGTTATTAGTAAACAACCCAAGGAGCCCTTGAAGGGTGAGGATGTGTATCTCAAACTCGACTCCAGTCACCTTAAAAAAGACACACTATGATTTTGTATACCAATGAAAACACATATAAAAGGTATTACTATAAACATAAGAGGAGGTTTTTTAGGAATGTATATAATGCAAGTACCATTAGGAGCAGAGGAGCGCCTGTGCAATCCTGCTGCCTCCTTACCTAGCACTGCCACTTCCACTGCAAATCACAATTAGCATAGGTAGTGCTAATTCCCGCAGGCTAATACCCACATGAAAATGTGGTCACAGGACAGTATCTGGCAGTGTGCATTCACTCTCCCTCTCTTTCCTCTCAGTAAGCTGGACTCTTGCCACATCTGTTCCGCTTCCCAGGGCCCTGCGCACTGGCAATCCTGTTGCCAGGTGCAGAGCGCCACAGAGAGTCGCGTCCCCTCCTTCGTCACATCGGCACGGCGGGACACCTTAGGGACATGAGCCCGTTATTGATGAGGGACATTAGGAACTCTGACAGGCTCTCGCCTCCTGGGACTGCCAGCCCCAACAGCCACTAAAAGAGACTGTCAACACGTGGCAGCTAAAGTGGCCCTGGCTCAAGACCTTCACGCCAGCACAGATTAAAGAGTGCCAGGATCGCATGTCCTTTGTGCTGTCAGATAAGGCATTATTTATTTAAGACTTACTGAAATAAGACCAAGTAATCAAATTGTCAACACATATCAGAATGTTTTTGAACTAACATAAGGTCTACCATATGGCAAAAACAGCCTTATACATTTAATATGTGCGTACATGTAATATGTGTTCTTAATACCTGTGCTTAATGTGTGTGTGTCCTTACAGATGCACATGCACGCACGCACCCACACACACGTATCCAACGAAGAAAAATACAATGGTAAATACTGCATTGTTAGATTCTGACTACTGATATACTGTAAAACAGTGATGCTCCCAAGGCCACCAGACAGTAAGGCCATTCCACTTGTACCACTTGCAACAGCACCACTGTAAGGTATGTGTCTCGGCGTCCTTCACAGCATCCCGTCCACTCCTGAGTGTGAGCGAATCAGACGCTCTCACTGAGGCTGTCTCACAGCATCACGCGCGGGGGCTGAAGGATGCTGTCAGTGAGGCATAATAAGACAGCTCTCCTCGTGCCTGACAGCTTCATGTTTAGCGTATCAACTGCAGGTAAGCTCTGGCGTATGGCCAAACAGACAAACAGCACAGAATGCAGTCACAATTAGTGGCTGATTGCTGGCTGATATTGCACTATTAGTCGTTTAGTTTGGTTGCTAGTGTTCCTGGTGTGTCTTCATTCAGTTTTCAGGATTTGTTCATAAAGTTACTATTTAGGAAATATGGAGGGGTAGGATAGAAACATGAAGGTCTGCATTCAGTTACAAATTTTTCAATTCAGGATATAACGTAGTAAAAGTACTCAAAATAGAACACCTGGCTACACTACTACTTAGTATAGAGTTGTGTGACTTTTTTAACCTGGTTCTTACATTTTAGCCATTAATCACAAGTGGCTACTGATCTTCAGATGCGATGTGTGATAGGCCCCTATGAACACATCCCTCTGTCAATCACAGATCTCAGCACATGCTCAAATAAGCTGCAGCAGGGGCAGTGAGGTCAATGACCGCATTATTCCTCTCAAAGGTACTTACGGTAAATAAGGAGTTTAATCCCCAGACCACGTCCTGAAAGAGAAAAAAAAAAAACACAGAAGATGGTTAAAACTGCACCTCCTTCTGCCCCCGAACTTCTTCATCTCATTATTATTACAACTCTTACAGCTCAAGAAGCAAACCATTAAATGCATTAAGTGCAGAATAAGTCTCCACTTATGTTGAATTCCAGCACTGTATTTGATGATGATGGGAAAATCTTCTGACAGTTCTAATGTACTGCCATTCTGCAGTTTTTAGGAACACACCATTGATGATTGGAGTCATGGAGCAACAAGTGTAAAATTGATTACTTATCCGTTCTCATTTGAGGACGTTAAAAATGAGATGATGGCTTGTTACAAGGGCACCCCAACAGCAACAGTGTGCATTTATGAATCATAAGGATGCTGTAATAAAATATTTTAAATGCCTACAGACGTTTTTACACAATTACCCTTCGGAAACCCCTTTCCCAGGGACGCTCATATAAATGATTAAATAACTCGCCTTATGTTTCTTGTAATAAAATAATGATTCATTTTCATGGTGGAATATTTCACAGAGTGAAGGGCAATTTGAACTCAGCTTCACACTTTAAAATAATTGATACTGTAACAAATCCTATTTGGCCATTTTTCAGTCCCACTGACAATTACCCAAGACATTATATCCATCATAAAAAATAATACTAAAATAAAGAGAACGTAGGGGAGACTGGGACACAGTGACAGTGTAAAAAAGGAAGACTAAATTCAAGGCAATGACATAGTGTACACAAATATACCTTATCTTAAATACACCACAATGATACGACAAGACGGACAACACCTACACAAACATAATAAAAGGTTGGGGAAGGAAGGTCTGGTGGAGTTCGCAAAGTAAATGTCACACTATCAAACTGCTGCTTCTTCAGTCGCACACATGCCCACCCTGTGTTTAAATGATGAACCAGAAAAATGACGAAGCCACAAAATATAACCAATTGATTATACAAATGTGCTATAGTTATGCTGAGTGCATATTTCTATATATCAAGTGAATTCTATGGTCATACATGAATACACATCTTAATGTCTCACATACAGGGAACAGGGCTTCTGCAGGGTGAAAGCAAAAAATGCAGATCTAAAACTGAACTAAATACACAGTTCCTCAGCTTTGAGCTCTGCTCTCAGTGTTACCCCGTGTCAGGGAAATGTACTGCAAATGTCTACAATATTATTAGAATTATTAATCCAACATCCAATTAATCCCACAATACAATACAAGTCTCAATTAATGTATTACCTAGATGAATGCACTGTCTTAAATCATAATGGTTGGGTCTACTGCCTATGTCTTGTTTTAGTGAGGAAAAAAAGGCCCTCGTTACAATGAATTACAATAATCAGTTTTCTGTGAGAGATAAACCTGAAAAAAATCTTGTCCAAAAAAAAAAAAAAAAAAAAAAAAAAAAGACAGCAGATTTCATAAAAGATACGACACGGAGGCAAACAGTGTTGTTCTTTAGCTTTATTAGTTATTTATTATTATTTATCTAATTCTTTACTTTATTTCAGTACCATCATCATATCTTCTGCACAATATCTGTATGAAGGCCCCAATTCAGTCATATTGCAGTCTGCTCTGGCCTTTCCATTCCAGGGAAGAAAGAAAGAAAAAAAAAACCCTTACACTAGAGTGGGCAAAGGTTTTTTTTTATACCACACATTTGTCATAACTCCCGATGACTGCTGAACTCATTAAGTTGTGTAAGAAAAAGAAAATTAATCGTAGTGCTTTCATTGCTGTGTTACTCAAAGTCGAGAAAAGAACGCTTTGTACTGAGGGTGAATAGGACCTTCTGAGGTTATTGTCTCCTGAATTCTCAATTAAGGAGCCAAAAGCTTGCAGTGGATATTGCCTTTGTTAGGTGTTTTTTTTTTTTTTAAAGTCGGACACCCACGCAGCCAAACAGGAGGTGCAGGATGAAACGCAAGCATAAAGCAAATCAATATCGTAAGGTTTGGCCTTCACTTCTTTTGACCGTCTTTTATGAGGCTGTGTGGCTGAAAAGCCAGGGAAGGCAATGCTGCAGCAAGAACAAACTGTGGGGACTGACTCAGACACAGGTGACTTCCTACGAGAGACTGTCACCTTTAAAATCTAAAATAACGTCTCAGACCAGTGTTCAGCTGCGTGTTCCTACTTCACAAGATTCACAGCAACTCTTCAAGATGGAAATGCAGCATCAGAGACAGGGCAAAAAGCTTCACTGGAACTCTCTCTATACGGTGTCCTTTTTTTTTTTACCTTCAGTAAATGATATCATTGACGCATATGCTACTATCCAGTGAAACACTAGACGGGGGCTGTCAGGTCTGTGTGGTCACACTATAACAGAGAAGGCTGGTGCTGTCACAAAGTGACTGACAGCTCAGATTTGCATTTCAATTTGGTTGCGCCCGTCCAATTCCTTGAACGGGTCTCCTTTTTCACCCCGGACTAATTAGGAAATTGTTTCACTTCACTGCTGTCATCCCTTCTAATATTTCACTGAGACAAATGCTTAACCTTGAATACAAATTATGCAAAAACGAACAAACGAACGCACCGTTTCCTCCCGGCGAGTGGAAGGGTTTCTTTTTTTAAATGAAAATCAAAAGAAAATGGCTGATTATCATGATCAAACAACAACAGTGTTACCTTGTTTACAGGGCACTTAACCTCTCCGTTGAAGTGTGAGGCTTAAACGGCCTAACTGAGCAGAGCCTGCTGGCAGAGGCGGGCTAATAAGGGGTGTTTATCCCCACCGTTGCAGACAGGGAGAGTGGAAACCAGAGGAAAAGTGGGTCATTTCGATGAAGCGGGCAGGCGCACGCCACCCCTGCGCTTCGCTTTTCAGCGGAGGGCGGAGAAAGCCTGCGATAACTGCTCTCACGACGCGTGTTCAAAATGTCTCCTCCTCTCTGATCAGTACCCTCCCAACCACACAGTGCTCAAATTCTAACATCCCGTTTCCTCCCCCCTCCATCCCATCAGGGATTTGGGCGTGTGGTCTCGATCAGATGAAGCTGAAAATTTAAGGGAGCGCTCACAAAGAGCCCGAAATCCTCAACCGAGGGGCCAGAGAGTCCGCGTTTCAGGGATCAACCCGGAGAGAAAGGACGGATTAGAGGAAAAAGCGTAGAAACATGGCCGATGAAAAGATGTGCAGAGGTGAAGGGCGGGATAGAGTTTACGGTGGTGTGCATTAAGTCAGCTTTGTCAGAGCGGATTAAAGCGAGGCGGGCAGCAGCTCCCTTTTGTCTGGGCGGGAGAGGATCAGTGGCAGGGCGCTGAGAGGAGAGTGGGTGGGCGTGGGATGGGGGAGGGAGCTGCGGATGAGAGCCGAGCAGACAGTAAGGGGAGGTAATGCCGTCTGACTACTGTGTGGGCTGAGGGCTGGCGCAGCACTGAGGCAAGGTGATGGGAGACGACAGCACGCGCGCACATAACCACACACACACGCACACATGCGCACACACACACACACACACACGTACGCGCAGAAACACGCACGCACGCACACACACGCGTGCGCACACACACACGCACTCGCACCGTTACTAACACTGGCAGGGGTAAACACCACCTTCGCACACAGGCGCACACACAATAAATAACACCGGCCAGGATGAACTCAAACCACCCGTCATAAATACACCAAGCTTGCACACACGGGTGCACACACACATACAGATTAATTAGAGATATCCACCCTGCTACCCCTGCACACAGACCAGTCCCTGAGGGAGGTCACAAAGATCCTCAAATGGAGATCCACAGAGAAGGGGGGAAAGATGGTGTCCCCCCCATTCATCATGCATCTCTCTCTCCTTACACACAACTCCCCCTCTAACAAAGAGAAGCCGCTTTAATCCATTACAAGCATTACGTGTTGAAAAGGAAACAGGTCCTGCATCTGACTAATACTCAGCATTGTTCAGCATCCCCTCTCTAAATGCTAAATGACTCTATGAGCTGTGAGACAAACCTGCCTGTGAGGATATGCAGAAGATCCCACAGGCAACGGCCTCAGCACTTAAGGACAGAGAGCGGCATGGTACTAAGGAAATTGCTCCTATAACCACAATGTTGTAGGATGGATTCCAGGCTGGTTCTGCAGTCTGCAGAGGGGTTCTGAGCAGCCACTGTACCCCTGAGCCAGGGATACAGCGCTTATCCTGGTATGTTCCATTAAACATCCTGCTCTATAAATGGATTAAATATTTGTTCAAGCCATGTATGTCACAGGGTTGTGGTCCATGAGTGGTTAGTACTTAGATGGGAGACCTCCTGTAAAAACAAACAAAACAAAACAGAAGTGGTGCTGGTGGGCCAGTAGGGGGCGATCTTCCCTCTGAACCAACTGGCCTGAATCCAACACCCCAGTCTGGTGAGGGACGGCTCTGTCCTTCGATAGGCGCCATCCTTTGGCTGAGATGTCAGACCGAGGTAATAACTCACTGCAGTTGCTGAAGCAAACCTTGCTTCAAAGCGCCAAGCTCAAGAGCACGAAAGCAGCTTTCCTGCCAGAGCCGGAACCCGTGACCCTTTTCGGGACAGGCGTCTCTACTCTCTGCCCACGGCCCGGCTGGGGAGTGCGGGTGACGCATCTAGACATCAGCGGCGCCCCGCACACCACAGGCCAGCGCAAGGATCAGACCCCTCACCCGCGAGGCCCCCGAAAAGCCCGCCGTCTTTGGATCCCAGAGCCTGTTAGCGCCTAGCATTGAGGGCAGACGATCATTTAAATCCACTTCTAGCATGGAGACAACCTTGAGACGATTCAGTGAGAGAGAGCGCACACGGCGGGAAATGGCCTGCTCTTCACAAGCCTTTCCGAGGGGCCGTCGGCCCTATTGATGCAGCCTCTCCAGCACTCAATAGGCTGCGTAATTGGCAAGTCAGGAGGTTAACTCAACACCGGCTCACAAGGAGCAGCCGATGGACAGACAAGGACTGCGTGGACCGAATTTCGGGAAAGCTTCAAGAAGGCCTGCAGAGGTACTCCGATTTGATAAGGAACGAGCCGGGCAGATTAGATTCCAACTGTTGAAAGGGAGATGTTGTTTAAAATATGGGGCTATTGCCTTTTTTTTCCGGCATCAATTAAAATGAATTCTGTGAAGTTATATTCATGGCTTACACTGCATATCCGCACCAGCTGTGAGACATTCAGTCCTTACCCATGATGTCAGCATTTCCGGCTCTCAAAAGTTTATCAAACATAAAAGGAAATGACAGACTATAAAAACTGTAACAGTCTAATCTGCCCATTTTAGATGACACACTGTGGGGAAAAAGTACATTTTGCATATCTTTAGAGTAATAGCTCATCCTACTTCACTGCCCCCTAGAAATGCCTGACAAATTAGGTTATTGCATTACGTAATGCTATGAAAGACGTATGACAATTCCACGTGTATGGGCGTCTAAATGTAATCTTCAGCGACTTTTTTCCAGGGAGGAGGTTTTTGCCGGTTCTGTCAAATACAGCCTTAAGCTTGCTGAGAAATGTATGTCACTTTCATAACTGAAACATAACTGATGAAACAGACGACAGTTGTATTCTGTTTTTTCATACCCAACTGGTCCAAATGTGCTGTTGTCAACATCACGATTACTTTATTGGGGAAGGATATAGCACATGGTGCCCTCTTGGTCTTATTACTAATTACCAAAGCCTCACTTGCACTGTTGCATAGGAAAGTAAAGAAATAACTCAGTTTGGCAGGGGATGCCCTCAGAGACTCCACACGGGAAACAGCAGTGAACCACTCCGCTGAGACCCGGAAAAAGACCACAAGATGCCTGTTGCCGTAGAGACAATTACCCCTGATTTTAGGCAGGACTGAAAGAGGAGCCATTAAACCTGCCAGCAGAGTCTCAAAGCACTTCCCCTCCTCTATCTAAACAAGCGGGAGCAGGCAGGGAGACGGCGCATCGGGGGAGAGGATTCGCACAGCCGTTATCGCTGATGGCACTCCGATACCCGTTTAACAGCGCTTATTATCTTCCGTTTGAAGAGTTTTCACAAGTTTTTCCACAGCGGATTAGTAAAACGATGTGATGACTTTAGGGCAGGGCTGACTGGCCTAGTTCAATTAAAGGGATTTTGATAAGGGTCAGGCTTGCTTAGGAAGCTCTTAAATTGGGGAAAGAAAATATGCAGAGCCATAATATATGACAATAAATTCGATAACATATCAAGAAAATTACCAGTCACAGAAGAAAAAAAACACACAACAAATAAGAGCAACCACCACTGCACAATCAATGAGTTCAATCAATGTGGTTAAATATCTGACCATGACAAAAATATGCAAACATACGCAATAAAAGGCAGTATCTGACTGTTAGTCATTGCAACCCAATTAACCCCCCCCCAACCCACCCGAAGACCTTTGTATAGTATCCAATTTCATATTGGTGGACAGATCAGATTCGCCACTCCCTTTGTGGTCAGAGGTGAAGAGCACATCAGGGAGGAGAAACCGCTCCTCAGCTCAGGCTAATAGGAGGCGCAGAGGGCAAGTTCATTACGGCTGCCTCCACTAGCCAATCAGGATGGTGCATTCGTCAGTACTGGGGGTGCTGAATATTTCACCAGCAGATCACTGGAAACCTGGCAAAAGGATGGGAATTCCTACTGCCTACAGAACTGTGTGTGATCAAAAAACATGCTCTGTGTTTGCTAGCACAGTGGTGCAAAAGACAAATCCGTAGTCTCAAGTCAGATGGATTTTCAGTGTCTTGCCTGTATATTTCTTTATTTATACACAATAGGAATCATGTTTCCAAACCAGATTACATTATAAGCACTGTGTTTAGAAGATGGACCCTGGACTCTCTCATCTCTCCTCCTTATCCACTGCTATGGTTACTGCCCCCTGAACCGGAGCTGTGATGAATCATGTTCTTGACCTTTCAATCAAGATAGCTGTTGCCACTGAGGGGATGGCTGCAGGTTGTCATTGTTGAAAACATAAAATCATAAGGACGACTGCATCCCATGGTAATCCCACTTAATTATCTCTGCAGTTTTGTAAGCCCAGCAAAGCCTTCTGGCTATTCAAAGAAGGTCAGTAGCTACTGCCCTGATTAATAATGACTTAATAATGTCTAAATCCATGGCAGTAAAGAACCCATCCAAAGACAGCAGAAGTTCCAGTGCTGATGACAGTAGAGGTATCGGTACTGACAGCTGAAGTGGCATCAGTGCTGATTATGGTAGGATAAGGGTTTTTTCTCCGGCAATTTTTGCATTTTTCACTCAATGTTAGCAGTCATTAATTCAGTTGGCTTGAAAAAGCCAACTTACTCTTCCTCCCATGTCATCTTATTATTATTATTTGATCCGATTTTTTGTGCACAAAAACCTACTGCTTTTCAGCTACACTTGCCAATACATTTGACATTACACCTGGCCAATATCTTCAGCTAGCATGGGATTGTGTTGCTTGTGCTTTTTGTTTTAATATCTAAAATATGTTCTGAGATATTTAGGATTTATTTATCAAAAAATTTCCATTGACTAACATAGAAAATGTACAGAATCTGAACAAACTAACACAGGCAGCTGATGTTACATTGAGCCTGGTAAAGCGGCCACAGGTACAGACCGACTCTCAAACAAAGCTTTTAACTACTGGCTACTACCATGCTAGGCTTTTTCAAGCCAACTTAAAGGTTGTTCTTAAACCTTCCTTTCCAGTTATGCATTTATGCTTGTCGTCACTGCAAGAACATCCACTGGACCCACTGAGGAGCACAGGGAGAAGCGTGTGCAATCCTCCGATGCACATGCATACTTACTGCACCTACTTTTCACATTGCAAAACCCACAGTGCACCAGGAGTCCGCCACAGGACAGTTTAAAGCTAACACTATTTGAGTAATGCAGGCATCCATGAGAGTTCCAGTGTGTGACGAGAGAAGGGACAAGGGGACCCCGGCTGACATGCCCACCCCCTACACCGGGGGAACCAAGCCAATCTGTTCCGCCGATATGGACTCACAGTCATTGTAAAATGACACATCCGGTTTCAAACCCAGACCGCAGGGCTCATTGTGTGCTGGAAACAAGCGCTTTTACTGTCTGAATCACCCCGGAATCTATTTGTATCAGCACTGATGACTACAGTGGTGTCTGAGCTTATGATTGCAGGGGTCTCTTTTGATGATGCATTGTGCTGAATTTTTTTTTTTTTTTTAGTGCTATTTCATCCAACATCTTGCATTTTCACACTATTTGCCTAGGCACTGTTTGTTCTGAACTACAGGCAAAAAAAAAAACTGTAACCACTTTCTTTCACTTACACCATGTGCAAAAAGCCCTTAGCAGTACACTTTTAATGGGGTTCATTCTGAGGGGCAGTAAGAAGCACACCAATTTCTTATGGAGTCAAAGACATCCAAATCAAAGATAGCTTTACATGACGTGATGTGCTGTACAGTCAGTTTTCCCTGTTAATTTTCCCCCAGCCTCATTATCAGGTCTCCATCCTGCACGTAGCTCTGAAGTGAGCGAGGGAGGGCCGTGGCTCGTAATTAGATGAGCGCAGATTAAGGATTCAGAGTGGCGCCCGTGTAGGCCTACACCACCACAGAAGCCTGCTGATGGCAACAGGAGCTATTAGACGTGTACTTTTTATTAGCGGTGTCCCCGTCAGTCTGTGACAGACATGCTGACAGCAGCCTGGGCTCATTAAATCGGTGTTTCAGTTAAACTCTTCCCATTACGGGCAGAGCTCCTGGCGCATGCCAATGACTGGCCTTGTGGCCTGGCCTGGTTTCACACTCTGCCACAGCTCTTTCCCCAGCTGGTTCATTCCTAAATGCTGCTGTTCTACGAGATAAACCGTTGCTGTTGTAACAAAGGTAATGAAATTGCTCAGTAAATATCCATCAATACAAATAAAAATTGTAAGCTCATAAAAATTGTAAGCTCTAAAAATCAGTATGGATAATAATGTCCGCTAAGCAAATGCAGTATAACATAGTGGTAGGGCCAGTTCAAATTGTGATGGATGGTGCCATTGTTAAGGCATTTTATCCCACCTGTTAAAGATATCTTTTGGCAATATCTTTTCAGCCTTCATAGCTGCCCCATAGAAAAGGATTTACTAAGGTGTGAAAATGAGATGAGTGTATTGAAACTACTACTGGAGACAATGAATTACATTGTATTACTTTGTATCATTTACAATGTAATTACATATTAATTAAAGTGTAGTACCACCACACCCAAGGTTTAAACCCAGAACCCACATATCAGACAGGGACTGAGGAACTGTGCTCTGAGATGTTAAAACAAATGTCATCATGGATAAGAACATCTGAAAAATAACACACAAATACATTTATCATGTTGCTCTAAATAAAATATGTTGCTTTACTTTTATTTTCATGCAGCTGAAGTATATGCAAGGAACCCTCTAGAAAGTTAGTGGAAACTTTCAGCGTCCATATTCTTCTGTTTATCCAAACACCTTAAGATGAGATAAACAATCACCTTGGCAGCAACACCCTCTTATCTCTGTCAACTCCGCAATTTAGCGGTTAAACTAAAGTGTTTACAGCTTACAAAAATTCATTCTGCCTCTGACAGTTCAAAGAGAATCCATTTAAGTGTGATGTAAGGCAGACACAGAAAACACGCATGTGAAAAGAGAGACCCGCGTCCTGTCTCTGTGCGACTGCTACAGGCACATACCGGCTGAATCGACAGCTCACATGTGAAGTCACACTGCAGGGTGCAGACTGGACCTGCTTATCGGGCCTGGGCACACATCTGGGGACACCCACACTGTAAACTGAGATCACTAATGCAATCGGACCGAGCACCAGTAGCAGGTGATTCTTCCTCTCACTCAATCAGCTTGCAGCAGATGTATTTCATTAACGGACAAATGAGTAACAAGGAAGGCTCCTCCTTGTAGGAACAGGCCATGCATACTTATCTCAGTTAAAAAAAAAATCACTGGTCTTCCTGAAGCCCCTGCCACAGACCATAATGATTTTCCTGCTGTGATACGTAAGAGCTTTCAAAGACATTCAAATTAGAAATGTTAAAAGAAACTGGGAAGTAGCAGGTTATGCCCTGTTATCTGTTATCCTCTCCCTTCCTAGCCACATGGCACTTGTACGGTCAATCTGAAGAGCAACCGACAGGCACAATAGCACAGCTGTGAGGTGATGTAGCTGTTTACATCACATACATACCTTCCTATACACAGAAAAACCCTCACTGGATAAACAAATCTCTTCTACCATTTAGGTTCTATTAACTCAAGACAAGTTAATTTCACACTGTATCTCTCTCTTACTCTAATCAACAAGAGGCACAAAACTTCGCACATTATGTCTTACTCCCTAAAACAGGGGCACTCTCTATACACCAGGTGTGACAGGTGAGCAGAGATGTGGGGGACTCAGAGAGGCAGAAAAGGAATACTAAACAGGACACTGTTTGAGGATTAGACTATATTGTCCATCATGGTGCACACTGGTTCAGCTTAAGTCCACCCACAATCCTCCTCCATACATTCTGCAAATAAATGTGCATGCAGTCATGACACACCCTAGTCCTCCTCTATGCTATCCTGTTGCACCTTTCGTGTCTCCTTCCAGTTGAAATGGACTGGTTCCATAGAGTGATAAGAAGTGACTAAAGTGATTTATAGGATCGATGCGAATAGTAGGTTCAGAGGTGCGCTGCCTCCAGGGAACCCAAACCGAGACCAGAGGACTGAATTTAGAACCAGGCAGGACGGGACACTCACCTTTAGCGTTCTGGTCGGGGCCCAGCCAGTGCCATCGATCGAATGCTCCCGCAATAAACTGTTAAAGGAGGGAACAGAAAGACCAATTTTCCAAAATGTTTGCTCTTGCACCATCCATTATCAGCAGCATGTCAGCATAAGAAACCATTCATTGAACAGCAGGGGAGAGCAAAGATCGATAAAAACAGGAGGAGGGGAAATTAAATCTTCTTATCACAGGCTGTTTGTTTGGGAGTCTGCACCGTAATTAGTATGTAATTACTCAGCTGGAAATATATTCCACTCCATTTCATTATTAATGAATTCAATGGAACTCTCCCTTATTTTCCTTAAATAGCCTGAGGCTACATCAACTGCCTTCAGAGATACCCCAAAAACAAATCAGTTTATTTTTGTTCAAAGCCATGAGCTGCTCCTCTGGCTCTGTCAAGGATCGTCCCTAGTATGACATATTAACGAACTGTGTCTGACAGAATTCCATGCCCTCTGCATTGATGGAAGCTTCTTACCGTGGTCACAGAACCTGAGCACATTATCCTGTCGGCGTACACAACCCCCAAGGTAAACCATGGAAACAGACACATGGGACTAAACAGGTTGGAATCAGCTGCCTCATCAATATTACATTCTTAGCTTTGGACAGCATCTAGGTTTCTCATCTTAAAGACGGACTCCAGTGAAAATCATACATTTGTATCTGCATAATCTTTGGTATACCCTTTTAAATACACCAAAGAGTTAAAATTCCATTTTTGGAAAATGTATAAAGATAGCAATCAGTTGACAGATTTATAAGGGCAGCCGAAACAAGATTTCCAAGGAATCCGATGGCACAATATTAGATGTTAATGTTATTTTGAATTTGAGAGAAGACCACCCCTTCAGCTGAGGGTACTGCCCCTACTTTGAGCTGCATATGAACTGATCAAATCAGCTGTTTTATTCAGTAAGACCTCTGCACAAATCAGGCTTCTAAACCTCCCCCTTGCACAACCTGTATGCATAATCAGTGCTCCTCTGTTATATGGTGAAATTGCTGCAACAGAATTAGCTTGTGGCTCCCATTTTCTAGTTTGTCCATTATAGACAATTACAAGCCACCCTCTATAGTGTGGAACCACTACAACATGGCCTCCCGATTATGGGTCCAATGTTAAAACTGAGCATTGTGACTCTGTAAGCAAAGGGCTTTTCAGTTTCATCCAACCTGACAGCCTCCTGACAGCTCCGATACAGGCTGCTTAGAGAAACTAAGCCAAAGGTTTACTAGCCATGTTTTCACTTCAGGTAGCACGCCAGCAGCAGCTAGGATTGCGCAAAGCTCAGCCATTTACAACCTTATAATCGTCTTGGGGTTTGTTAGATTAGGACAGGGCGATGCCAATATATTTTTTTTTCTGCCGTGGAAACATTAATTGCTGCTCTGACACAGCTGAGAGAGAGTGAGAGGGAAAGAGGGAAACATTTGGTCCATCATCAATGACCATCACCATCTGCTGTCATTACCATGGGACAGCGGCCACCTCATCTCACAGGCCGCTTCCAGACCTCAGGTGGCAAATATGGCGGTGGGCCCACTCGATACTGCATCGCTCTAGTGCACCATCGTTTATCTGCGCCAACACTGGGACACAGCAGGGCTGGAGCTCTGGCTGAAGCTTATCTGAACCCTGCCCACATGCTACATCAATACATTGCATCAATAAATTGCAGCAGGAAAAACGTGCTTTTTATTTTCTCTTTTTGTGCTTCGTTTGGGAGCTGCAGAGACAATGTGCTTGGAAAGGGAAGATACAGGTAGAAGTTACCAGTTACCTTAGACAGATCTCTCCAGTCTCCGTGATGTTTGGATGCCATATTCTGGTCAAGCATTTCACTTTGGGAGGCTGGAAGATAACAGAGGAGGAAGGCAGATTACGTAAAGAGTTAATGAAAATGGAGCTATTTAACTGATGTCCTTCATTCATATAAGAGCAGCATTCATTTGCAAAGTTGTCTGTTTTTTTTTTTTTAACATCCCCTGCCGCACACTCCCCACTTTTTCACCCCGTTTCTGCAGTGCGTTCACGCTAAGTGTCAGCTTTGTTGTTTTATCAACATATCACAGGCACAGCCGCAGCAATGGGGAGAGGAAACACAACTCTTCATATACAAACCAGAAGGCGAAAAAAAAAAACCCCAAAACTTCAGTCTGCGCCTGATCAAAGGAGGATGTTTCTGGGAGGCCCAGAGATTTGCTAAGTGAGCAGAACACTCGGAAATGCCGTGAAATCATTTGCAAATTTGGCTTTTCTTCCAAGTCTTTCCTGGCTCCTTCCATTTTCGTCCTGCATTTTATGGAAAGGAATGGCTTTTATGCTGTTAGGCAGCGCCTCATTGCTTCAAATGCTAATTCACTGAATTATTACCAAAGTAATATGGAACATTTGTCTGTCGTTATTGTGAGCTGTAAAAGATGATGAGAATGAACTACATGTCATTTGCTCAATGCTGTGAGTTTCCCTCTCGGTAGCAGGCTAAGAGTCCCCTGGTCATTGTCATTAGCAGGCTGGGTGAAGGAGCCAGAGAGAGGCAGCCAGCATTATCAGGGAGAAAAGCAGGCTCCTGGCCCTTACTGAAGGCTTAGGTCTAGGTTAACTCCGCAGAAACCAGACTGATATCCTCATTTTGTCTTTAACTACGACAAATGCAAATTAATGTTAGACAATTTTTGCAAATACCAGGCTATTACAGTTAGCTTCAGAAACCAATAATCTCTCAAAATCTGCAGAAGGGGTGAACGAAAGGAATCAGGGGTAACATTTACTCTACCTGCATGGTACGGTACCTATGCCTGTAAAGTTTAGTATTAATGTGCCAAACACTATCCTCACAGTGGGGTCTTTTTGGGAAAGGTGAGGGAAGGCCAAACACCTCTCTGCCTCAGACACGCTGGCTGTTTTAGACAGCTCTGGATGTTTATGACAGGTCCTTTCGTAGGAACTCGCATTTGGATGGCTGTGCCAGCCAGTGCCCCAGCACAGAGGAGCCATCACACACTGCTGATGGCTGCATAATGAAACAGGGGCGGGCTGAGGACACAACAGCCTCCCCCGTGACAGCACTGCCCAAACACGGGGCAGGGACCCCATGTGGGGTCACAAAGGTGCAAAACATAGAAACGATTTGCATATTTTAAAGTAGTGCAAAAAGGTTTGAGAAATTTTACTAAATCAAAACTGACTATGTTTACATGCACACTATAATGCGTTTATTGCCAATATTTAAATTACAAAAACAGTTTATGTCGTTTACATGTCTCTGCAAAAAGAATTTCCCCATATAGTCCCGTTTACCTGTGAATAATGGACCATTCAATTAAACAGTGGAAACAAGAGGGGCCAGAGGCTTTTGCCCCAGAGTAACCCTGCAAACTGGCATGTTGCTGTTCCCAGCTGCTATAGCTGTTAGAGCCATCATTATTACACGTTCATCTCTGCTGCAGGCCCTTCACATTTGCAAAATGCATTCCTCCAGGTCATTCTCCTGGCCAAAATTTTGGAAAGCAGAGGATGACAGTACGAGTTGCCTCTGAGGTCTTCACTAGCTAGCAAGCATCAGCATTAGTAATGCTGTTAACAACGAAATATATCTTTCTTCTCCCTACTTGGCCACATATCTTACTGCCATTATGTTTACTGTGATTAAGCACTTAATTGCATTAAAATAATACAACTAAGGTGTGTATGATTTCTGCCTAACTCGAGGTATTGTGTTAATAGTATCAAAATAACATTATTAAGGTGTATGTAAACATGGCCAATGAGCAGCACAGCACTGGCTAAATTAGCTTCCACTTCATCAGTAATGCAATTCTAATCTGCGAACCCTGGAAAACAAACTCTGGCTAATCCTACTATACACAGTCCTGCTCACACTGAAAACGATAACAACAAAAAAAACAAAATCCTTTCAAGTTCGAATGAATTCTGCCAGTCACATATTAATGATGAATATAAAGATGACCTCTGAGCGCCCCATCACTTCCTGGGTGATTTTTTTTTGGCATTCTAATGATAAAATAATCTAATTAGCCAGTGCTATTAAAAAGTGATGACAGAGACGGAACGCTTTCAAGGAACTGATTAACAGGTAGACTTAATGGGAAAACATTCTCTGGTGCGACGGCTAGGAATTGATGGATCGTTATGGACCTCTGTGAGCCCGGGCTATAAATGGGCTCTAAAATACGGGCAGGATGAAGGTCCCAGAGCACGGGCGTCTTACCGACAGCGGGATCAATGGCCTTCGATCAGGGCCCTGATCCAGAACCGGCTGTGATAGCCAGGGCTTGAGATAAAAGTGTCCGAGACAAATAGATGAGAGATAAAGAGGAACCACGCGCAGGGCTCGACGGAGGGAATAACTCACCCCGCGGCCTGCGCTAACACTGCTTATTCAGGCGGTAAACTCCCTTTCACAGGACCTGTAAACTGCCCAGTAAATCACCCACACTGCCAAGCGGAGCACAGTGTGGTTATCTCTCTGCAGCCGCTGCCCTCCAATACACAGGGCCAGCCTGGGTCATTTCAAATGGATCTGCCCGCACCAACACCATTTGGAAGAAATTCAAGGGCGATTTAATGACCAAAAATAGTATATTGATTGTGGAACCAATTGCCTTAGTGTATAATATACCAGACAGCAACTTTAAAAGTGAACACAATATTAATCCAAATTCTATGCAAAGCCTGTCTCTATGTGCCTCTATGCGCCTGTTACAATACATTTTCTAACAATAGAAATGGTTTAGGAAGAGCATTGTAGGACAGATAATGGGCAACTTAAATTTCGGCTTCTGTATGACCTCAAAGATTTCAAATAATGTCTTGATCAGGTGTTTTTTTACATTATTGTTATTTAGCAGATGCTCTTATCCAGAGAGACTTACATTGCTTACAATTTTTACATGTTATCCATTTAAACATCTGGATATTTGCTGAGGCAATTCTGGATTATGTACCTTGCCCAAGGGTACAGCAGCAGTGCCTCTGTGGGGAATTGAACCAGCAACCTTTCATTTATGAGCCCTGCTCCATACCACTATGCTACACTGCCACCTTTTTTTTCCCCCTCACAAAAATCAACCCAATCCAATTAACCCAATCAAGGTGTTTTGCAGTGAAAAGCAAACTATGCTGATTGGTTCAAACCAGTCAATGCAGCTCCATCTAATCATTATGCAGCCTCACTCTCCCATCAACACTTAAGTCTAGTACACATGATAGAGCAGCTGTGTAGAGTAGCGGTGAGGAGCCAGGCTCACAGCCCAAAGGTTGCCAGCTTGATTCGGAGTTTGGCAACTGCTTTTGCACCTCTGGGTAGGGTACTTAATATTTATTATCTGATTAAACATCTAGCTCTGTAAATGGATGTAAGCAACTGTGTTTATTAGTTAAAAATCAGCCAACGCCACAGCACACTTCAAATCCATGTAAGGAATTATATGTCTGAAAAATGTAAAAATGTAATACTGTGACTCCTTAAAATTACAAGCACATGCACTGCGATTGACCCTGACACATAACGAGAGGCTCACAGCAGACTTCTGCCCATCTGTCATGCCTCTGTGGTTTGTGCTGGACGTTTTGACGTTTGTGGACAAATTAAACAAACCCTAATGTTCCTGGCACAGCCCAAGCCAAGGACCTACAGACGAAAATTCTGCGTGGCTAAATCTGGTACTTCATGCATTGCAGCAACTGCTGATGCAGACTACTACTGCGCATTGTCCCTTTTAGCTAAATGAAATAAATAAACTTGTCATCATCTGCTTCTGTCCGGGGTGTATATCTGGCTTGGCATTTGTGTATTTTTAGCCTTCTTTCGTTTCTCTTGCTGACTTTTACTTTGGTTCCATGAGAATCACTTAGGACTTACAGGGAAAAAAAAACATCTCTTCTTTGGTGAGAGCATCTTATTGCATGGTTATTTTTCATTGGCTGTTGGCCGCCCCTTACTGCTTACAAAATCGGACACTGAGCAGGAATCTGCAAAATATCCAAGGCCGCTTGATAACTCCTCACAAGTCTAATTGCTATCGCTCGTGTGACCTGACACACGATACTATCCAAGGTCTTAAGTTGAGCTATGTGCATGAAGTATGTGGTATACGATTTCACTGTGCATGTACTGAATCAGGAATCATGCCAAACTTGTGAGGACAGTTAAAAGGGCTAAATCAGCATTAAAATAGTAAAGTGTATAATAGGCATTGCCCCCCTTTAAAACCACCCAAAGAGTTATACCACTTCACCACCGGTTTATACACATATTCAACTGTGAAGCAGAGCCTCAATGACAGAGGCCCATTATCATGTCACCCTCAGTTTATTTGCTTTAAAATGAGTTGTTCTTAGCAAATTCCATTATCCAGGGCACCTAAGGGACTTTTCAATTTTCACATTATCCGCTGAAGGAGCCAGATAGTTACTGAGTACCCTGCCAGCGGTAACAACAGCAGTGTCCAAACATGCAACCTTCTGGATACATGCCCATCTCCTTCACCATAACATCACACTGCTGTCCATTTGCTGCAAAATTGGTCCTTCGTTCCTACAAGGCATTATAAAGAGTCCGACATAGCTTTACCTTGTTCATTTTCCCTTTTGATGACAAACGAAACATGCTGACTGCAGCCCTATAATACAAATAAACTCCATCTCTTATCACCTGGCCCTGAGCCTTAATACCCCCACTGACACACAACCCCCCACCACTTTTGAATAGATGTGACATGGCAGGGCCACTTACCACCATGTTGTAGGCTTCAGGGACATCTATTTCGAACTGGAATTTTCCGCTCTGGTAGTAGCCTTCATCTGCGGACACAGGAGCAGCGGATTAGCAGGTGAGACTCCAGGTCTCTGGAGATCTGTCCTTCAGCAGTGGGAGTAGTGACTGAAGGTCACAGGCAGGAGTGGCATATGAGGCAGAGATATGATCGATGATGTGGACCGTGAGATCCAACCTTCTCCCACCCCCCCTATTGAGCACATAGGGGTCAGGAGCTACAGGGGTTACAGGTCCCATGGAGGTAAAAACTATACCCTGAGTCCATGATTATTGGCTAGCAATGTACAGAAACTACTTGTATTTTGTTTTTTTTATTGGTTAACATCTGATAAGCATAGCAGGAGTTCAAAACCTCAAGTACCACATTGGTGTTGCTAAAAGTTACACTCCACCTCAGACATTGCAAAATTTGTGGATGAAATGAAAGTTGGCTGTTTATTAAAGCCACCTACAACAATCAGTTTATAAGGACTTCATCAAGGATGACCTCAAGGAAACAGACAGTATCAAATCACAATTTGTGTGTCAATCATACAGAAGGTGAACTCAATTCTTCCTTGTTATACGTGAGACATTGTGGAAATTCCATTCCATTGATTGCAATAAACAAATCTATCTGATGCAACAGACACCACTTAGCATGCAGGATGTGCAGCCTGCTCTGTAGGTGGTTTCCTTGAAGCACTGAAAAACCCCAAACAGATTCTAATGATGGGAATTATTGAAAAGACTACTTAAGATTTAAATTAAATTCAAGACTACAGAGAAAGAAAAAAGAGACACTGTATCCAAATAAGCATGTAAGAAATGGTACTAGAGACAGATAAACATGAAATTAAATACAAATACTGTAGCCAAATGGCACCTGACCTGCTTATGGTACAGGAGAGTCAACAAGCCTTATACCACTGCTCTCCTGTTCAGTGATGTCTAACTAGTAAAATATAAAAACCCTAAAATATGCAATCTTTCATATCCTGCCTTTGACTGGAAACTTAAAATCTGGGGGGAATCTTTTCAGGACTGACAGTTCCTTTACACCAAATTTTAAAATTAGGCATAAATTAACAGTCTGTTACTTATGCGTGGGACTGTATCCACAGAAAAAGCACCCTTGAGAGTCCTTGAGTGTTATGGTGAATGTGAACTTGTCATCCTCTCAGGGGACTGTGTCCAGTCACAATGCAAACATGCCGAGTCCCTCCATGCTAAAAATTACAGCACAGGAGCATGTCAAGCCAGACGTAAACTAAAATTCAAGCATATGGGCCTGAAATCAGAGGATTGAAGGTTCCAGTGTGGGTATTGCCACCGTAATGCCTTGGGCATAGTACTTAGCCTGTATTAAATTGGTGAATATCCTGCTTTATAAATGGGTACTATATTTAAAAAAAAAAAAAACTCAATCATCAATTGCGTTGAGTAAGATAAGCAAAAAAGTCAGGTGTTGTACACACACAATACGAAAGGGCAGCTGTGTCTGTAGGCCTCCAGCATGTGCAGGAAACACTGGTTTCAATGGCATAGATGCCAAACTGAACAGAGGCCATACAACCATTCAAAAGTCCAAACGAGTTAACCCACTGAGCCTAACAGTCATGGAAAAACGGAGGGAAGGTCATGGCTGTGCATCTAATAACTGGGTCCAGCAGAGACACCAATGGGTGATGAGCAACCTTACTTTTCAAAACAGTATAAAGACAGTTCTTTATGCTCTTTATGCTGAAGTGCAAGGGCCACCTTTTGTCAGGTGCTGGCAGAAGCAGAGTTCAAAGCCACTAAAGAAGGCAGAGAATGCCAGCCTGTGCTTGGGCTGAAGATGAAAGACAGATGGACCATCACAGCTGTGCCGTCATGCTTTCGATTTGAGCAGAGACCATGGGCGCAACTTGCAGATTCCAGTCTAACCGTTAAAGAAAAAAGCATTCCAAATCACAAATGAGAAACAAGATTTGGCCAAGCAGATACAGAACATTCACATTAAAATAACACTCCACAATCCACTAGGTCTAGTCCTCTACAATGGGATGCCAACACAGTACATAGAGACTGCTGCCTTCTCAGACTGAAGTGGCTCTAGTGGGCATGGCAAATGGCAATGAATTATTCACACTCATGGGTGCTTAGTCCCATCATTTTATAAAATCAATGCTGCAAAAGCTACAATTTGTTCTGTTTCTCACAAACATGATCAAAACTGCACACTGAGGTACTGCAGGACACATCAATCAACCTAACTGGTATCTCCAAAATCATTCAGCTCTGTGTTGTGGGGAATCCCTGTTAGAATTGACCTATTTTTCCCAAACACACCATGTGGAAAGTAGCACAGAGGCCCTATGAAACTCAAAACTGCAGGGGGGGAAACGATCAAACCCTGCAAGTGTTTTGAGCCCCCGTGGTGCTTCCGACCCCGAGAGCGCTTGCGTGTCAAGCCTTCGGAGCATGAAAAGTCCCCTTTTAAGCGACGCTGAAAGACAATCCCTGTCCGCGGAAGGTGCATTACGTGACAGAGCTGAAGGCAGGCCGAAGGGAGGGGAACGGATCCCGCTAAACCCTGCCTCTCCCAGGACCGCATCCCTCCCGCTCCTCAGTGGAATTACAGCCTTTCTTCATGTAATCCCACTTCCTCTCCAAACCTTTGTGTATGCACAATGCGAGCGTCAGGTGTTGGCGTTCCACAGCCTGTACAACACCCTGGCTTCCCATGCAGGAAATGGCCCGGGGATACAGCGTGAAACAGAGCAGGGTATGACATGATGCCTTTGACTGAAAGCTAGAGAGTGTGAACTCAGAATTCAAAAATGCTTTTGGAGCCTTGAGCGGGGTTCTTGCCCCAAAAATATCCAGCTGTATAAATAGGTATGAGCTATTGTGCGATATGATGTCACAACAAATCATCTTTCATATGGGAAGGGATCTGTCAAGAAACACAAAACTTGAAGTGCTCTGGGAGGCTAGGGGTTGGCCATTTAAGTGAATCGTAAATGTAGCACCCTTACGCTGCAGAAAACAACCCCAGGCTAGAGAGTTCACACATGCCATGGGTTCACACTCTACTGCAGCAATGCAATAATGTGGCACAGCAGTTGCCTTGGGCAGGTTGCATACTGCATCAGTGGGCACTAGTTAAAAAAATACAAAAAGCTGACAAACGCTCCATCTGCACAGAATTCCCTGAATACAATTCGGTGTGGCAGTAGTTTAAGTCATATGCTTAGTAAGCAACAGCCATCTAAGTAATACATATAATGGTCCTACAGCAGAATTTCACCCAAAAAATGTGGAGATAATGATGCTAAGGTGTGCTCTTTTTTCCACAGTAATTTCATGATCCAGCATAGGAGTACATAACCACTGAAAGCATGTGCATACACAGAGCCAAGTCCCTCAGGAGCTGGTCTTACTCAAAAGAAGCAATAAAAAAACCCAGACCAAACAGGCAGAGAGTCAAGTCCTAAAGTGTCCCACTGAAACATTTCTGTGGCAGATGTAGATTTTAAAAAATCATGAGAATCTGCTCATATTCAGTAAACATATTCTTCATTCAAGGGTTCAAAAGGGTAAATGGCCCAGATGACACAGCCTGTGACTGGGATTCATCACAGCACATGCCCACTCCCTGCTGGGATTCACCACAGTGCATTCCGATTCCCTACTGGGATTCATCACAGCACATTCCCACTCCCTGCTGGGATTCACCACCATTCCGATTCCCTGCTGGGATTCATCACAGCCCATTCAGATTCCCTACTGGGATTCATCACAGCACATTCCCACTCCCTGCTGGGATTCACCACAGTGCATTCCGATTCCCTGCTGGGATTCATCACAGCCCATTCAGATTCCCTGCTGGGATTCATCACAGTGCATTCCGATTCCCTACTGGGATTCATCACAGCACATTCCCACTCCCTGCTGGGATTCACCACAGTGCATTCCGATTCCCTGCTGGGATTCACCACAGCGCATTCCGATTCCCTGCTGGGATTCACCACAGTGCATTCCGATTCCCTGCTGGGATTCATCACAGCACATTCCCACTCCCTGCTGGGATTCACCACAGTGCAATCTGATTGCCTGAGTGTACAAAGGCAGCCCTCCACTTCACTACAGCGCACATCATTAGAACACCCCAGTACTGCAGAGCCTGCACCTCTCAGCCGCATTCATCTCCAATGCCACCACCTGCCTCCTGTTCATTAGCACAGACAGTGCAGGCAGGGGAGGGGACAGAAGGGGAAACGCAAGAGCCTCTGCAACTGTTCAGAGGCTGCCACCACAGTGATGGATCCCCTCATTATATTACTTTCTAGTGGTGAAACAGAGGTACAGTCCTTACCTTAGGGGAAATTACTCAATGAGCCAGTCAGCCGGTCAGTGACGCACGCTACCATTCCTTTGGCTGCTAAGTCGCAGTCACAAATCCACATTTACATGACATCTTTATATTATTAGCTATATTGACCTGCCAGAAAGCCCCTTTTTTCTCACATTCTACAACATGGCAGTACAATATTGATGAGTTTCCTCTGAAGAGTTACTGTAACCAGGAGTCACTGTCTCCAAGTCCATTTTTTTTTCACCTTATTGTCCAAAACCGCTCTGACATCCGCTGGCATTTGCAAGCTTCTCTTCACCCACACGAGGATGAAATGATGCGTTAATTTACCAATAATTTTCATAGAGATAATATTACTCACACCTCCTGATGCAACATGGTGCTGCCCCTCAAACACTTTTAGCAAATGAGACGAAATGTGCAATTTAAATTGGTGTCTAGCTTATCAGATGTGTAAGGTTACAGTACAACTTTAATGGTACAACAGGTGCATCATCAAAGCCTCTTCGTTACTTCCTTAAAAGATTACTCCACATAGCACCCAACATTCCACGTACGGAACATGGACCGACTATGGAAGTCAGTACAAGCAAACAAACGGGGTCATTTCCAAGGGAAATAAATGATCAATGCTGTCGGAGTTCATTTATAGATGACAACAAACTTCCAACTTAACTGAATGTCAATGGAAGGTGCAGTCAGCCCTGCTGTAGAGCTGCTGTGTGGAGGAAAAAGGTAGGTAAGATTCCTTTAATATCCTCACCTGTGGATACGCTTCACACAGCTCATGTACTAACACAGTAAACATGAGGTAACATTGCAGACACTTAACAATAACACCGAAGGCACGTGCCACCCAACAGCACATTTAAAAGAATAACATTACATTAGTGAACAATCATGTTCCCATTCAAAGACACAGCCTCCTCATTTTTCATTCAGAATGCTCATGGTGACTGGGATAACACTGGAATTGCCTCAGGGTAACAAGCAGTTTGGAGTTTGGGTCCTTGTAAATACAGTGCCTGACCGTAACTTAAACGCAACCACAGCTGCATGACCGCAAACGGGACTGCAAGAACCAGGAGACGACAGCCTGTGTGACAGGGCACAAATTATTCATATCCCGGCCAGTTTGATGGAAATTGGCCACTTGATGATGCAATACCTCACCAGAGGCTACAAAAGGCTTCATCCATTATTAACCTGTCCAGTAAGGGAACACGGCCCCGTGTAAATGGCCCCGGTTAAGGTGGATGAATAAGAGTAGATGCAATTAGTTTCCCAATAGAACGGGGTGTCAGGCCTTGAGGAATGAGGCTAATTTTCAACCGTAGCCTGAGCAATTAGCCGCAGGTCATGGACTCGGGCGCCATTTGGCAATGCGTGCAGCAGATGGCACTCTCAGTGGGCAGAGTCCACGGGGAGAAGGTCAGAGCCGCCATCTAGCGTGGGCTCTGACACGGCTCCAAAACACGTTTGTCCGTCAGTGGATTTATGCCTATATCAGAACTGTGTAGGGGAAGCAGTGTGAGGGTGGGTCTGCAGGTTGGCAGACAAAGCTACCGGTAGATGCCTACCCTGGCAGAGCAGAAACTGACAGGCAATGCAACAGAAATAAAACCAGGCTGGGCAATCAAATAACAGGAAAAAAAGCTGTGTGCCGGCAGCCAAAGGATATGGAAGACAGTAGTGGCTGTAATGTTAAACAACTTCTGCAAATATGATATAATGTTCTTACACTGTGATAGCTAACACCAGGGGTTGACCCTGAAAGCAACGAAATGATAGCTACATCCCTGAGGAAAGAATGCAAACCAAAATTAAGGGGTGGGCACAGGTAAACAATGATCCAGTTACCTGTGCAAGCATTCATTGCTTGAATACTGAAATTACTGCAGGATACTGGAATATACTTGATCACAAGCACGCTGGACCACAGTTACAGGTGCACCATTTTAATGTTCAATATAATATAATGCTTCTCAGAACCTGCCTGTACCAAACTGAAAGGCACTGAAATTCCTGGTGTTCACAATGGCCAAGAATATCTCCACTCACAGCGGTACACATTGAAATGCGCACTCCACATACTAAGATGGAAGCCTCATTTCATTGGGGGATTCTATCTGCAAGGGTAGCAGGTGTTGTGGCACCATAGTCTCCCATCCCACACTTTTGGGTTCCATCTGTGAGCGTTTGGGTCATTTAGACTTGGATCGATCATCACGCTGTGAACACAGCAATACCTTGCAATGTACTGACATACACAAACACCTTAAACCTCCTAGCTTTTATGGTCTGGAGGTTGCAGCTCATGCTTTTCCTTATGGGTCAAAAAATAACACCCCCTTTAGTCCATTTAATGCAATGGCACAGAGGAGTCTGGCTGCAGCGAAATTTGGCTGGCGCTCTGGTTCCTAAATACTGTGTACAAAGCAGCTCAATGACTTTGATTCCCAGATCCAGCCCTGTGGCCCTCATCTAATCTGCAAACACAGATCACAGCCAGGCCGCCTTCATCTGATATGGCACACTTTCCTTTCACCCCATTATTTCCATCTACATCCCTAATTCCATCTCCATTATCAGACACCAGTCAGCCAGCTAAGCATAACCACTTGCCCCGGGACGATCTTCATTAGGAGGGAGAACCCGATAGTGTCTCTTAATTGTCGTCCCTGGCCACGCTGTCTAATGCAGTGCTTGTTTACAGTTGATTCATCGATGGGAAGCGGCACTTGCATAGTGATGGAGGAAGGGGAAAAACTGCTTAAAGCGCATAATCACATGGAGAAACAGAGCAAAAAGCTCACTCATGTGTTAAATTAGTTTTCTTTTCCCACCAAAAGTGTATCCATGTAATTATCTTTCAACATATAGACCCTTTGATGAAACAAGGCTCGATGTCTTTGGTGTATGTAACTAGGTCAACTCAAACTCAAAACTAAATTTTCACTTTATGTTGATCAAAGACAACCAGAATTCTGGATTCTAATTTACCCAACAGAAAGAAAACCTACACTGGAGCCCATGTAGTACTTACATTTCAAGGCATGCAGGGCTGCTTACAAGAGACTGCAGACCTATTGGTGACCAGTTTTAATCCAACAGAGTAAACTGTAATAACTGACAGATATGAAATGAAAATTTGCCTGGACAGACAGGCGCCAGGTTATTTAAATTATGTATTATTAGCCTACCCAAGAAGGGGAATCTGCTGAGCAAATAATGTGTGACACTGGCCATCAGTGATATGACCTATTTCTGCACAGGAGCAGGTCATCTGATGATTCTATGAGAGAAGCCTCCCGAAATTCTCGTCTTGCTTGTTCTCTCGACTGCCCGTGATTGAGTTTAAATTGGACTGCGCCTCTGACTGCATGCAAGCTGCCCCAGTGAACAGCCTCCAGGAGATTTACAGTATGTTCCTGTTTAACAAGGAATGATTCAACGCCCACCAGGCCTTCCCTTCCCCAAGACGGCCGAGGCAGGGGGTGTGGAGAGTGCTACAGATGTGTTTTAAATTCTGCAAGATTTAAATAACACTGCTATTTCGCCAGTGTTCGACAAATGATACAGTATAAACTTCAGAGTATTAACTTTTATCCATGACTCAATTTATGGGGGAACTACTCTCAGAAGGTTCAAACATGACAAAATAGTTTGAAATCAAAGTTTTTTCCCCCCTGAAGAGAGCAATTTATGCTGATCCAAGACAGAATTCTGGAAGTTCGTTCCGTCCAACAAAACAGCCAATTTGAAAGCAAGCCTAGACGGTTTTTCAACAAATGGCATTGGAGCCCATCAATTCCACAGACACGTCGGGAAGTGTCACCTGAAAAGGACACAAAAATGCATCGCTAAAGGTAATGACTTCAGCTATTTTTGTGAATGAAGTGAGGAGAGGGCTACACTGCGAGCCGAACGAGGCGGAGGCAGTGAGAACAGGGGATTGGCCGGCGGGTGGTGACCCACTTCTGCCCCGCCGCTTGCCTGGGTGCACATTTCTTTCAGGACTCGGGCTGCGCTCAGCCCTGCTCCCATGTGCACACTCTCAATGTTCCTGTCGCCCACCACTAACCCCCCAGCGGCCAAACCAGGAGCATCGCCAAGGGCGCAAGGAAGCAATGAGCTCAGACCGTACAAGAGCTGAATAGGCTCTTAGGCACTGTTAAGCAGCTGTGACTGCTTTGCTGGCCGTGTGCCATCTAGTGGTCAAATGAGGCGCTGTGGTTCACTGCCAAAGGAGCTGCTCATTCAGTGAGTGAGTGAGGGACAATATCATTCCTAGAAAGAAAGAAAAAAAAACTAGCAAGGTCACGCTCAATGTCTGCAATCTCTTGTACATGAGCCACCCCATTACCCTTTAAGAGGGACATTGTCCTCCGACAGACAACACTCTCCTTGGTGACAGAGACCTCGAGAGAGAGGGCTTACTCTTGATTTGAAGTGTTGCTGTTCATTAAGCGACTGCCTTTGTGCAGAGCAAGAAGTGCTTGACTACAACTATACACTGAGGAGCCTCTAGATACAAACCTGTGCTGCTGTATGTTACAGCACCCTGAAAGGAGACCTCACTGTGTGCTCACACCTTCTCACATAGCATGGGGAGCGTGGACGAACAGGCCCGGCCCCATCACTACATTACAAACCATGACGATCTCACGCTTGTTACTAATGTGTATAATTAGCGCTGTGCTTACATTATTAGAAAGATCAAACGACGGCCATCACAAAAATAAATAAATAAACGTGCTGGGTGCTTTAATGGCACTCAGGGCATGGAGTGTCACTAAGAGTAGGTCTGTCATTAGCTGCAGATCCAGCACAAAGACAGACATTAATGAGGTCACTGTAAATGTAATGTGTTGATGACAGACCAGGGGCTCCCAGTCCAGATGCAGCCCCAAGGACACTGTGTGTAGGCCACACATTTTAGAACACCATTCCGACATGATGACCAAGCACACTTTGCACACAATTTAATTTTGTGGACGTTTGCAAATTATATTAGAATATGGATTTAATGACATTCGTGTTCCCGTAAAAAGATGAATGTGCAAATGATAAAATCACTCCCAGAAACAATAACTGTACCGGTCTGATAGATAGTAATATTTTATGTTTGATAACAGAAAGGAATGTCAAAACCGATGATGCATTTAACAAAGATTTTTGTCTCACGATGATCAATTTTCCTGCGAGTCCCTGCCCCCACGGAGAATGCTGCTGTCCATCTTAACTGATTAACTTCAAACGAGTCTGTGAGAAACAGGACTCAAAAGCAAGCTGACCAGAAAGTAATAGGAGAGCATAGAGGCCCCACAGGGAGGCTGCAGGCCAGTCAGAAACACATTAACCACAGAACAAACTGACCTTTTTTCACTCTGAGTATTTCCATTTTGGCCTTTACCTGCAGTACGGAACGAAAAACGGATTTGTGCCCCATGATTAATCCCTTACAGCCCACAGAAAGTCAGCCCAATCTCCCGGGCTGCACCACCACTGAAAGCAATAAAGCAACACCTGATTCCCCTCTCTCGAGAGAGAGAGAGAGAGAGAGAGAGAGAGGAGAAAATCTCTGCATGACTCCCAGGTAGGGCACTGCCACTGCTCCCTGGGGCATGGAATAGCTTCAGAAAAAAAAAAAATATCCAGCCGCGTAAATGAAGAATATGCAAAATGTAAGCTATGTAAATTGCCCTGGATAAGCAAATAACCACACGCTCATCACCCCTTCAGTCCACGCTTTGCAAGTTTAATCTGCAGGCTGAAATAGAATTGAGGAGGGATTTACTGGAAATATGGCCATCTCAGGCAGGTTTGTGAGCTGGTGTGGTGGGTATCCCTAGCAGGAGAATGGCAGTGATCGGAGGACACAATTCGGCTTCCGACCCCCCTTTCCACCCCCATCGCCTTATTTGCCCCAATGCCCACATGCCCAGCCAGAGGGGACGCAAAGACACTCAACGGGACATGTCTCGCAACTCATAACAGTCTGTGTAACCGACACATTCATCCAGAGATGGTAACAGCAGCAGAAATCTGCAGCCTTCTAGCCTTTGAAGTCATGGCCTACATGCTTCATTACATGAAAGTGAGGAAATGGAAAAAAAAAAAAAAAAGATTAAAATATTTGTTTTTCTCATAGCCTGCAGTTCAGCATTACTTTAGCAATTAATGTCATGTAAGTGACTTACTCCATGCATAATAATTTTCAAACTGAACTTTTCTTTTTTGTTTGCTGTTCTTAATTGTGCATTAAAGAAGCATAAAATTATGTTTAACCCTTGTATGTATGGGTGAAATTATATGTATATTATAACACTGTATGTTTATTATTTGTCACATATTCTCATGCAAATATGGATCGCTGAAAATAAACCGGGATTTTGTTCATAGCAGGACAGCCCTTACTTCCTAGCCAGCATAGCTGCTGATATGACAGAAGAGGATGTTTGATCGCTTAATAAGCCCCTAAACCCTCACTGAAATTCACTCCCTAAGCCTTGGAAAACTCCTGGGTATGCGCCAGACTGAGGGGTAGAGGTTAGGGGAGGGGTGTATGGGCAGGCGGGGGGGCGGGGGCACAGTTTCCCCTCTCCCCCTCAGCACTCCATAATTCAAGGGCGGCGATGATCAGCAGGACTTCAGCACTCTCCTTAATGGACTTTCAAAGGTTGTCTCAAGAGCTCTGTCTAACACCTCTGATGGAGGAAGCCTCTGCTACAGACGTATAAATGGAGACGTACAGCGCTGAACCCATTCTTTTTCAAAGAGCCGATTACCAGGAGGCAGAAGGAAATATTTTCGACACCAAGCTGACAGGAACCCTCTGGGTAACATCCCTGCTGCTGTGGCCACTGACTCAGGGGCTTAACACTGACTGTTTGGGAGGAGAAAAAAAATACATTAATAGAAAAAAAATCATAAAAGACTGAGTATTTTACATTTTCAAAAACTGTTTGGTGATGATTCTTTGACAAGGACAGAGAAGTGAAAATAATGAATTCCAAAGAGTCCACGGCTGGAAGTAAGAAGTCAAGTTTCGTCTCTTGCTAGGAAATTCTGCAGAGCTCCATACATGAAACACATCACTTTTAGAAAAGTACAAAGACGAGGTGCCAACTATTCACAATGTGACAGGCCTGACAGCACACCGAAGACAATCCCTAAATCTGCCATATTTAAATGCATGAGCTTCAAACAGAATTTCAATCCCTCGGTTAAGTCAAGTGCCCCGTCATACTCTTAAGGTGATGTGTCACCGAGTTAACCTACAATGAGCTCAAATATTCTCCTTACAATTTCCGGTCACAGTGGAAACCGCTGCCCCCACCCGACCGCACCAGCGGTGTACAGAGACTGATGTCTGATTACAGTCCCTGATGCGGAGGCAGATGGTTTATGAAGTCTCCTGCTGAAGCCAGCTTCATACCCCAGCACCTCCATAATTGAGGCTGTTTCGCCCGAAGAAATGAGACAACAAAATGTTCTGACCTATCACTGCGAGTGCGATTCCCTGCACTCTCGCTCCGCAAATTATTTAATGGCTGCAGCGCTGCAACCTCGCTGTAGAGGTTTCGGCAGAGGGAACAGAGGCGCGGAGAGCCCCCCCTCCCAGCCGGCGCACAGAGGTGTCTTTTCCATTATTAAAAAAACGAATAGTTCCAATCGGACATAATGGGGGCATCGTGGCAGTTGGAGGCAGGGGCTGTAGGAGAGGAGAGACAGGATTTTTTGGATGTCAGGTCCAGGGCAGTACATTTTGCTCGGGCCTACAGAGCCGGGATCCGTCTCAGGGCTGTCAGGCCCAGTACATGCCGGGCCACTGCGGGATCGGGGCACAACTGCCTGCCCTCGAGGTGACCGGGCCCTGACCTATCGGCCTGCGCTTGTACGGGCGAGCAGACTGCCGTCACGCCGGGCTTTTCACTCGGGTGAGACGGGATCAAACCTGACGTCAGAGCTGGAGCCAGGCTGGGGAGTCGTGTCAGGCCAAGAGCAAGCACCATGAGGGGGCACCAGCAGGTCAATCCCTGCATTTGCATCTTCTCCTTATAGACATCACTAAAGTCTTGACATGCCTGTATAAGGTAGCACAGTTACTGGACAGATTAATACTGCCTGCAAAGGTAACACATTTACATGGCTACTAGCTGTTCACTGGTGTACAAGTAGAACTAAGAGCACAAGGGCAAACGACAGGTTGCAGGTACATATAAAGAGAGTATAAGGGTTTGTGTTTTTTGGCAAGCTGCAAATTTGGAGTTTAGCTAAAGGATCCTGTTAAGCATACTTTGCCTCGTTACTGAGATTTCTCACTAACAGCCACAAAGATCCTCAGACTTTTTGAACTGTATGAACAGAAATCCATCAATGTTTATGGAAATCGCCTGCTAATCTTTTCATCTACAACCTAAATAGACAGAACATCAGCATGACTTCTTGCAGTATGTTTATCAAACACCTGCAGTTTCGCCTGACTCGACAGTTCGACCCACTTGGTTTAATTATTACTCATTTGTTTTAACAGCATTCTAAAACAAGAACACACTGTAAACATCAAATCCTCATCCAAATATCTGCCTTTTTCCTGGAAATGACTCAAAGATAAAACGTTAAACATTATTTTAATATAAAAAACAACAAAAAACACTAGTCCGGTACTTTTAAAACATCACAGTTTATTATGCCTCCCCTCTCAGTACAACATGTTCTGTATAAGAGTGCTCACATAATTGCCCTCCAGCTGAAGCAGAACGGGGCTCATTGAACATTCAACACCCTGAATAAACTCACTGTGCACATTGCTCTGCTGTGATGCGCACTTAGGCCTAAAAACAAATGTTTTGGAAGACCGCAATACTGCCAGGCTTCAGCAGGGGGGGGGTGGCAGCAGGCACCTCAAAATATCTCCAGGGGTTTGCAGGTTCAAATCCACACTTCAACTCCCCACTGCTGCAGCACATTTCAGTCAAATACTTCACTTGGAATCAAAACCCCTGGATACATCTCGAGGGGTTTGCCGGTTTAAATCCACACATCAAATCTCCACTGTTGCAGAACATTCCAGTCAGGCACTTCACCTGGACTCGGAGCCGAATCAATCGGACAAATCCAAGACCCTAATCGATGGAAATGTGGTCGACTGTCTCTTGGCAGACACTGAGACGATCACTCTGGCAAGCGACCTATAGACAAGACTGAGTCTGATTTATTGATCTGTGCAGGAGCGACACTACTACTGAAATGTAGAAATACCTTAATTACAATACTATTCTCAAAGCTAGACCCCTGTATCGAGCTGGGTACCAGCAGATAGCTGCAAATGATCCAAAATTGGATAGCCAGGAGATGGATTTTAATCTGAGGATCGGGTGCGGTCCAAAACAAATGCATAGCAGGTCAGATGGTTTCAAACAATTACCCTATAAATAAGCACTTGAGGGTGTCTGCCAACCAGAACCTTTTCAATTTGGGGATTAATATCAACAAGCATCAGTGCTGGGAAGGTCAGAATTCACTAACCCGCTATCTTATTATCTCCTAAGAGTTCATGCCACTGAATTCTAAACTTAGCTAGGTGTAGACTATGTTTTACAAGTTGAAAGGCTTAAATTGTCCGTTAGGTAGCCAAAGGAACGTTCACATGAAGTTACACCTAATTTAGTGAGTTGTTTTATGAAGCAGAAGTGCTCAGACTAGACAGTGGCCTATGAGTTTACCACATGGTAGATAAGTGGTGGAAAAATAAAGCAGACCTATCTATGAGTTTATACTTGGAGTAGCATTTTACATTGCTTTCTGACTGTCCAAATTAATACTCCCATCAATACTGCATTACCTGCATAGAATGAACAGACTGTTTAAATATATTCTATTAAACCACTATGACTCCTTCCTGCACTCTTTCCATCATTAGCAAACATTTAACTTCCAAAATGACATGGAAAATTGATCATTTAAATATATACCATTACAATGTATCTGTTGTTATGAAGGCTAAAATGCAAACGGGACAGGACTAGTATCACCAGTGGATGGCAGGTAAGGTCATTTTACCAAAGGAAATGAGATGTTTTGGTACAATGGAAATCGGCCATGTCAGTCACTTTGACAGGGCGCAACTGCAATAAGACCAAAAACCTGCCATTTCTCAACCACCTCAGAACCAGCATGACAATGCTAGGCTTCTGTGAATCAATGTCACTGAGTTTTGAGCACAGACAAAGCAAGCTGTCACTGCTCCAGAGGAGAGAAGATTAGAAATAAATGGCTTCTAGGTCAGTTTGACAATGTTTTGGTAGAATCCACCCAAGTTCACATATCCTCCTCTTCTGTCCAGAGACAGATAACAGCAAACAGATAACAAGAGAGTGACATATATCCAGAATTAAGTCAGTCAATTTTGCAGCACGGAGAGAAAGGAGACTCCAGTCAGCTAACCGCTACTCCACACTCCTCTATAGCCTCTTGACAAAGCTAGCTTTTTCAAGGCCCACAAAAAAAAAATCCCTCTCCTTAATATCAGCAGGCAGCGCAGACAGTTTGAATGTCACCTTGACCTGGAGCATTTTGTATTAAAAAAAAGGGGGGCCCACAGAAGCTGCCGGAGTGGAGTGATGGTGTGAATCTGCTGCCATTGCACTTCTACACACAGTGAGGAACGGAGCAAGGAGGGCTGGAAACAAAGTGCATCTCCTTCGGGTGTGAATAATTCAGGGAAAAACAGCCCCCCAAACCTACACATCTATTTGTTTCACTGCTGAGCCAGCAGCCAGGTGGGGGACAGTGCTGCTCACCTGCCACGGGTAGGCATCCACACGAGGAGGGAACAGCAAGGGGCGCCCCCCTGACAGAGGAAGGACCAGGCTCACGTGTGGCTGTTTGTTTGCTGAGTAAAGCAAACCTATTTAATTAAAAAACAGCCTCCAGTCAAGTGTGCCGTCCTTCCTTTCTTACTGGAACATCAGCCCATCGCGTTGGTCACACCGTGCACATTTGTGCATTTTTGTGACGCTCCTTCTCTTACAATTATAAGGGATCAGATAGGAATTATGCATGATCTCAGTGGTTAAAAAACTTTTTCTTCAGACTTCATTTTGAAAGGAACAAAAGTACTTTGTGATTGCTTGTTTTTTTGTTCAAGAAGAATATTACAAATGCCACTGCTCCAGAAACAGTGACTTACCAGAATTGTAAATCAGTTCTCTAAGGACATGTTCAAACTTTCATTGATTAACATGGAGAAAACTAGCACACCTCTGATCTTCAGTAGCTATCAGTGTTTTCATCTGTACATGTGTAATTTCTATGGCTATAAAACTGTTATTAACAAAACATTACAGTGATCGTAGTATTTCAAGTCTCCACCACATACAGACTACCGAGAATTCATTTTTGAAATGCATTGCATTAATTTACTCAGATAATATTCCTTATTAATCAAAGATTAGGATCATTTTGGCACAGGCTACTATACTTTTAACAAAAGTTTGTCTATGCTCTCAGAAAACACAATGCTACAGTTTACTACCAAAAGTGTCACTTTCCCTTAACAAACAGCAAACAAGCAGGACTTGATCAATTCCTTATGAATCATATCTAAATAGAGATAAAATAGATACGTATATAATGTCAAGTCACATGCCATATATTTGAAAACAGGTCAATTACTGCCACTTTCATTAATGTGATGCTATGCATTCTGTTGCAAAATAACATACTAAAAATGTATTCTGCAACAGAATATGTATTTTGCAAACATTTAGGACTTTATATTTTTTGCAGAAATACCTATATAGTACAGAGAAGCTTGTGTGGATGCAGTGAATATGACTGTGCTTGCATAAGGTATCTGTCCCATTCTTTCTCTGCTAGCAGCCCGTCTCATTAAGAGACCAAAGTTACCTGGGGACACAGCCAGCTGAAAGGAGTGGAGCTTGTTCACATCGGGAAAGTTGACTTTACAGGTACCTGAGGAGGGAACAAAACAGGACCAGGGATGTGCATTACATTACATTACATTATTGTTATTTAGCAGACACTCTTATCCAGAGCAGCTTAAATAGGTTTGAGTTTTTACATGTTATTCACTTATGCAGCTGGATATTCACTGCAATTTTGGGTTAGGTACCTTACCCAAGGGTAAAGCACCTGCGCTCCAGCGGGGAATCGAACCAGCAATCTTTCGGTTATTAGCCCTGCTCCTTTCCACTATGTTAGTGGTAGTAGTATGGTCGGAAATACCAAGAATTTCTAAACAATCCATACCTACTGACTTTTCAATTAGAGTCGGTTTCTTCTCAACTCGATACAAACCTGATTTCAAGCTCCACTTAAATAGAGATGCATGTGAAATGACACCTGTAAATTAAAATACTAAAACTTCTTACAAGACACAGCTTTGGGTACCATTTCAGGTGCCAGGAGTCATGAGACACATCTGAACTAGACCTTTTCACACTGAGGCAGATGCTACCACTGTACTCTATTTATAATTATTAATTATATTATTGTTATTATTAGCCAGCAGGCACATCTAATCATGGTTACATACAGAACATTCCATTTTTAAATTCAATTACATAGCAATTAATGAAGCAATGCTGGTCTTTGCTCAAGGGTCCACCAGGGAAGTGACCAGCTACCATTTATAAATGATGGGTTTAAATAAAGAGGAGGGAATGTCAGGACACACAAAATGGCTAAAGCCTTAGCTTTATAGCTGGTTGAAGCCTCTGACATATCTCCAAACCAGATGCACAGTGGTAGATACATCCACACCAACAAGGGTAGAGGGATTTCAGGAATTTGTGTATGTTAAGATTTCCACTGGTGAAAACGTAGAACGTAGAACCCCACACAGTTCGTTAAAAAAATTAATTAATAGTTTTTCCTCTAATATGAGACCGCTCCTTGGCGATTTGTAAATGACTTGTTAGTGCTTTTTTCAAAGGCATGGCGGTCTGAGCAATGGGAACATGTACTCCTCTTGAAAATGTCACCAAAAACCAAATGGGAGTACTGTGAAGTGGGTCTTTGATCATGCAATATCATTATGACCATCAAAGACTCTGCAATGTAAAATTCTGAGTAAGACTCCACCCAGTGCCCAGACTGGTGTACTACACTTGATAGAAAAGTGCCTACAAAAATACTGGAATCTTCAATAACATGCCAGATCAGCAGCAAAACACCTTCTCCTTCAAAAAAAGCAGAGGACATAATTGGAACAGGAGCCTGGCCATGTGGGTAGAGTGACATCACCTGAATCAGCTCCTTCCTACAGGGGAAAGTAACATGAGAATACTTACTGGGAAGGTTGGCTTCAAGTTCTGCAACTTCTGCAAAAAAAGTGAAAAGAAACAAAAAGTTATTTTAGGATAACAAATGCACAAGCAGAAGGAGAAACTCACTAATATAAGTCTGGCACACTTTAGCATCCACACCAACACACCCAAATTCTATGCTATACCATGTGAATATTCTTATATGTTTACATGTATACATCTCCAAAGAGTCTGGATCTAATATGGGTAATTAAAGCACTTGCGCATTATCTTATGCTTTGCTACACTGTAACTCTGTGCTCATGATTACACTGCATTAAATTGCATTACAGTCATTTTGCAGACGCTCTTATCCAGAGTGACTTCCAGCACAACAGAACAATGTACCCATTCAAGTTGATTCCATCAAGATTCAGCATTTAATTGCCTGAAGTCACCCAGCTTCCCTCCACATTTAAGACAAAAACCCCTCCCCACAGGTGAAGGTATAGCATCCCTGCTCTACAGGTTACCATGCACCCTGAATCTACTGTCTCTAAGAAACAGCCCCACAGTCCACACACCATAAATCACCTCAGACCCACTTTGTTTTAATCAGTCCACGGAGCATGCGATCCTCCAAAAACAGGCCCGGCAATGCTATCTCAGGCCCCACGCGCACACGGCTCAGGCTTAAATCTGTCAGCGGGCAGATGCAAGGCGAACTGAGCCGCTCAAACGCCCCCGCACAGAAGGCTGCTGCCCGCGACAGATGGCTTTGTCTTGACATGCGGCCACCGGCCGGCCAAGGTCAAGACAAAGCATGCGGACCTTTCGCCGGGTGGTTATCTGCAGGACCGGCGCCGCTCATGTTAACAGCACAAATAACCGCCGGTGTGTACCCCATGTCAATACGGGTGACTGGGGGGACAAGAATGGGCCGCTGGCTGGTGACAAATTACCTGCATTACGCCGCTGGGAAGGCTCCGGCTGACCTGATTCAACTCGACACTTACACACCCAGGTGACACTATTTTTCTCTCACTCACGATACATTGTGTGAGTGTTATTATCGAGTTATGATTCGATGCAGGATGAGAATATCTTGAGGACAGAAAAGAAGCATGGCTTCCAAGTGGAGAGAGGGAACTGCACAACAAAAAGCCCTCAGCCTCCTGCCACTGTGATTCAACGTAACGGTTTCGCTCACCTCTGTACACAGAGGTACTGTATGTAGCTACCATTCTACCCCCCTTTCCAAGTCATATATCTGTTCACGGAAACAAAGATACAATAGCTGCATGTGGTTTACCTGAATAATAGAAACAGTTCATGGACACACAAGCTACAGATAAAGCTAGTTGGGAGAGGGGGCCATTTATTTACTTCCTACAAAATGTCTTGGAAGTGCAATGGCAGGGTAACTGGCTGTCATCAGAGCCACATTCACAGGAAGTGGCTGCTGCATTACAAGGCTTCATGTACCGCCTTGCCGTACCAGCTGGTGCTCTCAATTCCTTAATTCCACGGTTACAAAGCTCCATATCCACCAACAAAACTGCCATCGAATGTCAGTCCCCGTTTCAGTCAGTTGAGTACAGTGGAGGCATTCTGCCCCATGTCCCTGGAGAGATCTGCACTCAGCTGATGAGAAACATGGATGTGACCTGGGGGCCAGCTGGGTAAACACTCTCCCTGACTCCTCCATTACCGCCTCTGCTGCTGCAGGTAGGCCTTGTCAGGTGGCCCACGCAGGCAGCCGCTCTCCCCGGGGGATTCTGGGATGGATGGAGTTCTCGGTTTGACTGACACGCCAGCTAGTCCAGGCCCCGAAGCGCACAGGACATGTCGATGTAGAGACGCTGCGGGAGGTGCCAAACGGTCACGGCAAGACGTCTCTCATTAAAGCTTCACAGTAGCGCAGTGCTAAGCCACGTTAAAGGAGAGGAAAAGTCCCAAGGGGGGAAAGTATGTATAAAATGGTAGATCCTCATTACAGAAAAGTGTCATACTTTCCTGGTTGAAAGAAGCAATGCAGTGATTTGTAACAGATCTGAATGGTCAGCCTTCTTCCTCACTGTGGTAAATGTGTGCTAATAGGCTGGGTTCTGTCATAATTCACCATCACCCTGCCTTATGAAAGTACTTTCTTCCAAGAAACTATTTTTTTTTTTTTTAGCTGCACCCATTATTATAGTGCCATCATGTTTTTTTCCCCAATGCTGAGTCATTGGACACTATGTAACTTACAATGCACTTGATGGATTAAAAGATTAATCCTTTTGAAGGACTTCCCTTTGAGATGTATTAGGTATACCTTCCATTCAGATGTGTGCTTGATTAGAAAGACATTGATCAAATGGAAAGAAAAATGTTTTTTGTTTAACCCTATCCAACCCTGCTTTTTACACAGTGCTATCGATACATGCTACATATCCTTTTGTTTGGAACTAATTTGTCTAATGGAAAATGCCATCATGTGCCTTAACTATAACATGAGGAATTTGATATACCCTTTTACAAGGTAAAATAATTCTCACTTGCTGAAAAAGATGCCCATTCAAAAGCAAATGTGTCAGCTCAGATATCTCTACAGAGACCGATAGTATAGATTGTCTGGATTGTACACACAGAAAAACCATGTCAAAGGGTCATGCCATTGTTTTGTAATGTGAAACGGTATCAGTTGAGTGGCAGGTGAAAATATGCTCAGAAATGTTAAAGTTAGATAAAAGTTTTGTCATATTTTTTAAACACACTGCAAATGACACATAACTATTTAAATAAAGAGTGACATAAAACAAATGCAAAATGACTACAGATCAGAACAAGTAATTTAACCATTTACACTGATACAAAATCAATACAACAAAATTTGTGATTTAAGTGATGGCAATCAAACAGATGTAAAAAAATCACATCATCTTTCAGTTCTATTTATGAAAACTACTTTCAATGATCATCATCTTTGCTCTTATCATCTATGTGGTTAGCCGAGCTGAGACATACAATTCTGAATATACTGCAGACATCAGCAGGTGAAGATTACATCCTTGTTGTATACAGTCCTACTGTTTATGACCATCTGATTGAAGAAAACATTTCTATGTCCTGATAACCAAGATATTCAACTGAGATGAACTGGAGTTCTTTTTGAAGTAAATGAAACCTGGTGAAGTAAAAATTTAGGCAGGCTTTCCGCCCCTACTGTAGAGCCAATTTTATGCTCAGTGATAGTGTACACAACCCACTGAAAACCACAGGCTTCCTGTTCATGGAAAAATAAACAGGAAGTTTCTGCTTGCAAAATGACCTTGCAAAATAAAGTTATTCAGCACAGAATCAGGTAAGCTCATGCAGCCTCAATTTGCTGCTAGCAGGTTGCAGGGGTCGACAGCTGATTCCTGAGGAATCAGCATGTCAACATTTTCTGACACTCAGTGAATCTGGTTCTTCTTATGGAAAAAGAAACTGAATTTAAAATTTATCAGTGTAGCACTGGGGACTTCACCTGGAGTCTGAATGGATCAGATGGTGCAGATGTACCAGGGCACAGGGAGGGCCAGAAAAGGTCTGTTCTCAATCTGTGCTTGCTGCCTCAGAACCTCGATCAGTGTTCAGTTCTGTCGCCGTGAGTTACGCAGCGATGACCTCACACCCCGCTGCATCTGCGGCTGTGTCTGTGGCTGCAGCAGAGCTGGAGAGGGAAACGCAGCTCAGGAGGACTCGGCTCCGACTCCCGCAGGATGGCCTTCTCTCACAGGTCAAGGTCCTTCCTGTCTGCGCATCTCGGCGTGACCGAAACACTCGCTCACTCATCGCTAACGTCCTCTCTGCCACGCTGCACGACACTCAAGCGCTTCTCCTTCATTTGAGCCAAATTCTGAATCATCCTACAATACAAGGACGCCTGCGGTGGCATTAGCGGCTGATCAAACGCACAGCCCCCTCTAAGGACAGCACTTCCTGCCTCATGCCAGCCATCTCAATGTGATTGATTACGAGCAGATCACACCTGCTTGTGCTAATGGCACAGTAATGGCAAAGCACAGAGATACAGAGATTAATGTATGTTGAGACATGGAGGACACCCTTCTTTTTATGAGGCATTGCAAATGATAGTGATTGATTCAGATAAAAGAAGTAACATCAATCATCCATCATCGTTAAGTGTTTCACAGCCTCCCTTATCTAACACTTCTCCAAAATACCGCAAGATTACGAAGCCTCATTTTTGGCACATTGTCCATTTAGAGCTGAACCCTACAACTTAAAGTTAAATACTATGCACAAGGTTACAACAGAAAAGTTCCAACAAGGATTCAAACTCGCAATCCTCTGGTTGCATGTTAAGTTCCCCACCCATACACCAGTACACCACTGCCTGTTCCTGCCATCAAGTTTTTCTTCTGTAAATGTATCAGACTAAACAGGCTGCCATTACTATGAAATCCTTGTCTGTCACAGTGCGCCTCTGAGTCTCAGATCCCGCACTCCTGAAACATCTCCACCCTCACCCCTCCTCCCCCCTTTGCTGTCAGGAGTGGTCTCGTTAATTTCACCCCGCTCCACACCAAAGTTCCCCCCAACTTTTAAACACTTTAAAACGGCCTGCTCTCTCTCTCTCTCTCTCTCTCTCTCTCTGGGCTGTCAGTGTGAAACCCCCACTCCTCTTGAGATGGAGCCCTGTGTCAGCGCTAGAACAAAGCTTCGCTGGAAGACGAACCTACAGCTGACACACGCGCACCGGGGGGACACGTCGGGGGTTGGTGAGATGAGCGGAGACTCGCGGTGACAGGGACCGCCGGAGGGCTGCCCATGAGGGCCCGGGCCTGCACTCTCTCCCCCTGGGCTAATCTGGTTTCACGGAGCGTGGGCAAGTGACATGCAGCAATCGGAAGAGGGGACCGGATAGACCGTAATCTCATCATAAAAACACCAATACTGGGGATAACAGTCGTGCATGCTTTCATGTACCAAAAAAAGTAATTTAAACAATCATCTTAAAGTAAGCACTTTTCGGAGATTTTTAAGTGCCTTTTAAGTGTTTTCGAATTCTAAAAAAAATTCCATTCCATTTACATTTTCCTCAAGATATTTTCCTTTGCGTAAGTTATTTTTCTCATCAGCAATTTATTGTGCACATGATAAAATAAGAGTTGCTTCAGAGCACTTAAATGCAATACATTCTTTAAAATAATCTCACGGGAAAATGAGAACAAAGGTGTCTGCAGTGTGGGTGCCAGCATATGGATAATAAAGATTGATGAAAGCTGATTGATAGAGTCTGATTGATGAAAGCCCCCCCAATGGATCGATCAGAGCAGGAGGGGCCTGATCGAACCCTGGCCTCCTCCATCTCCTCCTGCTGCCTGTGGATTAGCGCGGCACTGCCTGACAGGCGGTGCGGTCGAACCCAAACGAGCACCCCGCAGCATGCTAAAGCGGGAAATGAATGATGGCGGAGCCCGCTGTGAGTGACCGGACAATGAGAGTGTGAAATCAGACGGAGCCGGGCCCACCGGGGGAGAGCCGGGCCCGGTGTCTCCGAGACAAAAACTCTCCCCGACAGACGGGAAACGACTCCGAGCGGAGACGGGCCTTTGAAATTCATGAGGGAGGCCGCGCGCCCGGAAGAGGACTGTCGGCGCTGAAAGCGGGATTCAGCGACAAATAAAGGGAGAAGAGAGAAGGAGAGGAGCAGGAGGGGAAATATGAGAGCAAGGACACGGAAGGAGGGCCCGGAAGCCCTCCGCACGCTAGACCCATCACATGAATACTAAACTAAGGAGAGGAAAACTGTGGGCGCCCACACCTTTCTATCACAAACACTCCCCTATACAGTACTTCCCAGCAGGATGCACTGCATCGTCATAGTTCAGAAGGCAAGTCAGGATGCCCTGTGTAAAATGATCAATAGAATTGTTACTTATCAAATGGAAGTTTACATTACGTTGCATTACTGTCATTTAGTGGATGCCCTTATCCAGACAGACTTACAGGTTACAGTTTTTTGAGGAGCCCTGCTCCTTACCCCTGTGCTATACTGCTGCCTATGCTATGCTATACTATGCTACATTAACTTAATGTTAAAGTTTGTCCTTCACGGGACAAGAGGTTTGTAGGATTTAGCTCCTCACAAATGAAGTAGGGTCCTCCCCACTACCAACACCGCTCATCACCACTCAGCTGTGTGTTAACCACTATGGATGAGACACGGGCTCTGTGTCACCCTCGACAAGGATCAGCTACAGATGAATTAAAGAAAGCATGGACTGTGAAACAGGAGTGCATTGTGGGAGTGTGCCAAAAAGGCCCCGCACCTTTTATCAGCAGCCGATCCCGGATGGACACCCTTTGGGTGGAGTCAGAGGTGCCACTGGGGGTGCGGCCAGCCTTCCCGCCCTCGTCCCGCTTCAGCTTGCTCGCCAACGTCAGCATGGCTGCCCCGCTCTCTCACCTGCAGCAGAGAGACAACGGGACGTGAATCCCAAATACATTCACACACACACACACACACACACACACACACACACACACACACACACACACACACACACACACACACAAACCTCATTAAACACAGACTCAGCATGGCTGCCCCACTCCCTCACAACCAGCATAGACAACAGGACATGAAACTGAAATGCATGGACACACACACACACACAACTCAAACTAAAACACAGGCTTAGAATGGCTGCCCCGTTCTCTCACCTGCAGCATAGACAACAGGATGTCACAACCACACAAAACACAAATACACTCTCTCACCTGCAGCAGAGACAACAGGATGTGAAACACAAATACATGGCACACACACACACACACACACACACACACACCTGAATTAAACATACAGGCTTAGTATGGCGCCTTCACTGTCTCTCACAAGCAGCATCCACAATGAGACCTCAAACACACATACATACATGCATGAACACATACACAGACATATACACAGTATGGCTGTTCTGCTTTGTCCTCAACCACACGCTACAGGAAATAAGCATGTAATAGCAAGCACAGCCAATTTTTTTGCACTTGGAATGCACGCTCCACAGACTGATGACAGGGAAATGGGTGTGGCTGAATTCACATAACCACTTAAGAATCAGAATACTGAAGAACTCATGAACGGACTTTCAAATAAAAAAACGTTCCATGGCCTGTTGAAACCCAAGCTGTCAACAGGGTCCAATGGCTCATTCCATCAAAACACCAAAGCCTTTATGACAATGCAGACGTAGCCCTCCAACAAAGAGTGCAAGCGCTGGGCCAGCGAAGCGTTAGCTGATGTGTTTGTGACAAGGGCACAATCGAGCTCTGCCTTCCCACACTTTCCCATTCAGGACACGGAGGAGAGGGTTAGCCTGGGACACCTGTCTGCAGCCTCTTCTGTTCCCTCACTGCCCGCTCTCCCGGCACTGCTGTCCACAAAGAGGCCGGTACAATTAGTTTAACTGAATCCAAGCTACAGCACACAGGACGAGGAGCGGAACCCACTCGGCCAGATCTGCTGATTGCTCGAGCTGATTTGCATTACATTAACATAACGACCAGTTCCCATGCAATCAGCTCAAATCCACAAGCACTCATTTAGAAGGTCAGCATGCGACTGGGTGGAGCCGGTCACAGGCTATACCGGAAAATGCACATTTGAAACAAGCTCTCGTTCACACCGACTCAACACTGCTGATGCTAGCACTGTGGTGAATTATGCATCTGCCCCAGTCAGGGAGTCTAGCCCTCCCTCTCCTGAGAGACTGGCTTTGGTTAATTTGCATAAAATTATCATGAGCTTATACCAACGAAAATATAAGTTATGACAGGCAAACAGCGCAGCTTAATTATTTTTGTACTGGAATGATCTCAGTCGACAGGAACACTAGACTTTAAAGAGATAAAAATAAAGACACTTCCACGTGACAAAGCTTCCTGTTCCAGATACTGTCATTTTCTAGCTGCTCCTTTTTTTCAGTTACATTACTGACACTGCAAATGTACAATATCTTCAATGGCATAACATTGATAAAGTAACTTTCCAGGAATTTCACTTCTTTCACACTGCTGTCTTTGTGAACAATACAGACTACCAAACAATGCTTAACATGTAAAACATTTCAAACAAACAGCCTAGGTTTCTGACCATCAGATTCCATGTGTTTCGCCTTTGGTACGTTTGTGGCACAGTGTTCAGTATTCAGAATGTGTTCAGTATTCTGCTTTGAGTATTCCATTTGAAGGATAGGACCTACAAATCTTTTATGGGCACGGCATGAAAGAGACGTGAAATTGAGTGATGGACATCAATAATGAAGCACCAAAGCATTGATCACATCAGGCTGTTTGTTTTTGCAAAGCCGAGGGGAGAGGCAAACACAGCCCTCCAGCTTCTGAAGGGAACACGCCAAGCTGCAAACACAACCGCTAGCCAGATATGCAACAAAGGCAAGCACAGCTAAACAATATTGATGGTGCTGTCACGCAAATTGAAAACTGTTTGTCCTGTTCTATTGATCTTTGCAAAATCCCAGCCACTGGGAAAAATCATTGCTTTTTTTTAGACTTCTTTAAACTACAGATGGATTTATGTTTTTTGCCTTTTTCTTGTAACACATGAAGAGCCATAAAGCATTTCCTTCAGATTTACTATTATTAAAACCAATATTCAGTTCCATTTTTCTGAATATAAACTTAAATTCTAACAGTGTTGAATACCTTGTCGATGTGCTCAAAGACTTTGACAGTTTGTTGACAGGGTGAGCAACAGGCCTAACTAAGACATCTCTCAGTATCTTGTGGTAACAACATGTTCTCATAAATAATAACTGATCTAAACCTGAACTAGCAGACTCATAGTAAGCCGGCCCCCAGCTACCACCTAATTATCCGAAAACAGGACAGCCAATCAATCAGCCCACCGTGTGGGGGTCTAAGCGCAGGACGTGGTGCTGGGCAAAAAGGAGGAGAGAGGCAGAGGGAGAGACAGCTCCTCCAGATGTTTCCATTCCCAGTAATGAAGACTAATTATAGGCAGGCTCGTGAAGAGCGAATCCGCAGGTTTAACACAGATTATGTGCGCTAATTGCATATCAGCCTCAAGTAAGGGAAACATTACACGGTGGAAGGCAGTCAATTAGAAGGAGATGACAAAATATGGCCACATAACATAAACTAATGTGAAGAAAACTGCTTGATAATTTGCAATGACTGCAGATCATTCCCATTCACTGCACAAGCAGTGTTTGACAAAGAACTTCTGGACTGACATAGACCTGAAAATGCAAGCACAAACACGAGCACCCAGTACTGGCCTACTAGGACTTAATGACACATTTGTTAGACATTAGAGGACTCCAGTTTTCTGTAGAATTCCATTTGTTTTTGATTACAGCCGTAAAGAACGCACTGCCGTGAACTGGTGCCTCTCAAAGTGAAAAATACTATTTGAGAAAAGACAACAGAAACACCTCATAGCTGTCCAACATGAAAGCCAGGGTTTCTCAAAACACAACTTCTCTGAAACTTGAGGTCATTGCATTTACCTCCATACATCCTCAATCAATCCTCTTTATGCCATTTGAGGAAAGACTACTGATCCCATGGTTGAAAATGACGGTGGCGGGGGTGAGCGCACGAGGACCAAGAATGGATCGATTAGCAGACACCGCACGGCACTCAGGGGCCGAGGAGTCCAGCTGAGACTGTCCACAGAGAGGGGCCCACCCGAGACCATCGATCCGCTGAGGCCACAAACACGGCGCTGTTCAATCTGCCCTCCCTTCTCAAATCATCCGAGGCCACTCTGTGCCATCCACTGACGCCCCAGCCAACGCTCTCACAACGTCCCTGCAACGCTGCAGCAGCGTCTAAAATGCAAAAGCAATGTTATGATTGTGTTCTGTGACCTTCGTTCTCCTTTTGTCGTTTTAATAGAATGAGGTGGTCTGGGAATGTCCTCACACAGATCTAATAAGCGTCAGTGTGAAGGAGAACCTTCATCTTTCCTCCAAAACTCCTTGCTAAACTGTCACTTTGTTAAATTGTAAGGATTGTTGGCTTTCCATTTCCAACCTCGCCAATAACTTAACTCATCGATCAATTTCATTTCATACAGGTGAATTGTTTAATTGTCAACTGATAATGGTCTTTGTGTGAGCCAGCCCATTGTTTAACAAGCCACACCTGCCTAATTAAAGGCACATTAAATACAGGTGTGTGGCTGGAGAGCAGCTCCAGGCTCTTTTTTCAACTGACTGTGTGCTCAGGCTGGTTTCATCTGTTTGTTAGTGTTTAAAACAATTTTTTTTGAAGGTTTGTTCCTTCTGCTCATTTTTGTAAGAAGTCTCGGCCAGCTTCTCCAAAGTCAGACAAAAGGGTTCCATTTATGTTTTTGGAGTGTATGAAGAAAGGTCTTGAATAATCATATTGTGCCCACCCTAATCATGAAATGCTGAATATGCTTCTGGCTTTTGTTCCACAAAAAGTCCAGTTAATTAAGTATTTTCTTAACTTTAATAAACAATTAAGGCTTATTTTATATACAGATGCTTGTCTTTTCAGTAAGGAAATTCAAGGTACTGAGTTTCTCCACTGTGGTTTGGGTGTAAGATTACTGGTTGTCTATGGAGACTGAGCTGGTCAAAAGTCCCCAAATTCATGCTTTCTGGTGATACCAAAATTTGATGTGCTTTTAATGAATCCCTTTTAATGTCTGTGAGCATATTACTTTATACATATATGGTAGTGGTGTAGTAGCCATAGTAGTGGCTACACAGTCCCATACTAGCCTAAATCAGAAGCAGTGTGATGTAGTGTTAAAGAAAAGGGACTGTATCCCAAAGGCTAACTAGTTGATTCTCCAGTGGGGCACTGTTGTTGTACCCTTGGGCAAGGTACTTAACCAGAATTTAAATATCCAGCTGTATAAATTGATAACATGTGAAAACAGTGAGGTATATAAGTGGAGCTAGATAAGAGGGCCTGCTAAGCACCTGTAATCTAATGCAAATGACTACGATAATAGCAGTCCATGTATTAGTGAACTACTGGTCCTTGAAACATAAGTTTCTGAAAACTCATAAATCCTTGGATGGCAATTGGCAACTTTCCAATAATTTGCCAAAATATGCCAGCTGAGCTGGGGGGAGTCTGCATCAGCAGATTTGCAGACACGCTTGGGGTGTTGATACATTGCCCCCCGCTGGCTAAGATCAGCCTGTGTGAGTCACTGAAAGTCTTGAGCGCTACCACGAAAAACACCCACAAGAAATACATATACTTGACAAAGATGACCGACAGGTCAGCCTGTCCTTTCACAAAAACAGAAAACATGCAGACAGTTTCCTGCTTAGGGGAAGAGTCTGAACAGTGTCTATCTCATGACTCTTCATAACATACAGAAACAAAATCCAGGCCTGCTTCTGCACACTGGCAAATGACTACTGCAAATAGCCCTGTCAGTGAGGACTGGTTTTGGAAACATTTACCTTTAAAGAAAAGTCAAGGATATAAGGACTCTGGATTGGTAGAGTTTTCTCATGCAACCATGATGGTGTTATCCCAGTCTTTACCACAGTGAACCAGCTCCTGACTACAGGGAAATGGAATTTCAGTTTGAGATGTAAGCAGTAGGACCAGCACAACACAGAATGAACCAGCATAGCTATACTCTAAAGTTCTGAAGCAGTCAGCCATCTAAAGTGGCCTAGAAAACAGGTAGCTCTGTCTCACAAAAATAAGGAAACACAAACTTTCTGGTCATGTTTTTTTTCCCTCTGGCTTTGGAGCCACTGTCACATAGCGTGGAGAAAACATACACTGCCACAGCAGGGAGCCCTCTGACACAACATTCCCTTGCAGAGTCATAATAAAATCAGATCAATGGGTTGAAACAGAGGGAATACTCCTTTCACTCTCTGCCCGGGCAGCCTACTCTGAGCTAGTTGGCAGCTTCCCTAGGACCCAGAACACATACCCAGCAGGATATCACATGTCAGACAGACTGCCCAGCCCTGGCATTCTCCCCCGCCCCCCAGCTGCCTACCAGCACCAAACCCAGACTTACCCTGCCTGGCTCCCTGGATCTCACACACTTGCAAAAGTGACATCGAAATTAAATTGTTCAGCAAACTAAGCGAGGGGAGAGGCACTGACAGCCTTCAAATGCATGTGGTCCAACGATCAGGAAGCCTTGGCAGGGGACAACTGCTGTAGTTACAGTATGGGGGAGACTGCATTGCACCACTGCAGGCCACGCTGAAACCTGCACGCTTCAACTAGTGGCAGACAACTTCCTAGATCTTTCTGCAACTTCTTTTTGAAAAGAATATGAGAACAAGAAGAGTTTAAAAAGACACTGTGGGTAAAAGAAAAAGCAGCTAAGCAAGTGCAACTAAACATTTGACTAACAACTTCAGTCTAAGGAAACTTCGTGTTCGCTTTACAAACTCGCTGCCCACCCAACCCATCTAGTCATAATTTCGGAGGGTATATCTAGGTCTAGCTAATAAAAATCTAGACAGTATATTATGTTATTGCTGAGTCACACGTAAATGATTTAAAATGGGATTATCATTCTGACAATAACAATTTGTGGTATATTATTGCGAAATCTGTGCCTCACAAATCACAGTGACAAACCTAACATATTAGCTAGTTGGCTAACTAACACTGCTAACTTGCTAACTGAAAACTGTAGCTAGATTGAAACATTGCTAGCTAGCTGGCTAACTACGTAATGCCATCAGCGAGAAAGACAGCTAGCGTACTAGCCAGGAAACGAGGAGGTAAATGGTTAACGTTACCAAGGCAAAACACATCTAGTTTTGTTATAAATTATTTCCGCTGGCATAACAAGATGTACGTGCAGCAACCCTTCATAATATGCTCATGTCTCCTTTGTTTTCGCTGAAATTAGCTGTAATACAGGGATGCAGCAAGCTAATGGTTCTCTTGTTGTTAGGGCTAGCTAGCTCGCTAGCTGTTTACCTGCTCCGAGTTTGAGAGAGAGCTCCGTCTTACACCATAATCAACAGTCCACGGAAACAGTCCCGGCCGCCACTGCAGCGCCAGATCAATATTTGCACTTCACGCACCGGCGACCTAAAGGAAATATTATGGAAATCCTCAGTTGCCCGTTCAGACAGGATTTAACTCCCAGGAACGCCGCTTCAGCGGGCCAGTATCAGAAGCGGAAGTACAGTGTTCGTTTCGTCTTAGAAATTTGCCCGACCACATTTCAGGCACCTCGCTCTAGTTCCGCTTTAATTTTAGCTATGAGGCGTATGTCATATCTGAAGCAAAGTAAAATAAAACGACTGCATTTTGTCATATGTCGTTATTTTATAATACTCTGTGTCGTTTTGTTGGATGCAGTTTGTGCGCGACTTTGGAGTCGCTCTAGATAAGAGTTTCTGCTGGCTGTCAAAAATGTGGTCTAAATGTAAATGTACTCACTGCTTGTAAATTGCATTCACACGTACATGTACCACACTCGTGCCGCAGATTCACCACATCGAATTCAGTAAAACAACCTCCATGTTTCCTTCTCTCAGCTGTTAATTTGATGTAAGGCCGCAGAATTCCACTTCTTGAACAAGGTGCTCATTGTAAATAAGGAAAAGGAATACAGTGTGTCCTCCTGGGTCCTGCAGACAGACACTCTCCCTTACCTATCTCCTCTCATTTAACCCTTCTCCCTCTCTGTCAGACAGACACTTAAACATGGCATATAAAAATGTGACCATTTATTCTGTCACCAAACCAGGCATTCAGGCTCGAGGTCACAGACTAGCAGATATTTAGCAGTAACTGCAAAGAGACACCTCAGGTTTTACACATCAAGCACATCCTCATGCTGACTGGATAATCTCAGGCAATTTTGACAGTGGATATATTTTTTTTCTTTTCTCATTGTTGCCAAGCCAAAGTATCATTTATGTGGTACAAAGCTGGGATCAGCAATAAGAATGCAATGTATAAATTATGAACCTTTGAAGAACTTAAAAGGATTCAAAGAGACAAAAGCTCTGTGTGCAAGTTATGCGTGCAAGTCCCCAACCTAATAGTGTATTATGGGAAAGACTATCACAGACACATCATTAAAAATGTCACTTCAACATTTTTTTTAGTTTGCATTTAGACTGTAAACTACCATTACCATTTTGCTGGCTGTCAGGGTCTCTGTTTGCACAGTAATTTCAACTGTATTTAGGAGGTGAGGTGAGGATCTTGCTCACCACAGAACAATGTCACTTTGAAGCCCACACAGAGCATCTCTGAGAGCACACAGAAACAGACTTCACGTGAATAGCAGAAACCACTTACCAAAAGGTGTTGTGGAAGGAACAGAAACAGTGTTTTTGGATAATATGCTTTTACAGATATATTGTATAACATAATTTTGCCACGGTCATGTATTGATAGAATGCTGTGTGAAAAGCTTTGTATGACACAAAATTCTGCATGACACAAAATTTACAAACAGCACCACTGAAAAGGCAGGCATGCTATGTTACCAGGCAGAACTGCCACACCAAACATGTGATTCACCCACACAGTGAGCGTTCTGCATGAATTGTGGCAAATTTATATGATCCCAAAGACATTTTGTATTGAGTGTGGTTACACCCACAATAGAAATGACATCACTGCAATACTTATATAAAGGGAGAGCGAAGCCATGGGGTGAAATCCTCATTGTGAAGAGGCTGAGTCAGACTATTTTTTAATTGCTTGTATTTAAAAGCATACAGGAACAGAGCAGATAAGTAAAGCACTGCATTAAAACATTACATCAGTTAAGAGCCAGTCTTTCTTTTGTCACAATAACAGAAATTATTCCCATAATTATTCTTTTCACTTCATTGTATTTTGCAGAGTATGAAATCATTTCCTATTCCAATTCATATACATGAAATTTACTGTTGAAGCAAGCAATCTGAGCTAAGATTCAGCCAGACAAATACATTTATATGTACATATATATGGGCATTTACTGGAGCAACAACAGCAGTGGCCAATCAGGAGTTTGAAACTGTAACTGTAACTGCTCAAGTTATAAGTTCACTTCCCAAATCAGACATGGACCTTTAACACGTATACTCTTCCCTGTCAGTCATTCTGCACCAGACAATGTGACCCTCTGTAGTAATAACAGAAGGGCTGGACGCTTGTTGCAGAATAAAGGCACTCTTTACTGAAATGTAATGTTCACAAATCTCTCACTGCTATCTCTTTCAAAGTACTGCATATTGACAAGCACCTAACATGTTTAACTGCTTAGTTTTCCATTACTATTTGGCATTTATACCTAAGTGAAAATGTTAGATGTTTTCTGGTTTTCTCAAGCAAATGCTATTTGAAAATGATGTATTTTGTAAAAAAAAAAAAAAAAAAAAAAAAAAAAAAAACGAAAAAAATTGACAAATAAATTAAATAAATTTAAAGAATACCCTTGCCCTATTCAAGCTGTTTCCCAGATGCACATACGTGTAGTCACATGCACAGATCAGTACATGCTGTACTACCTCGCTCATCCTAAATATCACCCTCCTCTGACAAAGGATGGAAAGACAGATACCCGCTGCAGCATGAACCACTCAGCCATGGTAAGAGCAGTCAGTTTGGTACACTCTAAACCATTAATATGTCCATCACGCCCACACTGGAACGTGTCAGATGTACAGTTGAATCTTGAGGGCTGGCATGACAGCACATTACAAAGCAAAGCACACGTCGTTTTGAGAGCATTTTTCCGTACCCATCCAGATCGCCTAAAATGAAAGATGCGATTAAACCAAAGGGATGGGAGTTTGGCATTAGCAGTAATTGGTCGGGAAAAGATCACACAGAGGCCTCTGTTCCCATCTGTGGTCCAGGGGAGCCCGTGGCTACAAATAACCTTCACTAAAAGGGCTGAATGGGAGTCAGCCTGACTGGTTTAGAGGAACACTTCCTGGAGCACAGCTTACTCATACGAATCACTTTCTATTTCTTTGTCGAGTTACAAGAACAGAAAAGGACAGCACACCAAGTGAACTATTTTTTTTTTTTTTAAATAATAAAAACATGGTCTTGAAAAGAATTTCTGTCAAGATGTATTTACTTCCTGTGCTTTGCATGATATGTTTAGCATATGCAGGGGATAGGTTGGTGGAGGCCAACTGTCGTAAAACCATCTTAAAGATGTTTTGGGAGCACTTTTTTTAGTACAGTTCAGTACAGTTTTAGTACAGTTTAGATGGATGCAGAAGTTTGAAAGTTGGCAGCTTGTGAACCAATGACAGAAGAACTGTGAGACGTTACTCACGGTCCCATGGTTGTAGTCAGTGTTTAATGTTCTGTTTCATAACCAATATGGGAGACAGAGGGAGGGAAACAGACTGACTTCAAGCATTAAAACTTACTAAACAATTCTGTCATTTCAATCTATTCATTGTAACTTGGAGTCAAGTCTAGCTGATTTTGTTTGACCCCTTCAGTGTAGTGAGTGGTATTAGATTGTCTTTTTACACCTTAATAACCTAGATTTAATTGGGTTTACCCAAGCATTACAGCACGATTGGCCACAGAGTGACAGAGACTGAAACCATAATACACTTTGAAATGGCTTCATTCTCCTCCAAGCACTACATAAACATCTGCAGTACATCTGTACAACAATGCATCCATGTAGAACAATGCCATAATGCAAAATCTGCAGTTTTCCATTTTGTTGAACAGGAGTTTTGTGATCAATTTTTGCCCAGGCAATCTCCATTGTATGCTTGATTTGGAAAACCCTGTTCCACCATTCCAAGCATGACTTTTATAAATGCTGCATGATTTATGTGGAACAATGAACAAGTGAGCTATGTATGAATGTATTAATTTGACACAGCAAACACAATCGATTGATTATCCCATTCATCATTTTCTCTCTCTCTCTCTCTTTTCCTGTAGCTGTAACCTGGAGGGAAACATGGATGGCTTCTACACATTCGCTGCTTGTCATTTTCCCCTAAAAAATCTGCCAAAAGTCTGCCAAAATCAGCCCATCGGCTCATTAGCATGGACCACCTGGGCTGAGCAATTTTTTTTTTTACAATGTTCCGGATTTCGAAGCTCGATTTAAGATGATTTATTAATATGGATTGTTGTTCTAAACCAGTGTTTCTCAACCCTACTCCTGGCGGCACCCTGTCCTGCATATCCTGCATCTTCTATCAATCCTTGCTCTACCTACCTGACTGAACTCATACAGTACGTGGCACATTTTATTAGCTGAGCACACCTGATTTAATCAAGCAGCAAGGATAGATAGAAGATACGCAGGACAGGGTGCCGCCAGGAGCAGGGTTGAGAAACACTGTTCTAAATCTACTTTTGTTGTTGCAGTCACAAACCACCCACGCCTCGTGTGGCAGCAGAGGAGAGAGTATTCATGAATCATTTACCAACAGGCTGCACACTGCGTAACATTTCAGCACGGCGGGTTGGGTTATGCAGAAATAGAGCTACTGTAGGTGCATTCTAATTCTAATGCTACTTTTATATATGGTGCTTTCAGGTAGTCCTACATATTGTTCTACGGTGGAACTGCTGCCCAAGCAGGATTTTCAAAGAAAAATCTCCAACCCACTCAGTGATCAGACATCTGGAGCCAATTCAGTTGCACTAATGTATTACTCTGACGAATCTGTGTTTACCCCATCCACAATTTCCTGTTTGCTTGAGTTTGTGATCTATAGGTCAAAGTTCTGATTTAGTCAGAACATTCCGGATTCAGCCCATTGTCAAGACTCCTGACATCAAATATCAAGTCAGAGAAAGGATAAGGACTATCGTTATCTCATGTGTTTTGCAACCTTTCAGAACCCCCTACCCTCCAGCACTCGTTCTGTGAAACAGCTGAGGTGGCTGGGGTTACATTTCGGATGCACCCTCTGCCTGTCCCTCCAGGATGTCTGGGACAGCTTCGCATTCCCCTCATTTAAGGAGGCAGAACTGCACTGCTGAGAGGGGAATGAGAAATGAGAGTCTGCCTTGAAGCCTGGGGGGGGGGGGGTTGCTTGCTTGCACCTGAAGAAGAAAAAATCCTCTCCCCATAGAATGTTGGAGGCAGAACCAGACCCCTCTAAGCACCATGTCATTAATGAAGCCTTAGAACTGGGCACTGCACCCTCCCCATCCACCAATTTACTGTTTTTTTTTTTTTCTGATTGTTTTAACAGATGGAGGTAATTAAGTCCCTGCAGTGCCGAGCCGGGCGAGCGCACTGCCTGAAACAGGAGATGAGTCACACTCTGCACCCCCCCCATGCTCAGCGCAGAGTGGGGGCCGAGGGCTCACTTCAAAACCGCCACGGATCGATTTGCGCTGCCCTCCGCTTTAACCCTGTTGTGTATGTTGTGTGAATGCGTTTTCCAATATAAAGCTCGGTCAAAACCAGCTGGGACTAAAACCAGTGCATGCAGCGGTCCTGGGAGTATCAGGGATGCAAAACGCTGCATTATTAGGAACTCATGCTGATGAGGGTAATTACCGTAACATCCACACAACCATAAGCATACCGCACAAGGATATCACATAACAGATCTTGCTATATGATTTTCCGAGGGATCTGGATCAATATGAATGAATATGTCCACAAGATGTCATCATTTCCAGTAGCGAAAGAGATGTAAGCCCTCTAACAAACATTTTCATCATCAGCTGGATATCAGGTGCCTTCCACACCTTCCAAAGTTTCTGTTTTTACTTTACAGGTCTTTTCCTTTTGCAGGATCACTTTAAGTGGTTGGAGTCTGGATTAGTCTGGGTTTTTCCTAATCCTTGATCAGTACTTGTGGGAAATGGCTACCTAGATCTCCATGATTAAAATGCTAATAGTGAATTCATTTGCATTCGGGACTTGTGATTAATGCTATCCATCACTCTTGAAAATGAAAGGAAGTTGAAGATCCAATGATGATAATGAAGGTAAGGAAATATAGTGATTTGTTCTAATCATCTTTAGCTTTAAACTCAATTTATTCAACAGAGGAGTGACAGGGGAATATTGGAGCAATTCCGTAAATACAGGCTGCGGCCGTTACACATTTCCATCTTTTTGACTCCTAAAACGAGAGCATGCTGTGTTTGTGGCTTCTGGAAACAAAAGTAATTGAGCTGTAGCCAGGCAACGGCTGTTCTGTCAGTCCTGCCAAATGCAACAAAGAGAGTGGTCAGCCGCTCAATCACGAAGGACTTCATGAGAGGGAGACGGAGAAGGAGACAGACAGACAGACAGAGAAAGGGGGGGGATGGGGAACAAGGGATAGAGAAAGAGAATTATTCATTTTTGAATGACTACATTCAAGAAAAGGAAGAAAAGGAATAGATAGTATGTTGAAGTGGTCCCCCCATATACACTGTACTTCTATGTGTATCTAATTCCTCATTTAACTCTTGTGTTGTCATTTTTTGTTTGGCCATATAAATAACTTGCTAGCATTTGGTATAACATAAAGAAATGTAATTCATTCCAATAGAGGCTTTTGAACTTGGAACTGAAGAAAAAGATGACGCTAAAGAAGAAAAGAGAGAAAGAGACAGTAAGTCAATAAAAACAGCCTGCGTGGGAACGTTGCCTCAGGGCTGGGAAATCATGCTTTATTGAATGAATAAAAGAAACAAGCAAACAAAAATCACAGCAGGGTTCTGCAGATATGAACACTATTTTGCCTTGAATAGAGAGAGGGTATATTGTGAGGCATATTGTGAGGCCTCTGTTCTGGGGGGCCTGCGTGGGTTAAGTCGATGATTAAGTCACATCCAAACTGGAGAGGGGGGATACGTCATTTACTGTCACACTATTTTTCAGTTTAGCTATCAATATATTTTTGGCTTGCTAAATTGAGTTTGTTGTGAATTTTCAAAGTTCCATAGTCTATCCTGACACTGACGACAAATGTCTGCCACTTTCCAGTAAAGTTACATAACAGGAGTGATTTTCCGGACAGTTCCAAAGAGCAGAAAACATACTAGAAGTATCTGTACCGGCTTTTTTAAAAAAAACATGTCATAGTCACTGTTGACATTTTTTACAGTCAAAATTTTTCTGAGTGCTGTCACGAAGATATTTGGACAGGCTCGGAGCAAGTTAGCAAGGAAATCTACAGCGTATATGAATCATGTATACTCTCATAATCCAGTCTGGATTTGACATGACTGTGACCAGCATCAAGCCAAGCATTCTGAATCTGTTATTGCATCATTCACCATTTCCAATAGAATCCAGCAGGTGTCACTCACCAGTTTGGCAACTGGAGGCAAAGGACACAACCTGCTTGACTCAAAAGCAGGGATATGTGGGGAAGGGGAATTACACTACCGTTTGCATCTACTCACACACAGATGTAAAGCCGTTATGAGGAAAGAATTGGATGCTGGATAACGCATCACATTATTGGCATTTAGCAGATGCTCTCATCCAGAGCAACTTACTTAGATTACATTTTTACATGTTATCCATTTATACAGCCGGATATTTATTGAGGCAATTCTGGGTTAAGTACCTACCCCCCCAAGGGTACAGCAGCAGTGCCCCAGCGGGGAATCAAACCAGCAACATTCTGGTTACAAGCCATGCTCCTTATCTTTATGCTACGCTGCCCCGCTAACACATCAGAGCAATCCGTGCCTGTATCTGCAGCCTGATAAAATGTGCTTTTCTGAGTCAGTGTATGCATTCTGGGAGAGCTCCTTGTGTGTGGGAGCTCTGTGCTCTGGTTGACTCATCGCTGGAGGCCATTATGGAGGAGGGAGGTGAGAAACCAGCAAAATGGCTCTCTTGTTGAAATGCTGTCCATTGGCTAGTCTGAACAGTCTGGTCTTTTTAAGGGGAGAGACATGGGTCTGGCACACCTTACCATCTGTATCAAGAACTGCAGGAGAGAAGCATTCAGAAACATTTCAGAACAAGTCCTGCTCTACTCATAGCGATTGGTGCCTGATTTTTTTTTTGTTTTTTTGGGGGTGGGTGGGGGTGATTAGGGGAGGGGAAATAGGGAAGAGGATTCTCTGTCAAATTCCAAAAACAAAACTGTATTTTTTCATCTTGCCAGGATAAACTTCATGTCCACAGCAGATAAGCCCTCTATTTGTTGCAAGATCCTTATCAAATGAAAGGATTAGATATCAATAATCTTCCCTTGACATGGAGCTCAGGTACTGACAGCATTAGCATTTAAGAGAAGATGATTTTTATTTTATGAGGCCCATTTCAACCAGCCTGCAAATTCAATCAAATCTAATTCAGTTAAAGGTTGTACCTATCCTATAGAAACATGATTGAATAGCTTAAAACCTGGCTCTTCAGAGCTGGCACCAGAGGCCAACTTTGAACACTAAATCAATTTTGACCAGAGCTATCACTCTACTGAAGTAAAAGTCACATTTTTTTTCACAAATGATTTCTTGGTAGTAGGCGGCAAAGTTGTGGTTATTTTTTATTAGTTGAGCTTACACAGGCAAAGGTACCGAGATAAGACATGGAGTTTCAATTCAATACCTCCCATAAGATTTTAAATATTTCTCACATTAGCACAATTTTATTTGATCTCAGCTCACCTTGGTGCCAGCTCCACAGTGACGGGTCTCTGCCTGTATGTGCCTGAAATCTAATCAAACATTCAGCTGGATTAGCTGTTGCTGATGACCTCAGTGCTCTCTGACTATTTGCTCTTGATCATCATTGATTAATTCTCCATAATCCTCACCACCTTTGAACTGAAGCATAAAACACTTGTGATGTTCTCATGAATATCTTTTACAAAATATATAATCCCATACCAGTATCTCTATCCCTTCATAGTTCATTGCTCCCACTTCACCTCCAAAGCTTTGACAGGATAATTCAGAGGTGAACATTAGTACCTTATAATCTTTACATGAACACATGCTACCCTGTAAAAATGAAACTTCTTTGTTTTATGCCAAATTCATATAATGTTAATGTATGAATAAAGAAATAGGAACAGGTGACGTCAAAATATGTTTCTGTTAAAGGGTAACCTGTAACTCTGATGGTAATAATGTGCGTCTATTTTCAAAATGGGACTTCAGTTGTTTTGTAAATACACTTCTTTCACCACCAATGACTGAAAAAATCCAAAAGCTCAGGCTGATGGGAGATTTATACAGTCATGCAGGAAAGTAGCCAGTGAACCTACTGATGCTCGATCATTAGATTACCAGATACACTGTCAATTTATGTGCTCTCTCTAAAGACAGGCTGTCTGCACACACACACACACAATGTATTGGTTTTTTCCCTTTTGCGGGGAGTGTGGATGTGTAGTGAAAGCAACGCTCCAATACACACACCACGTCATGCCAACCACAACTTTTTTCCAGCCTCAAGTCCTACAGTGCACCAGGAGGGCAAAAGTCAAACGGGGGACAATCACCTCCTTGACATGCTTATCATTACCTGAGCAACTCATTAACACCTGATCAGTCACAGGGAGCAGAGATCAGCACAGCAAGGGAGCCCCGACTGACAAAACCTCATCCCAATGGAACGAAACTGAAGAAACAGCTGTAAGACTCTAGCTTAGCCAGCAGCATCACTGGGGAGCCATAGATCCATGCTGTAACAGTAGCGTAGCTACTCTGCTGGCCCACACTCCGTAGCATTGGCAAGAATTAGGAAGTGGAATAGATGACCAGAGAGGGTGAAGTTGGATTGGACCAGGGTTGTTACTCAAATGGATGCAGGTGTCACAGACAGACACACTCACTCATTTTCCATCACTGTGGACTGCTATAAGTGTACTAGACAGACAGACAGACACAGACAGACAGATAGGCTGGAGCAGACACAGCCTGTACTCACCATGACATCATAATTTCGCCTATCAATCAGAATGTGTTCACGGTAGTCTGGCTGTGATTGATGACCTGTTTTGCTGCTCGCTAAATACTCCCCGCGCCCATCTAACACCACAGCAACAGACAGAAAGAGAGAGGAGTGACAGCTGGCCTTAGCGTTTTCACATTTGCCAGCGTCAGCCTCTCGCGTGTGTGTAGTGCGGAGGACACATGATGGAGGACAGAGAGGCGCTGGCAGAGACTGGCAGGCATTCAGCAGCGGGCAGGGCCTCCTCCTCAAGCAGAATGGAGCTGTCTAATGGAATCTCGCCCGACCTGACATCTGCCTGTCACCCCGGCGGGGACGGAGCCAGCACGGCGGTGTCGCGGGTCAGCGCGGATGCGTGGTCGGACAGCCGACCCGTTCGTCAGAGGGCCGTGGGTACAGAGCTCTGAGTCACAGGGTCCTCTGTCAAAAAAAAGCACCGTGTGCAATAACTGCCAGATGGCAACGTGCCAGATAACACAGGCAGAGAGGACCGAGAAGCACCTGATTAACAGCGGGAGGAGCCGCATGGACATTTAGGAGAAGGTCGCTTCGGAGTGAGGCTATTACTCTTGCAGAACCAGTGGGGGATTTGAACGTAAAATAGCCTGCCTCAAAGACAGCAAACAAACAAAGCTCCACCGAGGTGCACCAGTGCTCTGTGCAGCTCCTCTGCCCTCATTGCTTCACACACAATAAAAACTACTTATAAGTAATTCAGAACTAAAGTTCCAGACCTCTCCACAGTTAGACCATCACAGACTATAACCTGGCCTAAAGAGAAATACATCTGGATCATACCAGATAGTTTTGCACTGCTATTCTGTATGAGATATTGAATTTTCTTTTACATTTCATGTTCTAAAAGCCTTAATCAAACAGTCAGCCAATCACTGGAGATACTGTAAAACTGGGAAACAGGCTATGAGATCAGAGCGATCAGCAAGCACACATCTGGGAGACAGAAGAGCACTTCATTCAAATTATTATCACTGCATGTGTATTGTTATGCAGAGAAAGGCACATCTGTGCAATGCATAAAACTGACTCTGACAGGAGCACTAAAGGTCACAAGCACTAAACTCCTTATTGGCACTGTCTCAAGTGATAATGAGCTCTGAGCAGAACGCACACATACATACTCACTCAAACACACTAGCACATGCAGACACATAAATAACAGCATGATTCATTTTAAACAGAGAAAATATATAGGGGCTGCTTCAAATCTTCATGCTCCATTCTTATTTCTTCAAATCTCTTGGCAGTCTTAATCAGTTGCTTAGAAATAAAACTGACTATGACTATTTATAAATACACAGCAACAGTTTCAAGCTTCCTATGTTGGACTGCACTTTAAAAAAAGGCAGCAAGGCTGGGAGTGGTACAATCATGGTATGTTCTTTCATGTAGACATTTTAACTGTCACCACAGGCAACCCACACTCTGAGCAGAAGAAATCTGAGAAGTGGGAACCCTTTCAAAATACACCTAACTAAGCAAAGACGACGTGTCTGGTCTTCCTGCACAGTGATGCAATTTACCAAGACCCAATGGCATGTTTGCGCCATTCCTCTGAGCTGTGCACGCTTCATTACCCGGCGAAAACAATGATTCAGCCGCCAACTCCTCACAGTTGCCCCTCCGGCCTCATCGTGACAACGGTTCATCACCCATCTGTCTGCCCTCTCTGTTCGGTAGTACATCCAGAGGCTGAATGCTGGGTGCTCTACCCAGAATCCCCTACTACCTCCCCCCCACCACTACCACCACCACCACTCCAGAAAAAAATTACAGCAGCGTTTGCTGTCTCTTGGTGTAGCAAATAAACACAGTATCTGACAATGGAATGACTCTGGGGTGGTGCCACCTCAGTGTGGAGGGGTTCCCTTGAGTGCTGTGGCTTAATGTCGATCAAGCCAACATCCTTCATTCTGGCTTTGATCAGAATCAAGCACGGCACAGATGGAGCGTGTTAGTGGAACATAAGTGTCCATAAGTGACAAAAGGCAGCTTCTATCCATTGTTCACCGGGAGCAAGAATCCCATTGGGAATGCTGTTGAGAAGGAGAGTGGTGGTGCAGGGAGGAGCTCAAATTTGCCAGGAGGATGAAAGCACAGCATGACATCATACAGATCCTCCAGAATCACATTAGACATCTAATGGTTTCTGGTAGCAGCAACATTTGTGTCAAAGCAACAGTTAACAGTATAATGGGTGGTAGTGTGCTAGAAAAGAAAATATCTGTCCCTTTTGTGCGGGAAAAATTAAAGTCAAGGTCATTAGTTGTTAAGTGTTGCATGTAAGGAGCATGTGTCTGTCCAGACCTTGGAGCATCCAGAGTAGTAAGTTATCAAATCTGTAATGTTTTGTATTAAAACAACTCAAGTGTGTTGATTGGCAGTACAACGTCAGTGTCCCTGGAATTTTTATCTGAACTTGAACGTAATGCTGTGATCATGACTCACCCCTCCACCATGATGCCATCAGAATCCTTGACCTTCTGAGTGGGTCATCTCATTCCTCTGAGACAGACCAGCCAGCACATAACATTCTCAAAAATGCTCTTTCAAAATTACGGGGCAATTTTCACATCAAAGCAACATCACTGAAATGGTGAGAGAGTGTTGTGTGGTAGCTGGGGGGGATCCTGAGAGGTTTGTTAGGTGCACAAGCCCGTGGTTTGTGAGTGCTGTCCACGGAGTAACTGCAAAAGCAGAGATAATGAGGGCTGCGGTGCTCACAGGGTGTGATCAGAGTGATTGGAGCTCACTGTAATTCATCACACCCATTGATCCACGGATGCAGGTGCACGGGTTAATGAGGCTGGGCTGAGAGAGTGATCCATCTGCAGAGCCAGCTAGTGTGTGTGTGTGTGCATGTGTGTGCATGTGTGTGCGTGTGACATGGGGGCTGCCATGACATTACCACAATGTTACAGTAATGTTGGAGGAATGTTGGGATAATGAAACGTCCCTTGTTAGAGAGTGGCAAGCACAGAAGCAGTCTCATAGAAGCAGCGGGGGAGAAACTTTAGCAAACCTGTTTAATAAACGTCAGCTGTCAGCAGCTCTGCGTACCTTCATTTTATGTGTTGTGGTGTCAACACACACAGGGACTGTTTGAATGCATGGGCTGTCCACATGCACATACTTGGCTGTAAGAGGAGAGGTCTGTCCTCTGCTGAGGGTATGACACACATGCACACACACACACACACACACACACACACAGGCGTGCACACAAAAACACAGTACACACACGCATATGTTCGCTCCCTTTCAGCTGATCCAGAATTCTGCACAGGCTACAACCCCCCAAAATCCTCTCACATTACCCCACTCCCCCAAACCCTCCGGTGGCTACCGCTCATCACTCGCTTCAAATTCCACACACTGGTGCCTGCTTAAAGGGCAGCTAAAGGGTCACCCCCCTCCTTACTAACAGACAATCATCTGGCCGTACACCCCTGCCAGACCACTCCACCTCCTCAGGTTGCCTGTCTGTCCCTTCCCTGCTGGGACGCTCTGGCCCCCCGAGTGGTGGAACAAGCTATCCATTGCCATTAGAATGACTGAGTCACCAGCAATCTTCTGACACAGACCAAAAAGTCACCTTTTCAGGGAGCAAATTGGGCCCCCGACTGAGGACCTCCCCTTCTCTCTTAGCACTTCAAACCATTTTGCACGTGTAGAGTAGCCTTAGTTTGTATTTCTACACACTAGGATTCCTTATTGTAGCACTGTACATGTACTTACAACATTTTGAATGTGTTGCTTTTTTTATTCCTGTTTTAATGTTGATGTTTATGCTTCTTATAATATGCACTGAGTGCTCTCTAATACACAGTTGCATTGGATGACAGCATCTGTGAAATTAATAAATATAAATTTATTGTTCACATTCCCTTTTTGTCAAGTTTTTCTCTGTTTCAGGCTTTCCACTGGCAGATCGCATGGTTACAGGCATGACAGCCCCCTCTGGCATAAATGTGTCTATCACTGGATACATGAGACGTTAATGTATTACACAGTTACGCAGAGGAAAGGAACATAAATCAGAAACACAACCTGGGGTGTAATATGCACTTTACATCATATTCTGCCATCACAAGCAGTGAGGCTTTGAAATAGGGGATCCCTGCATACAACATTGCCAAGCACTGTGCTACACAAAAACAAAGTTGCACTCCTCATTTTCTGTGAGGTAAAATAGGGGTTTATAGGTGCAATACCAAATGTTTTTTACAGCCCAATGAACATCATTTGGATTCCTCTAATTCAATCGATTAAAACCTTTAAAATTAGCGCAGGGGGGTGTTTGACTAGGAAAACATTGCGCTTGCTTGCCCTCTAGTGGACATATTGTTACTCAATAAACTTCTTGTGAAGTGTTTTTGCTCCAGACACAGTGCTGTTCATTAAGGTATGATACAGAAATTGTAGGCTATTGTGAGCATTACACCATAGTAAGTGTTTAGTTATCATCATTTAGACATTACTGTGTCCTATGTGAGATTGAGAAATGTATTTAATTTGCTCTTTCTCTTTACAGTGAGAAAATAATGCATCAAGAGCAAATTGGGTTTCATCTCATTCACTCGGCAGACTACTGTATCCTTTGCGACCTTGAGTCTCAACACTCTAGCCCATTCACTTTCAGGAATGCAATAGGGACCTGGTAATTTCGCACAAATTTAATAAAGTAAAAAAGTTTGATAAGAAGGAGAAAGCTTGTTAAATATATTTTAAACTATTTTCAGCCTGTGTTTGTTTGTCAAGTGGTTTCTTTCAACAATGGAGAGCTTGTGCTCATACCAATATTCTGTCATACAGACTTAATTTCTTTGGCTCAGCGGTTTATTAAATTTGCACACAACTGTAATAAAATATTTTGCTGTCAGAACTGTAGTTAAAATTAACCTTGGTGGCTTACAGCCATTCCAAAAGCACAGAAGGCATTTGTAGTGTTGGCGTGACCAATCAGGCTGATGAGTCAGAACTTCAACCCCAACCAAACGCAAGTCTCTGTTGCTCATTTCATACAGAGATTTATTAGATTTGCTGGCTGTTAAGTATTACAAACCTGATGTGTTATTCAGGAAGTGCATGTTTGTCATTATTCTGGACTTGTCTGTCCAAAAAAGTGTCTTGTTGCAGGTCAACAGTCATAATTAATGGAGAGCAGCCATGTTACTGGAGATGGAGATCTCCTGTGCCCAAAAAAAAGAAATTAAAAAAGCAAGACTGGAGGAAAAATGGTTTAAAATTACAATAAAACATCGGTTACCTTTGTCACTGTACATTGTTCTTTGCTGGTCATTCCTGGCTCTCTGCCTCCACTTTCCAGCAGAACAAAACCTTTCATCTCATGTTCCCTCCTGTTTGCTCTCAAGTTTTCTATCTGCGATTTGGTAGTTTGTTAGAAAATTATGTTGGCATCTGAGTGCATTGGTATGGTGAGGTTTTGGGGGGTCAAAACTATTTGTTTTCTTGTGATCTCCATTTCGCATCTGTGGGCAAAATAACAATGGCAATAATATGACGTCAGCCAGCAAGTCTAACATGCTGCATGGGTTTTTCCACCTTTTGGGCCCAAATACAGAGATCTTGACTGGCAGTCATTGTATAGCTCCTTCTTTTGTCCAACAAGTGTACTTAAATAGGTCAGGTAGTGTTTCACCAGAACTAGACTCCTATTTAGTAGCAGGTGTGATGGATGGATAAAAAATTCATCTGTGTGAGTGTAGCCTTATTTTACACTGATCTCACAGTTGTTTTCTACACATTAGTAATGAATTATTGTTTGGTTGGAGCTTCCTTTGTTTTCCTATTGTACCCTTAATTATCAGCTCTCGCACATGTATTTACAACACATAATTATATTGCTTAACAAAATGTTCCAGATGATTGCTGTCATTCAAAGTTAGCAGAGTAACCCTGAACACAGTTTCCTAATCCACAGAGTAAAACACTGCCATGCAAAAATAAGCAGTCTCTAAATACAGACTCTAAGAGCTGTAAACATAAATATGAGGAAATTTTTCCATAGCACAAGCCTTGGACAAACAAGGCAAGGAATCAATGCCCTGTTGTCTCTGTGAAAAATGACCCAGATTTGGGTTCAAAAATTAATCCTCTCTGATTAATTTCTGAAAACACACTCCCAAGCAATTAGGGGGAAACTTGCAATTCATCATTTTCCTCATTAACCCTGCGCTCAATCCATTTTTCATACACGCCGTTGGACTGCTGCACGATGTGAGCCAGCAGCTACAGAATGCTGACCAACACGAATCAATGATGACATTTCATAAACTTTACATCCATCTCTCTGCTCAGCGACACCAGGGATTCCGCGCGAGCTACAGACACTTACGGCATTACGTTTTCACTGCGAGGTGGTCCGGGCCCTGTAAACCCGGATCATAAATCATAATCACTGATTAAATAATTCATCTGCGGGGCCCTGTGTGTTGATCTTTCAAATTAGCTGTGAGTCATGAGCGTGGCAGAACTCGGGCCTGTGCCCTGACCCGTACCTGACTGGGCATCACCCTGGCTCATTTTCCTCCTCACCGCCCCTGATTAAGGACCCGCTGCGCATGACGGGGCGAGTGCGCTCCCGCCCCCGGCGCTTCAAAGAGCCACGCTACTCAGATCCCCCACGCCTCATTTCACAGGAATTTACCTCTGAAGCTCACAGAGAACGGGGTGGAAAAATTACGCAAACAGCGAGCCCGCAGCATCAAACACGCGTTTCCGCACGGATGTCCGTGCGACACGGTTCGAGGAATGGAGGCTCATCTGAAGTGCACATGCCGTGCTAATGAAAGCAGATGCTTAAAAATAACCTCTTAGCAAATAACAAATGGGTGAAAGGCTCTAGTGTGGTCACAACTGGCCTGTTGTCAATTTCATGGTAAAAAATAATGTTATAGCAAAGTAATAACATTGTAATAACCACATTATAAGGATATTATTTCTTGCATGTTGCAGATGCTTAGAGCAAAGCCTACATTTGCACCTGCAGGGGCTGCATGCAATCAATTTCCTCAGAGGTGGATAAATTGAGAGATTTGTTGAACGTTCCAGTCTTCCCCTCATATCCTTGCGACCCCAACCTAAAGCTTCAGATATTTTGACGTCATGGTACCAATCAGCTCTGATCTACGTCTGGCATGCAAAATAACTCTGTATCAATGGGCATGGTAAGCTATATTACTGAAATTATCTGTACAATGTGGCACTGCACTCACGATCTGCCTGTGTAATGGTCTGTCTTGTTGCTGTATTAGTGTATGACCTGCTAGTGTTGCAGCTCCTCTACTGTGGTGCATGGTGGGAAATGTAGTGTATGGGAGCTTTGAGTTCACATGCCCATTAGGTCAGTAAGGATACGTGCAGCTACCAACCATTAGCAAACAGTTACCAAAGATTTATGCTTTATCATCCAGTCTATTTTTAAAAGGGGGAAGCAACCTGACAGTCCCTGAACCAAATCAACCTCAGCTCACTGCGGGCTTGAATTCCATTGGTCACATTATTATGTTACTTTTATAGCACCCTATACGTGATTGTGGGCATCCTATAGTAGGATCACATAAGGCTAAAGTGCTAGATAAATTATGAAACCACTGTCAACACCTTTGCAGCAGTGTGTTACAATTTTAATGTGTGTAAACCACTACTGTTAGTGTTTCAATAGTGTCTGGTCCCTCTATATTAGTCACAGATCAGTGACACAGAAGATAATCATATCTCAGTCAGCTGTAGGCTTGCGGGCCAGCAGGTAGTAATACTTCACTGACATAACCACCTCTGTGTCCTTAGAGGAGACACCCATCACTGCCAGCAGCCTGGAGAGAAAGACAAATGCAACTAGATGTAAAGTTTTCAAAGCTTCGTCTGTGATAAAAAGGCATTTAGCAGAAGCTCTTATCCAGACCGACTTACATAGGTTACAATTTTTACATGTTATCCATTTATACAGCTGGATATTTACTGAGGCAATTCTGGGTTAAGTACCTTCCCTAAGGGTACATTGGCAGTGCCCCAGTGGGGAATCAAGCCAGCAACCTTTCAGTTATGAGTCCGGCTCCTTACTACTATACTACTATGCTATACAGTTACATGCTAATAGCAAATAGCATGTTACAGGCTATTTCAATGCATATATTTACATTGATTTCTTCAGAGTCCAGCTGTCATGCATGGCTGGTATAAACCCACTTACTTGTCAGTGATGTCCTGGGACAGCCTCCTGGCCAACTCTGGGTCCTTCGCCAGCCAGGCCTGGTAGCTGGTAAAGGACTCCACCAGGCCCACGTAGTTGCACAGAGCCACGCAATGCTTTACCCAGAAACACTCATGCCTGTGGACAGCAGCACAGCAACATGAGTCATTTCAAAGCACGCATACTAAAGTAAACCTGGGTATGCATACTAAAGAAAACCTGGGATCACCATGTTATGACAAGTTTGACTTCTTCACATAACACCTTGTGGAGGAAATTTGCTGCATTAATATGATTATTTTTAACCTCATATAGACAAGCTTCCTGTGTTGTAGGCATACGTAACTAACGTGACTTCTGCTTACTCTTTTTAAAAATCTATATATTAATCAAAAATGTTTTTAAGGACACCACCGATGTTGCAGGCACATATTGTTTAGCTTATTTATGTGATATTTTTTGGCTTATGTTTGTGATATTATGTGGCTTTTTTCTGCTCTTGCCAGGATGTACCTAGCAGATTGTCACACCCGCTCCCAGTCAGCCAGCTCAGCCACGCCCAGTTCAGCCTGGCTCAGCCGCTCCCACTCATCAAGCAACCCATCCTCAATCAAGCCCTGGCTATTTAAGGACTCAGTTCAGTTGCCTCATTGTGAGGTATTGCTTCCTCTGTGACATTACCAAGCCTGCTCTCTGCCATCTGACCACGCTATTCCTGTGATTTGACCTCTTGCCTGTTCATTGGACCTTGTTTGTGTTTTTGGATTTTGGATTGGTGTACTACAGCTTCCTGTTGCCGACCTGTTTTGTCCCTGCCCACGTTCTTGGATTCTGTGATTAAAGCCCTTAACCACATCTGGATCCCAGTCTGTTTCATTACACAGATGTATCCTGTTTTGATTACTTTACCCCCAGTATTTCTTTTATTGTGGCATCATATATATGGCGCTTTGTACTTCTCCCCATGAAATAAAACTTGATCCTGACCAAAGTCTCCAGTTGTCTGAAAATTATTCAACACACCTCATTTATTGCCCAATTTACTGCGAAGCCATGGTGCCTGACTATTAGTGTAAGCTGTGGATGTGTCACTCTGCTTTCTGTCTCTCCAGTGCGGGCAGTGTAACATTGTTCAACCCAGCTCTCACCATTCCTTCTCCGGATAGGGGATGGAGTCGTACATCTCTTTGTACAGCAAGGCAGAGTTGGGGCCCAGGTAAGAATTGCGATATGGCAGGAGGGCGGCGTAAAACTGTTGGGATAAAGTGGAGTTATCTTGGTGTGCAGAACAGCTGTGAAATACAGGGAAAGTGCCAGGTTACATGCAGCATCTGGGCTAGTTTGTAGGTCTCTGTTAACACCTTCATTATGGTCTTGTGTTACTATTAATTTTCAACTCAAAGCAGAAATACATGCAAAATCTTAATTCTTAATAAAACGTAAACTACTAACAGCTATTCAAAAAGAAGCCAAAAATACCATTATGAGTAGTCACTGATGTACAGAATCAGATCACTGAAAAGCACCTAATTCTTAACAATGTCCATATCATTTGAATCACTGAGGTGTAACACTACTGGTACTTTCACTCCCCACCTCCCCATCGTGACAACCCCTGCACCACAGCAAGTCTGCAGCACACAGCACATGAAATCCTCTGATAAACATGCAATTCAATTCCCCTGCTTTTCACACTACAAGTCCCACAGTGCACCAGGAGTCAAAAACCTAACTAAGGACAACCACAATGATGCTACACGCGTACCTTGCAGCTGCCCTGACCAACCTCCCCACATCCATCCCCAGAGATACAAAGCCAACGTGTTCTGCCGCTGTAGCGGATGACACAGCTGGTTTTTATCCCCACTTGTAGGGCTCAGTGTGCACTAAGAATGGCTGCTTGGCAGCCCCCACTGCTAGTGCTTACATTACATTTTTTTGCACTATTGGCATTTAGCAGACACTCTAATCCAGAGTGACTTATATCGGTTACAGTTTTTTTTTTTTTACAATGTTATCCATTTATACAGCTGGATATTTACTGAGGCATTTGGGGGTTAAGATTGGCACGTCTGCACTGTAGCATGTGTGTCAGCACTGTAGGATAGTGGTTAAGGAACAGGACTTATAACCGAAAGGTTGCCAGTTCGATTCCCCACTTGGGCACTGCTGCTGTACCCTTGGGCAAGGTAATCTAGTAAATATCAATAAATATCCAGCTGTATAAATGAATAACATTGTGGGAAAAAAAAACTATAACCGATGTAAGTCGCTCTGGATAAGGGCGTCTGCTAAATTCCAATTGTGTGTGTGGATTTTCACGTGAACAGCGTGCGTGGGTGATTCACAGCGAGTCAGACCTCCTTGCAGACTTCATTGAGTCTCCGGGAGCAGTCGTCGTCCCCGTACTGCAGCTCCATATCCAGGCTGTAGTTAAGCAGGGCCATGCAGCCCCGGGGCTTGAGCAGCCGGTACACCTCCTGCAGGAACCGCGGCCGGTCGAACCAGTGCGCCGCTGACATAGCCGTCACCAGGTCTGCTGAGCTGTCCGGAAAGGGCAGCTCCTCGGCTGCGCTCTGTCTGCGCATACAGAGAGCAGATACGGACATCAGGGCTGCGTATGCACATACAGAGAGCAGACAGAGGCATCAGGACTGCGTATGCACAAACAGAGAGCAGATATGGACATCAGGACTGTGTATGCGCATAAAAAGAGCAAACAGGGGCATCAGGACTCTGTCTACAGACGGAGAGCAGACATTGGGACTGTGTCTGTGCATGAATGAAACAGATATGAACATCAGGACTGGGTCTGTAGACATCAGAGCTCTGCTGGTTAACTGAGCCAATCCACATACTACAAAAATCAGTAAGCCTGCCCAGAATCAGAGAACAAACTCAAAAACCAAGATTTTGACTGCACAGAAACATAGACCAGAGACATAATCAGTTATTTGACTGCTCAGACAGTGTGGAAGATTAGGATTGTAACAGCATTCAAAGACCAGTAAACTAAAATAATGATGATGTCGATAATAAAATAATGCTGGCTATAAAAACACCCAATACATTGAAAGTTGTGTTGGTACAGTATCTGAACTACTACACATTTAGATTCACACACAGATTCACTCACACTGATTAGAGGAGACTCAGAACTGCACAAAAGAAGAAAAAACAGTTGATTGGTTGCTGGGAGCAGCCCCAAGCTTAGCATGTGCTGTAACCATGGTGACCTGACTGAGACAAGGGCCCCACTGTCACAACAGAGGTTTAGACCTTACCCCCTGGCCTATTTTCAACACCCCCCTCCCCACATCTACAGGACTGAACACAGCCTTTGTGAATCAATTTATCATTTACCAAGTTTCATCACTCAAATAATGGTTTGATGAATATACTGCACTGAGTCCCTAACCAGGGCAAATGCATTCCTATAGGAACATTTGTTATATTCATTCATTAGTTTAATTATTTATACATTATCTATTTCACATATTTAAAGGTTCCTACAGTATGCTCCAATTAATATATTTTAAAGGGCAGACATATGTATGATATTTTGTATCCTTTTTCACATTGTTCACAAGTTATTGAGGTATGAACATAAATTTGTCAACTGCATGTACTAATAGGGCTTAATGAATGAATATGATTACAGTTGTGTTGACTTCAGGAATATTTTATATTTATATCAAATAAAGTGTTTTTTAGTAATAAGTGTGCAATACTCTCAATATTTTCCATGTGATTCTTCCAATGATATTCATGTCATTATTTAGCGCATGCATTTCCCTTTTCAGATTTGCTGACAGAATCCTGTCTTGCTAACAGGAAATTGCTAAATACAGATACACAGTGGTCCCAAGTTGTGATCCATGCCTTCAGAGTTTTTAAAAGTGCATTTGTAACCCTCTTGACAAAACTGTAAACGCGTCTGTGTAATTTTATTGAATATCATTCTTCAGAATTGTACTTTCCAAGGCTGGAAACATTCAGATTGGTTGTGTTGCTCTGCCTTTTTTCACAAAAAAGTAAGCACTCCTACAATTTGAGATTCTCCATAATGCACCTGTGATGGATGTGTGTTGCATGTGAAAAGACTGAGTCAGTCCTGGCTCTGACCTATAGGAGACATTGGGGGTATGGTTGTTGGTTTGGGCCATCTCCAGCTGGGCGGGGCTGACGTCAGTCCCAACTACCTGGTTGAAGTGATAGGCAAGGAAGACCGTCCCTTGTCCTGAGCCACAGCCCACGTCCAACGCCAGGTCAAAGGGCTTCTCCTTCTGCCATCGCACACAACACGAGACAGGCACAACCAACAGCACACAGAACAGGCATGAGTAATCACTCTAAGAGAGGCATACCTTTCATTTTGGGTGCTACTGTATCAGTCCTCACCACAATTTACAGGCTTAAACATAAGAGTGGGTTCAAAGCTGGAGCCTGTTAAAAGCTAGGGAATGTATGGAAGTCAGAAACTGACAAAACATTTCTACTGCTCAAAAACAAAAACAGACATACATGCAGCAAGTTACAATCTACTCAAGAAAACCCACTGGTATTCAGCTCAAACACAGAAAGGACATTGCTCTTAATCCCGCAGGAACAATAACAGCAGTGTTCACATAACTTTGGTTATGTGCCAAAGTTCTTAACAGTCTGTCGGTTTGCAGCTCCTACCTTTTTCTCCAGGAAAGTCAGGATCTCCCCAATCAGCTCCTGCGAGGGGGACAGCCTATACTTCTGGTAGGCGACAGCGCGCTCCTTGCCCTCAAACAAGCGGTGAGCCATGCTGCTCTGAACGGGGAGCTCTGGCTTGACACTCCGGGAGCTGCTGACACCTCCTGCACTGATCTGAGGTTAAGCACTTAAACACAGTTGTTAATGTAATCTTTCCCTCGGTCACGTGAAACAATGCAGGAAGACAGTGGCTGTGCCCTAATCTGCCAGTGAGAAAAGGAAGCGTGTGACTGGCCACATCATGTGATGTCATGTTGCAGAGGGAGGGGATAGATGTTATTCGAGACACACTCCACCAGTATCATTCCAGCACTGGGGCTCTGGAAACAAGTGGGAAACAGAAGGGAATAAAAAAACATGGAACCATGGGAATGGTAGAGACAATGACAAATGGACATCGAGCCATAATCATAATGCTAACAATGCTGAAAAACATTAAATACAAATCTGAAAATAGGTGTTAACACTGCACTTTTTAAAACAATTGGGGCAATTGCTCTGTCGTTAGCTTAGCTGCGGTTTAGAGTTTAACACGGTTTTAAACGCGCATGTTGCGGAAAAAGTCACGTGGCTTCTTAAACCCCATTGCTGTGTCATCGGTACCTGTGGTTTAACCTACTGCTGAGGTTTAGCTTGATCTCAGTTGCTGTGTCGTCAAGAAATCTCATATCAGCCACTAGAGGTCACTTTTTGTGCGAATTTACTTTAACCTGATACTGAGGTGGTTTAAAGACAGACTAAAGCATTTAATCTGCAGAATGAGACCTACATCACATCCTACACAAACTGTAGTAACAAAAGTAGTATAAAAGTAGAATAAAAGCTATGTAGGCATATCTCTTTACAGACACACACACGCACACACATATATATGTGTGTGTGTGTGTATACAACAATTTAGCGATCGAACACATTTATTTCACAGCCGCTCTTATCCAAAACAAATGTCTATGCACGTCCCTGAGTAATGATAATCATTCAAACACGATCCATATTACAATAAAGTCGTAACTTTAGTTCCCTTTCCAACACTTCAATGACGACAGGATCCAGGAAGGGTCTTATTTATTGCAGGGAAATAAACTTTATTTTTGGCGGATGTGAAGTCAATTGTATAAGAAATATATAAGCCTGAAGCTGCGTTTTAACCGAACACGAAGCGAAATTTACAAGCGACACAAATGCATTTAAAGTCAATGGCAGGAAGCGAATGGGCGTAGGTAATCGCGGCGAAACTGCAAACTTCTGGTTTCCAGACAGTTTAACTGCGCATCAACTGAAACGGTGCATGTTGTTACACAGCAATCACGTTCAGCTAACACTCAGCTGCGCGTTAAACTCGTGATACTTCCGTTTCAAGTAGTACAGTTCTAAACCGGCAGCTAAGCTATCTGACGAGGCAATTGCCCCATTGTGTCTTCTCCCACACTGATCTTTCTCATTATTTGCAAGCAGTGTTTGAAAACTAAGGGACAGCACAGAAGCAGTTTAAGTAAGATAAGTAAATCTGCTGAAAGTAATGTTAGATGCAAAAAACATCTAAATAAAGCAAGGCACAAAACATTAATTTAACATAAGAGTTACATTAATCTTCCAGTTTCATCAATGTAACAATTTGAATATTTTATTGCAAATAAGACTAGGGTTTGATATACACTATATGGCCAAAAGTATGTGGACACCCCTCCTAATTATTGAGCCCAGGTGTTTCAGCTACACCGATTGTTAACAGGTGCATAAAATCAAGCACATAGCCATGCAATCTCCAAAGACAAACCTTGTAAGGACAACGGGTCGTACTGGAGAGCTCAGTGACTTTAAATGTGGCACTGTCATAGGATTCCATCTTTGCTACAAGTCAGTTCATGAAATTTCTGCCCTGCTAGATCTGCCCGGGTCAACTGTAAGTGCTATGTTTGTCAAGCGGAAGCATCTATGAGCAACAACAGCTCAGCCATGAAGCGGTAGACCACGCAAACTTACAGAGCGGGGCCGCCGAGTGCTGAAGCGCGTAGCATGTAAAAACTGCCTATCCTCTGTTGAATCACTCACTACCGAGTTCCAAACTGTCTCTGGCTGCAACATCAGCACAAGAACTGTGCGTCGGGAGCTTCATGAAATGGTTTTCCATGGTCGAGCAGCTGCACACAAGCCTAACGTCACTATGCGCAATGCCAAGCGATGGCTGGAGTGGTGCAAAGCACGCCGCCACTGGGCTCTGAAGGAGTGGAAATGCGTTCTCTGGACTGGAGTGAAGAATCACGTTTCACTATCTGGCAGTCTGATGGATGAATCTGGGTTTGGCGGATGCCAGGAGAGCACTACCTACCGGAATGCACAGTGCCTACTGTAAAGTTTGGTGGAGGAGGGATAGTGGTCTGGGGCTGCTTTTCAGGGTTTGGGCTAGGCCCCTCAGTTCCAGTGAAGGGTAACATTAATTCTACAGCATACAAAGACATTTTAGACAATTGTATACTTCCAACTTTGCGGCAACAGTTTGGGGAAGGCTCTTCCCTGTTCCAGTTCCAGCATGACTGTACCCCTGTGCACAAAGCAAAATCCATAAAGACATGGCTTGATGAGTTTGGTGTAGAAGAACTCCAGTGGCTTGCACAGAGCCCAGACCTCAACCCCATTGAACACCTTTGGGATGAATTAGAACACCGATTGCGAGCCAGGCCTTCTTGTCCAACATCAGTGCCTGACCTCACAAACGCTCTTTTGGCTGGATGGGCACGAATTCCCATAGATACACTCCAAAATCTTGTGGAAAGCCTTCCCAAAAGAGTGGAGGCTGTTATAACTGCAAAGGGGGGGGCAACTCCATATTAATGCCCATGGTTTTGGAATGGGACGTCCAATAAGCTCATATAGGTGTGATGGTCAGGTGTCCACATACTTTTGGCCATTTGTTTTTTTTTCCTCATGATTTTCAACTCATGACTGATGGAAGTTGCCTTGGAAAGGAATATGTCAAAGGAATAAATGTAAACGCAAAGTCATTTGTTACAATTTCTGTTTACTTCTAACCAAAAAGCACTGGAATCATTTGGCCCAATGTGACCATGTTTGATGAAACACACATGCATTTAAATTTAATACAAAAGGGAGTTTTCCAGTGTCTGTAAGTTTGAGTGGAACTCTTGCCATTTTAAAAGTCATATAGATACTCATTAAACTGTTTTAGTTGCATAAGCTGCTTTGAAATGGGATGCGGGTTATACATTTGACAGCAAGGGTTAAGGGACACTGAAGTATGACAAAAGGGCACATATGCCATTTAATTGCATCATGGAATTCAACTGTTTTGCCAACTCACAATGCACAAATTAAGGGCTACTTGGTTTTGAACAATCAAAAAATTTCCTCCTTTAAACTCTTTGATACCCCTTCACCAGTTGCATCAGCTTGTTTACTGTCGTAAATGGACAGAAAGACTTGACATTGCATTTTGATCTTATTTCTTGGAACTGTGGATAAAGTCTCAATTCAGTGACACCCCTGCTGTTGCTAACCATGCCGACACCTGAGCTGACTCTGCTAATCTGTGCTCAGATCTTCGGTATCAGACCTTCGCTTTGGGTCATCAGATCTTCTACGCACACACATAGTCCACACCAGAGATGAAAGAGCCACTTCATCCTACACACTTAACTAACTTTCCAAAATCTAAACTCAATTGAATAAGTCTTATTAAGAAATTGAGAAAGGGTGCAAGGGGCTAATACGACTGCAGGTTTATTCTAACTTATTACTGTGCTTTGAATGAAGCTAAAGACAAAGAATGCCCCCATTGTGAAACTGTGCTGCAGACCCAAAGGTCCACATCCATGTCAGTTGCATCCTAGAACAATGAGTAAAAGTGCTGAATTCTTATTGCTATTGCTATTTTCATCTCAAGCTTAATTGTACAATTCGAGTCATTATTTAAACAAGAAGTTAGCCTGCCTGGTGTTTCAGTTGCTAACTGAAAGGTAACTCTGTAACTTGCAGGATCTAGCCCTCCAGCCCAGGAAGGGCACGCCCTGCAATACTGTGGAATGGAAGTGGGGCACGAACAGCAAAAACGTACAGCCCTGAACTGTAATTCATTTACCTTCATAACAGGTAGGTGGAATTGTGGTTATATGGTCACCCCAGTGTGTACATCTGTCTGTCTTTCAGCCAGAGAATGTCACGAGTGGTAAAGCTGTGGATGAACTGGATGACACTACATGAAGTCATTGCCTTTGAGACATGGAACAAATGCTGACTGCATTTTACATAGGACATCTTTGGCTGCAAAGGTCTCTACTCTATAGAACCTGATTCACATCATCACCTGCAAAATTGTTGTAACCTCTGCCACCACTAGATTGACTGGGGGTTATGTGATCACTTCTATGTGTATCTCATTATTGTCATTTAGCAGATACTCTTATCCAGAGCAACTTACATGGGTTTCAATTGTTACATGTTATCCATTTATACAGCTAGATATTTATTGGGGCAACTGCCGGTTAAGTACATTGCCCAAGGGAACAGACAGAGAGAGAGACAGAGAGAGAGAGAGAGAGACAGAGAGAGAGAGAGTGTGTGAGTGAGTTGTTAAACATTGTACATAATGTGTTAAGAAACAGGTAAACTCCTTACACAGGAATAACAGGTTCTTTCATTTGAAATAGCATTTCATTTAAATGCAGACTGAAAAACAAGTCTCTGTACTGCACACAAAAAGGTCAAGTTGTTTATCAGTCATTTTATTTTTTGCATTGCTTGATTGTTCCAACCACATAACCAGAATCTTAAAACCTCAATCAATAATTCTGAGGAGTACAGGCAGTGTAATAATACTGAGCAGTGCACATGTTAGCTTTCATATGCTGAATATAATTATCATAGCATCTTTAATACCCAGCAACTGCAAAATGTCATTAAAACATACAGTATCAAGGCTGAATGAATCAGAGGTCAGAGATTAGAGGTTTTTTCCTACACAAGTAATCTTCTGTTTGACCCAATTAATCCATTAATTGCTACAGCCCCGATTACAACAAATTAGTCCATTAAGTGAGTGAGGGCTCTACTCTATTAACCAGTGCACCTACAATGAGGGCCCCACAGAAAAACTGAATGAAATCGCCTCAGCCAGGAATAGAGGACTGACGCCCCCCCAGTTGCTGTGGGCGGGAGTTGCACGAAGGCAAAAGTCAAGGTCCGAATCTGAAACGCTGTTCACTGTGGTTTGCAGGCCAGCACGCAGAAATACTTCAACTGCACTTCCATCTCTGTGTCTGGGCAAGACACCCCCATCTCCTCCAGGAACCTGAAACAAAGAAAGAGCTGTTTTCTCCTGCTCCGATCAGCACAGGTGCACCACAGCAGAACGGAGCAGGGCCACTGATTCTCCTGACATACCCTGGAGGGCCTTTGCTTTCTCAGTCCACAAATAATTGGATTTACTGAACGATGTCACCAGTGTGTGCTTAACGGGCACTGTTCACTTGTGTTTTAGCGGATGGGATTTTAACTGGAAATGAGGACAGACAGGGAAAAGAAAGGAAAGGGAATGTATTACAACTTCCGAAGATATTCACAATCAGAGAGAAAAGCTCTCAGGGTTGGAGCAAAGTCTGGGACACTGGAAAATAAATGACAGATGCTTTGACTGTAAACTGACAGGGCAATTAGCGAATCAGCACTGTGTAGCAACATTGGTGGAGAATTTATCTGGTCTCACTGCTCCGTGTAGCTCTGTGTTAGCTGAGGGTTTGCCTGGTCTGAGTGCTCTGTGTAGCTCTGTGTAGCTCTGTGTTAGTTTGGTTTAACTGTTCTGTGTGGCACTGCATTAACTGAGAGTTTGCCTGGCCTCACGACTCTGTGTAGCTCTGCATTAGCTGAGGGTTTAACCTGGTCTAGATGCTATGTGTTGCTCTGTGTTAGCAGAGACTGTACCTGCTTTGCATGTTCTGCAGCAAGGTGGTGGCTGCTTCAGGATCTGCTCTCAGATACGACTGGTAATAGGAGAAGGACTCAACAAAGCCCACCAGACTCCTTACAGAGAGCTGCTTCTTATCTTCAATGCTCTCAATCCTCATGAGGAAAAAAGAGAACAGGGAGAGTTGGGTTGAACATAAAAAATGGAAATGACTAAGCAAGACTGGGCTGGATGCTTTGAAGTCCATTCATCTAATGGTATCAACAATACAGCAAGCTGGACATACTGTATAAGGCAGTAAGACTTACAGTGGTGTTCATACGGAACACTTCCCCACTAATCAAATCCCAGTAGTTAACCATTTCTATAGAACTTACAGAACAAGGTGCAAAACATTGTTTTACTAGCTTCCAGAGCATTTATTTTTTAAGAGTCACACCAAGCACACAGGCATGCAGTAGACAATAGTCATTTTCTTTACACAAGGTATCAACTGTGATACCTTCCTTCATTTTAATGTCAACAGCTTTTGCACCCGTTGTGTGTTTTTATTCTGTTTAACCATTTCTGTGTGGTCCTATTCTCCCTGTCTGTCCGGATTTGTTTCCTCAACACCATGAGGTTGGTTCATGGCTGTGCTGTAGCATTCTGCTCCTGCCTGGTCGTCTCTGATCTTGGAGGTTTTGCTGGGTCAGGCCTGGTTAGTGCTTGGGTGGGAACACCACGCTGTGTTACCTCTCTTTGTCAGGGAAAGGTATGGCATCAAACAGATCCTGCAGCTTGGTGTTTGCCACTGCCACCGGTGTGCTTATGTAGGGAGACAGGAACTTCTTCACCTGGTGGAGGTCAATAATGGGTCAGGTTTCAACTGGAGTCCACTGACATTATTCCACCCTCCATGTGAGTGACCACTGCTTTACAAGTATGGCGCAGTGGTTGGGACACTGGTTGTGGTGCCAGATCACTTGTGGAGCATGGCTTTGAACTGCGTATGTAACCTGAATTACTTTATTTAAGTGTAAATGTTCAGCTGTATACAGTAGGTGCATCATTACATTACATTATTGGCATTTAGCAGACACTCTTATGCAGAGCCACTTACATTGGTTACAATTTTTTACATGTTACCCATTTACACAGCTGGATATTTACTGAGGCAATACTGGGTTGAGTACCTTGCCCAAGGGTACAACAGCAGTGCCCAAGTGGGGAATCGAACCAGCAACCTTTCGGTTACAAGTCCTGCTCCTTACCACTATGCTACACTGCCACATCATTTTGACAAACATACATTGATCACTGTTGGTAACTCTGACTAAGTGTATGCTGGGCCATATTAACACTGTGACGTTCTGTGAAAGTGGAAAAGATCCTTTCATCAGGGCAGTGTTTCTGCATGGAGGGCACCGCAGGCTCCCCTGACCTCCTCGAAGGCGCAGTTGAGCCTGTCTCCGCAGGAGCCGTAGTGGAGCCCCAGGTCGTCCGTGTAGCCCAGCAGGGCCAGGCAGCCGCGGGGCCGCAGGGTCCGCACCGCCTCCTTCAGGAACCGCTCCTGGTTGAACCAGTGGGCCGCTGACGCCGCGGTCAGCAGGTCCACCGAGCCGTCCGCGAAGGGCAGCTCCTCCGCAGACCCCACCCTAAAGGAACAATCCAGGAGTCCAATCACTGCGTGTCTGTGGAGGCCATGCTATGCAGCCCAACATCCCTATCTTAATCTGAATATTCAAATAATAGGAATGTGACCTGAACCTATGATCATCTTATTCTGAATAAAATATTGGCAATAATGCATGCTTCAAATATATCTTAGAATAAGAAGGGGGTTATACTCCAATAACATTCCAAAAGACCAAACATAATAGTCACGTAAACATAACGTAAACGAAGATGGTAGTATCAAGTCTAAGATCTCACCTTCCAGTATTTTAAGTTAAATATTTTCAGAAATTATATGACTGATATTTAAACAAAGATGTAATGCGCAACTGTCCCAAAATCTTCCTCCAAGAGAGTGAGATTACACATGCTCATAGTGTCATTTTTTTCTGGTTACTTGCCTGCATAGAAACCTTAGGAGTGAGTTTATACACTTTGTGTGCCAGTTAACAGCATATTTTGAATATTCACTCAGGATTCACATCTTCAGAATTCACACGTACTTAAAATATCGCCTGCTACTACAATCCATACATACTGTTGGAATCTCTGAAGACCTAAAGTCTTTTCATTAGTGACTGTAGTGTGTATCCTGTTGTTTCAGTGTGCATATAATGCCTGCTTGAGGCCATATTAACATGGGCGTGCCCCCAGCATGGATTGTGCGTCCACACTGGTTGTAGTGCAGTTCTCACACTGACCTGTAGGTGACATTGGGAAACCCCGGCACTGCCCGGGCCTGCTCCAGCTGGCATTCGCTGACGTCAATGCCCACAACCTCCTGGAAGTAAGGAGCCAGAAGGCGCGAGTTCTGCCCTGTGCCACAGCCCAAGTCCACAGCTAACACATGGGGCTGCCCTTTCTGAAGGACACAGTGCATCATGGGGGAAAAAAAAAGCAATAGAGGTGAATAGACACACACACACATGCACACGCACAAGCACACACACACATGCGCACACGCACATGCACACACACACGCACGTGCACACGCACACACACACACATATATACAGTATATAGAGAGAGAGGGACAGAGAGAGAGAGAAAGAGAGAGATACATATACAGACAGGTAATATATCAAAATATATGTTATACTGCATGCTACTGCCATTTCCATCAATGTTACTTTATGGATATACTGCAGAGTGTGTTGTAACCTCTATGAAACAGTGTACTGTATATTACCATGTTGTAATTCATATAATATACAGTGTGATACAAATAATATGTAAAATTCTAAATTAAATATTATTACTACAAATACAATTCAACTGTTTTTCATATTTTATACATTGGTGCATTCCTAATCACAATATAATTCAGTGTTGTTTTTCATTTCTAATTTAATATGTGCATGCAATATAGTTATTGATGCTATAATTTAGGTTTTCAACATAGCCACAAATATAAAAATACATTTTTGGTCAATGCACCCAACAGCTGTGACAGCTTATTATGCACAATGGTTGTTTATTCACCATAAGCATGAAACTACCTGCTAATACCAGGAAAAGAGACTCTTGCACATTACAGCTAAGTTCTAAGTCCTAAGACCATTCTGTTCAACTGTGGAGAAAGTCTGTTTTTACCTATTTTAATGTTTCACTGTTCAGCTAAGGTTTATTGTGGGTCTTTCACCTGGGATGCTGATGAGTGCAAGTTTTTTAAAAATTATATCAAGCACAAAGAAAAATCCACACATCCCCCAAAAAGGACAAACTACTTTTTCAATGTTTTTTTTTTTCAATGTAGAAAGATATGAATCAATTCCATACAGTTTTATACTGTCACACCACAACAGCCAATGAGTTTATGTTAATCTGATGAGCTTGTGTGTGAAGAGTCAGCTTGTAATAAATGAGAGATTCTAGTTACAGAGTTCATGTGCAGGACTAAGCAGGGCTCACCTTTTTGTCCAGGTACTGAAGGATGAGCTCTTTGAGTGGTTCAGGGGGGGCGAAGCGGTACTTCTGATAGAGGGAGGCATGGTGCTTCTCCTCGAACAGCCTGTGGGTCATGTTGCTCTCACCCCCAAGACTCTGCTATACTCTGTGACTCAGCCGATAGAGGTGGACTTCACCGGTCAATGTCCTGTCAATCATTACCCAGAGCAATAAGAGGAGCTTGTTAACAATTCCAGGAAATCCCATGGATGTTACCAGACCAGAATGCTAATGATACTGTATATCTGTTGCAGAGATGAGGCAAAAAGTAGCTACGTAGACTTGAGATGACTGTATGGTTGGAGAAGTTCAAGGTCTCATCTGAAATACAGCACCACCTACAGCACAATATACCAGTCACAGCGCCTTTCAACAGAGATCACAAATCCAAGCACTACCAAGCCTTGCCCTGCTTACTTATTTGGGAAGACAAAGTCAGATGGTGGTATGGGTCCCGGCTGAAAATAAATGCTCAATTCATAGGCAGGATATTATGATCTCAGACTACAAGACAGTAACTAGCTACAGCTACAGCTAGTGAAACCATTTCATGTGAAGGTGATTAAATATATGTCAAATGTGCAAGGTATTTTCAGATTTTTTTTTTTTTCACATTTACTCATCAGCATATGCCTCCTGTTCAGTCATACTCAGATGAGGAAGGTGGCATACAGCACATGTGTTGATTTTAATAGCTTCATCAAATAAAGTTGAAAATAAATGTAAAGCAATGAAATACTTCCCTTTATGTTCTTATTAAACCAGCATATGTAGTGTAATGTAATACTAAATCAAGTGTCACAGTCCAATATCAGTCATTGCATATATTCTGCCATATTCCATTGAGTGCCACAGTACGTGCAACAAGAAGTTTGACAATATCCTGTAGCAGGCGTGCCTGAGGACATAGAATCACACATACACATTTCCTCACAGCAGACAAACCATACACAAACCACATTTATCCCCTTTAATAACAGTCAAGGCTGAAGGCAGGGCCATGTGGTGAAACACATGCATGCAAGTTCCTTTTTGTTTACTGGTATGCCTTTGCTGTCAGAGAAATATGTGAAGCAGTGATGAGAAAGACCTCTTGTAACATTTTCCTCTTGGGGCCTTCTCTTATCATTTCAGCTGACTATCAAGGTAAATAAAAACTTTAAAATCACTAAAATATTTTTCAACCTGGCACCAAGACTTTTGTTTGGTAATATTGCTGTGCATTGTATATACTTTACATTCTATGCACTAAAGCAGACCAGATGAGAGTTCATATGTAAATAACACTAATATACAGGTCAACTTGGTCACATAGTCACACAAAAAGCCCTTTCCTGTGTACAGTTAAGTAGGTGGGGTAGTGAACCAGCATAATGCCAAGAAAAGTGTGATTTTATGGTAATTAACATAAATATAAGTGACATTTATAATTAATATAAATAATATAATTAATATAAATATACATTAAGGAAACATATCCAAGTAGATGGTGCTAACATTCACTGCACAGGAGAAGAAGGGAAAATGTTAATTTTCATTTTAATCACATTGGGTTTTTTTGTACTAAGTAGTTGCATGTAAATGAAATGAAAAAACAGAAAACAAGAGCAACCAATTTCTGAATCTAATGTTACAAACTACACAATGCAGGACTATATTTAAAACAAACAAGTTTTTCTGCTTGCAAGCTAGATGTGTTTAAGTGAATATGTTTTAGTTTTTAGACTACAGTGTATTACTACAGTTGCTTACTACCCTAAGAGAGGTGAGGCAGGAAAGACATCTGACTTCCTACCCAAACTAACAGCACCAATGGTCAAGAAAGAAAACACTAATCAATATTTAGACTGATGCATGCACACTAGGGCCACTGACCTATAGCACAATCTGGCTACCAGAAACAACAAAATACAAATAAATAAATATCGCTAATCTCATGCAATTAAAGTCATATGCTAGCAAATAAAAAGTTGGACAGTGTATTTTGAAGTATCCTTGAGCTGCTAATATAACAACTCAAAGTACTGTAGTTTTGGTACTCACTTTAAATGTATGAATTTGTGGTCTGTCAGCTAACACCAGGCTTCAATGGGTTAACATGTTTTTGCAGCAAACCTGCTCCCCAATGTCTTGTCTAATGCAAAATACAATGAACATGTTCATCAAGTCAACGACAGGAATTGATCATTTTCAAATACTGTACAGCACAGCAACTATGCAAAACACAGTTTCAGGCTTGGAATTTCATCAAACAAAAAGCTGCACACCATTCACTATGCTGAATTCAGCTCTGTGCAATGTCCAAACCCAGTCGACCTGAATCAATACTCAATTCTGAAACCGATCACAGGTTGAACTGACACTAGATACATCATTAGCTGGTCAAGCAGGAATGCTGTAGGGCAACCAATTATTTTCCTTAGCAGTATTCTCAACTTTTCTTCTTCAACTGCAGTTTTGCTATAATTGTTATAACTTCAGAGCAGATTGTTAGATTTTTTTTTCTCTAATATGCTACATTCAAAATTTGTAAGCAGACACTGTTTTCCCTGAAACCTGAATGCTTCCCTTACAAGGATACTAACAGTCACTAGAAAATTCATGGGTTTTTACCATTTTTAATGCCGCGCAAAAAAAAAAAAAAAAAAAAATCCCTAACCTCAAGCCCAATTAAGAGACAATTTGGCATGTGTGATTGAGCAACAAGTTTGTTCATTAGAAGTTTATAGGTCAAACAAAAGTTTGTAGGCCACCGTCACCCATCTTAATTGCATATACAAGGGAGAGGCAAATTAGCTGGAACTTTACAGAATTGTGGGGCTGAGGATGTTTTATCCAATGATCACAGACCATATTAACAGGTCACACAGCCATTCTGCAAGGTGATCAACTCTAAACTGCAGATGAGCTCAGACTATAACCTCCTGATGACGTCTCTCACCTCAGGTGAGTTTCTAGGGGTTTTCAGCATGCAGTCCCATCAGGCTAAAGCAGATGAATGCCAAAAGGTAACACAAGTCAACTCCCATGTAAAAATGTATGCGCTGTTGCTCCTTGTCCTTCTGTCATAATAGAATTCTGTTGCAATTACTGTACTTTTGACACAACACTGGTGAGCTTCCAGTAAGCATACTCTTCCTCTTCTAGCATACAATCATACATCATGTGCCATGCAACAGGAGACTTATGTTAATGTAGTTATCTCCTGGAAACCTGAGACTGATGCGGAGTTAGTTGATGTATCATGTTACAGAACCATAGCTCCTCTGGAATAACACTGTGGTGGATCCTGGTGTGGATATCAGGACAGTGCCACACTCTCTCAGCTGAGGGTGAGTCTCTCTTTATATCTGTGTGGATCAAGCCATATTTCAGCTGTAATGATCTGAAATCTATCAATTCATTGTGGTACAGTCAATACATACTGTAAAACGCCTAATATATTCACATAATTTTGGGCAATATCATTTGAAATTAATTTCTTCTAAAGTGATACATTTATAGTACATCACAGATGATACCAATACATTTCAGCATATTACAATGGCATGTTTAGACAAAAGTTGAGATCAATGACTGACTTGCCCTCTAACTATAACTAATCAAATAGGAGCACACATCTGATGAATGTTTTTTTTTCCTTTTCATAAAATATGCCCTCTCTGTTTTTTCTAAAGTGACGGTGAGAACTATCTACTCCGTCCATGGACAAAGAGAATGGATAATTCTGTCTGCGCCCCCTGTAACACATGGGACAGCATTCAGCTGGACGTGGACATCACATGACAAGAAATACAAAGAGACTAAAATAGCAGAAATAGGGTACAGGAACCGCCAGGTCTCATGGACCTCTTTCCAGTCTTCCTTCATAGAGGGCACCAGCTTTAGCATTTCACTGACACCACAGTTTGAATATGCAGGCATTTATTCATTCTCACAAACAAACCCCTACCATGTCTTTCTTGCAAAGTTTGAAGTATTTGTTTTAAAAGGTAAGTTGGTTGTTATATAAGAACATCTCTTTGTGTGTAGTGGAGTAACTGTATACTGACATTGTAAGAAAAGCAGTCATGCTCTTTTTCCTGAACGCTCATGTTTAAAAAGGCAGCACAACTTCCACGTGAGATACTGACAATGAGGGAACGTAAAAACACTACACTATTACTTTTTCTTTTCATAATACTGGATTGAAAAACTGAAAAAGGCCTCATTTGGGTGGACCATTTAATAATTGAGAAATGTTTTTGAGCATATGAAAAATTAAAAAAACATGTACATTCAATTTACAGATATTTACTCTAACACTTGGTCACCAATATGGGCACTATTCATTGGGAAAAAATATTCACCACTATTCTAGCTAGTTCTCTTAGAGACCTGTTCATGCAGCTGAGGATACTTATATACTTCCACCCGATGAACTGTGCAACTTGACAGAAAATGTCAAAATGTTCCTCTGAATCTTCTTCGTCTTTTTTTTTGCAGTCGAACCGTCCCTGTGGCTCAGTGCTCTTCCAGGATCTGATGTGAGTGGGAGCTGTGAGGTCTCTAGGATGCCTGAATCAGCCACACTGCAGTGGGAAAAGGAAGGAGATCCCACGGCTAACACCACGCTGTTCTACAACAACATAGCCCATATCATCATCCACAGTGCTGACCAACACAGCCAGGGGAGATACAGCTGCACAGTCAGAGAGAATGGGCAACTTTTATACCGTGTCACTAATATGCTAGAGGTCAGGAAAGGTATGAGGGAGGAATATTCTTGACTATTGAACAGTAAGCTGCTTCCACAGTGGAAGCACGCCCATTCATCAACTCACATATGACTAAACTTGTACACACACACACACACACATATATATATATATATACACAGTATATATCTGTATGTATCAGTATATATCTGATGCACTGCAGTCTCCACACTTCTAAAATACCCTTTTCACTGTATTTTGCAGACACACCTAAATTCTCCGACACTCTGTACAGAAACAGCGCCAACAGCAGTGAGCTTGTGCTGATCTGCAGGTCTTCTATGATGCATAGCATGGCTACATGGTCCTGGGTAGCCGCAAGTGGGACAGTAGCACTAACTGTGGCATCAGCCAAGAGAGGCAAGCCTGTAAACATTTCGAAGAAGATTGATGAAGCAAGGTTCTCCTCTGAAGGTTACGATGGAAAATTCTTTCCCTTAACCATCTCACCTGTAAAATTTGGAGACACTGGAACATACACCTGTAGTGTTGATGATTTCTACTCCAATCATATTCATCTGGTGACTCTTCAGGGTAAGTTTCATGTCACAAAAAACTATTATGATTTGCTATATTACATTTATGTCATTTAGCAGACTTACAATTTTATCCATTTATCCATTTACACAGCATACAGCTGTGTAACAACATTACACTGAGGCAATTCTGGGTTTAGTACCTTGGGTACAACAGCAATGCCCCTGTGGGGAATTGAACCAGCAACCTTTTGGTTGCAAGTCTTACTCCTCACCACTATGCCACACTGCTGCCCTGAACTGCATTGTTAAAGCTGTACTCCTTAAAGTGCATTAAAGCTTCATTTTGACAAAAACATGTCTGTTTTGGCTAAAACTGTGATCCATGCTTATTTCTTTTTAAACCACAGAAAACAATGAACTTTCAATGAATACAAAACTCATCTTTTGCGTTTGCATGTGTGTCTGTGTAGTCCTGGAAGACCCCCCTGGTGGTCTGTCCAGAAGTGAGCCAGTTACCCTAAGTTGTGAGGTATCAGAAGTGACTGGCTCAGTGACCCTGGTCTGGCTGAGAATGGAGGGAGACAAGGGTGTGCTGGTCAAACAGGATGTCCTGAGTCAGCATCGTCCAAACAGGAAGCTCAATCTGACCTTCACCAGCCTCCGTACAGACCAGCTGAGCTGGACGTGTGCGGTCTTCACACAGAGCATGCTGAGAGCACAGGCCCCTCTGCTCCTCACACTGCTGCCACCACCTGCACAACCAGGTAACACCTCACAAGCACAGCCCCTTCACTGACAGTTGGCAGCCTTTAATGCCACAAAAGTGAAAAACAAACCACTGTTTGGTAATGTCCTGAACGTCTCTACGTCACATGACATAAGACTGCCAACCATCGAGGCACACACCTGTGCTCCAGGAATGGAAATAGATGGTGTCACATCACAATTCACAAGTAAAATCAGGACAGGAGACATTCAACTAAAAATTTGCCTTGCTGTAAGTGTGACATTATGGAACTGTATTTCCAAACGTTTACATCCATTTAGTTGCAACAAAAACCAGTTATAAAGTGAACACATGCTCTTAGTCCAGCAGGTAGCCTTCTCCATGTACCAGCTAGGTGATTTGTTGGAATCCCAGAAGTACTGAAAATGCTACAGTTCAGGTGAATTTGTTGGCATGGAAACACAGTTACAGTAAATCACCCCATAACCATTTATATAGGAGAAAAACTAACTTACAGATGCATTTACAATGTACTGAGTTCCCTTTCACACAGGGTGCAACACTGAGACAGTGATCAGAGTGGGGGTTGTGGTGGCTGCCACACTCGGACTCCTCGGTGCCCTCCTGTGGCATTACTGCAGTAAGAGGCAAACAGGTGAGCACTGGAATACCCCGACACAGCGGCACCTCTTTGTTCCGCTCCAGTGACGGGCCGAAGTGCGTGACAAACAGCGTGTAAGACTAAGCGTTTTAATATCTTCACTGCAACAGGAAGCCCAGGCACCCAAGAGTCAACATATGAGAACTTTGAGCTGTCTGTACCTGATTCCACACAGAGGCAGAGAAGGGAAGCATGCAACACGACCAAAGAGGGGCAGAGAGCCCAATGAATGGTGAGCTGCCCTGCACAGAGCCCCTGTGGTGAGGGAGAGGCCTTTAAGATGTGCAATTTCTCCAGGTTGATTCACTGCTAACTCACTGACATTTGTGTGTACATATAAATACATATAGGATCATGCCATATAAAACCTATCAAGAAATGTCTGTCCTTGACCTAATGCCTTTTGAATAACAAAAAAATCCACCCATGTTTGCCAAAGGGCAAAATGGTTAGGCTGAAATTTCTGGAGCTGAATGTCCAGCCTTATAGGAGACAGAGGTGCTCAAAGTTGACCCATTTAGGATCCTCCACCCTACCATCACTGATTACCAATTTTGATATTGTTTTAAAGTTTAGAAACAGCGTTAGAAACTATTTTTAAAAATACATTATTGTATTATAAAACAATTAATCATGAAAATGATCATTTCACCTCAATTATGTCAAAACACAAACACATTTTTATACTTTTTTTTTTTTTTTTACGTATGGTGTGGTTGCATTTCACATGCTATGAGGCCTTTTTCCACATCCATCGAGATTTTAGTGTTCCATCAGTCGAGCCACAGCATACATCTGAATGAAAGGTGTCAGCCAAGTCTATCATATACATCTTCTACACTCCCTGAATAATTAATTTATTGATCTGAATGTTCAATTACTTCAATTTGCATGTTTACTTATTAGCACAAATAACTACAATGCAGTAAATGGCTTGAATTCTTCCTTAAGTGGACAGTAAGGACAATCCTAGCCAAAACTGATGTGCACCAGATCCCTCGCCTCAGCTTCATTAGCCTCTGCTGTGAGGGAGACAGCCAGCCTTACTTCCCTGCCACTGAGGGGTTACTTCCGGACATGTCCCTCACGACCACTGTGTGTTGCACAACGTCACCCCAGGCATCAATTCCAAAAGTAAAATGCCTGATAAATTTTGTCACTCCAGCCATTTATGTAATGTAGTTGTTTTGTTGCTTTGTTACACATACTATCCTAATTTTAAATTCTCTGCACTGGCTGCCTGTGAGTTTTAGAATAGATTTAGAAAACCTAATTGTTTACTGGGCAGTAAATGGTGTGGCACCTGAACATACCACTTGCAACAACCTACAGTTCTCTGAGGTTTTTGTTAGGTTGAGTCACGGCTGAAGACAAAGGACAATCATGCGCTGTGGCCCCTTTGACTCTGGAACAGAGTTCCGCTTAACATTACAGCCATTGGGTTGGTGTCCTTTCTCAAATCCTGTCTTAACACATTTTAATAGGATTGTTTTTACTAATGCAGAGGTGTGTAATTGGTTTAACTACATTTTATTACTTGCTTGATTGGACGTATTTATTTTTTATTATCCTGGATCCATTTGGCATTCTACACTCCTGTATTTTATATTTTCCACATTTTTAACCATTTAATTTTTAGTCTGTTTTTGTGAATCACTTTGTGCTGTATGCTTGAAAAGTGCTATAAAATAAAGATTAATTCTTCTTCTTCTTATAATAATAATAATATTAATAATAATTAGTAGTAGTAGCAGACACTGTGTGGATCTAGCTTGTGTGAGTGTTGTGATTGCAGGGCTACACTGCATACTATAATGTGACTGATTAGCTAACCTGAGGGATGGGCTAATAAATAACCATTAACACCAGAAAAATTTGAATCCTCAATTTTGTTGTCAGTGTCTTTGATTCCATTTAATCCATAACTGCAATAACTAAGTCATTAAACACAAAGCAAAGAACTGGGGGAAAATGATATAATTACAATATACGAGATATCATTATACATATTTGGTACATTGTATGAGAAGAAGCAGAAACAAAGAAGATGACAACAAAGAATTTTAGACTTTTTAAAATACACTGTTAATACTACTTCCACTACTTTTAATATGATGTCTCTTCCTGCATACAAAGTGTAAAGACTTTTGCATGTTAAGTAGTTGTGACATTTCAAACATGTTCATTCTCTTTGGCTAGCTCCGCCACATGGTTTGTTTAGGGGTATATTATAAATTGCAACCCCCAAGCTGTGGAAGATCAAAGCTGGTGTTTTGTTCAGTTTCTGAGAATCTCCAGTTTATGAAAACTTTACTTCACCAATCATTCACTCATATTATGTTAAGCAGGAATCAGACACCAGAATGAAAATCTGTTTGTATGTCAAAATAATGTCTCATTTTCATCTGACGTAATTACAGGAAAAGAATTATTAATATGCAAGGGCATTCCCATATAGCTGATGAATGCAACAATAAGCATTTAATTTAAACAATAATATCTAATTGTGTTCAAACCTAAAAAAGAGTGACATTCTTGAACTGGCAGCACACACTCTCTACACCACAAGCCAGGGCTTCATACTGCACTCATCTGAATTCATCCAGCTGATAAATATGCAATTTTAAAAAAATTCACAGGTTACTGATCATTTGTAGTATTTTCTCACTCTAAATGACAGCAGGGTGTTTGATAACGAGAACTGTGGAAAGATTGACTGAAAACACTTGCACGCAGCCCTAACTTCCTTTCTCAGCAATTTCCTGTGCAGCTAAAGTAAGACAGCAGCTGGCAGATCGCAGCTAAATTCTAAATCAAGCCGGAGCGAATAGAGGTACAGCGTTAATGGATCACAGCGCTATGGGAAGAGCACGGTGGTGGATTCTGGTGTGGATGACAGGGTACTGTTACAGACTCTCAGCTGAAGGCAAGTCACTCTCCTTTTCTTTAATTGTAAATGCATCTGGAACATCTCATCAAATGAAACAAATTCTTGTACAAATATACAGTAGAACTCAAAAGTTTGGATTGCTTTGAAATGCTTGAAATTTATCGTGAACAGCAAAGTTGACGCCTACGTATGAATTTCATTCCAAAAAAAAAAAATAATTAATATCTTTGGCTACTTTGAAGAATCTAAAACAAGATTCTTTTGATTTGTTTAACACTTTTTTGGTCTCTGCATAATTCCATTTGTGTTATTTCATAGTTCTGATGTCTTTGCTATTATTCTAAAATGTGGAGATGATTAAAAATAAAGAAAAACTAGGCTACATAAGCACTAGAAAATGGCAAAATGCATAATATAAAAGAAGCATGAATTATATAAAAAATATATAAAAATTTCAAAAAAACACAACATCAGAAATAGCAACATGCGTCATCAGTTTCTGGTAAATCTGAGGAGCAGAGGAGAGATTTGACAATATTCCACTTCTGCATTTAAGTATTTCAGAGTAAAAAAAGAAATGACATATGTATTTGGAAAGTTCAGTTACAGTCATGCATTTACAATTATATTTAACTGTTCATTAAGCAGGTACTATTATCCAAAGTGACATAAAAGTAAAAGTGCATCTGATAAAGCTCCTTGAATGAGGGCCAGAAAAGCCAACGTTTAAACATGTGTAAAACCTCACACAATGTTGTAATAACTAGTGCTTCAGTAAATAGATACATGCTAAAAGAAAGCCACACATTAGGGGTCGACCGATATGGTTTTTTCAGGGCCGATACAATAATGATTATCTGCGACAAAAAGAGGATGATAACTAATATTTCAGGCCAATATTTGAATGCTTTTAACATGTTTTTTTTTTTGGTGTGAAAAGAAATAGGGTGTGACAACATGGACTTAATTACAAACCCTCTTTACTTAGTCATATGTTTTCAGGCATACATCACCACGACTACTTTGTCACTCAAAATACAATGGACTAAAAAACAGAAACAACTTGAAGCATTGCAAAATGCATATATTATGTGTTGCAGTATCCTATGTTTTTGCATAGATTAGTGCTGCATTGCAAAAAAAGGTAAAGTTTACAGTACATATTGTAATACCAAACAAATACATCTGAAATGCTGCAATATGCCTCATGACAGCTCTATGCTACAATTTCTGAGGTGAAACAACAACACATGATACTACTGCTATAAGTCTGCTGTAGCCATAATGCTGATCCATGGTGTCCTCTGTATTTTGGGTCAAATTTTTATGAATTTCACATTTACCACAACATTCTCCCTTGCCTTGAACCTTTAGAAAAAAATCTTCAGCATATTTTATCCACCCCTACAATCCCCCATGCCCCATAAATATTTGAAGCCAACCAGCTATCATGACATCAAGAACAAACTTTTTGATCTGTTATTTTGCCTGTCACAATACTGTAGATACCCACTATTAAGTGTGGTAAAAATTACTGCAGTTGCATTCTTGGGTCACTTCCTGTCACTGATAGCCCATGACTAACATATACAGCAATAGTAGTGGAAAAATCTCTTCAGCGACAACTACATCTATATTTTGCCTATATACTATATATGTGCCTATGCACATTTCAATGCAAATATGACCACTTTTGTAGAGATGGTAACAAGGCTGCAAACAAAAAAACTGAATAAACTTTCTGCTAAAATCAGAATAATCTATCTTATTTCAAGCGTACAGTTTCATTTGTCTGTCAAAATACAGCACATTTCCATCTACAGTGATCTAAATTTTGTTGTTGTTTTGAACTGAAAGCTAACTGTTTTGAACAGAGTATCTAAATGTCTTCAAAATTTGCTGTAGTTGTATAGACTTTTGCTGGTGGTGAACATTGACTGAGGGAGGTTTTCATGAATTTCGGAAGAAGTGGTGATTGAATGCATTTTGTATCAAAGCAATGCAAAAGTATACACAGTTTAGTTCACATAGTCTACTGATATGGTGAAGGTATTAAGTGTTTTGAAAAAGTGGAATGGTATTGAGATGCGTGTGAAAATGGCTGTAAGTAACTCGACTTCCTCGACGATGTTAAGACAAAACGAACATAAAAATGGCAAACGGGTATCCAGCTTCGTGCAACCGCAAGCGAGCTGAAGTTTAATTTCGTGATTACATACATTACCATTTGTTAAATGTGCAGTGTCAAACTGTTGCAACGTATAGCACAAGTGCATCAATTAGTCCTTATTACAAGTCCTTACTTCTTTTATATTCCAAGCTTGTTTTTTTTAGCTTCAGCGCAGACTACTTATACTGATTCAAAAAGGTCCAATTAGCCTAATGCAATTTGGTTAACGGCATGGTTTGAGCACAACGACCCTTTTACCGGATACTTACCTTCCATCCTTGTTTCCAGCAGCAGCTCTGAGAAAAAGTTTGATTTTCAAAGTCATATAACGTTGACTGTGTCCCCCAATGAGGGAATTTTGTGGAAAGAATGTTAGTCATACCAATAACATTTTTTTCTGACAGAGGAGATGCGTCAGGACAGTACACGCAATGCTTTTAGGTTTTTGTTTTTTTTAAAATTATTATTATCGGGAATTTAGATAAAAATATACCGATGACAGATCATCAAAAATTTGCAAATATCGGCCCCGATTATCTAACGACCAGATAATCGGTCGACCCCTACCACGCATGCAAGTACTTTTACACCAATAAAGTTAAAATTGCTTGTTTAATTTGTATTTTTAAGTATATGCCAGAGGACTCGACAAACCCCAGATGCACTTTTACATTATTGTTGTGGGCTTGTGTTAAATCCACAAAGCTTTTGCATTTCTCCTTTGTATTTGATTTAAATGATCTCCTTTAAGCAAACGGATCTTTGCATTTGGCATCTCACTTTGCCTCTACAGCGGTAGTGCAGAGCATCTTCGTCAGTGAACAGGAGGAAAAGGTCATCCTACCAGCTCCTGTTGCCAATAAAGCAGAATACAGGTGGGAGTGGACGTCACACGATGGAAGATACAGAAATGCTAAAATACTGAATATAAAGTCCAATGGATACTTTGAGTGGAATGAGGATATGAAGGCAATCTTTTCAGTCAACAAAAATGGCCTTTCTCTAAAACCATATTTTGGAAATGCAGGACTTTTTTCTTTTGCGCAAAGTAAACCACAGCATGTTAATTTATCTTGGTTTGAAGTGTTTGCTGTAAAAGGTAAGTTAAACTTACTTAAATTTCTGCATGCCCAATAAAATGATGATGGAACGTGCTTATGACACATTTATTCTTAGGTTAATTGTTTTTGCTTTTTGCTTATGATGTGTCTGCAAGCATTGCTATAACACTTGCCTACTTGATTGAGGCATGATTTTGGTGTGGGTGGGTGTCAACTTCCGGCTAAAGAGCTTTCTCACCAGTGACACTTTCGATGTAAACATCCTCCTCTAATGACCATCACCTTCCTGTGTCAGATCTGCTCATGGGTGTAACTGTTTGCAGTTTTATGTCTGTTCAGCAGTACGACCAAGTAAAATTAATCAAACATATTTCAGTGCTGTCAGAAATCTCAGGTCTTTCCATCTAAAAAGTGGTTCTGCAATCAGTGCCCATGGAGAAAGGTTGTGGATTAGCCCCCATGCTCTCAGGGGAGTGTGCACCCTCATCAAAATCACACATTTTACCTTCTGTTTTCCATTCCACTAAGTGGTATATCTTTTTTTTATGCACGGGACAGCCATTTTCAGTGTGCGAGCATAAGGGGGACACTTATTTGCATATACAGGATGTTCTTCAAATAAAAAAGCCTGATATATGAATCAGTCACATATAGTCACCAAAAACGTTGGGATCAATCCTGTACTAAAGCTGTAACTAAAACTCAGTCTGCAAGAATCAATCAGTTGCTTATAGGAATCAATTTGTGCTCATTTACAACATGTAATACAGTAATTAATGGACTGCAGAGGTGCATAATTAATGGAAAAAAAGGCAGTGGGATTTGTATGCAGTGCATCTCTTATCTCATGCTAATTATTGACACACACATATGCACACAGCATATTAAATATTTTCAGAAAAAAATTGTGTGCTGGCGTATCAGTTGACAGTGGATGCCTATTAGAGATGAAAACAACCTTGCCTTCCTCAGACTTAAAATAAGACTGTTGAAAGAAATGAATCTGAGAAATTTAACATACCACAGTCTACATTAAGAGAAAGAGATTTCTTAGAACACAAATTTGCATTTACCCTTTTCATCTGGAACTCCACGCTTAAGAATCAATCGGAGTAGAGTACACTCTACATACTCATGGCTGTTAAATTGTAGGTAGTTGTTTTCCAGTTTGCCTCTACTGGAAAATCATTTAAATGAAATTTAAATGAGATTAGCCAGATTAAAATTAAACCATTTCTGCTGTAACAGAACATGCAGCATAAAAGAACAAGCTGAAAACTCTAGCCCTAAGCACTGTTCCACTTTTTATCTCCTCAAATTCCTTGCATAGTTCTAGAGACCGGCATGGGTCTTTGGATTGGGCGATTGCTTTTCGAAATGTACCAATTGTGATTCAAGATTCAGAGCAGCTCCATATTCATGGCTCTCTTTCTGCAGCTGAACCATCACTATGGCTAAAGGTCTCTGAAGGTTCTGATGTGAGCAGGAGATGCGAGGTGTCCCGGATGCCTGAATCAGCCACACTGCAGTGGGAAAAGGAAGGAGATCCCACTCCTAACACCACGCTGTTCTACAACAACACAGCCCATATCATCATCCACAGTGCTGACCAACACAGCCAGGGGAGATACAGCTGCACACTTAGAAAGAATGGGCAGCTTTTATACGCTGTTAACAAAACTATCAACATTACGCTGGGTTTGTACTTGTTAAGATTTTGAAATGCTTGTAATGGACTGTCACTATTCCTAATTGAATCCCTTAGGTCTATTCTTTATGTGAACAACTGAAACATTGCAGCTGAATTTACTTTGCTTGTCTTACAGCCATACAAAGAAGACACTCTAAACTATTATGTTTACTCTTCAGGTACACATGCCACACACCACACTCTATACAGAGTGAGTTCCAACAGCAGTAAGGTGGTGCTGATTTGCAGGTCTACAGCACAATACAGCAGAGCTTCTTGGGTCTGGATATCAGTATCTGAGACAACAGCAATAACTGTGGCATCAGCTCAGAGAGACAATCCTATTGCTGTTTCCAAGGAGACTTATAGAGAACGATTCTCAACTGACATTTACGATGGATATTATTTCCCCTTGAGCATCTCACCACTGAGGTTTGGAGACAGTGGGGGATACACTTGTCATTTTGAAGCAGTTGTCATGGCTTCTGTAAGACTGATAACTATTCAGGGTAAGTGGACAGTCAATATTCAATTCAAGCCAAGACTTCACTATAGATGAACATAACTGTATTTGTCAACATGACAATCATTATGTGTACAGTAACATTTTTCTCAACAGTGGACTTGAGAAGCCCAACTCTGGACTTGAGATATTCCATCACAGTATGGTGGCAGAACATCCAGGTTCAGGCAGAAGTGTGAAAAGTTGCCAGAGATATCCTGTTAATATAAAATATAGCATATAGCCTAGCGCTGCACAGCACTGACTGGTGTTTTGCATGGCTAAAGAAATTATGCTTGATTTTCAGTCAGCACATTGTAGAAGCCTTCTAGTTACCAAAGAAAGAAAGAGAATAAATACAAAAAATTGTATTTATTTACATGTATAGACCATGTCTAAATATAGTGGAAGCTGTGTTATTTTTCTAATGTTCTAACTAATGTTCACCTGTGTTATCTCAGTTTCAGCAGAGCCCCCTGGTGGTCTGTCCTGGAATCAGTCAGTCGTCCTGACCTGTGAGGTATCAGAAGTGACTGGCTCAGTGACTCTGGCCTGGCTAAGTATGGAGGGAGACAAGGGTGTGCTGGTCAAACAGGAAATTCTCCGTTCCTCCAACAGGAAGCTCAATCTGACCCTCACCAGCCTCCGTACAGACCAGCTGAGCTGGACGTGTGCGGTCTTCACACAGAGCATGCTGAGAGCACAGGCCCCTCTGCTCCTCACACTGCTGCCACCGCCTATGCTGAAACAACCACCTGGACCACCAGGTAACACCTTCCAACACACCTCCTCCATATGTTAACTTCAGCTTCAGGTTCAGTTCAACATTCAGTCCATGAAAGCAGCACCCTATGTCCTTTTACCAGCTTTAGTTTTTAGTTTTGTGTGTGTGGGGAAAAAAAACAAGAATTGGGGCTTTAAGGCTTGGAGTAGCCAATGTAACTGCCGAAGTGAATACTGTCTCATAAAAAAACATCAGTGACCTCATTTGTGACCTCACACCCTTACATTTTCAGAACTTTATAGGAACTGAACTGCAAGGGAAAGGATGTTCCAGTATTGGGCTTTATGAAAAACTGTCTGATGGTTTTACTGACAGCAGTATTGATAGGAGGGGTGTGACAATCTTATCTTTAGCCAGTGTGAAGGCCTGTCCATTTCTTAAAAGCATTTCCTTGCTGATTGACTAACATTTGCTTATTATGAACTTGACAGTTGTTTTGGTATTCAATTATGTTTCTATTCCTGTTTTCTTAGTAGTAAGCGACTGCCTGTAAACGTAATACTATTAGTTAGCTAGCCATCTACTTAAAGGGAGCAGAGGAGCAAGGGAATTTTCTAGCTGCATAACAAATAAGTAGCATCTAAACCTACGCACATTATCCATCTAACTGTTGGATAATACTACACAGTAACCTAACGTGTAATAATAAAATAATTATTACAACTGTTAAAACAACATATAGCAAATTTCTTATTGTCAAGTTTAGTAAACCAGCTTTTCTTTCTATTCCCCATTAAAATTTTGGTCTCCCCATTACAATTTTGCGCTTTTCTTCACAGAGAAATTCTGAAAACATATCCCAAACACATATGTACAGATAGATTATCCTTGAAGCAATGTAAGCCCACTTTGTTGTGTATTTTGGAAAAAAATTATTTTCCAAATCTAAAGACACTCTCTAATGCAGTGAAGGGGCGGAGACAGTATGGTGATCAGCCGTGATATTATGTCTTCAGTGTCAAACTCACACAACACATGTGACATGGAGAGGATTAACATCGGTTTATACTTGCACAAGATACAACATGCGTAAAGAGCTGCAACAATACCATTTTCATCTGTGGTAGTATTGCCTTGAATGCGCTATGCACTGTGGCCTCTGGTCATGTCTTCCTTTTTGTGCCAATACAGGGAAAGAATGGCTGACAGCAGTTATTGTGGCTGGCACTGGGGCTGTTGGAGTGGTGCTGGGAGGTTTACTGTTCCGCCGCAAGAAAGCAGCAGGCGGTAAGAGCTCGCACACTGATGGTTCTGGCGGGGACCCTTCTACCAACGGTGAGTAAGACCACTTTCACGCCAATGTCATATGCAAACGATGTGCACTCCCAGTGCACTTTCAAAAGAATCTTTTTTCCCAGTTTAGGTTTGCTTCATTCAGATCAGGAAATTTCAGGCTTTATTTGCAAACTAATTTGCAAACAAATTCAAGTTTGTTTGGCAGACGCTTTTATCCAAAACGACTTACAAGTGAGACAAAGTACAAGACAAGCAAAAAACCAGTCATAACCTGATCTATGGTTAATTATCAGCTATGTAAAAGACGCCCCTGGGCCACTGCTGGGCTAAAAGTAACTGCAGCGTCTCTAAGTTCCCCCAGTACATTTACATTTTACATGCTAAAAATGGCGTATATGTTAACCTCCATAACAGTTGCCATTCCGCCACTAAAAACTAGTGTAGCCTTTACAAGCATAGCACTACTCAGTGTCATAATCAGCCATAATCAGTTAGCTAACTAGTTGCAGTAAAGTAGGCAGTAGTAGTAAGTAAGTAGTTATAAAAAATGAAAATTGGAAAGTGACATGAGAGCCAGTACACAAGCCATTTCAAAGAAAGAAAGAGGATAAACTATGGGATCTAAATGGAAGTATGATCTCGAGTTTCAGTACACTGAGGCAGAGGGAGGACGCTAGGTGTTTGCTACGTACTCCTCACTGCCCTACCATCACCCATTGCCGTAAATGCCGACAGGGAAATCCCTGTGGATATTAGAGTGGCGGCAGATTATCCCTCTCTGCTGGAAGGTTCTCAGCCATCAGGGGAGTCCAGGGACTTCAGCCAGGGAATAGTTACTATGAACAGCTCGTCCTGTGGGTGGAGACCAAAGGAGGGGAAGCATGTCTGTAGGGGCCTACCTGTTAAGCAGCTTCTGGAGGCCCACAGGCAGATATAGGTCATCTAGACGGCCACACTGCCTACCCTGAAAAAAAGGCACGCCTCATCAAAGATTAAAACACAATTTTAGTGGAGGTGGCAATAATAAGAAGACGAGGACAGTTCAAAACATGGGAAATGAGAGTCAGATGCAAAAGAGTCCACTCCCCATTTTCAGAGTCCAGTCCACTCCCCATTTTCCCCACAGGACATACTGTAGCTTCCTGGGAGAGGCAGGCAAAGTCCACACCATAGATCCTCCAATTAAACAGAATTAGACACGGAAGGTCACTGCACTTCCTTGAACTTTTTGGCAATGACAGAGAAACTGGAGTGCAAACCCAGTCCCAGGATAGGATTCCCAATTCCACGCTGGCCCTCCACTTCACCAAATAACAGGGGGAAAATGTGCTGTTGTTTCCTAAAGGGTGGCCAAGGCCTGTCCCAGCTCGCCCATGAAGATATACCTCGAGATCTCACAGCTGGAGGTCTTATGCTGGAGTCACAGAGAAATAAATGGATATGACTCTAATGCAGCGCAGCCTACTGGCCATCTTTTGGTATTGACTGCCTTGGCACTTAGTGGTGATGCTGTTTACAGTGTCAATGCAAAAAACGTTTAATGTCTTTTTTCATAGTAATACTAAAAGAATCCCATGTTGAATTTTGTGGCTTGTTCATATTTACGTTGTTTTTTTATTTTTGTTTCCTCATGGACACCTCAGTGGAAAAGAGGACGTTAAAATTTAAATGCTTCTGGATGAAACATTTCTGAAACCCATCTGTCTTTCACAGCTCCTCCATACACATTACCAGCGACAACGACTAGTGAGTCCAGCCCACCTGATAGCATCTACAGTAACGTCGCACTTGTCGAAGATGACAAAGGTAATGTGGGAGACGAGACCTCCGATAAGCACTGCAGGGCAGTGAGCTGTTGTAAGGGAAGGCTGTCACCACAAAGTCTGATGCACCAGGTGGCTCTGGGAACACAACATCTACTGAAGCTGAAACATCTGGAATTGTGGTCTGTTTAGGGTACATAAGGCTTCCACTATTAATTCCTGAAAGCTGTGTTCTGGTTTCAATTCAAATGCAGAGTTTGGATGCCTTCCCCCCAAATGTTGTGTATGCTACGCATAGTAGCCAAGGCTGAAAATGGTCCTGGAACTGCAACAAAAACATTGTAAGGGTATGCTGCTGGGGTCAGGGGCCACGAGCATAACGTGGGTTTCACGTTATTGTTCTCTCCGCATCAACTGCATTCCTTTTAGTGAGCCAGCAGCTGCCGTGAATTTAGCTAATCCACATACAGCTCTTAGGAAGGAATTTTGATATCCGTAGACTTACTGATTTCTCATTTTAATAACTGTAAGTCCTTGTTTGTGAACACAGACTAAAAAATTCACACTTTTTGCAGCTAAATTGCTGTATGCTAGTTTGCTAGCTGCAAACAAAAACTGGTGTTAATCCAAAGAGGTATGTTTGAATCAATTTTGCCATTATAAAAGCACTTGCGCATACAGCATCAGTGCCAGGCAGGCAGAGAACAACACTTTCACGAATTTAAGGTATGAAGAAGGTGTGACTGTGCACCAACAGATCTGGATGCCAGCCATATTTCCTTTAAACAAGCATTATTCTATTCATCAAAGTCTGCCTAATGTCATGTAAAGACTTTTTCCCAGCCCACTTTTTTTCTTCCAACAGCGGATGCTAGCTCCATTAGAATATCAACACTTACCAGGACATGCCTCTTGGAGAGCAGAGCTTACACTTTCCCCTGCATTTGAAAGTTGTGCTTACGCTGCCAAAATAGTTTCCGTGATTTACGCTGCCCTGTAGGTGGATGACACTGAGTTACTGAACAACTGCCCCGGGGACAGGACAGACCCGGGGTTGCTAAATGCTGCCCTTGAGGCAGGAAAGAGTCAACATCCAACACACCTCCAGAAACAGAATCTCTCCATAATACTGGAAGAGTATTCCATTGTTATAGGTGTGCTGGAATTATCCTGTCTTGTTTGATTAAATTTCCTCCACAAACAGGAAACCCAAGTACCTCGGCGAAGGAGAATGAAAGTGAAGAGTCCCACTACACTTCACTTTCTTTCAAAAATCCCAGTAATGGTGAGTTCACTGTCGTTCAAATTTTAACTGTGTTTGAGAGTTTCCCCCAAGAACTGCAACTACATGGCACACCGTGGATCCGATATAAGACATCATCCGATATATGTGTTCAGAAAACATCACAACATCTCTCATTGTTCCTAGACAGATCGCAAAGCGAGTCGAGCTGGTGGTTCAATTAAGGGACGTGACCGTAAATGTGTTTATTGTTGTGGCAAATGGTTTAACTTGATGAACATCACGGCAGAAAATGCATTTCATTGCTGCTGTTAAGTACACAAACGCAAAACATGAGAAATCCGTAAGTATTGTTTCCGATCAGCCAATCGACATCAGTGTTCACTCCGTGATGGAGTTGTATGCATCGTTCAAGCAAAAATAACACTAACTCTCGCACTTCTAAAATTTTGGAACGTAAGAATAGTTACCTGTCAGCGCTTTGAGGCAACCTGCATATCCCCCACGAAACTACATGCACCTAAACATCGTGGGCAGTCTCACGAAGTCTCGCGATTGTGCCGTGCTAGATGACGTCGTTAAGTTGACCCTATCGTGTCCGAGCTGCTCATGACAGACGATGCTCGATTGACAAAGTAATAATTAATCGTGGCATTGCAATTGATGATAACCATTGTGCTGTGTATGATTACCAGAACCAGTCAGCTAGCAGTGCTATTGCACAACTGAAACGGCATGTACCTGCTTCTGTAAAAGAAGTCCAGTGGAGAGACAAATTCATTGCTGTTTGATTGCTGTTTTGCTGCTGTTTGCCTTTTCAGATCCTAACAGACCTCAGAGACGACTTAAACCGCAGTCAGACTCTGTAAGTTAAATTCTCTGTGATAGTCTGTTGCAGAAAATTGTATGGCTTTGTTGGTGTAAATTGCAAAATGCAAAACAAAGACACGTGCAAAAGAGTTTGAACACGTGCAGAAGAGTTTGAATCCAATACTTGTATGATCCACGCATCATATTTTTTAGTAATTACACAAACATTGGCAAAATGGATGCACATGTATGAATTTAAGAATGGGAGAGATCTGCACACTGCCAAAAAATGAGCAGGTCTGTTGTCGGCAAAGGTAATGCAGGCACTGTTGCAAACTTTTGGCTGAACCGTTTGCTGCTGTACGTTGCACATGAGCACTTTTACACATGTAATCAATGAATAAAATAATTTCAATAGGCTGTCACTCTTATTTTTATAGCGTTAGGACAGTTTTCACAATTACTGTACTTGGCCCGTGCTTGGCTAACCCAGCTGACTTTAACTGTTTAGATAGCAATTGTTCTGTTTTTAACTCCCTGTGAACAATTCTAATGTCAATTCTAATGTTTGTATTTCTACAGAGTGACGAAGTGGTTTATTCAAGCATCAAAGTAACGTGAGATGACATTGAAACACACACATAGCAAACAATCATTGAAACTCTGTTAAATCAACATTCCACTGTCAACGTTAATTTCATTGAATCAACGTCGAACTCCGATGTTGATACTTCATCACTTTTGCACCCTCGGTTAATATTGAAACAACGTTTAAATCATACCTAAAGATCAACGGGACTTCAATGGTATTTCAACCGATATTAAACCACAGCAAACTACTATTAATATTTCAAAATATTGTGAAAAATATGTCCTGCTTTATCTACAGCCTAGATAAACGTTATGAAATAGGCTATAATATCTATAGCCCTATATTATTAAACATTAGATTTTATCTACATATAAATGACAACGGACAACTTTACATCAGTTAAAAAACAACTTTATTTAGTTCATTAAAACAAGTTTATTTAGTTTAATTTCATTCTTTGCGAATTCACTCCTGCGCTGCCTGGCGTCCAGCCCCACCCACTCGGTGTGGAGCGTAGCGGAGCCTTTTCTGAACTGCCTGGGCAAAGGCAAATTCAGAGACTGCCCCTGCCCCCGTTTGCTGAGTCAGGGCATCTAAAATAGAAAACATAGAAACCTAAATAAATATATACACATTTCTGATTAAAAAAAGGTTCAACAGAAATTGCACTTAGAAGTGGAATAGGCCTACGTGTTTAGTAGCCTCAACGCCGCACTGAGCACATAAATTACTGTAGGCCTACAAAGTGTGCAATTACCAAAATAATACAATAGTGGTGATAATATAGGCAAGTGTTCGATACTGTTTTATACTGACTTTATAGCACAATATCCAAGCTCCATCAGTAACTTAATAGGATAATTTCGCTAGCATAAAAGCAAAATGCTAACTTTATCGTCGGCAGAAATAATCCTGCACTGAGGACTGTAATTCATGAAAATAGCGTGCATTTTATCTTTTGGGTTGTCTACGAAATATATGCATGCCTCTCTCTTCCTCTCAACTGATCCTAGCTAACGTTATCCCGTCATCTAATGCTAACTTAAAGTTTTCAGTTACGTTAGCGAGCTAACATAACGCATCTGCATCTTTCAGTCTTGACATTTTGACAGTGAAACATCCCAAATATTTAATGTAATTTATAGCTACCACGAATATAATAAAACCCTACAGTAAACTAAGGTTAGCTAACTGACTAAATTAACTTATGCCATGTCCACACGTACACGGGTATTTTTGAAAACGGGGGTTTTCCCTCCTTCCTTCTTAAAAAATCTCCGTCCACACGAAAACGCAAACACACGCTGTCAAGAGCATGCCAAACAAACAGGTGACGATATAACCCTAACCGTATAGCCATGTTGGCCAATCAGAGGCCTGAAAAAAAGTTCATACGGCGCACACTCTGACGTCACAAGCCAAAAACTCCGTTTTCCCTGTCTACATGTGAACACTGAAAACGGAGTTCCTGAAAATCTTCACCCTGGAAGGCGTTTTGCAAAAGATCCGTTTTCAGTGACCTAAAACGCCGTTTGCGTGTGGACGAAAGGCCAAAACGCATAGAAAAAGCTACGTTTTCAAAAATACCCGTGGACATGGCCTAAATCCGACAACTTTGACAGATGTAACGTTTCAATGACATTTTAGAGGTGCATAAATTATAATGACCATTGTGACAGGCACGAATGTATATATGACTGCATATAATGTTAGACAATGTAAATAAACTATAAACGTTTACGAATATTCAGTTTGGTACAATTCAACATTCAAACATTAGATAAATAAATGCATGCTTACCTGATATGGATTCACAAATGAGATGTGTGGGGTGCAGTACGTTGGTCTACCACACGATGGTCTCCTGGTCAACTATAATTCGATGACTTTTCGATCATATTTCCCGGTCAACTATAAATCGATGTCTTTTCAATATCATGTCATCATTTCCCGGTCAACTACAAATCGATGTTCAATCAATTATAATCAGGACAACCATAAATGAATGTTATTCCAACGTCACTGTCATCAACATTAATACACTGTCGGGTTTCATCGGCATTGTAATGGTGATCCAACATTTATGTAGCATTGAGATTTAAATCTCAACCATAATGATGATTCAGATAGAAAATCAATATTTTTTCAATGTCGTCTTGCTATCTGGGACACTACCTTGTCTCAGCAATGTGCTTACACTTCTATATTTTAAGAATGTTTAAAGAAATAATATGTTAAAATGCCACTGTTTTATACTTTTTGGAAGCAAAACGATCAGAAGCAATTTGTATTAATATCAATTAATATATTGTCTGTTTCTTTTAATGACTCTTTTTTTAAATTTAATTATAAAAAGCTTTAAACATGTAAGCTGTTTTGTGTTTAGTGTTATTTTACTCCTTAGTATTGTTTTTAGCAGCTTTATACTGTATATGACCAGCAGAGGGTGGTATTGCACCAAACATATTCTCCTGCGCACAAATTTAGAAACTCAGTTATGTGGCGATCATGTGCTTTTGAAGACGCTTCTGTATGTATTGTATTCTCTCTTTTTTTGAGATGGCTGTGAATCAGAACCTCACACTGAAAATGCCCAAACTAAAGAGATTGACAACTATGAGAAACAACACAATTCACGCTATTTTGTGCAAATCAAGGTCTCTTGAAATTGACTCATTTATGAAGACGTGAAAAGAGTGCAAATAAAAATTGCAATCAAGATATGGCTGCACTGTATTTCAGAGTGGTTCTTGGAGTAAGAGGTGTAATAAAAAGGAGGCTAGCTAAGGATGACAAATGGGCAGCTTCACATTCCTCTGGCCCTCTCAGCTGGTGTCTGTGATCAGTGTATCTGGTTCAGCAATAGAGGTTAGATGTTTTGAGAGGACACATGCAGAGAGAAAGATTGTTGGCCTTGTAGAAGACAACTGCAGTTGATCTTGCCTGCCTACATTAGCTAACAGTCCAACCTTTAAGAACAAATTATACAGGCAATTGTCCATTAGGGGGCAGAGCAGTACAAGCATGGAGATTGAGGTTTTTTTTATTCACATCCCATTGATTCTCAGGCCTTCACACACACACACACACACACACATGCGCACACAAACACACACACAGGCACACAATGCAGAAACAAAAACCTCGGGTGCCCTTTGCATTGTGCTACATTAGTTATCTGCACTGTTACATCTTGCTCCTCTGCTAAGAGTTTTGCACTGCTGGATGCTAACTGGGGCAGCGGAGGTGAAGCACCTCGTGTCTGTCAGTGCGGAGGGAGTTAAGGCTGAGAAGAACTGCAGAGAGGGAGAATACTACACCACTGGCACCTGCGTCATATCTATTTAAGGTAGTGTTTGCCCAGCACTCAAAACACATACTGCTACCTGGCAGAGTCTGTCTGATCGGAGACCCACCGCTCTGTGTCTCACCCCCGCAGAGCCTGACCCTGAGACAAGCTGGACCAAGTCCATCAAAACTTGGTGAAGGGAACCACCAACCTCGCGGCATACCTGGCAGAGCATTACTGACATTTATTTTGTGCCTCTGGCGCATAGCAAAGTGACCTTGTACTGAAACCAGCATTTTTCCTCAGCTGCATAGATTTGATGAAAATAAACACTGCTGACATGTGACAGTCTGCTTGTCATGTCAGCGAGGGAAATCGTCAGCTATTGCTTTCTGATTATTAAAAAGAAACCAAAAACATTAAAAAGATGTGCTTTGGGTCAGTGAAGAAATTCACCTTAGTCAGCTGGGAGAAAACACCAGTATAGCCAGTGATACATGCTCTCTTGGTACAGGCTGAGGTTTGCCAAGAGCTTTGCGAATCTGATCCTGAGCAGCTCAGTTTCTGTGCCAGGGAGCAATTGATTAAGGTTTAGCTCTCGTGTTCCTCCATGCCACTGGTTCACTTCATTCCAGCGGTTGAGATTTTATGCATGCATTAGATAATTTTCCCCCTTATGGCCCCGGAAACCTAAAATTTGCACATTAGAGAACCTCCTATTCTTTTCCAATTCAAATTTGTGATTTATCTTATTCCACTGTGTCATAAATCCCTGTTCAGCCCCTTTTACACTGTATGTCAGTATGCCAGTTGGTTTAGTGCTGGTCTGTGTATAAAGAAAACATTGTATGGGTATAAGCATTACTTCATCATACTGCCTTTGAAAGGTGGCATGTCATACTATCATTGCTCATGTGAGAGCATTTCCAGTACAATGCCGTTACAATGGGCCCATGTTTCATTGCACAAAGTAGCATACATTACATTTACCTTATTGTCATTTAACAGACATCTTGTCCAAGGGTACAACAACAGTGCCCCAGTGGGGAATCGAACCAGCAACCTCTCGGTCATGAGCCCTGCTCCTTACAACTATGCTACTCTGCTTCCCCCAGGCAATAATAACAATAACCAAGGAAATAACCCATGAAATGCTGGCGCGAGGGTGAGGGTAATGTTTCAGTGGTCAGAGCCCAGCCGTAAATTGTTGCACTGCTTATGAATAAGACAGGATTTTTCACATATAATACCTGCACAAATTACATCTGGTGGTAAATATGCTCTCCTGATGTACATGCTCCTTCTAACAATGTTTTGGAATCTTACCTTTGCATCTTACATTTTTCTCAATTCCGACACATTGTTATTTTATTGATTAAAGTTCAGAAAGTGATACATAAAAATTTAACATCGTGCTTTCAGCCTATACGTTGTCCATATGTGCACCTAATGGGCCATTTAGCATGATTGGTGTGAATGTTTAACACTTATTATTTGAACTGCGACATTGTGTGTCATTTTCGGAAATGTTCATAACAAGAAGACTGTAAATGAATGCAGGTACAATTTTTTGGTACAATTGCTTGTACTTGTCATGGATAGAGATTGTGCCTGTGGGAGGGGCCTGTGTGTGTGTGATTGTAATTAAGGTGTGGGCGGGGCTTAGGCACAGCCGTAACGAGCCGGGGGGGTGCTTGTTTGTGGGAGGGGCCGCTTTGATTGGCAGCTGATTGTGCCCAGGCAGCAGAGCAGCGCAGCGGGCTGAATAATCACGCGGTGGGGCGCTGGGTCTGCGCTGAGCCCAACAATGACAGACGCACCACTGAGCCTTTCAGCTCCCGTGGAAGAGAGCCTTTCCAGTAATGAGGGCTTCCTCCTGGAAATGAAAGACGGGGCGGTCTGACTGACTCGGCTTGGAGCCTGTCCCGGAACCGAGGCTCCGTCCTCCACTGAGGCTGGCTTTGCGATCCAGCTGGGCACAATGCAGAGCCGGTCCCTATTTATTTCCTCAGCACAAACATCACTGAATTTAGAGAAATGAATTTGTGGGATAATTTAGATTGATTCAGTTCATGATTCTGTATTGTTATTGTTAATAATATTGTTAGTAGTAGCATATGGTTTAGAGGAAGCCCTTATTCAGGGTTACTTGTTGTGTATGACATCAATACAAAACAGTATCATTGATTTAACAGTAAAACAAATCCTCCTTAAGACTGGTAAACAAAACTCGATTGAATCTCTCAGTCTCATCTCATGACGGATAATACTAAATACACTGTTATGGTCATTGCCAACTTGCAGTATCTGAAAGCACGCTGCATCTGATGACAGTGTAGATGGAGATCTGTTCTCACCTTGGACGAGTGCGGGGCCAGAGCATCCTCTGATATCTGTGGTGTGAACCAGCCTGACGCACATGTAGGCCCCCCTGTAGGGGATGATCACAGTCTCACCTCCTGCGTTTGCTTAGAACACGGGCAAATCACTTAGTCTCATGTCAGTAGCACCTGAAAAGTCTGCCACTTCTGTGCCTTAGATGGAGGGCTGCTCAGACCACAATACATTACATTATTGTCATTTAACATCAACAATCAACACAACAGACACATGAACATGTGCACAGTCCATATCAGACATTACATTATTTTACTGGCATTTAGCAGACGCTCCTATCCAGATCAACTTATATATGTTACAATTTTTACATGCTATCCATTTATACAGCTGGATATTTACTGAGGCAATTGCAGGTTAAGTACCTTGCCCAAGGGTACAGCAGTGGTGGCCCAGCAGGGAATTGAACCAGCAACCTTTTGGTTATAAGGCCTGCTCCTTACCACTATGCTGCAATGCAACCCTTGCATCAGTGTAGCATCGTATACATAATAACATAGTAGTAGCATGGCCTCCAATGCTCCTTCAAATATTCCCTCTCACTTCCTCCTCCATGGTGAAATTTGTCCAATAACTCAAGGCCAGCAATCTTGTTAGATTGAATTCTTGACCAAGTAATCTTCATTCCTTTGCCATTGGTGGTTGAGCTGCCAGAGTCAATGCTTAACCCCAAGCAGGGGTTCCTGATCTGCTTTTAGTGTGAGCTCATGTTGTTATTGTAGGGTTATTGTCAAGTCTCCTCTGATCTGACTCTTAAATGTTAGTCTACACCTCCTTCCTCTCCCAATCTATGAATCAGTAAATGCACCACATGATGAGAGCAGAGCACTCAGTGGCAGTGTCGGCCAAATAAGGACTGCTCTCTGGTAGACTGGGAACTGTGACACTCAAGAACCTCAATATTTTAGCTACATGGATTCCTTTAAAATACGCCACTTAGAGTGAAGGAGAGTTAGTGTGGCATTATGGGAATAGAGGAGTATTGCAGGTTCAGATCTCATGTGGGAGTCTGCCATTGTACCCTTGACCAATGAGCTTAACTAGAACAACCATGCTTTATAAATTAATGATGTATAAAATATAAATTTGTGACCTGCATAAAGGGTCCTGATAAGCAAATAAATAATGTAATATAATAGTCTACAGCTGAAGGCGGCCGAATTTCCCATTCAGATAAGAAGTGTCAAGTGATTTAGGTGTAAGTGAGGCGGAATGAGAAGCAGATTGCCGGAGACATCCACTCCATTCTCTCTGCCTCCTTAGTCTAAACATACATGTGGCTCAGAAGCTGGTCTTCAGTAAGCCTTCATGTGACGTCGCGTAGGTTACCAGCTCACAACAGAAACGGGACACTGGGTTGATCTTGATGTGTTGTGCTGGTCAAAGAATCACATTTGACATCACTGTGAATCATCCCAGACGATCTCTTCCCACTGCCAGTTCCAAATATCATGTGGACTCTCTTTTTTTGTTCAATAAAACTTACCTCTTCCAACAAAAGCTGGAAAACCAGTAAAAAAGATCTAAAGTTCTAAACAACTGTAACACGGGTTCCAATGTCAAGAAACAGGATTGTTTCATCTCAGGATATAGCCCTCACTTTTCTCCTTATTGTTTTATCTTGCAATGCCTATCATGCAAGATTGTAATTGAATACATTACTAAAGCTGAAGAAAGCTGAGGGTCATTTGAGAATGTAATGTATGCTGTGAATTTCAATTTTTATTTTCAAAAAGAAGCATGCAAACACAGCACCCTACCCCTTGAGCACAATTTGACCCAGTGGGTAATTATAAAACATTGCCAGGGATCTTTAGAAGACCCCCGCGAAAAGATGAGACATGCTTTCATGATAGGGGGGGACAATTTGCCAAACTTCTGGTGAATGATTAGCTCTCCTGATGCCCGTCATTACGATTGAAATACACTGCGTTATGATGGAAATATGTTCCGGAACCACAAGCGCAAATAAGAACCGACTGTTTTATTTTGTCAGAATGCTCAAGCAGTACTAAACAGAACACTGTAATGAGCCGCAATGATTTTGCTGGGGGCATAAAGTATTACGGGGGTGGAAAGGCTGTTCAGTGCAGCTTCTCTTGTCATGTCCTGTGGCTAAAGAGATCAAAATAATCACACACCGACGTGTGACGCAGTTTACCGGCATTTCCAGAGAATGAATTTTTAATGCCAATTGCATAACAGGAGGTGGGATTACTTGCCACTAAGTTTTGCAGACTTATCGCTTGTCATTGTACTGCGTGTTTTTTTTGTTGCCTCCCTGCCCTCCCTTGTCCTTTTCTCTTATATGGTGGAGGAAAGTGGTTTAGGAGTCCGGGGGGGTAGGGTATCAGTGCCCCTCTTCCACCATCCCTTCTTAATCTCTGCATCTTGGCAGGTGTGAGATTGATCTTTTTTGCCCTCATCCTCTTGTCTTTCTACATCACCTCATCCTTCTCTTTCCCTGACAAATACCCCCGTTTCTGTCTTTGCCTTCCTCTCTTTCTCTCCCCATCTCGCCATAATAGATTTTTGCTGACGGCATTGCTCCAGCTCCTCCAGAAGATGCTGCTGCAGACATCATTGGTGGAAATGACTCCAAATTGATTTTTGTGGCGGTTTGAGCACGACCCGCTATTAAGCGGGAACAGGATCTCTCATTAACATGAAATCTGAGCAAGTTAATGTTGTGTGTGCTGGGGGGTGGAGTGATATTTGCTGAGGATCTGTTTTCTTTGATTTGAGATTCTGTGCATGTGTGTGTGACAACGCATGTGTGTGTGTGTGCTTGTGTGTGCGCACGCGCGTTTGTGTGTGTGTGTGTGTGTGCACGCTTGTGTGTGTGTGTGTGTGTGTGTGTGCACGCATGCATTTGTGTGTGTGTGTGTGTTTGTGTGTGTGTGTGTGTGCGCGCTTGTGTGTGTGTGTGTGTGCGTGTGTCTGTGTCTTTGTCTGTGTGTGTGTATGTGTGTGTGTGTGTGTGTAGGAAAGAGAGAGTAGGAGAGAGAGTGAGTTGCCCTGGTAGCTGACCTCTTACTAATTTGATTTTAAAATGAAAGCCATCAGCAGCCAAAGGAGAGAGGGAACAAGGGAGACAGGGATGGATGGAGACGGGGGGAGGAGAGTTTGAAAGAGGCATTTAAAATTGGCCCGATTCCTTCATCTGATAATGTTAGGCCTAATACAACAACAACAGCAATCATAATAGCCTCAGAGTAGCCTTGTTCCTGCCATTATCTCAATTACAAAAGAGTTTTAGCTCTCCAGTATGTTTTTGTTTCGGTTTCATGTTTGCTTGTTCCTGAATGATGTGATAAAATTGCTGGATCCTAAACACCAAAGTGGCTACACGAACAAGAGAAAAGTGCTCTCCATTAAAATACATCCTGCTGTCACAATTTTGATATGAATGATAACAATAAAACAGGGAACCGCTCAAATTAATGTTTGGGGCTAATATTTTTAATGTGTTCAATTTAGGTCAAAATGGCAGACATTTGTGCTGTGCCATGTGTAGGAAAATGGCAATTTGATTCAAAAGTCCAATTTTATGAGGAAATTTTAAAAGAAAAAAGATATTTTAAAAAAGAACAGAAATGGTGTCTATGGAAAAAGCAGCTTTTTAAAATTCTCTGAATGAGGAGACACTATATAACACTAAATAATATTTATTCCATTTCTTATTTTAGGATTTCTAATCTTTTACTGAGAATAATTGTATAACCTGTTGTAAGTTATTAATCTGTCGGTCTTTAATACCTCAACACAAAATAGTCGCAGCTCTTGCCACTTGTTCAAAGTCATTCAAAGTAAAATTCTGATGCAGTTCTGCTCAGACCTAGAAAGAAGTGTCCCAGGATAAAATTTCAGCAGGCAGTCCTCTGGACGGCCACTCTCTCGGGCTACAGGGAGATTAGGGGGCTTTTACTTTGCCATCAGTCACTGGCCCGTGTCCACTGATCAATAGGAGCCATTAGATGACTCCTCTCTCAGTGGGGCCATATGAATCCTGCGTTCTGATGCATCGCTCAGATGCGTAGGCCGAGGCCTGGACCTCCATACTGCCCCAAATTGCTCCCACTACCCCCCTCCCCATCCAATCAATCACCCTGATCAGCCCCTGCTTTGCGACAGCGGGGCGGCCGATTGAGCCTGAGTGTGTGATATACGTGTAATGGATTGACTAAAGACAAGCCATGCATCACGGGCTGCAAAGTAATGCGCCGTTGATATGATTAGAATGAATCATCAGAATGCAACTAGGTAAGATGCATCGTTTAGGGCTTGACAGCCAAGACACCAACGCATTCCTCATACCAGCAAACTGGCAATATGTCTGCGCGCAAAGGTGGGGCAAAGGCATCCGGTTCTCTTTGGCGCTTGTGGAAAACTGAAGAATTCTTCCGCTCGGTTGTTTCAGACTTCAGTGTAAATTAGAGTCACGTCCTTCTACTATTGGACAGGCATAGAGTGCTAAAACCCAGACTCTTCAGATTTATGTTCACAAAGAGAAAGCATCTTCCATGTCACAGAATGGGTGGACAGGTGACACACTTGCTGGCTGTAACGCAACTGCTGTTCAAACACTTCAGGTTTTTATTAAAAAAATTGTACAACAGAGGATAACTGATAACCAGTGGCTACTGTCTCCATTATCCCAGAATAAAATCTCAGCCAATGGCAGTACTGAGAATAAAACTTCTCTCTTGGCTGGGAAGGTACAGACATGACAAAAATAGCACACTGCACATGTCCAGGGTCTTTAAGTGTGCTGGGCTTGATTCGTTAGTGTTTCCAATACGGCACATAAATACCATGCGAATCCAGGGGAGAATTACAACATTGAATTCCTCTCCAGCTTCATCCCTTCCATTGTCCCACAGCACACCGGCATCCCCGCCTGACTGATATCCTTTGCAGCTGAAGCATGCGTCGACAGGATGTAAAACCGTCCCAGTACGTAGCGGGGAAGACAAATTTTAAAAAGGTTAATTGAATCAGTTTTCGTAATTTATTCTAATTAACAGACTGATTAGAACTGCAGGCTGTGTTTTTTTTTTTCAATACCGCATCAGAGGAAGGGTTTCGGGGGGCTGTTGGTGGAAATGTCTGTTCCCGGCCTGCAGAAACCAGTTTCCCTTACAAAGCACTCGGTGGGAGCAACAGATACGGAGGAACACTAAAGAGGACTGCGCAAAGGGAGCCTTTGTAGGTATTCATGTAATTACTTTCTTCCGAGGACGCTTAGCAAACAGAGGCCTTCTCTCGGTGGGGGAACTTCAAAGGCAACAGTACAGTGAAACCAGGCGAGAGCAACCCCACCAAAAATTACCCTGGCAAGGATTTCTCTGGCCTACAGATTATCATAAGCCGGCGCAACAGCAGTTCCATGGATTTGCACCGTGAGACTGTTTTCAGCTCAACTTGTAACCAAAACATGCCCTGCCATGTCCCATTCTCCGGCGGATTTAGAATTCGGCCTGAAATCTCAGCCTCCCCGTGAATGAAATGGATATTGGCACTGGGGACAGAAAATGGATTTGAAACAAATTAGATCAAAGGCGAGCCTGCTAATTTAACTTATTTATCCCCGATTGCACAATTTGCCAGTTAATGTTGGGCAGGCGCACGTGGGTCGGGAAGATGAATGCCATCCCCTCAGATGCTAATCTTACTAATCAGAAAAAAAAGCCATAAAGTTCAGGCTTGGCCATCGCTCACCAGGCTTAAATCTCCAACCTGACCCCCTCCCTCCCCCTTACCACCTCCCCCAGCCTCTAGCCACCTCACATGATTCGTGACTCAATGGTAATAAAATAAACCGGGCGTTGCCTTCTCCTGACCTTCCTGCTGACCTTTGTTAACATATCAGGGGTTGATGGGCTCCGACCTTGTTAGCCTCGCAGGTTTAATTAACTTTTAGCGTGGCGCAACAGCTATCAGAGAAGAATAAAAGTCACCCGGGCGAACTCTCAGATCAATGTCATTTGGAGACAGGGGCGAAATGACACTGGGCTGGAACATTCCCAGTCAAGGACCTTTAAAAAAGAAAAGGGAGAGAAAGAGAATCTGATTGCCTTTTTATGCTCAACAAAGACACCGAAAAGGACATCAGCTGATGGAGAATAGGCTCATAATACTGACAGATAAAAACAGCTTTAAAATTCATGCTGTCTGATTTCTGCTCATCAGTTTATAAAACTGCTCCTTGATGGTGTTTTCAGTGCAGACTGAAAGTCTTTTTGATATATTTTCATCATGTCCTGTTTCAACACACAGCACCTACATCAAAAGTGCTCAGGCAGAATCCTTGCCCTGTTACCCAGATGTGTGGAATAAGAAAAATTGATTTGACATTGATTTTCTGTGGTCCTTTTCAATTTATTCTGGTGGAGGAGCGAGTCTCACCCCCTCGGGAGGAGGGGGGTTGGGGGGTTGCTTTTGAATCAAGCCAGCTGTATTCACGTTCACACAACCAGTAATGGGGTTAAACGTATTTACCCAGAACCGGTGACCTGCATCCACTCACTCTTGTTAAAGCCATATTGAAAATCCACCTTGAGTCTTCAACAGGGAGAAAACAATTCAGGAGCCTAACAAAACATGACTTGTCCACGTATCCACTTGTCTTACGTGTCCACAAGAACGCTGTAAAAAAAAGCTATTGTGATTTCCAAAGCAAAGCTCATTTGGGGGGCCGACTTCACCGTTAATAAATAGCTGTCATTATACTACCAAATGGACCGGCTCTTTGCTATTTACTCCAAAGGCAAGTGGGCTGATTTTTGTGCTGATAAAGTGATGGTGGGACACGGATTAGAAGCGCCGTGGTTTCTTTATCGTTTAATGAGAAAAGATGCAGACTTTCTTTCTCTCCGTTTTTTTTTCTTCCCTCCTTCAGTCTCATTTTCCCTCCTCCCCCATCTGCCGGGGTTGCCATGACAATGGTCCGTCACCATAGCAACCACGGGAGCTGACAGGTTGGTGTGAAGAGATAGAGCTATCTGTGGCTCCCCGGCTGCACAGGTACCTAGCAATGGATAAAGGGAGAGAGACAGAGAAGGAGACAGAGGGAGAGAGGAAGAGTGAAAGAAAGAGTAAGACCCATGATAGCACTGATAACTCCATGTCCAATTCCTCAATGGATCAGGAGGGTGGAGGGGTGAACATGCAGGTAAAATATATCCTCAGTCCTGAATAGAGGAGACACAGGGGCCCTTGCAAATTCGACACACTACAATTACAATTTATTTGGGTTTATAATATGCAAGGAAGACATATTGCAACTCCCAGCATAGTAATAAAGATGATCTAAAAAAAAATTAGGATCTGAGAAATTGAGGGCAGCAGGGAAGTGTTAGAAAAGATCTGGATCTTTGGTTCCTGTGGGGGTTCTCTCTCGTGTTTTCTCCAGTTCCTTCGCAGTGAGGATTCTCTTGGGGAGGGACGTGTACCAGAGCATACCTCACTTCCTGCTCCCCGCCATGCCTCTCCCCTCCTCCACCCCAGCCCTGGAACCGCTCTGCACCCCTTGCTGTGTGCTTCTGCTGTTGGGTGACCACAGCCCTGCCTCCTTCCTGCCGTGGAAATGGCAACACCGGTCCCCGCTGGTCCTAAGTGGACTTCCCGTGCCACCGCGCTGTCTCCTGGAGTGTCTCTGCACGCTTGGGAGCCGAATGACCCCTTGACTTGACCTTGCTCTCCGCAGTCACACCTTTGTGTGTGCGCTAATGTTCCTTGTGTGGAATGCCAGTCCCTAAGCACCTTGCTAATGGCATTTCCTAAAGACCTCTGAGCCATGCTTCTTCTGAGCAGACCCTGACACACACTTTATGGCCAGCCGTGTGGAGATGGATGCCTCGCTGCTCTTTTGCTCCTGGAGACATGCGTCTTCTTCCGGGCATCCGATTGGATGGAAGTGTCAATAAGATGAATCATTCTCCACGCCATACAGCACGCTGCAGCCAAAGCATTCTTCGCACGCGTCAGGAATCGGTGGCCCTAGAAATGCGATCACAGACACACAACCTGCACAGGTATAAATGTTAGTCGTTAACATTTTTCCTTTAAGTATGTTTCACTCACACCATGACTACGCATGGCAAAGGGAGGTTTCCGCCCGAGCAGAAAACAAACAGGAGCATCCGTGAAGGCAAAACGAATCCAGTCTGAACGCGGAATTAGCGATTATCACATCAAAAAAAAAAACATGCGCATGCTTCGCGAGGCGGCTTCAGAGCAGCCGTTTATTTGTGATGATTCGCGGTGTCACGGAGCGGAAGAGAATGATGAATGGCACACAAAGAAGGAAGGCCCAGGGCTGCCGAGGAGCCGTCTCTGTGTTTGCTCAGAAATGGAAACCATTTCCTCGTGCCCCCGGGGGTCAAACCACGCATCTCTCCAAATGAAACCAGAATCACAGCCCCGTCTCGCAACTTCACGCTAATAGCACAGCACGGTTCCGTGGAGAAATCATTATCTCCAAGCTGTTGGATCGAATGAGCCTTTTTTCCCCCTGATTGATAAAGCCCCACTCTTTTTTTCCCCACAACGCCGAATTCAAAAACACCTCTTTGCAACGTTTTAGATTTGTGGCGTTTTATTGTGAAGTGGTCGCGTGACGCGTTGGTTGCAAAGCTGCCGGCATTCACAGACGCGCGGCATGTGGTCCGGCTCTTTTCCTTTGCAGGAGTACACCTGCTTGAGGGCTCATTCATTCCTTTCCCAAAAAGCCACTTCCCTGTCTAGCATGGCGATGAAATCGGAGCGTATCTTGGCAACCTGTGTAAGGGGGAGGGGCTAAGAACATGCGAGCAGTCCTTATCCCAAAGCAATTTAGAAGCAGCACGATTAAGACTATCCAATCACGCCGTTTGCTCGCCTCAGGAAGGGGTGAGAAAACTGGGGCTGTCCGGAGAAAAAAAAAAGCAATTCCACACTGGAATCTGAAAAATAAAACCCTAGAGCCGCACACCTGGGTGCCACCCATACCCCACACATAACATTCAATCATGTACCTTTCCTCTCGTTTTAGAGTCCTGACACTACTTCTCATCTGCTGAGCTGAGTTTCAGAATGAAAGCAACAATTTCATTACAATGTCAATTAATTCGATTTAACTGACATTGTGAGTATTGACATTACATTACATCTACATCTTTCTCCAGAGCACCTTATATAGGTTATGGTTTTTACAAGTTATATATTAATACAAGCGGATATTTACTGAGGCAATTGTGGATTACATACCTTGCCCAAGGGTACAACAGCAGCACTCCAGCAGGGAACTGAACCAGCAACCTTTTGGTTACAAGCCACTACGCCACACTGCTGCCCATGGATGTGGGAATGAAATTAGCTTCAAACACTTACATATTGTTGCACTTGGTGAAAAAAATCTCAGAAACAAAGAACCCAGTGACAAAATGTCGGCTGAGAGGAGCCATCACAAGCCACCGGACTGGTTGGATCAGAGCAGACGTGTTTTTTTCCTCCCTGCTCCCGTTGGCCTGTCTGCCTGGCCCCGCGCCGCATCGGGAGCAGATAATCAATAGGGCGATCATGGCCGACGGAGTCAGCATGACTCAGCGCATCGCCCTGCCCTGGCTCCGCCACACTCGCCTCTCCCCGCTCCTCTCCGAGCCCTCTGCACCGGGGACTTCCTCTGGCTGAGCGAACGGCGGAGGTCAAGACTACAGGCCCGGTTACCAACAGGAAGTACTGAACCATCTGGCTATGGCCTGGGATCCACCCCCTGTGTCTGACTGCGTAAGCCCCAAAACTGTTGATCGTTCAGGAGAAGAATCGGGTGTCACACAGTGGTATTTTCCTTTGATGCTCTGAAGAAGCTGGCCTACACCACCCAAGGAAAATATAAAGACTATCTCGGATTTCTAGTGAGCAAAGCAGAGAGCACTTTAAGCCTGCACTGAGAATACTACACTAGTTCATTAAAAAGTACTTTGAATACATAATTGAAATGGGTTCATAAGTACAGAACACATCATTGAGCCCACCCAGACACTGCAAACAATAAAGACAAATCTCCACTCTCATAATGCTTGCTCGGATGATTACCAACAGATATTCACACATGAATTCTGGGCAAAAGTCATCATTGATAAAATTACTTAACAGAGGCGAAAATTCCAACATTCGCAGTCTATTGAGAGGCAATACACCCGATTCAAAGGTACTTTCACTCATCAAATCAAAGTGATCTACCGTAGCCTTCTGCTGTGATGACAGAAATCCCATTTTATATCGATACATTCTATACTTAAGCGCTGACCCTGGATCAGTTTCAGATGCTTTCATTTATATTCCATTATTGGCATTTAGCATATGCTCTTATCCAGAGCGACTTACATAGGTTACAATTTTTTTTTACATGTTGCAAATTTATACACTTGGATATTTGCTGATGCAATTCTGGGTTAAGTACCTTGCCCAAGGGTACAACAGCAGTGCCCCGGCAGGAATCGACCCAGCAACCTTTCGGTTACAAGTCCTGCTATACTATGCTATACTCCGTTTGGAAATAGGATCAGGTTTTGGACAGTTCATCTTGGATCAGTATTTGAGGTTGCTACGTAGCTACTTCCTGCCCTGTAGCTCTTGATCCCAGCTCCAGCGTTCAGAGAGGGCCGGGTATTCGGCGCTGAGCCTTGGCAGTTCTTTGTCCCACCAGGGACAGGCAGTGTGAGCCTGACGTCCAGGATTACTTCTGCTCCAGCTCCTGCCTCTCTGACCATGTAGAGAGATGGATTGGCCATGTTATTTAATATTTCACCCTGGGGGGGGGGGTGGGGGGTGGAGCAGGGACTGGGGGTGGGGGGTGGGGATTGGGGGGGGGACTCGCACTTGCAGATCTGCAGTTTTGTGATGAGTGCGGCAGGCTCTATCTGCTGACCCGGGCATTCTGATATACCAGACCGCAGGGGCCGCTCCTGGAGAATCTCAATCAATCCGTCAGGGCAAAAACTCCCTTCTCACGGCCGGTTTGATCTCTCGGAGAGACGCGAACGCGAGGTCGATGGGCATGCAGGCTGCGGACTAATCAGCCGGCCAGGGGGTTAGCGGGGAGTGAAGCGTTTTCCCCTGTATTTAGTCTCGGTTTACACAAGCCCCGGTGGCCATTACAAGCACAGGCTGACCTTGTGGATCGCAGGAAATTTACGGATAAAACAGCAGCTTTGTGCTGCCACTCAGAATTCCTTGAAATAATCTATTGTAGGCCTGTACAAACCCCACTGTGCTTCTCCTATGTATTTTCCGTGCATATTTCACCATTATCTTTCCGTGTTTGCCTAGCAGCGAGGCCTTATCCAGAGCAAATGAAATATTACTCAGATACAGAGAGCACTTAAGTGTACTTGAAATTCAGATTAACAACCTTATCGATACCACAGTGGGGTAGAGATCTAACCTCGCTACAGGTGCACTTTCTCAGCTATATGGATTCTGTGTATCAGGCTGATGACTTTAGCTAGTGAGGGGGTAGGAAGTACACTCCACATACCTGAAGGGATAACTTCTTTTCAGCCTGTGACTATTTAAATATTCTAAGACTGTATTATAAAACAGAAATGTACCTACACAACCCCTGCACACAATGCATTATGGAAAGCAGCTTCTTCATTTAGCTCATCTGTTATTCAACAATTAGGCTGAAACTGGCTGAGCAGATGCAGTATGGATGGTTTATTCTTCTTCCTTTTCTTCCTCTTCCTCCTCCTTTTCAACGTCAGCATCGCTGTTTGGCCACGGTGGCTGGCATCCCAGCGCAATTATCCCTCAGGCACAATAACTGGGAGAGCGGGTGGCCTCGTCACGATCATCCTTCGGTTAAGACCTACTTGATTTTCCTCCGACAGTCATTTCCCCCGGAATCTCGCCTCTCGTCCCCGCTGCGGAGCCTCAGACACGGAGCCAGCCCCTCTCCAGGCGTTGGCACACGCGGGGAGTGACTGCACGAGCTGTTTACCCAAACCAATCAGTGTGAGAGTCAAACCGCGCTGATCCCTGCAATAATCGGCCTAAGAGGTTTAACTTATATTAGCTTCCTCCGTGTTTGTGGAATGGTCATAGCCCATTGGCTGGCTAAATACCAGCCAAAACAAATTCTGAATGTGTAAGCAGGACCATTGGTGGTGTTTGGTTTTGTTTTACACAGCAACTGCCTTCAGTGCCGCAGTTAAAGTAAAAGGCACCTACGACTGTTTATGGGAAAAACAAACCTTGTACAAACCCAGCATAAATCAACCTTGTAACCTTGCCACTGAGTCAGTGTGTGCTTGGAATGTCCAATGTACACGCTTTCCATAATGTTCATTCTCAAATTAATGTTTACGTTATCCAGAGAACATAAAGCTTCTTTCAAGTTCAAATATCAATGGTGAATTTCAAATTAGGTATACACATTAATTGATATTTGCAAAGTTAAATCTTTTCAGAGATCCGCCCTAGGTGCTGTTTAAGCATGGGGGAGATGATGGTGAGAGTAGAGAACAGTAGCAAAGCCGCCTTTTTTCTGCCTCAATCTGACCAGCTCCACTGTGAATCATTGAGCTTTGGAGTCAATCGCGGCTCACTTTGATCTTGACGCAAGGCTGTGGTTCGCTGTGGTACTCGTTTATTCTCTGTTTGTCTACACGCTCCCTCTGCTTCTTACGCCCAGCTTTTGAACTGCTTACACGAGGGCCTTTTAGTATCCCAGGTGACTAATACATTGCCCGATCAAAATCACAGTGAATTACTGCTATAAACTCCTCTGCTGTCTGTGACACATTTTACACGCTGTTTTATTTTTTTTTTACCCATTTCCCTATTGTCAGTGGCATTTGAGCTTAATCATAGAGGTTATGCCACAGTCATTTATTTCCAGTTTTGTGCCAATTGATGATTTATCAAAAGTGTCTTTGCCACACATTTTTATTGATCCTCTTCAGCTGATTGATTAAATTATTCTCGCTAAAGACAGTGAGACGGCAAGGGTGGCTTTGGCAGGGTGAGAGCGACATTGTGCTCAGGGTCCACTTGTTCTGAAGGGCAATGTATTAGATATACATTGATTACTTGATGAAGACATGTGAAACAAGGCTTAGAGTGTGAGCTTGCATGTACTGAGTGTGTTTTACCCAGAGTCATGCATGTGTGTCAGTGTAAAAATGACAGTAAGAGGATTACCATGGGAGAGTGTGTGAGCCATAGTCACACACAGATATTACAAAGCGCAATACATACAAGGAGTATATGCCACTGAGAGCAAATACATATACATGCATGTGTATACACCAGCGTAACAGTGAGTGTGTGTGAGAGTGAGAGAGATAGTGTGAGTGTGTGATAGGGAGAGAAAGAGTCAGTGTGACTGTGTGATAGTGAGAGAGAGACAGTGCCAGTCCATCAGTGAATATGTATGACAGTAAGAGTGAGTGCCAGTCTGCCGATGACTCAGTGCCAGGGACGGCAGTGACAGAGTGTATTCGGTGCATTCCGTGTGTGTGTGTGTGTGTGTGTGTGTGTGTGTGTGTGTGTGTGTGTGTGTGTGTGTGTGTGTGTGTGGCATGGCTTGCAGAAGCAGGTTTGGGGGAGTGTGGGGGGAAGGGGGGGGGGGCATCAGCAGACATGACATCACCCTTTTATTTACAGCCCTTGAGCACTCTGTAACATAAAAAATTGCCTCCCCCTCACCACCCCCCCAACCTCCACCCCCACCCCACCAAACCCTGTCCACCGCCCCTAACCCCCTCTTTCCCGTTTCATTTTTTTTAAGAGGTGCTATGACTCCCGCCAGTGCTCTTCCTGTCACAATATGTCATCGCCGTAAGCACCATTTAATCCAAACAGACACTCAGGTTCAGTGATACAGACAGTGCCATTTCGGCACGCGGCACATTTGTCAGATGGGCCCCATTTGCTAAATGCGGGGAGAGAGAGAGAGAGAGAGAGTGTGGCTTCGGAGCCCCTGAGCGCAGACGCCAGACAGTGGCAGCACCATTAGCTCTGACCCCCTCCGCTCGTAACTCATCCTGCTGGCTGCGGGTCAGCGGGGCGGACGGGGTTGCCATGGTTACCGCTCCCGGTTATGTAACTCCCGAGAATTCCGGTGGCCGGGCACCCGCAGGAGCCCGAGAGCCTGGTTAGTTTGATGCAGACGTTTTCAGGGTTTTTTTTTAATTTTTTATTCGCTCTCTTGAGGGGGGACCTCCACACAAATTCAAAGGGTCTGTATATGTATGAGCGTGTGTGTGTGCCTGTGTGTTTTTCCCTTCAGCTCCTATGAATTGACCAAGAGAGTTACTGTATTTTCTAGGCTTCCATTCACATATTTCAGCAAAGGGGCAATTAAGGCCTGCTCCCTCAGACAGCGTTTGTCCTTCAGCAGCTCTCCCTCTGGAGTTTAGGCTATGGGCTCGGTGGCCGTATCTGCTGATAAGAGAGAGTTCCTGCGAAGGCCCTTCACCCTCCCCACCAGCCCTGAGCGCACCGGGGTGCGAGCGTGTGTGTGGGGTGGGGGGGGGGGTTGAAATCGACGCCAGAGAGGCTGTCGTAGCCACAGTCGCTTAATTTGCATGCGTGATTTAAAAGCCCTTCTTAAGCTGCGACAAGCACTCGCACTTGTTAATTAAGCCCCTGCCGTTTGACTGCGCGCGGTGGGCACTGCGGATTTATTCCAAATACAGTCCTATGCAGCCATAAAATCTTTCCCTCAGGATTATCCCCCCCCACACACACACACACACACACACACACACACACACACACAAATAAACAAACACACACACACACACCCTCCCGGTTTTCCCTGGCAGCCCCCCCCCCCTTCTCGACGGTGGCATCGTAACGCGTCATTATTATTCGCCACGCGGGCAACCCGGCCGTCCTCACGTCTTCGCCGCTTCGTCTCGTCCAGGAGACAAGGGTGGCGGCGGTGGTGACGGTCACCTTTTGATGACTTTGAGACGCCAGACGGAGAGGCTGAAGCGCGTGGCCCGGGGGGGAGGAGTTTACCCCCCTTTCCCCCTCCTGTAAAGCGCCACCTCAGCAATTTCGCCACGCTACCGGACACGGTGGAAATGCAGGTGTGTGAGCTCTGTGTGTGTGTGTGTGTGTGCAGACACTCCCATGCATGCATGCGTGCGTGTGAAAAGGGTGTGTGTGTGTGTGTGTGTGTGCGTGTGTGTGTGTATATATGTGTGAGGAAGCAAAATGCAATGGTAGGATTTTGTCTGAGTCCCCCAGGGCAGCAGACACGCATGAGTCAGCACCCAGTCAGATTTACAGCACATTGATTAAATTAGCATTCGTCCCAAGACCAGAAGATCGGCCCCTTCTTTCACCGTCACCCCCTCCTCGGCCTGTCCTCGCCACTCCCCGCCTGCTCCCTCCCCCATCCCCCCCTCCCCCCCGCCACCACCACTGCCTCGACCGGGAAATTATTTCTTTCTTTCTGACAGGGAGCGCGAAAATTGACTCCGCCGTGTAGAAAATAAAAAATGAACCTTGAGATGGATGCCACAGATGTATCTCTTTGTAGGTCAGTGCGAGACTGGGCCACCAGCCAAAATGATCAAATATCGACTTCGCGCATAAAAGCTACACACTGAAATATGGCCCTGGGCTGACCGCAGCTCGCCGACCCGCTTTTTTTTATGATATTCACCGGAGCAATTAGACATTTTCCGGCCAATTAATTTGTAGAGGGAAATGCGATCAATTAGGCCGGAAAAATAATGGCTCTGTTTCCTTGTTTCCTTTTTTATGGCCCTAATATTTTCTATTCTCCATTGCCCCGTGAAAAAGCAAACACAAGTGCCAGGCTGTTTTTTTTCCTCCTGTTCCTTGCATGGCTGTATTTATTTTCCCTCTTTGTGACATAATAAAATCCCTTTAATGAGGATGCCCTACCACGGTCAATTCACCCGTCTGAGAGGAGCTGCTCTGCACAGCCCAGTATTACACAGAGTGTGATCAGGGGTGGAGGGGTTGTGGGAAAACCCAGAGAAGCTGGTGATGATGACCAGAGAGGTGCAGAGGGTCAAATGGGAGTGGGGCAGCGTGGACGTGTTTACAATAATGACCTGTCAAAGTTATTCAATCCTTTAACAGTATCATTTTAATAATAATCATTTAATAATGAATGATGCATTTCTCAAACTGATGAGTCACAATTTGGCCGTGTAATACAAAATCCTATAACAAAATGGCTGCCAAATGGCCGCACGTGGCGCGGGCAGATAAGGGGGAAAGAGGAAACGTGAGTATGTGTACAGTGGTCCGTCAGTGAGAGAGCAGGTGGCTCAGGGAAATGCAGAACCACTAGCGGATGGGAAGGAAATGACAAGAAAGCAGGACGGCTGTGGAGATATACAGTGATTCAAAGATCACAGGAAAAGAAAGAGGGAGGCAATAGACACAAGCTCTGAGTCGGGGTGGCGGGGGCGCGCGGGGGGCGGTGATCGGGGGAGTGGAAGTCTCCTATTTCAGAGGAGCGAATCGTTTAAATGACACCGAATCCGCAGCCCCTGCTCTGAGAGGCTTTTGTGGCACGGGGCTGGAGGATTTAGAAATGTAACAAATCAGACCGAACCGAATAACAGCTAATCCAGTGAGGATTCAGGGAGAGTTGGATTTCAGTGAGCTGCAAACCGAGAAACAACTGCATGCGCTGGCTAGAGCTTACCAGAGGACAGTGAAATAAGGAGAGGACAGTAAAATATGATTTTCAAAACACAAAGTCATACTATTCACATCAAGGAAGAGAAAAATAATTATTTTACTTTTGTATGTTTGTCACTAAGTAGTCCATTTGTTAGCTTGATAACATCAGTGCTTATCAGCACATATTAACAATGTTAACATAATAACATTATAATGGCGTTACGACAGCGTTATAAAAGTCATGAATACATCCACTGGTCTTCTATTTCACGGTTCCAGTCAATTCAATTGGATTAGAATTGTGGGAAAGATTATTTCGATTCACACAATGCCTGTTCTAATCTGTTTGAATTGCAATATTACTGCACTTTGCATTTGTGCCCCTGTCTGTATGGATTACTGCGCAGACCCTCCCGCTGACATTGGCTATTGATTTTGACGTCTCCTTTAGATGAGCTAAGCATTAAGACGTCCCAGCCACCAATCCCCACGCATTGCCAAGGTGTCGTTCAATAATCCTTATGTTCACATAACAGCCTGAGGAAATGGATTTCAGATAACCATTACGAGGCCCCGTATCAATAGTTTAATCATTTATGAATTTTGTTTTGTTTTTCATCATTACCATTTATCTTAACTGCCCTAGAAATAAACCACCGGGCGATAGCCGCATCGATTGCATTTTTATGTTTTATTTTTTCTCTGTCACCCGCGGCTTTTGGATGATCAGCTGCCGAGTGTGGGCAGGTTTTCACAGCCATGGAAACAGCCGGCTGGAGCATTTGTCAGAGAGATTCCAGGCATTTGGGCGAGCAGCACTTCCAAGCACAGCTGCCCTGGCTGGATAACACCACACGCGCTGACCACACACCCCCCTTCCCCACCCCAACACCCCCCCCCCACCAAAACAGCCCACACAAATAGATGCTGTCAGTTGGGCCTGTAGAGAGGCGGTGGCGATCTCCTTGGATCCCCTCTTGATCAACGAAGCCAGGTGCCCACTGTCAGAATTTTTACACCCCAATTCAACACAAGTACCTGATCATGCAGTTTCAGGGCCCCCCCTTCTAAACGGTAACACCGTGATGAATTTAACATAATGCTCATGGGGGTGGAGTGTGTGACAGTCCAGCATGTCAGGGCGAGGGGGTTTCCGGAAATTTCTCAGGCATACAGGCACCCCATTTGTCACGAGAGGGTGCAGAGGGGAGTGGGCGTCTCAGTGCGGGCGCTAACGGTCCAGAGGAGGCGCGCCTCAAGTCCCACATCGATCCGCCCCACGCCGATTTTTTTATTTATTTATTTATTTCGCATGAAACGAAGACTTTCTGCTTCTCCTTTTAAGGCGCATCGGCTCGGATGCCGGCGGAGGCTATGCAAATGGGGTCCTTAGTATGCGGGGATCATAACGATGCAGTGAATATCAATCAGAGCCAAAGTGGTGGAAATGCTTCATCACAGGGAGAAGGGTCCGGGGGAACATCTCCCCCACCCCACCCCCGCGCACCCTGCTTTCAGGGAAAAGCCCGACATATAAAGCACGTTTCCCTGCCTTTATCTCTGTCAGTGCTGCCTTCAGTGGCCCTCCAGAATCATCATTCACCGGTTTGCTGTTTCTGTGTCAAAGCCTGCTGTGTTGAGACCCGTGCTTTCCACTGCTCCTGTGCTCCCTCCCCCCTCCCTCTCCCTCCCTCACCCCACCTCTGTCCTGTTCTTTAACCTTGGCCAGATGTAACATAATGCAGTTATCGCCATAACAACCACAACGCACACCCTCTCTGCCCAATGTCAACAGCCCCTTTCTCTCTCTCTCTTTTTTCTCTCTCCCTCCCTTCCCTTTATTGCTTCCGAGAATCCGTCTTCCTGACCCCACCCTTAACGCAATTAAAACCCACATTACACAAAATGAATAGATGGTGATTTAATTAGGGGCCTGACGAGGACCAACGCCGCTCGGAGCTCGCGTCTCCTCTCGTCTCCCGCGTTTATCGAGGTCGGGGAGGACGTGGGGGACGGTGCCAGGGCCGGGGCCTTTCACAGCGAAAAGGTGTCGGGCGAGGTGTGTGACAAGGGACGCCGCGGGACCTAAAGCGATATCGACAGGGCGTTGCCGCTCTGCAGCAAAGGTGAGACACGGATGGCGGCCTCTGAGGATATCAACGTATACACACAAGCAGCGGGTTCGAATTGGGGAAAACAGACAGCATCCTTTGTGTTTTCCCCCAGTCATGCAATAGCTGTGTCCTGCGTGACTGAGCCCGGACACGCTCCTCACACCTGTGTGAAACACCTGCCTTCCGCATGCCTGAGACCGTCACCTCAGCACAGACCTGCGCTCCCCGTGTATCTGCAGCTGAAATGAGGTCGTTTTTTTTGGGTTCAGGCACCGAGGCCTGAGCTTTAAAGCCAAACACATCCATTTCCCCAGTGAAGAGTCTGAAGAGTCAAAAAAGCTGCTGAGGTAGAAGGACAGTAGGAGGTCTTACTGGATGTTAATAGTCTTTGAATAAAGCAATCAACAGGCCCAGCAGTTCCCTGCACATGCAGCTTAGTTTTGCAGATTACTTTTCTTAAACTGAAATATCATATGTGCATTTTGGTGCTGTAGTTTAACAAAAATGAGGTGAGCTGAGCTGGACAGGTGAATATATACAGAGAATCAAATATAGGTCTGTCAAATGACTCGCGGGTTATATTTTGAAAGGAGAGGGTGTTGGGAGCATAGGCACAGAATAACTTGATTTATGGTAATTGTATGTTGATTTGTATAAAACTAATATCTATGCCTATAGTTTTAGAATTAGTTTATGAATGAAGAATTTCATTCGAGCATAACAAAGAGTCTGCTTCAATTTAATTCAATGCGGCCGTTTATCTCTTGCATTCATCTGACTCGTGCTTATGATGATTGGAATATGCCTCCCTTTTATTTCTGCAAGCGTTTTGGGGGGAGGTTCCTGAGGAGAGTTTTCTTTCAGGCTGGAGTGGCTGGAGTGGATAATGTAGCATTGTGAGCATGATGCTAATGAGAGCGCCATCCATTCTCAACAGCCCCCTCATCCAGCCTGCGCTGGTGAAGAGAAATAAAGCAAAAAAAAAAGGCAATTTATTCCGACCGCTGCAGCAGGAAAGAAGCTCAGGCTGTCGCTCAGGAGCTGTCAGGAGGAGCTGTCCCTGAGGCGGACAGGTAATGATCCCACTACTGACCGCCGATCTCAGTCGCACATCCCCCCCGGTCACCCTCTCTAAACGCGCGGTTATCTCCCGCTTGCCGTATACAATCATCCAGCAACCCCCCCCCCACCCCCCCACTCCACCCCGCACCCCCACCCCCACCCCCACCCGGGCCCTGTCTACTCAGCACTATCCTCACCGCTGAACTCAGAGCCCAGGTACTGGCTGATTCTTTTTGAAATGGAGTCAAGGTAGCGCATAAAGCCCCCGCCGAATCACACCGCTCCCGGGAGAGGTGCGCCCGCCACTTTTACAGCCTGGCCCGAATAATATTGAAGTCTCAGTCACACATTTTTCTCCCCGTGCTGTAAAAACCCAGAGCATCTTGAACCCATTATTGAGAGAACAGACAGTGAGCGGGGGGCTACCACATTGATCTGGAGGCCACTGTATTACCGGACGCAATAAACGCGCGCAAGGTTTTCTGATATACGGTCCGCCTGGGGGGGGGGGTAGAAAAGTTCAATTTCCTCCTTTATCACAGTTTTGTGCAGCTCAGCGAGAAAAGGGAGCCCCTCCAGCTAGGGTATCAGAGCCCACCGCCTCCTCCATACGGCCCTCTCTCGAGGGAGATGTTCGGAGGTATAATGCTGGCAGGCTGACCAAATAAGATAAGGAAGTCATTGTATATGCTCATCAACGGGGGCCAGGCGCCATCAAATATTCATGGGCCTTCGCAGACCCTTAAGTAAACTGGCCAATTTGTTGTGGAAGACGCGCATTAAGACATGACTGAGGCGATGGCCAACAGCCCCCGGGAGACTGGCAGGGGTGAGGGACGGGTAGCAGCCATGCCCCCCCCCCCCACCACCCCACCTACGCTCTCTTTTGTTGTAATGTGGGCTTCCACAGAAGGGGATGGGGAGCAAGTTTTTGAGTCGAGGCAATAGGGCTGTTAGACCTTCTTCTGATGCTACTGTGTCTTGCTTGAGAGGTTGAGGAGGGGGACAGAGAGAGAGAGAGGGATGTTATGGGAATTTATATCCTATGAATGAAGGTGAGGGGATGGCCGGAGATCGGAGGCTATTACAGCATGGCAGATTGGTGCATGTCCAGGTGAGCCTTACTCACAAACACTTCTATTCCGAGACAGGTACAATCTTAATTACAGCTGCACCCCAGCCAAGCATTCCCACAATCCCTCGCACTCCTTATTGTAGAACATATTTCACAATATATGAAACTGTAAAATGTTTTATTTGAAAATGGCAGCTGCGACTGATATATAACCTATGCAGCACATTTTCTTCGATGTTAACGGCGTATTTCTTGCAATTATTAGTATGTATTGTATTTTGTGTCGAAATTATATTACTACTCAGGGTAATTGCATTTTTATTATTATTACTTATTATTATTATTTATTATGTATAGAACAGGATGGGGTGGGGTTCACTTCACTGCTGCAGTATCATGGACCATTCCCTTCACAGCTTCTTTAAACTGCAGCTCCAAACAACGGGAGGGAGAATTCTGCACTGGGAACACGGTTGATAAATTGTTGCGGCATATCTTTTTTATTGGTGCAATATTCATATATCCAGAGAGCCACATTGCACTACTGAAGACGTTTTGTAATACCGTATGTATCAGAGGGAGGGGGTGAAAAAAAACTCCATTATTACATTAGAGGGCTGAAGTAATCCAAGAAAGTGTTCATAAAATAAGCGCTCGTAAAACAGGCCGTCAGGCCGGAACGACTCCCTTTAGGGGTGTTGTAGCGGTGGCGGCCGTGGGGTGAGTGTTTGTCGACTCGAGCGAAACGGTGGCAGGGAAATTAGGTCACTTCCACAGAGGAGTCATTTGGCGATACATGGAGACAACGAAGTGTCAGATGACCGCGGCTTGGCTGGGGGACCAGTCCAGGGGGGAACTCTGGGGAATTAATCATACAGATTCAGAGACCTGTATGTGTATGCGTGTGACAGGCTGCTCTTTCCTCCGAGAAACGAGGGAGAGAGAGGGAGAGAGCCGAGGGGGGAAAAGAGAGAGTGAGAGAGACTGCCCTGTACAGCCACAGTGAGGGAGAAAGAGGGAGAGAGGGAGATGTTTAGGAATACACCAATCGAGGCACAGAGAGAGAGGAGAGAGTTGGAGAGCGTGTGAGATCAAGGCGGTAAGGGAGAGAAAGGGCGAGAATGAGACAAAACATTCAAAGTGCTTCACGCCATAAAAATATCAAAATGAAAGAAAGTGCAATGGGCACCAAGGACTTCCTAAAGGCTCTCTTGAAAGATTTATATGTGTTGTTACGGCTTCATCTTGAGGGACGCTTTTAAAACATGAAAAATGATACTGTCATTAGATGTGTATTATAATGAATAAAAATGGCATTTTTATGACAGTGTTTGAATTATATGTAGATTAATATGCAAATATGAAATCATGTTCACACACTAGATGTGCCATAGTACACACACTCTAGTGAATCTGGATTTGGGGTATATTTGGACATGCAAAGGGGGGCTTGATCTTCTATACTTTTTGTCCCAATGTCAAAAGCTCCTAAGCTTGAGTGTTGAGCCAAATAATTTACATGACCTTGAGCTTTTTTGGTGATTTTCTGTGATTTTGGTCACTGAATATTTGCACATCTTACCATTTTTTGAGAGGTGCATTTTAAATACAACAAATACTTTATGTGTACAGTATTTTGACCCAATACTTACTCTACAGGTCACTTGAATGTTATTGGGAGAAGTCAGGCTTTGTACAGTTGTAGCCAATAACTTGTTGAATAAAAGGCAATAAACAGTCTAATTGGATGCACCCACCATGATTTTCAGCAAAGGAAATATCTCTAGAACAACATGAACACTGTAATAACCTGCCAAGCATTTCATGAAGGCAGTGTAATGCTAGTTTGCTAATCTTGCAATGTTCCAGTGGACTATGTGCAAAAAAAAAAGTTGCGATAAGCATTCAGAGACAAAAGGAAAATTGAGGCACTGGTCAATGAAGCAGAAAAAAAGTAGACAAGAGAGCAGCTTCACAGAGGCACAGAACTTTCTAAGCTTACCGGAGTGTTCACTGCTGCAAATATTTACCTACATGCCCTGAACAAGAGTATCAAGACATGCTTGGAGATGAGTCTCCAAAACATAGGAGTAATTCCAACTGCTGCTCAGTTGTGTTGTGTCCAGTGTGAGAAACATGAACAAAATTAAAGAGACACTTGGAGAATGTTGTGAGATCATCATTGTAACTGAGATGTCAACACAAGCAGAGAACAGTGATGTCCTCAATATATTGGCTCTTTTCAGAAAACGGGAGTGTGAGAGCGAGCTAAAGCTGAATGCTTTTCTCCAAAACTGTGTCATTCTAGAGACAGTGAACTTTAAAACAGACAGGTAGGTCATACAGGGCACTCAGTCTGAGGTTCCCTTCGATCGCATCACAGTATTTGTCACTGACAATGCAACTTACATGGCAAGGTGTAGGAGCAGGGTCTGGAACTTCTGTATCTGAATGCAGAACACATTTCCTGTGTAGCACATCTCCTGAGCTCAGCGGGTGACACGTAGTGAGGGAAATTTCCGAAGGTCAATGACCTGGTTGTAGCTGTGAAACCACCAGTCTAAGCCTGTCCTGCACACAAAGCTGGTTTTCATACACATTCAAGTTTTTTTTCATGTTTTTTTTTTGGTCTAATTTCCATGATTTTCAGCAAAAATGCTGTGACTGCCTCATGACTTCCAGCAGTGTTTTCTGTGACAAACACCCAGCCCTAACCATTGCTAAGGCTTGGACTTGCCTACAGCCCTGTTTGCATCCTGAACCACTGGGTTAACACAAACATGATAATGCTGAAGGCATAAGCATGACCTTTGACCCACTCAGACATTCCTCTACATAGCAAAATCATACAATGCACATTGATAATTTCCTTCAGAGCAGAGGACTTAAGCAGTGCCAAAAACATGGAGAAATGACAGTCGCCAGTGTATCACAATATTCAGGGTTTCACAACCCCAAAATCCAGCAAAACAGGAACGACAGAAACATCACAACATTTAGAAATCACTTGGGCGGCCGCACATAAGCGTTCATGTACTGTATAACATCAGAGGTGACTTTATCTTTGTGCTTTCTGAGGCTATGTGTGGTGGTGGCTCCCTGCTTATTATCATTACACATCATTTCCCTCTAACTCATTCCAGCCCATCTGTTATGAATGCTTGCATAAGTTACACAGGCATTCATCACACCTCCAACTGCTTTCCAGCTCGGCTGATATTAATAAAAGTATTGATAGAGTGTCATTAACACGGTAAAACACACACCACTGTGAATGATTGATTGCGAAACAGCAATGACTCATTACAGCCATATTTCATCGCTTAACAAACACATAATTGAACGCTTATGTATATCTTTATTGACGTTCGCAAAGCCTGGACTGTCACCTCACAGCATACAGGATTAATGGCATCACGTCCATACTATAATTGCATATTACATGCACACAACACCACTGCACAATATCTAGGCTTAACAAATGATTTTCATCATACATCAAATATGTTTAATGGTAGCAACATGTTATGTTTATACACTTTTACAGGTATTTATTACAAAGCTTGTAGGTTTATTGGTATTTTGCGGATCTATGATTATTTCATTGTAGAAACAGGGGGATCCACTGAAGACATGGGTACTAATTGTCTCAGTAAGTAGACTGTGAAGCTCTCTCTCCCATCAGCTGCTGTGCAAGGATAGCCCGTGACCCTGCCAGACTCCGCATTTTTAAAAGCCCATTGCTGTCTGTGTGCAGAGCCCAGGACTAACCGGTTGGACTCGGATCCGGGCCCTCAGTATTGATTTGGCCTCCATTATCTTTTATTTGCAGGCTGAAGCCTTCTCTTGGCAGGACACAAAGCGGAAAGGCACGGTATATCAGCACCGCGGCCGCGGCGGCCTGTGAGAGAATGCAACAGTCTGCTTTGGCAGGCTGACATGCACACGCACACAGACACACACACACACACACACACACACACACACACACACACACACACACACAAATAAACTAACACACACACACATATACATGGAGCAGGGGAGGAGACCTGAGGCACTGCGTAGGCTGCTGCAGACAGAGCAAACCCACACGGACAGCCCTGGATATGCAAATGCCCTCCGTGCGCGGAGACAGCTGGAGGCAATCGGTTATAACCTTCCAGCGCAGCTCCTGGGGTGCACCAGCAGGCCGAGCGGCTTTGGAGAGACAGGGAGGGAGAGGGACAGCGGCAAACCTGTCAGAGCGGAGGAGGAGGCGTGATACCGGCGGGGAGCAGCAACACACAAAACGCTGCCGCGCTGTAAAGAGAGAGGGTCCTCGGAGAGCCGGGCTCACCCGTTGCCTAGCGGCCCAGCCGGTTGCCTGGGAGATAGTTGCATAGAGGGGACCAGGAGGAGGCCTGCTGATGATGCTGTTGACCCAAAGCTGGATTTAAAGGAGCACTGCAGCTGACATCAGTCCAAGGCATGCCACCAGAGCACTCCCACCAGACAGGGACAGTCTCCACCCTCTGATCCTGTGGTCACCTTTGCACATTCTCCACTCTGACTCAGATAACAAAAGCCATACTTCTCCTTGACTTATCTTCTGAACACATGCATGGTTTCCAGGTCAGACAGCGCACGTGAGGTTCGGACGAGTCTGTCTCTTTTCTGATGTGCTACGCCGAGCTGTGATTGCCTGAGATTCTCCAGAGTGTCCATGGGAAGGTCAACAGCCACTCACCATGGCTGATGAAGAGTGTACTAAAACAGCCCTCCATTACAGAGGAGTATCTCTATCCTTCAGCAGGAAATGGCTCTTCCTCCTACCACCTGAGGTACAGACCAAGTCCTCTTTCTCAAGCACCTTATAATACATGTAAATCAACAGCCCTCAGAGAAAAAAATCATGTCCATTGTCACTCATGATACTGAGAATGAGACAATGATAAAGGCATGCAATTCATTCATTTTTAAATAAATGGTCACTTCGCAACAATAACTGCAAAAATGACATTGAACGATAACTAAAGCATTTTTCTCATAACTCCTTCCAGTGATAAAGTACATATAATCATTCAAAGCTCTGCTATGTATGGTGGCTCAGAGGAACTGTCTGGCAGAAAAAAAAATGTTCTCTGGGTGTAACTGCAAGACATCAATACCCATTGTTAAGGGTCCTCTATAGTTAACACTGTCAATGTCACCAGACCTTTGGACTAACTTTTCAGAAATATTGGTTTTAGCAGAGGAGGGATCTGAGAAGACAATGAAGCATTAAAAAGGTGATAAAATCAGTCCAGTGCTGAATGTCAGTATGAAAGTGAGAAAAATGTGTTATTAACTGCCTCACTGTTCTCCAGAGCTCCATTCCAATCAGTGAGATCTCCAGACAAATAAAAAAGCATGTTTCATTCATGTTTTAATTTGTACAGGGTCAATAATGTGGATCTACACCATGCATATTATTTATATTGCTGTTTGTACCATGTGGCTAAGAAAGCTGAACAGGTCAGACAGGCAAACATTGAGTCTCCTCTGAATACATTACATTATTGCCATTTAGCAGACACTCTTATCCAGAGCGACTTACATACAACTTATACGTGTTATCCATTTAAACAGATGGATATTTACTGAGGCAATTCTGGGTTAAGTACCCTGCCCAACAGTACAGCAGCAGTGCCCCAGCAGGGAATCAAACCAGCAACCTTTTGGTTACAAGCCCTGCTCCTTACCACTATACTACACTGCCTCCTGTGTTTGCACAAACTTTTACCATAAGAGAAGGACCCTTCTGCACGGCTCATGGCAACAGACCATTCACAGGCATCGCCAAGATTGTTAAATGGGCATCAGAGTTTTCACAAATGATTAGGACCAGGATCTTTCTACAATTCCTTCCCATCAGTCAGCAGGTCTCTTCTCCAGCGAGTGTGACAGTGGCTGAGGGTGCGAGGGATGAGGAGGTCGCGGGCCCGGGAAAGCTCCGGAGGACATGCTACAGAGCAAACAGGATGTGTTGCAGGATCACAGCAGGGGGTGACAAACAAGCCCCAGTGCCACCAGTGTTCACAGACTAATTACAGTCTAATAATAGCCCTACCACATGCCACACACACACGAAAAAGCGCCCCCCAATTTTCCGGTAACACAGCTGTCATACATGAACCTAAGACACATCCTGTTTGCCATCAGTTTCTGCAGGCGTTAGTCATCTAGCAGCGGCCTGCGCATGCTTTATTAAGAGCACGGGTCACTTATGAAATCGTGCATTTCCATATCCTTTGGAATGCCAAGGGATGCTCTTGAACGCTCCTCCCTGGAACTGATCATTTCAAAGTGCATAAAAATTCATGACATCGGCGTGAACGCTGCCCGTCCATCGAATCTGAGGTTAATTAACATCAATCAATGCGCATGTTTCAACAGCTGAAAGGTCGGGCGCCCTTCCCTAATGACATTTTAAAAAGAGTTATCATTGACTTATCGGGACGAGGCGTGCCAACATGATCCTCGGCATCACTGTCGCCGGGACCGCAGAGACTGGTTAAACACGGCCCCTGGAAAGCCCACCCCACCCCCCCCCCCACCCAAACTCCCACTCCCTTCATACCTGCACCCTCCCTCTCAGGGCACCTGGCCCCCAGAGTCAGGGCTGGCGACGGTTGGGGTGACGGTGACGATAGCAGGAGCCAAAACCTGGCAGCAGTGGCGCCCGTCTTGCTGTTCTAATGAGCTCCCACAGGTCATAAACACGCTGTGCGCGGCAGTAAAGGGAGGAGCGCGGTGAGCGCGTGCGGGGGCTTGAAATATGGCTGCTCCGCGTTCCATTATTGAGGAGGGAGAAAGAGAATAGGGAAATCAAACACAGGCCTGAGTTTAAAACTACAAAGAGCCCTGTTCATCTCAGTAGGACTTGGAGATAATGAAGAAAAAAAAACGGAGAAGTGTGTGTGTGTGTGTGTGTGTGTCTGTGTGTGTGTGTGTGTGTGTGTGTGTGTCTGTTTGCGACTGTAAGTTTGAGTGTGTGTGTGTCTGTTTGTGTGTGTGTGTGTGTGTGTGTGTGTGTGTGTGTGTGTGTGTGTGTGTGTGTTTGACTGTGAGTTTGAGTGTGTGAGTGTGTAAGTGTGTCTGTGTGTGTGTGTGTGTGTGTGTGTGTGTGAGAGTGTTTGTGTCAGGGTGTGTCAGGAGTCCATTAAAGTCATAAACGTTTTCTCACACACAAAACCTGTGCCTCAGTGTGTTTGGTGTTAGCTCATTTCATCACATTCACTGGAAAGCAGATGTGCATTACAATGGAAAACTGTAGCTGCCCACTTAATCTAGATCAGTCAGTTAGATGAGGCACCCTCAGACCCACCCATTGGTCCACGGGCCCTCTCCTTGACACTGTGGGATGTGTCAGCTGTAATACTATAGACCTGTAATGCATGGACTCCCCCAGCAGGTGTACAGCACGTAGGAAAGGAAAGACATGGGGGGGCAACATCCTCATATTTTTGTAAGATCACAGCAGCATTGCAAGACCATTAAGTGTTAGCCAATAAGGTAAGTTTTAGACCTTCCACTGTGCATGGTCTCAGTCTGTGTGACTGTGGTGGCTACAGCTCAGGGATCTTTCTGCCGGGCAACAACAGATCCAGGATCAGCTTACCCACTGCCACACCTACTCACAGCAATTTTGCGCAAGAAAGAGGATATTGATCCAGGATCAAAACTTGGGGGTAACGCTAAAGACACATCTGTTGTAAGACCCCCACCCGATACACACACACACACGCACACACACACACACACACAGACCTCACATTGCAGCCGTGTCTGTAAAACCGCTTTCATACCACAGAGTAAGGTACCTCAAGGCCAAGTTCACCCCAGCTTTCAAGTCAACTTCACTGAAGTTTGAGATGCCAGAAACCTATGAACCTGGTGTAACACCATATTAGACACGATGTAAAGATGGCTTTAAGCTGGATGGTCTGAACATGAATGTAGAAGGTGCGTTGTCAAAGTGGTGTATACAGACAAGCATACTGCTGTCTAAACGGACAGCTAAAATCACATTTATCCCATAAAGAATCATAAGAGATACCATTGCACATTCCTCTCCCTGAAAGTAAGCATTTTTAGCATTTTTTAGCATTTTTATCTTGCCTGTAAATTAGCAAGCTGGCTAGCCAGCCCAATTGAATACCATCCTCCTGTTCTTAGCCCTCTTTAGTGCCTGGCTCCATTATTAAACAGGTATGAAGTAGTAATATTTATACTCATTCATATATGGACTCATAATCACCCTCTCCTGGATGCAAAATGTGATTGATTATGTGTTATTTCTGCTAATTCCGTGCTTTGTGGTTTACTCCGATGTTTCGAACAGCAGTGTCGCATTAGCAGGTTAACTGTCAGCGGGAGTTGGTCTTGTTTCCTGTAAGCCATCTCAGCTTTGGGAGATTCTGAGCCCTTTGCTTGAGAGCATGAGTAAAGATTGGTATTCTCCACTCCTGTGTCCACCCTTTGGTCAAACAGGCGACAGAGCACAGGAGACGCGGGGCTGCCTGTTTTTAATGAGAGCAGTAATTAGGAAATGCAGAGAGAGAGAGAGAGGGAGAGTCTCCAGAGAGTTTCCACCTCCGCCAGCACTAAATCACCTGGTTGAAATTGTGCCAGTTCCCCCGAGAACAAATAAGTAGAGATGAGAAGAATTTATCTATGTGAGGTTTCTGGTGAGCTGGTCGTCAACTTCGTCTTCACAACAGCAAACCAATAAAGTGCCCCTGCCAATCATAGCTTTCTAGGACAAACAAGGGCTGTAAAAATTGTGTGACTATGAGACTGTTCACGTTTTGTTTAAGGATGGAACGCCTGCAGTTTGAAAATATTCAATATAAGAGACCGTATACAGGCTGCCCTGAAAAGAAAGAGAAAGAAAGAGAATCCAATCATCATCAACATCAACACAATTGTTATGATCGTCATTGCAATAATAATAATTGTCATTGTCATCATCATTATGACTTTTTTTCTCTTCTATCTACATTCTTTTTTATTTGTCATAGCTAATGCTAAAGTGCAGCATGAGTCACACCAATAAAGTAGCTCCAACAGACAGACACTGTGTACCAGACACAGAGGAAGCAGGGGATGGGACTCAGCAACACCCACACACACACACACACACACCCCACCTCCATGTGCTGTGACAGCACCTTGTCAGGGGTTCGGATGGCTGAATTGGTGGGGGGTTGGGGTGGGGGTGCCGTGATAAAGTGCTCAGTCCAGGCGAGCAGCAAAGGGAGCTGCTCTATCTCATCTCCTCCTGTCAGAGAGAAACACACATATACACACACACAATCATACGCATACTCACACACACACACAAATACACACACACAATCATACACATACACACACACACACACACACAATCATACGCATACACACACACACACACATACACACACACAATCATACACATACACACACACACACACACACAATCATACGCATACACACACACACACACACACACACACACACACATACACACATATACACACACATACATATACACACACATATACACAATCACATACATACTGACACACACACAAGCACACACACTCACATAAACAGACACATACAGATGCAATCATATTCACATTGACACACACATGCACGTAAAGATGCACACACTCTCATACACATACATGTGCAGATATTCACACACATGCAGTCATATGCACACTCACACATGTGCCTCCTCACGCACAGATGTGCTTACTGGGCATTTATAAACTGAGATATAGAGCCAATTCAAAACCAAATAGAAGCAGACTGGCTATTATGAGGATTGACAGAACGTTTTTCACAAATAGACGATAAAAAGAACAGCAGCACAAGGCGAGCCTACATTTCAACATGCATCATTTCAACATACATTGCACTTGCTTAGCAAATAGCCATATCCAAGGTAACTTATACAGCGCACATGTAACATATTTATGCTGCTGATATTTACTAACGCAATTCAGGATAAGTACCTTGCTCAAGGATACAACACCATCCTTGCCCCCACACACACAACCACAACTTAGGGGTTACAAACCCAGCTCCTTAACTACTTCTGTGCATATCTTGGTACACTGTTGCATAGTGGCCATAGGTTTACTCTGTGGTGTGAATTCTTGGTTGAAACAATCATTCAAATATGAAATTGACCAGTAACAAAATTATCACAGCCACACCACCCAGTGGTCTTCCGCTGCTTGAGAGCTAAATTTAAATGAGGTTGGGTCTGGCTAGAAATTACACAGGACATTTTCTGGGAAAATAATAGTGTTGCTGACAGTGGTGAGGTGGTGCCAGTTGCGGGCAGTCGTCCTTCTAGACAAAGCAGAAATACCACCACACCTGCGTATTGATGGGAACACTGTGCGGCAGGAAATACCACCTCTTGGATAAGACTTTATCCTGACTGACTGCGGTCATTAAAGATCCAGCAACACTTGGTACAAGGAGTCTAATTGTTTAAATAAATCGCACCCTCTCCATTTTTTTCTGGTGCAAAATGGCCGCCATGCATCACCCAGGTTGACACTACAGGTTGATAGGAGTAGAAATGAGCCCCCTCCTTCATTGTAAAGTGCTTTGGAAGGGAAGGGAAACTGCTATGTAAATGAAATTCCCCATCATTACAGTCATTACACTATAATCAACAGCGCACAGGGAAATGCAAGAAGAGGCTTTGACCAGTACCAGAGGCTTCATAGGATGGAGACAGCCTAATTTAATGTGTGACCCTCATTCATTTGGATAGTGTGTATTTCATGCTTTCATTCTGCTTTATCCCTCAGGCAATATCTTGTGAGTGATTTGGCATTTTTTATCTCACGATTACTCACATTTATTTGGTGGAGACTCCCCCCTCTCCCGGCGGAGCCCGGCTCCTGCGCTCTGATGAGACTCTCTTGAAGAGCAGGGCAGGGCTGGCTTTGACAGGCTCCTGCTGCGAGCACTGAGGCAGCCGAGCAACGAGGGGATGAGAGACACCCAGCTCAGCAAGCGAGTCCCCCCCGCACACACCCAGACACGCACGCTCACACACACACAGGCACACACATACACACACGCACGCTCACACACACACAGGCACGCTCAGACATATACATGCACACACACACACAGGCACACACACATACACACGCACGCACACACACACAGGCACACACACATACACACACACGCTCACACACACACAGGCACACACACATACACACGCACGCTCACACACACACAGGCACACACACATACACACACACGCTCACACACACACAGGCACGCTCACACATATACATGCACACACACACACAGGCACACACATACACAGACACATGCACACACACGCACACGCAGACATACACACACAAGTGCATGCACATACTCACATACACACACACAGACACACACACATACGCATGCACACACACACACAACACACACACGCACACCCACACGCACACATACACATACCAGCCCACTAACACACAAACACAGGCACACAAACACACACACTCACAGACGCACACAACACACACACACACACACACACACACACACACACACACACACACACACACACACACACACACCAACCCACTAACATGCCCACACACAGACAAACACCTACCAACACATACACATACACATAGTCCACTTACACACCCATACACATATACACATACACACACCACTGTCCTACAGAGGTAAAAAGGAACCCATGACAGCAGGTAGCAACAAATGATGAAAACACAAGCACAATGAGATAACACAGGGCCTTACCCCATAAAAAAAAAAATACCCCGATAGCCAGGCTTTGGCCCCAGATTAGAGCACCAAGACCCTTTTGAGAGAAGACAGGGGGAACAGCTTACACCATTATTTTACACCCCTGGGTACATGTCAGAGAGAGCTGCTAGCTAATTAAAATCTCCTCTCCCTCTCCTTCTCCCTATCTCTCGCTCTCTTTCTCTTTCCCCTCACTGCATGATGCCCCCTGTCTAACGCTTTCTTCTCGCCTTCACTTCTCCACTTTTCTTCTCTTTTCCCAGTTTCCCTCTCATCATTTCCTTGCTCCTCTCTCGCTCTCCTCCTCTTTCCCTCAAATACTTCTTCTGTCTGCACCCCCCCCCTCCTCTCACCATGCCACGGCTGATAAAACAGGAGAGCAAAGAAGAGGGACTCAGCTCCGGAGCCTGACTCATCTCCATGGCGTTGCAGGCATTTCTGAGGAACCTCCCGGTGCAGACACGGAGCTCTTGAGCGGTGAACGCGGCAAAAAAAGGAACACGAGACAGGCGAAAAGCAGCAACCACTGCGGAGAAATCAGAGAGGCCCGTCAGGTGACAGGGTGTGGGGGCAGGATGTGCGTTTGTGTGTGTACGTGTGTGTGTGTGTGTGTGTGTCCATGCGCCATCGCTATAGGAAGTAAAACCGCTCGACTGTGTGATCACGCCTGTAAGAAATAAATAAACAGGGTGAGGAGAAAACAAGGTGTAAAAAGGGGAACGGTTTCATTAAGCCAGGATCATAAAGTGAATTTATGGGGCGGAGTGGAGCCGCGCCTGTGTTCCCCCTCTCATGCGCCGGGTCTCTGTCACTGACCACTGGCACACTCCATTACCCTGTCAGTGGGGTTGCAATCAACGTCTGGGTCATAACTCACTCAGCTGAATAGAAAAAAAAAATTGAGAGATAAAACCCTGTAAAAAAATATATAGAGAGAATGTAGTTCAGGAGCAAATGATTTCAGCACCGTGAGGAATTTGTCCCATAAAAGCCAGGTTAGATTTGTTACCTCAGTAGCACTGCCTCTCCACGGTTCCATCTCCCTCCTCCTCCTCCACCTCCTCCACCCCCTCCCCCCTCCTCTCTAATTCACCCACCCTGAGGGAGATACCCTTTGAAATGAGCAGATCACGCCAGCAAGGCCCCCATCCACAGCCCCCCTGAAAGTGTCCATAAGTGGCCTGATGGACCAGGTGAGACTTTGCCTGTGGATTCATCTCTGAAGGATCTGGAGGTACAGGTGATAATTATACGGGGATCAGACCTGACTTTCACTCACCAGCCTCAGTGGCATCTTTCATCTTTGGCACATGATGATACCAGTTCAGCTGGGACAGAACAGACCCAGGCCGGTTGGTAACAAACTGCGCATCTCTGATTGGGGCCACATGTTTTTTGGTTTTGTACTCCTGGAAGAGCTCCTTCTCCACCATTCCCCAGGGCAACTGAGCATGATTGCTGGCTCTTTGGCTACAATTTTGCACCCCTGCCTGAAAGTGTTTGTCGTTTCCTTGGAAACTCGGATGCGGCGTGTTTATACCTAAAGACAGGGCAGGGCAGCAGCGGGAATGAAAAGCGCCCATTGAAGGTAATAACCTGAGGTGTAATCATTCAAAGCTCCGGGCAGAGGGCATGCAGGAGTATTAGCTGTCAGCCCCAGGAGCCATTCCAACTCTGGAATTTGACAAGCAAATTGCAAGACGCATTTGCATCCACCTTACTAAAGGAAAAGGGATTAGTCGCGAGATTCCAGCGCGTATAAGAGAGTGAGAGATTAAATCTGAAAACACCATCTCCCCTGGTTTATAAATAATGCATCACTTTTTGTTTTAAAATTCTGAAATATCAAAGAACATACACCGGTATATTCCTCAGCTGCGATCAGGCTGTCGCTGTAGCAACGGCGGAGCGGCGCCGTACCGAGGCGGTGCAGCAGCGGGCGGCGTCTGTGTTTCGCGAGAGCCCGCCCCTCCTGAGGTCAGGGGCGACAGCAGGTGCGTGTCGCATATGGCACGGCGGTGGGAACAAAACAGACACCCGGCACCTGCCGCAGTGGCGGCATCGCACATGGAGGTGCGCCGGCCAACGGCGCGGGCGGATCAAAACCGTGCCTGTCTCCAAACGGACGGGGGGGGGGCCTTGAAGAATACCCAGCCTCACGTCACTCACTTGGTTATCGTGTGGAATGCACCCCGAGGTTCACACTCCCCTGTTGCGGGAGTTTGGCTCTCCCCCTAATTGGGGAGACCCCTCAGGACGCGTTCCACGGGATGAAAGGTGCGGCCCCGCATTTCCGAAACCTGCTGCTTTCCCCCCCCTCGCCAAGATGGCAGACATCAAAAAGAGTTCGCACCTGGTCCAGGGAGGCGTGATTTGATTTCGGAGAGGGCTGGGGGGCCGGGTGGGAGGCCGTGACAGAGGCCGGCGCGAAACTAGGTTCTTTTTTGCGCTTCTCCTCAGCGGCACGCTCGGCGGGGGCTGCGGGCGAGGCTGCGCTGATTAGCGGCGGAGCGGAGAGAGGGAGGAGAGACGAGGTGGAGACGGCGCCCCCCGGCACGGGCTCACCCCAGGAGGACCCTCCATCGCACTGCGATGAAGACGTTCGTCTCTTAACAACTCCGCGTCTCCTTTGATGTGCCGGAGTTCGGCTTGCAACAGCGCCGCCAATAAGGAGTGAAAACTTGACTCGCGAAAGAAAAAAAAAACTTTGAAAAGAAAGGGGGAACGAATCAGAACAAACAAACAGAGACAGTTTCGTGGCGTTGCTGCTCTTTTCTTCACCTCTGAGGCATCCTGGTTACTTTGTTCTCCTGTCAGAGCTGACACTGTGACTTCTGTGACTTTGGGAGGGTTTAGGTGCGAGCGTGTTGTACCATTGTCTCTGCTGATTGGATGGGGTCGATGGTTCCCTAGGTCTGTCTCCCGGCGGTATCCCAGGACTCCTGCCTGTCTGACCAGCCTACCCACGGCAGATATGAAAAGTCTGGTCCCCCGTTTTTTCTGTTCCCTCATGTCTTGACTCCTTGTAATCTTCTGTTTGCTGTTCCCCTTCGTCATCGATTCAGAAGTGACGCGGGGCGCCAAAAAACAGCAGATGGGAGTATGGCTGACGCAAATCTTGCCGTTCCGTAACTCCAGTTTTCCATCATCTTTTTCTGGGGATGTTCTGATCACACTTAATCCTTGAGTTTTTGTTTTCCCCCACTTGTAAAGTAACTCTTCTCACTACAACAAAATCTTTTACCTTGAACTATAAAAGAAACATTCGATATGACCAGGATTATGTCGAATGCTTTCCTGCGACCCCTCATCAGTGTATATTTATACATATATAGCATATGACAGGGGACACCATGACAAATGGCTATGTTGTCTTATAGACTCTGTTGACCTTGCAATTTTACATAGAAGACAGAGGGCTAATTCTCTTCTCAAAAACATAGTTGATTTATTTTGGCATCAATGATGAAAATTGAAAAACTTAACTGCACACGATGTGGGCAGCAGTGTGGTGTAGTGGTAAGGAGCAGGGCTTGTAGCCAAAAGGTCACTGGTTCAATTCCCCACTGGGGTACTGCTGTTGTACCCCTGGGCAAAGTACCTAACCCACAATTTCCCTCAGTAAATGTCCAGCTGTATCAATGGGCAAAACTGTAAGCTGCTCAATGAAAGAGTGTCTGCTAAATGACAGCAGTACTGTGGCTCTATTACTGACAGACATATTAAGCAAGTCACCAGGTTCCAGCAATGAGGAAAAAAGCCCCTGCAGTGCATTTAAGAGGTCCAGCACTTAACTTCACCTTAGCATTAGAATTTCTAGTACAAATCCCGCCATTGGCAAGACTGGGCCATAACACAAGCATCATGTGGCTCACAACAAAAGCCTGCACCACTGTGTTCATGTATAATCTGTGGCCTGTAACTGTGACACCTACCGATGTCTGCAATCCATATCAAACCCCTCCCGCTGTCCTTCCTGTCAGTGTGACCCCTCCCTGAAGGGATGGGCACGGTTTGAACCAGACTGAGGTGGGTCAGAACCCCAGACACCCCCGCGGTGACTACACTCCAACCGCAGACTGCAAACAACACGCCCAGGTCCCGGTTGCCAAACACCTTAAGAAGCACAGCCAAGGAGGGTTAAGCAACAGATTACCTCTTTGTTTTCAGGCGAGATGAAGAGGGGCTCCCTAATATGCTGTTGTTGTGTTTTTCTCACTGTCAACAAAAGTGTACAAGATTGGCAGACGGGGAAAGGCTTTTAAGATCCCTCTCAGCTGCGAGGAAGCCGGCTTTCCCCGCGAATTTGGCACCTGACAGTGATGGAGCGTTTCTCCAGTTTACTAACACGCACTACTGGGAGACGCTTCAAAGTGCAGTCGCTGTTGACGGCATCGTTAGCGCGGTGCCTGCTCTCCCACCCCCCCTCAAACCCCCCCACAACACCACCACCATCACCACCACCACCTCACATCGCTTATTAATGGAACAGGTGGGGGTGGCCACCATTGGGACGTCATTACACCAACAACACAATGCACTTTGTTTGCCTGATCAAACATACGGGAGGTATAGTCATGTAATATGCAGCATTAACGGGTGTACAACTGATACAAATAATGTGCTTGTTTTCCGAGGCGTTGCGGTTTACAGGCTTCAACTGAGGGAGGGAGAGAGAGAGGGAGAGAGAGAGACACTGTCGCCAGCATCTCAGCTGCGTCTCATTGTCAATGCAAAAAGGCTGAGCTAGAGGCGCTGCTTCAAAAAAGCCTCACCACAAAAGTGCCGTAAAAGACTGCTAAAGGAGGCAACTGGCAACCTGTTCTGGGAATACATGCTTCGCTTACGGATTTCGAAACTTCCACGTTTCAGAAAACTTGAGCCATGCACAGCTGTTGAAACGTTCACCTCAGCTCACTGCAATTAGCTGGAGGAATGCAGCATTGCCTCCTGTCTGTTTCCCTGTTGCAAGTGCTCTTCAGCATCGGCTGTAAATACTCAAATCTTCCACAGCAATACACTTGTGTGTCAATGTGGCGTTCTGCACTGCTCCACAGTGCTGTCTATCCCCAACATCTGACGCTGGATCTGCTTACCCCCAATAATCCTGACACTGTGTTTGTGCACAAAGGTGTATACTGTCCTAGGATCAGTGCTTGAAGGGCTGAAACTATCTGCACAGCACTGCAGTCCCAGGTGAAAATCCTTCCTTGCTGGTTTTTTTTTTTTTGGATTTGGATGAGATTCCTGCACAGTAGCGCTGCCCAGCCCTTTGATGACACATCCTCTCCTGCGCTTACTCAGTGTGCTGTGCACTCGCTGACCGGCTCCACCTTCTATTGAACAGCCGGGCCCAGTGATTGCACAGGGTGGGTGAGCTCACCTGAGCCTCTTGCTCAACAATAGGATATGAGCCATGGAGTTTGTTTGCCTAACGTGTGGCAGCAAACGTGTTTTTTATTTCCACCCCGTCGTAATTAGCCGCGACTTACCTTGCGCCTGTGTGTGTGTGTGTGTGTGTGTGTGTGTGTGTGTGTGTGTGTGTGCGCATGTGCAAGTGTGTGCATATTTGTGTGTGTGTGTGTATGTGTGTGTGTGTACATCTGTGAGTGTGTACGTGTGTGTCCATGTCCATCTGTGAGTGTGTATGTGTGTGTGTATATGCATGCATATGCGTGTGTGTACGTGTGTGTGTTTGCGCACGTGTGTCCATGTGCATCTGTGTGTGTATATCCGTGTGTGTGTTTGTGTGTGTCTGTGTGTGTGCGTGCCTGTGTGTGTATTTCTGTGTATGTGTGTGTGTCTGTGTGTGTTTGTGTGCGTGTGCAGACGCACGTGTGTGTGTGTATGTGTGGCTGATAGGGAGAACACTTGAAGGCCCTGGCTACAGAAAGCAGGCAGTGGGGCGGAAAATACGCAATGATTGCTTATGTGCAGAAGCGGACGTTCAGAACCCTGCCAGTTATTGAATTTCATATCTCCACCTGATTTACTGAGCACACACCACGATGGCGGTGTGAGTCTTGGAACAGACGCTATTGGCAGGCAGAGACCAAATGCAATGACTCACTGACTGATACAGGACAACTAACACAGGACAAGATAGGTTTTACACCACATATCAATCTCCACAAAGTGGATTGCAGCTGGTACTGTTTCAGTACTGTGTTCTTGGAGTGTAATAGGTAAATCACTTGTTCACAAGCACAGTAAAAATGGTGGTTTAGTCTATGCCAAACAACTTCGATTGTAGAACTCAGATTTTCATGCAATAGATGACATATTTTTCACCAGCATTCCCAGCCATGAGGGTCTGAGGTTAATCCGACCACCAGCACAGACCCACAGAGCTGAGCTTCACCTTTCCCCACACTCAGAGATTGATGCTTTGCCAAACTGCATCTCATCCAGTAAAAACAAAGCTCTGTGGTCCCACATAAGCCATTTGGATTGCTACCAGCAGAGAAACAATGAGGGCTAAAGTGAATAGATTTCTCAACAACATTGTCTTATGCAGTGTCTGCTTTCTCTGTAAGAATGAGAGAGAGAGAGAGAGAGGAGAAAAAAATCTGTTTCTGTCATTTGAAAAGGACACCCATGTCTCAGCTGGCAGAGATCGGCATGCTGGGAACTCGGGGCTGATTCGCCCTTTTCCTCCCCCGGCTGGTTCTCACACCTCGCCCACCGCTCTGACTCAGCCCCGAGGGGATAGATCAAGACATGCAGGAGCTGTCACTCATCCCCTCACCCCCCACACACACACACACACACACACACCAGCCCCCGCCCGCCCCCGCCCCCTTCTGTACGCCAGTGCCCTCAAAAAGAGACATGCACGCCAGCCTGCACGCCCACTCACACTCACACTCACACACACGCACAGACGAATGCCGCGCTCGCATATGCAGCACACATGCTCACATACAAGTGCACATGCGATGAATATTTCAGGAGCCCGTCTGCGCCCGCGCGGAGCATGCCGCCATTCCACACCGCGCCACGCCGTGCGCACACCCTCCGCGTGGCATCGGGGAAGCAGGGGGCGCGGATGCGCAGAGGGCAGCCGGGTCCCATGTCTGTCCCAGCTTCCCTCAGAGGCCGGGGAAAAAAGCCCCTGCAGGGTGATTACAAAACCCAGCTGGTGCTCTGGCCTGGCTCCACACCACACAGCAGGCCGGCCACGTCCTCCTCCTCCTCCGAGACCCACGCGCTCCTTCCCAAGGTGGCCACGTCCGGACCTGCGGAGGACACTTGCGTAACATCCCCGAATCACTGCGGGCCTGCATCAGTGTCATGTCACCTGGGTTTATTGTTCACGGACACGGTCAATGGGAGTCTTTTGTATTTACTGTCCCTTTTCAGTGTTTCATTGTCGTCTGAATCACTCCTTTGAATCTGGGGCTCAGTTGTTATGCTGGCAACTGGGCACAGCAGATCTCCACCAGCAACCCCCCCCCCCACCCCTTGGCAATCTGCCCACTGATGAGGTATTCTGAGGAATGGCAGAGGGGGGAGGGGCACCGGGGGGGGAAGGGTGTGTGCACATTTTCTCCTTCAGCTGGCAAAGTGGGGCTAACGCCTACGAGGACAGGGTTGTGCGTGTGTGCGTGCGTGCGTGCGTGCGTGCGTGCGTGCGTGCGTGCGTGCGTGCGTGCGAGCGTGCTTGTGATGCAGTGGTGGGAAAAGTAGGTCAGGAGAGTGGGCTCCCTGAAAGAGGATGTGAACTTGTCACCTTGGATTCCATTACAGTCGACAGGCCTGGAGGGGGGGCTCGGGGGGGATTGGTAGCAGGGGGTGCGCATCGTTGGCAAGGTGTCCCTCCTCTGTTCTCCCCCCCCTTCCAGGGCTTGATCCATGACTTCTGAATTCTGCCTCCAAACCCCCGGTCACCTCTGTGGGGTTGGCACACGGCAATGACGGGATGATTAAGGAACTGAACCCACAGCCATGAATAGAGATACAGAGTGCGGGATTCACTGCCTATAGCTCCGCCATGGACCATATGAGGCTGTCTGAGTCCTGGCCCTTGAGGGCTACAGTGTCTACAGGTTTTTCACTTAAACACCCACTTCCACTCATCTCTGTCTCCACATTTACGGACAGTCTCTCTCCAGGCAGCTGCATTCAAGGTCAAGAACAAAAGACGATTTTGAATATTAAAGTGAGCATTAACCATTTTATATCCTAAACCAACGTAAGCAGTCCTCTCACTTCTCTGTTTTGAGATTTTTTTGCCTTTTAAAGTTAGGCCCTTCTTTGACATATTATCTCCTTACAATTGCCACCTGTAATTATTATATCTAATTGGAGATTGAAATGAATTTGAACTTCCCAGGAAAATTCAACAAGTATTTGAAAATGAACACTTGAGCAACGTGTTTATTCAGACATATCAGGCAGAGCCAGTGACCCCTAAAAGCATGATTTATGAACGCTTTGTACATGCAAAAAAAGTCCTTTCCCTGGGCTCCTTTCATCTTACGGGCCACTCTAGGTGGCTTAAGAACATTGCAAGAGTGCCTGCTGGACTAAGGCCCTCCAGGATTAGCTGTCCGTTTTAAAACAAAAATTTCAAAGATGTTTGTACCAATGCATCCTGCATCTAATGGGATAGAATGGATATGTTCAGTTTTTCATATACTCTCATGTTTTTATATTTTCTTTGACATCCGCTATCAAAAGCAAACATAGAGGAGTACGTGTTGGGTGAAATAGCTGACACCTTTCTCAAACGCGTTTTACCCCCGGTAGCTCCCGGGAGACCTTGCACCTAGCCTACAGTGACAGCTCCATAATAGCTCTGACACGGTGCCTGGGATTAGGTAACAGACGGGTGTGGAGCGACTCCGAACCCCCTCGACCGGGCCCCTCCCCACCCCCACCCCCACCCCACCCTGCCACCGCACGTCCACACGGGACCGTACCCACGGGAAAGGTGCATTGTGCATTTCATCCTCTTATCCTCTGAGCCGGGGCAGTGAGTCACCGGGTTCACGTCAGCCTCCCTAATGTAGATTTGATCCCAGACAGCTTGCATACTGCGCACCGTGGACGTGTTGGCACTCTTTTCCATTTCAGGTCCGTAGCTGCGTGACACGGTCTCCACAGCAACAGTTTCACTCGGGGGGGTTAGAAAAATGTCTCAGCTCATGTGTAACCGTATACATGATCGGAGTGAATCCGTTTACTGCGCTTAGGGGGAAAAGCGAACGGGTGTCCCGTGGAGCCGTGATACCGAAGCGTAAGTTTGCATATTCGCAGCCACGCACGTGGATTTGGAGTAGCACGGAAATCTGCCGGAGCTGCGCCGCGGATTAGCCCCAGCACTAAAACCAAATGAAGAGTTAAAGGAATTAGAGAGCAGTGCGGGGACTGTCTGGTGGAAGACATGATCATGAAGTGTGGCGAGGATGGGGAGGGGGAGGGGGGGGAGAGTGCCGGTTGTCTGCTGCGAGGCGTTTTTAATTTAGTTTCCACGGGAGAGCGGGTCGAGTGGAACGGAGGGGGCGGCTGTCTGTCACCGAGAGGCTCCAGCGAGCACCTGACGGATCACGGCGAGCCAAACGGTGGGGGCCGCTGCAAATTTGCACCCGGGGCTTCCCCTGCCGGAGCGGGCCCGCGGCCTCGGAGAACGAGGAGTCGGTTAAACGAGCGAGGGGCGTGGGTCCTGCCTTCCATCATCGGGTCGACATCTTCGGCCAAGTGACTTACACATGTTCCGGAATACATTCATGAAGGTGGGGTGGCTCTGGAGACGCCTCAGGTGAAGCATCTTACTCAGGACCACAGGGCAGAACGCTGACCTCAGATTCAGAGCTGCTCTTACAGAATACTTGACTTGACAGCAATTGTACTGGTTGAAACTGCACTTCCACACTCCACTGCATACGCACCATACACGCACACACACAAATATGTACTGTAACAACAGTGTGTCATTTGGAGGATCCTTGGGTTCACACACATGCCACATACCTGTAAGTCCACTGTTTCAACAGCCATGAAAACAGGACAGACGTCTTACATTTTAGGGGATAAGAGCGGAATGGAATCTGGATTACTGACATACCACACGCCCCCGGATTCAGTGGTCGCCGGGCGATGTGTCACTGTCTTGCCAAGAATGAAGACAAATGGAGCCGAGGGATTCGGTAGGGTTGGTTAACCACAGATTAAGCAGTGGATGGGAGCCCATATGAAATCACACGCTAAAAAAAAAAAAGAGGAGTTAGTACCAAGCAGAAAGGGATGGATGCCCGTTCACCCAGATCACATTCTATATCTGTGACATGGAATTCTGTTGCAGGTGGATGGATGGGGGGAAAGAACTGCCATTTCCACAGAACGGAGGGCCGCCTCCCGGAATGGCATGCTGGGCTAACTTCGGCGCCTGACTGCACAACCAGCAAAAAGGTTGCCCACTCCTTGCAGTAACCATTCATTACATTTTGCCCCAGCGGGTCAAAGCACTGGAGCTGTGTGTGAGAGTGACTTAATTTCACAGCGGGAGAGCACCGAACACGGCTGAGATATGAAGCTCAGCTGCGGCTTCTGCGCTCGGAAGCTTTTTAGATCCGCTCTACTGCTGACGTGCCGGTTTTCCTCACAGCACGGACGGCCCGGTGCGGCGACCGGCTGCCCGTCACTTTCCCCTCGCGATTAAGTCACTTGGGTCCCGTTATCAGCCCTGAACTGGAGAATAATAGCAATCCGTGTAATCAGAAAGATAAGGCGGCGATAAAATTGATCGCCACACTCGGAAACAGTGCTTATCTCTTTCGGCGGTCTGATCCCCGAACAAGACTGCGGACGTTTTAGGAAAGGTGGTATGGACATGCGACTGAAAAAGAGGCCGCTCGTGCTTGCGAGGTGAATGATTGCCGATGAAGACAGCACACTGAAAATCATGTAGGAGTCTGTGTAAACAGTCAAGGTGGACTAATACAAGGCTGAAGAAATCGGTCCCAATCGACCGTACGGCCAGATGCCCAATTGTCTGAAAGACATCTAAACCCTTCAAACTGTCAAATCAAATGCTTCGCAAATCTCTCACCGCAAATGCTCCGAAGGCTGGCTAGCGTATAGCGGAGCAGAAGAAGTCAATGAACGAGAGCGAATGTCAGAACGTTTTGGGGCTGGATGCTTGTCAAGCACAGGAGGAAAAAGCACCAAACTCCACTTGTCACGGTCAGCTACACCGGCGCCTTCCTCAAGGGCCGAGGTGTCACACAGATTCCGGGGATTCTGATAGCAGGGGGGGCGAGTCGAGAAAGTTGTGACACCCCGTCACTGTGGATCACGGTGGAGCTGACAGAGGGGGCTGATGTCCAGCTAACTGAGAGGGGTGGCGAGAAAGCAGGTGTCTCAGTCTTTCCCTATTGGAAGAATTGCATGATGGGTAAACATTTGTGCTCCCGGTCTGTTGGTCCAGCATGCTTTGCACAGCACAGACAGCAGGATAGGGGACAGTTGTTTTTCACATCTTTCCCAGGGCATCATCTCCAGTAAGCTTTGAAGATGGGGTGACAGCAGACTATTTCTGATTTTTTCTCCTTTAAATTTTCCTTTGGTTGAAATGTCAGTCACTTTTGTATCTTACTACAAGTTCCAAAGTGCTGTTCATTCATTTAGATTGTCTTTTATTTTACAGAATTTACGACTTGAGTTAGTTAAATTAGCTGATCTGAAAATATTTCTCCTGAGAAAGCAAATAAAAAGAGGATCGTTATTCCAGTCTGTCACATGAAAGGTCTGTATGTGTCAAACATATATAGTTCCTCTGGAAATCTTAATGCAGATGAAAACATTGTCGGTATGGAACAACATTTTACAAACTGTGAACAGCTGTCATGAGTGACAGAACTAAATACAAATGGCGACTATGGAAACTTGCAAGTAGCAATTGTTCAAGATCAAAACTTACTGACAGATCGAATATTTAGATTGCTGAGGTCAAAGGTCAAATATGCTTACTCAAAGCATAAACCACTGCTACTATATAGGGAAATGTTTGGTTAACAAGATTTTTTTTTCTTTTAATCCAATCCTGAGTTCACTCATATTGGGTGTATCCAACTTGCTGTTTACAAACTGAACTGTAATTTATCTGTGGAGCCTCTGTGAGTTTTGGAATATGTTTTCTCTGTGATCCAGACCATCATGACTCATTCAGAACCATGCTTCTGTTTTCCAGAAGCCATCTCATAGGGTTAAATGAGTGAGCACGGGTCACAGAGTTCATAACAGATTTTACAGTTGGAGGATACAGTACATTGTTCCGCAGCTGCAAATTACTTCAAATTATGTAACCGTTTTAAGGTTCACATTTTGCCACATAACCATTAAAATTAGGGTCACAGTCATCCTGAACCGAGGAACTGATTTCAGATGGGTCCCTCTGTCCTAAACTGTTACGCTGCAGTCCTTTTATTCTGTCCTTTCTGGGACCACTGGAACATTCATCGCCTCCTCATTTCTGCATTTTATCCTCTAGGTTTTAGCCTTGGCCTCTGCAGAATCACCAGGCAGTCTTTTTAAGTTCTGCATAATGCCGCCCAAGTGCCTGCACACATGACAAATTCCCCTTTCAAACAATTGCGCAATTGGCTATGTAAACGGCTCATTGTCCCGCCCACAGAGATATGAAATCTTTACGTTTATGTGAAATCCTTGTGCTCCGGCACAAGGGCATTGCATCGAAAGATAAGCTGCCGGGCTGATCCATAGATCCTTAAACTGCCAAAGAACGAGCCGCTCTATTACTTTCAGAATGGGCGGAAACACCCCAGCAGCTATGCTCTCCCAAAGCCCCTATATAATTGCGTTTTAGTTTGCCTCTGTTTACCAAGTGGGGCGTAGACAGTGGCCCCCAGCCCCTCCTGCAGCACTGCAGTGACTGCATAATAGAAAATTGTACAGCATTGTAAGACTCATTACTGTACAATTATGCTCATTTTGCTCCGCGGATAAAAAAGAATTACATGCCTTCCCGACTTCCCCCCTCATACGGGAGGGAGAATAAAAAGAGAGGGAAACTCATTCTCTCTCTTTCTCACTCCCCCTACAAAGCACAATTCTGTCAGACTCCGTCCTGCCGAATGTCGAAACCCATTGCTTTGACAGAGGGCTGTCACATCCCATCGCCTCGGGCCGACAGATCCCTCGGTGTGATTCTGAAGGGTTGTTATGTATGAAAGCCGCGTCAGACTTCTGAGCCACACAGCGAACACGCTGATAAGTGGGATGACATCTGCACTGTATTATTCGGGAGACTCTCGGTGTGTTGGGGAGGGTGGGGGGGTGGGAGCGGGTGGGGGTGGGGGGGAGGGAGCAATTACTGGAGTTCGAAGAAAGCTTCATCGGGGTTTTGGAGAGTGGGGGCGGCAGAATTGATGCGAGGCCTTCTATCTCCGCCTCCATCCCTCTGTCTCCTGCTCCCCGGCTCTCTGCCTGTGACTTAGATACCATTCTTAGACTGCCATTCCCACAAGACTATTCCCACCCCCCCCACCACACACACACAGACACAGACACAGACACAGACACACACACACACAAAATATATGTGACAGAACCTCATAATGCACAAGGAATTGAGTTTCTTCACTCATTATTCATAGCATCACAGGTCCTGTGAGTATGGGCGAGAACAGTGGCATGGCTGCCCAGAGCAAATTTACCTGCTGAAATTCATAGGACCCCCTCCCCTCTTTAGGGACAGTCTTGGAGTCCAAAGACAGGACGCATTTTCACCTCGAGTAGGCGGGGGGGATCTGCGTTTAGATGTGTAATGGCCTTGAGGGTTTCAGCCAGTCATTTCTAAAAGAATCAGGAGAGGAGGTGGTGGTGAGGACAAGGCTGGGGCTGTAAACTGAAAATAGTTCATGAACACATTACACATCTCCTCTGCTGTCTTCAAAAAAGGCTTTCTCAAGCAGGGTTAAACATATATGTGTTCCTTTTAATGCTACATTTACATTGTACATTTGCAGTACTTGGCAGACACTCTTATCCAGAGCGTGAGTACAGAGTGAGAATAGAGTGATTATTAGATTATAATGAAGTAGCATGGAAGGTTGCACAGACGGGAGACCACCAACCACACTCGAACATGTGTCAGGGCCAAACACAGTGCTGAAGTCACAAGTGCATTCTTGATTCAACATGTAAGTGCAATGCAGCACCTTCACTGTTTTATGCAATAACTATACCGTTGTGAACAGAAAGCTACCACATACCCGGTAGTAAGAACACCATGTAAAATTACACATCAAGGGAAAGAATAAATTACACTTAGGCAGGGGGACTGTCTGCGAGGGAAGGTGGCCGGTGACTCAGCTGTTCCGACCACTACAGGAAGCTCCTTCCACCATGTCGAGGCCAAGACGGACAGAGTTCACAACCGAAATGAGCTGTTGCGAGACGGAACGGACAGCCAAGTGTTCCTGAGGCTGAGTGCATTGACCTGGGTGGCTGTGGAGAGTCGGATGATATGTTCAAGATAAAGGGGAGCCATTCCCCACACCAGGGCAGGCTAACACCAGTGATTTAAAGCCGATACAACCCTTGATCTTGTGGCTTGTTCCCTCCAAGCACATGTTGTTCTTACAACATTTCCATGTTGTTGCAATATTGTAACGTTACTGCAATGTTGCAATAAAGCTGCACAGAGCAGTACTAGAACACTGTTGTACCTCCCATAAGCGCTTCTATTGCACGGTGAAGCAAAAGCTGGTGTTTTGACCTGCACAGTTTTTACGTCAGATGAAATTTTGTCAGATGTGAGGACCTTGTGAGTGTGTGTGGGGTTCCTCTTTCCCAAACATGAATCCAGAGACCCCTACGAATTAAACCGTTCTTACACTGAGTGGTTTTGGGCAGAGTAAAATCTATAAGGGTGGCAGGCCGTTCCCTAGAGCACCCGCACGGCGATTACTATCTATTGAATTAAGGACGGATGGCGGCCATACTTAAAGCATCAATTTATATGCATTTCATTTCAGCTGTTCAGCGTTAATTTCTGCCATATTCATCAACAGAAATCAGATGCGATTAAAACTGGCAGGGGTTTTATCCCTTTAGCCTTTAATCCAGATTTTCTCCAGCTGGATTCCCATTTTTATTTCCACAAAGGTATTAACTTCTCTAATTTGAATAACTTTAACATATTGCTTCACGCGCCCCCTTTGTCAGCCTTTGTTGCAGGCATTACACGCCATTGTGTGGCCATTGTGATGACACAAAAACAATCACACGGGTGGCGTGGACGCGAATTGCTGTGAATTCATTTTCGGGAGGGAGTAGGCATTATCCAGGAAGTGCAGCGCGGTGATAAGTAGCGGACTCTGTGAATCGATAGCCATGGTAATTAGGCTCCACTTTAAAAAAGTACCCTCAGATTCATAGCGGGCCCATCAAAGGATAATGAGTGCTTTCTGGCCGGCGTTTGGATGGAGCCCCACAACGCGACAGATATGCGCAGGGTTTGTGTACTCCCACACCCGCTGCAGTGAAGCTCATCCCACCCTCAGGCAAACAGCATCCAGGAATCCCACCACTGTAGGATGAGACAGCACAGTTTACCCTGCGACCTTCGTTCTGTTTGTGTTTTTTTTTGTCTCTCCTGCTCCTTGGGTTATACAGGTTTGGTCCGTTGGCAAGTTGTCCCCTCCCTCTCTAAGCCGCATTTAGGAGGAGGCAGGGACTCGAGGAAGGGCAGAATGGAGTGGTGTGCCTTTTATCAGGCTCAACGTAGCGTTTTGGCGGTAATTTATTCGGAGTGATCGCTCCCCGCAGACAGTCTGCTTCCTTCAGGGGGCAGTCCAGGGCACTAATGGAGGCGGGTGTGGGCCGATCAATACGGAGATGGCAAGGAGCCCAGCCTCACAGCTGTTGCCGGGGCGAAGAGGCCTTGGTAATGGAGTACTATGGGGGAAGGGGAGGTGGGGGTTGGGGGTTGGTTTGCTACACACAGCAAATTAATGGTCTGTACTTCTTCCTTTTCTCATTAGCATTGAGTGCACATTGAATTGGCTGCTAAGGGGAGAAGATATTTACTCGGGACAGAATCCGCACAGGCTTTGAGCCACTCTCTTTGGGGCCATTTCGCTACTGTCTTGCCCCTCTTTGCCCTGCACTTCCTTACTGTTCTGACCCCACCTCCTCGAATCCCCCCCCCCCCAACAGCAGTCGTGCATCCGGCGGCCCCGCCCACCCTCAGCCTCCGCCCCACTACTCCCTCTCCATATTAATGACCCTCCCTCTCCGCCTGTCTGCCACGCAGGACTAAAGCAACACTGATCTATCTGCCATTTGTACGGGAGCCACTTGGCAGAATAGACAGATAGGTGGGGGGGGGGTGGGGGGGGCAGGAAAGGGAAAGTATTAAGTGTCTCAACGTAGGTGATATGGAGAGGAGAGAACGAGAGGTGGGCTCCACTGGACTGAGAGAGAAAAACACTCTCCTGCCGCCGAGATGACGTAGACTGAGATGAATGTTCGCTGCAATTCAAGAGGCAATTGAATTATTTGGAGTGCTTTTTCCCCCTGACGAGGGGGTATAGTAATGCAATCTCAAAACTCACGGTAACCACCGTGTGTGTTAAAAAAATTGTTTCAGAAAACATTCACGCCTGGAGCAATATGCCCGTCAATCACCTCATAGTGTCATTCAACAAAGTTTCAGAACGCAACTTTTCTTTTTCTTCAAGGAATGTTTCTGATAAAAATGTTGCAAACGAATATTTCGTTCATATTAAATTCAACTCATGAAGAGAACAGTGCTGTAAGACCAATATAGTGAGAAGCATGCATTTGTGCACTTGCTCTAATTGCTTGTTATTAATATGTAATTGCCCAGTTATCAAGATCTTCAATATAATTCATCAGAACTGAAAAGCATGTGTGATTGCACCGCAACAGGCTTTCATTTCATATGCTTATTTATGCTAAAAAAAGAATTTTGAGAGCTAAATTTTAGATGATCCATGAAATCACAGAGTGCATATTTAAACCGCAGCTCTACCCTGCATACTAACTTTCCCTCTCTTTGTGTCTTTGTAGCAGTGCAAAAACCATGTCTCACATGATGACCATAGCTGCAGCCTTTACAGCTTCACCTCACCTACCAGGACAATGGCTCATTACATTACAGCACTGATAGTACTTCTGTCCTGCTGAATATAAACTCCCATAATGCCACACTAAAGTGGGTACCTTACTAAGGTGAGGTGCCTCACCAGCAAGATGGTCAAGGAGCAGCACAGTGAGACCAAAGTACAGTGCTGAGAGATGCTGCAATTGCAACTTCAAATATGACAGCATGCAACTTCATACACCTCACCATCAACAGCCTCAAGACTCCCAGGAAATGCTTGTCGATTATACTGTGTAGGACACACTTCATTGTGCTGACCTATGACCCTGTGATATTAGTTGACAGTTTCCATTGGAGACAGCTGGACACTTGCGTAAGAATCTATTCATCAAATTCTAGCCTAAGAATCTATTCTCATAGTGAACCATGAAACACACTAGATGTTTCAGCCAGCGCTGATCCAACTACAGAGCCAGCACAAGGAACGGCACATATTTTCCACGAGAGAAAAACAAAAGCTTGGTTAAAAAGTATTTGGTCTGACTGTGCACAGAATTCCATTTCCCTGGAAAAGGAACGGGAGCACTTGCGCTGGAGGCGGACGGCTGTCTTGTTGTGAAACTCTGCACTAATTCATGGGATGGGAGTGGCCCCTCTTCACTCAGCGGGGAGTCCCAGTTGACCTTGGATCCTCTTTAGGATGGCAGGAAGGAACAGTGCAACAGCAGGGGGAGACACGCCCCAAAGATATATCAGGCACATTTACGATTTCCAGGGCTTTTTGTGACCCAAATTTAGCTGGCCCGAGGTAAAAAAAATTAAAAGAGAGAATTACCTTCCTCTCCCTCCTCCCCCCTCCTGTGAGCGACTGTCTGGAAAAAGCAAGAGCACGCTGTGGTTTGGTGTTGTCCTCTTTCTGCCTGGCTTCACCCTGGAAGGCCGGGCGCTTGAGTGCGATAAATTATTCACCAAGGAGTTTTTTTTCCCTTCTCCCCCTCCCCTCACCAGGTCTAGTGGAGAGACAGAGGTGGGTGAGGATGGAGGGGGGTGTGCAGTGGGGGGGGTTGGGGGGGGTACGGGATACAAGCCAGCCCCCGGACCCCATATCACAGCAGGGGACCAGGCCTGGGCTCCTGGTGCTGCAGGCGAGATGCAAGATGTTTCCAGTCACCGACCCCCCCAACCCCCCCCAAACAGACACACACACACACACACACACACACACACACACACACACACACACACACGCACACACCGAGCCGTCCCAGCCTCCTCCATTGTTCACGCCTCCGCCGCTCCTTTGTCTCATCTCCTGTTGCAGGCAGCCTGTTTTTAGCTCGCACCTGTGTAGGGGGCTCACTGGGGTTTCTGGGGCTTCACAGAGAGAGCCCTCACAGATGCACAGAGCTTGAGTCACAGCCCTCGCTCTCTCTCTTTCCCTCTCCATGTCTCCCTTTCTCTTGCTTTCTCCATCTTTCTTACTCCCTCTCTCTCTCACTCTCTCTCTCACTCACCCTGTCCCCTGTGGTTCTGCTATCACCGGAGAGGCCTTGTTATTTTGGTGCGAAATGCCCCCTTGGGCAAGATTTCGCAGACTGCCCCCGAGTATCGACGGCAGACTTCTGTCTAGCCAGGACGGCACTCGGCAGGTGATCCCACATTGTTTCCAGTCAAGCCAAAAAAAAAAAAAGCAAAACAAAACAAAACAAAAAAACAGACCGCCGTCCTTCTTGGATGAGGCAAAATTAAAGAGCTTACAGGATTGGTGTTTTGTTTTTTTTTGCCTGTTTTGGATCTGCCTGCAGCAGTCCGTCCTCTTTCCAGATTTTTGTCGCCCCAGCTGATCACAGCCAGTTCTGTGCGACTCTGCTTGCGGGCATACACAGCAATCCCGTAACTCCGAATCTCAAATCAATACAGACGTTTGAGACGCAGACTGGCACATGTGGCAAAACAACATCCTTTCCAAGACTCATGAGCATTTGAATTGTGCCTTGAATTACGCTTTTATAAGGGGTTTATGCATTAATTATATATTATATATCAAAAACAGATGGTGTTGACTAGTAAAGTCTAAGTTACAGTTAGGTGTACAATCATAGTTTTTGCTAGATAATTTTCAGCTTTTACCCTTTAATTGAACATCCAATGTTTTCCTTTATGGTATTTGCTGCTTGCCCACTACTTTCTTTACCATCCTCATTGTTATTTTTACACTAAAAATGCTTCAGACAAAGCACCCCACTGCATACAAATAAAACAAGCCTGTATATTTGTCATGCTCCACGTGTTTGTGAAATGAAAACTTCATCATTTTAAAATCCTTACTTTGGAGAAACAACAACAATATGCAGTTGAGAGGTGACGGGACAACAGAAGCTCTACAGGAGAGGATCGACCTTGATGGGAAAAACCAAAAGACAGATTTAATTTTAAGTTTGAATAAATCACTTATTGTATAATGGTACTGTATCTGCCGAGCAGTTCCACAAACTCAAAGTTAGGATGGATGTATGGAGTATGATTCTGATCACTGGTAACATTTCTGTTGTAGAGGTCTGTCACAGCCTGACCAGGTGTTGAAGCAGACAGGTAAACACTGGGCACCCGTTTCTTCAAAGATCTATTGAGCCATAAATCTGTTTGTTCCCCGAAAAAGCCCCAGACTGCATTCTGACAAGGCCGGCTCACCTCATTCTTCCTCAGAAGACATTGAGCGTGATAAGATCGGGGGAAAAGACATGATTTCAGGACAGAGTTTATATTTGAGGAGAGGTATCGGATCCAGGGAATGAAAAAGAGGGGTATGATCAGACTGCAAGATTAGATTTTGGACTAGAACAAAATGAAGTGTGTTGAAAATGTCTGGCTATGAGGAGTGAAATGCACACCATCAGACACAGACTGACTGTAAACAGATTAGATGAATGATGTCCCAACTGTAAAAAGACAGAGGGCGATAAATTTAGCTCGACTGCAGAAGAGTAAAACATTTGGAATTTTAAGCCCATGGCAGGAGTGACTTGTGCACACACGTGCACATGGCAATGACAAACTGTTCACTGGGGGAGGCAAAGCCACACGCCCCTAATGTATTCTCATATCCCATAATAGCCAGGGCCAGCACGAATGTGACAAACTGCACAAAATCTCCGTGCTCTGAGTCTGCAGTTTCCTGTTGGTGGCCGGAGGGAGCTGGCCTTTACTGGGTCTGATGGTGCTGTCTGACCTAATGGAGTCAGGATTACAGGGGAGGGAAAGTTTGTCATCACAACGCCATTTACACTGCACCCCCAGCACTGTGGCAAGAGGTCGGCTGTCGGACCGGATCGATGCCGGTCGCCGGTGGCGACCGCGGCCCTGCTCTCAGAAGGGTCCGCTGCTGTGTAGGGAGTCTCGGGGGACAAGCAACCAGAGGGGCCACCTGGGTCTGGGGCCGCTGAGAAATGTTCTCACCTGAACCGCCGCCGCTGGACGCCAGCCAGGCTCTGGATTATCACACCACACCAAATCCGTCACACATTCTGCCCGCTTCTGCACCCACCCACCCCCTTTCACCGCACTGACATTTAAGTTCAAACAACCATCTAACACATCGGCGTTTTTGCTTTTAGCTGTGAAACAAACACGTCCTCCGACGGACGACGGGCAGTTGCAGACTGCAAGCGTGACAGTGGCGAGGAACGACCAATTAGAGGCGCCGATCCGCGCATGCGGCTGCTCCACGCAGGGCCCCTCAAGTGACAGCATCCCCAGCTGGGGTCCCCCCCTCCCTCCCTCCCCGCTTTCCCAGCAGGCTTCAAACAACTCGGCGGCTCCTGGTTTGTTTGTCTCTCTCGCTCTCTCTCTCTCTCTCTCTCTCTCTCTCCACCGGAGACGATGTGGAGCTTTATACAACTTCCAGCACTCCGGGAGCGACTCTGTGCTGATTCTCCATCAACAGCGCCCAATAAGAAGGGGGGGGTGGTTGGGGGCACAGTAGTGCTGAGAGACAGGAGCTGAGGAGGCGGAAAGCAGTCTCAAAGTTATACACTAGAAAGCAGAGATAAGAGGCTTAGCGTTAGTGAAAAAGTCTTTGGTAGTTGCAGCGTTTGTCACTGGAACCGGCTCAGCTCCTTATTAGCGTGTGTGTGTGTGTGTGTGTGTGTGTGTGTGTGTGTGTGTGTGTGTGTGTGTGGGTGTGTGTAGCGCGGATGGGTGCAGTGCATGGGTTCGACGCTCAGGGGGAAGTGGAACGCGGAACAATGGCCCATCAACAGATGTTGAGTCTGTGGATGTGGATTCCTCGGGTAACCCTGTGACTCCGCGGAGACCTCCCACTCTTTCCCCACGATCTGAGGCGAGGGTGTTGATTGGCTGAATTACACAACTCCCTGGTCTGGATCAAATCAAAAGAGATGCATGGAAAAAAAGTCCTCCTTATAAGTATAATGCAGCTGTGAGAGAACAGCTCTGATGCATAGCTTATGGGGTGGACTAGGGCAACAGTGTGGTCTGGATGATCTCATCCATATGAGGAATCAGCAGTAATTTATTTAGATACGGTATGATACACTGATCTGGGTCTCAGCCCAAAATGGCCTACACTATGTCATACCTAAGTATGGGGACATGCTCAGTTGGGAGCATGTCATACTTTATATGGGTGCAGAAGTAAGGGGCAATAACATTGCAATAATGATAATGAGACAACGATGATGGTAATGTCTCTGAGTAAGCAGCATGTACCATAATCTGAAATCAATACCAGGGTAATCACAAGATGCAAGTGATTCTGATGAGCAACTGGAAGTGCACGGGCAGGATCCAGTCCCATTATGGTAATGACAAGGATATCCTCTGTACAGCGCAACACCCAAACAATCAATATGTGCATTACAGTTCATCACTTTCACCCAATATCAAAAAGTTTTTTGTGTTATTTTAAAATGAGTACTTTAACACAGTAGATTTCTATGGGCTAACAGGGAATGTGGTAAGAGGCATCTAGAGTTCTTCCCTGAAAAAAATGATGCCCCAGATCAGTGATTTTAAATGACATTTTAAATGGTAGCTGTAAAGAGAAACCGCCAGTCTCTTTTCAGAGGAAATTTCTTAGCAGCCTTTGACAGCTCAATGCACCTCGGTGGCCCTGTTCCTCTCCCTGCTCCCCGGATGACCCGGCGAGTTGTGGCCCAGAGGTGCTGGCACAGCGGGACCTCAGCGGGACCCTGCTCTGGTGCTGTTAGCCTCAGAGAACAGGTTCAGCTGCGCCCGCTCTGTGGGGTCCACGCTCCATGACTCACCCGAGGAGCCGGTTTGCAACACACACAAATGGAGATAATCTGCAGGTGGATTTATGAGGGGTGGTGTCCCAGATTAATGCTATCTGACACACTTTACTGTATAACTTTCACACGTATCTCTGATATCTCTCACTGTACAGCAGTCATGGCAATGAACCAAGCTGAATTTCTCTCATTGTATAGCAATCATGGCAATGAACCAAGCTGAATTTCTAACCTTTTCACCCCAAGCTGACTCATAGGTTTGGTGGAGGTTAAATGTAAATATTTGGGGAATAATATAATTTATGTTTTAGAGTGTCAGCACTGAAAACAGTTGGTAGGAACGGCCGCTAGCTCAGAGCAGTAGGGTGTACAAAGCGAGCTATGCCTTCAGAGTTGCAGAAGGAGAGCTGGCTCTAAACCTCCAAAGGTTCAAAGACACGGTGGATTAATCCATCAAAGAGGTGAGTTTTTTTTTTTTTTCCAGGGATATTCTCCCTCTCTCTGTCTCCTGTCACCAGGACAAGGGTCCTTTTTTAAGTGTCAGCAGTGGCTAGACTCTGCATATTGGGCTATTGTTTCCACATATGGGCATCATCTGTTTTTATTTATTTATTTTTTTAACTGTCTGTCACATTGATGAGATAACTCGAAAACGCAGATCATTAGGATGTTTTCCCTGACCGGCTCGGCTACCTTCCCCCTAAACGAGCGCCGACGTTGAGGAAAGCTGACAACATGACATTTCAAAACAGTTACCATGGCGGTAAGGCAGAATTCGCCGGCTGAGGAGATGCCTCCTCTTTTTTATTATTGGGTTGGGATCAACAGAAGTGCAGTGTAGTTTAAAAGCAGGGAGCAGCCCACCATGTTCAGAATGCACAGCTGCCCACTGAATGCATTCAGCTCCCTCCCCTCACTGGCGACTGTAGCTGACGATCTGAATGGACCATGATTCACATACAAACAAAAATATAAAGCATGTCCAGCAGCAATGAATGCCGCTAACATTGAAAATTTGGCTGTTTCTCAAGCCCAGGTCATCGGCCAGAATCAGAGATGGGCTACATTTCCAAAAAAAAAAAAAAGTTAAAGTGAAAGAAAGAGATCTGGAGACACAGTAGTTATACTGAATCCCACTGTGTTGCTTTTTCAGTAGTCAGCTTTGTTCATCTTATAATGTGGAACTGAAAGGAAATGCAGAAAATTAGCCCGGTTTTCAAAGGCATTACTTCTCAAACAGGTTTTTTTTGGGACTGAGGCAAATTCACAGCTGCGGAATTCTGACTGATGTTCAGCATAACATCCAATGACGACTCCTACGCGTGAACAACCTGAGAAGAAATGCGAATATAATTTGACTGAAATTAATGCATGGTGTAACCTTAGCGGCGACATCTACATCAATAACTTAATATATTTTCTCTTTTTATAAAATCATCCTTAAAATAACTGAAAGCCTTGTGGTACATTGTTTCACTAATCCCGAAGAAAATTGGTGTAATCCGAAAGTAAATTGGCACATCCAATTGAACACTCCTGTTCAAGGGGTTTTCAACCAGATTTATAGCTTAATTATCATATGTCTGGCAAGAGTATGATGGGAAGAGTAAACTCAGCATGAGACTTTCCTTTTTCCACTGTTTTTTCCAGTCGTGTTCAGCACAGGTGGTTCAGACTATAGCTGTGCGCAGGAGCAATGGCTGTGAAAGTCCCTCCTCTGGAAATGTCCCATCAGGAGCAGGATGTCACCGGCTCCAGCAGACAGTCATTAATTACTTGTGTTCTCCGGCAACTCTCCGATGAGCTCCGAGACATAATTACCGCTGTCGCCGTCATCCCGGGTCCCCACGGCCATCGGAAATGAATAAGATAACCCGGGACCCCGATGATTTCACTGACGAGACAATCATCGGGGGCCTAGCCCTACTCCGGCTTGGAGGGTAACGGCCGAGACTAGCAGGAGTTACAGAGTTAAACCCGCACGTTCAGATGTGCCATTTCGCACTTCAGCTAAATGGGGGGATGGCCGGCATGTGATGGGAGAACAGCATTGTATTTCAAGCACACTGGTGACAAAAGCACACCCCCCTCCTTTCCCCCCTCTCACACACACCCCTCCGTTTTTACTGCTAATGTGTCTTTTGTGTGCGCAATATTGCGCATCCCATTATTTCGATGGCCATACGTTCGCTTTTGTATTTTAAGTGACTGCTCTCGCACTGAGGCCTCACTTTCCCGAGTGGAAATTGCCGTTTAATAACGCCGTGATGGATGGGGGACATTAGCGTGGTTTCTCTCCCCGCTACTTAGCAAGGAGGATGAGGGATACAAATGGAAACACAAGCGGAGAGATACCGGGCTTATCTTGCCAAACGGATGTGCATTACGCCAGTGTGGCCTGAAGAGTATTGTCTGCATAGTGTATAGCGGCCATCCAGCCGAGGCTCGCTTGTGCTCGGAGCCGATGTTTCCTGTCAAACCTACCCCGTCTTAATGCGAGTGACAGTAGGGCACTTGTCCCAGTCGTAATGCAGCTCTGGCTGAACACCGTACGCCCATTGTCTTTATCCTCCATATCTATAAACCTTACAGGGCTTCATCAAGCCGAATCCCAGATTATGAGGGACACAATTTCACGGCGCACTTGAAGAGGATTGGAGTTAGAGCGAGGGTGCAGCAGGGGGTTCCCGACCTCCTCGAATCTCCAGAACGCGCTAATCCCTTTAAATCAACTCTGTTAATCCCGCCACTGCTCTGGTGGCTCCCTCCCCTGCATCGCACCCTTAGCGGGACAGCTAAGCGCGGCGTTACCCGCCTCTGTAATTGCCTTGTTTGCTGCCTCCCATTACCGTTACCATGGGGGACCCATTGCTAAGCTATCAGAGGCAGATGCTGACAACGAGGATGGAATATTTCGAATGCATTTGTGGTATTCGGCAAATGCACAGGCTAAGCACTTTGTGAAAACCTCAGGCTGATGCACAAACGTGCCATTTGCAATTCCCCACTTCATTTAGCTCTTAGCTCTTGACTGCATCAATACCTCACATGTGGTTCTGCCTTCTCTCTATGTGATCCAGAGCGGGGCTTTCAGACATAGGCATACACTTGGGTAAGGATGTGAGGTACACAACCCTACCAGTAATTGGTGTGTTAAATTGTCCTTGCTCATAATTTCCCTGAAATCCACAACATCATCTGTCCAGTCATTTTTATCCACATCAGTGGGGTTACCCTGTGATTTTTTGACATCCCCTCCACTCATTACTCAAAAAAAACACCTAAATTGATTAGTTTAGGTTAGGCACCTGCTTGCCTTCAGCTTGATCTCAGGGGAAAGTAGCAGCAACAGAGATTACTAACGGTACCCCCGGCATCATTGATAGGAACACTTCTGGAGAGGGTATTTTTGAGAGCAGGTTTCATAATGTGTGTCATTATTTCATCTACCATGGCATCATCAAAAAAGAAGAAAGTAGACATATACTATATTTTATTGTGATGGTCATCATGTTAGGTAGCTCTGGCAATGCAGCCAGGTGCAGGCAGAGCAAACACGGGGGAGCCAATACAAGTGATTTATTCCTTGGGGGAAGCTCTGGTTGTGAATGTATGTGTGTGTGTGTGTGTGTGTGTGTGTGTGTGTGTGTGTGTGTGTGTGTGTATGCACATGCAATCATGCAGTTGGGGGGTTGTGGGGGTCAAATGTGTCCCCACTCACTTTCAGATAGAGGACTGGGTTGAACTGAGTGAGCACCCAGACACAGTTTGGGCTAACAGTTGTGGACCGATATGAGGCCTTACTATGAATGCATCTCAGAAAAATCTGCAAGGTTGTGATGGAAATCTATTGGCCTTCACACGTCCCAGGGACTGCAGAATTGTTTTTAATGCTGACAATTTACAGTAAAGGTGGTGAGCTGAGTGGGAAAGACCCTTGTTCCGGTCGCTGCATCTCACCACGACACAGAAAATAGAGAATCCCCCCATCATGCGAGATCCGTCATCCAAAGAATTTTTGCCTCGCCAGCACTGCTTTGTTTCCCCGTTACTAAAAATGAATGTCAATAAGGCTCTCATCGCTTTGGTGTAATTTACCTCCTAATGGGCTTTTTATGTGGGAGCATGTATCGACTGTGAGCCAGATGAAATCATGCAATGAAGTCGGAGGTGCAGGACGACATAGATCTCACTGAAAGTCACCGGGGCGCAGCGACGAGTGTCAGAATCTGCCTGAGAGGGACCGCTGGACACCTGACGGAGTGGCCTCGCGTGTGCCGCTTGTTGAATCCTAATGGCGATAATAACTGACGCGTGACCGGGGGTTTATTTATAGTCCCTCAGAGCTAAGAGAGCATTCTTCATGAATGGCCGGGGATGCGACGGTGACAGTAATGCATGATGATATATCCTCATTTTGCCCCAAACCAAAAGACAGGCGCTAGTATGTCTGTATGCGAGAGGACGAGTGAATCCTTGCTTCGCTGTCTTGAAATATTTCAATGGGCCGTTAATGGTACAATGGAAATTATGCAACAAGAATCCAGTCCGGCTAGGAAATGTTTTAGCGAAAGGACAGATTACAAGACAGGCCTCTAACAAACCACTCAACAAGAAACCTTTCGTAGGAGGTCTCTACTGTTCAGTATCCCTGTGCGTTATTGGCTGGAGCACAATATCCAGTTCCTGGATGGGACATAAATAAATAAATGAATAAGTAAACAGCTGTTTGCCGGGCTGTGAACCATCAGGCAGCCACAGAGCCCTAATAAAGAAGCTACAAGACTCACGCTATTTGCCTGTTAATGGAATCCCTCTGCCCAGCGGGGCAGCTCGATATACCGTATTCCCGGTCATCGGGAATCCAGGGTCAAAGATAAACAGTGTAAACGGTTCCAGCCCATTACCCCCTCTCTGTATGGCCAGCTCTGCGTAATGGGTGGCCGTAATGAACCCAGGTCCCTGGGGGACCTCTGGCACAGGTACTGGAGGTGTGGATGATGGGGGAAAATGGCCTCTGAAAGGGGTGATTATGGTGCCCCGGGGAAGGGCCCTCCTCCACTCCATCACGGGGGCGCCCGTCGGCCCACATGGGCCACCGCAGCCGTCCGCGGGACATCCATTTCTCCAACAATGGGCGACGATCCAGCCACCGGCCCGCGACCTCTCCTCCTGATGGTTTGGGATGGAAAATAAGCCCATCTCACCCCCACCCCCACCCCCACCCCCACCCCCATCCCCACCCCCAACACCCTCTGGATGGATGTGAGAACGCCTGGAGCCACCCTCGGATCCAGGATCCAGTCACCAGCTGCGTCAGGCTCCGTCCCCCGCATCTTTTCATCTCTGAGCGTCAGCCTTGATTAACCTCCGCAAAACAGGTCTAATTACTGCAAATTACCGGAGCTGCCACGAGCCCTTCTTCATTTAGAACTATGAGCCGGGTTTTGGGGGTGGGGGTGCGGGGGGGTCGGGGGATGGGGAGGGGGTATCGCCAGCAGGCGTGGCTTTCACGTCCACCGCTAACGCTCTCGGGCACGCCTGTCAGGCGCCCATCTGAGCCAGAAGCCTGCCACGACAGAGCCGAAAAAAGGGGGATTTACACCCTCCACATCATTAGTGTTATTAACATTTTATTATCATTTATTTTATTCATTTCGGAGACGTCTTCATTTGCAGGAAGCCGGGGCGCGGGGGGTCAATACGAGTTCACGGAGCAGCACAAAGCGCAAACACAGAACACAATGCAAAACCCGGAGTGTTTTTAAATTTTAACTATACACATCGCTTGCTCAAAAATAATCTCATCACGTTATCGGGAGGCAATGAAGGAGAAGTGCCACTAGCGGCGATTAGAGAGATGAAAGCGCTTTGTAAACAGGCAAACGCAGACACACAGAGCCCACTTTATTAAAAACTGAGTTTATTAGAGAACGGGAGCAATGCTCCCAAACGGCACCGCATGAATCACGCCTCTGTACACAGCCACTCATCACAGGCACTGTCACTCCGTCTTCTCCCATCATGCACCGGGAGTGCCACATTAGAGTCTCTGTGGCCACTGTATATGCAAATCAGCGGGAGAGGGAAGCAGCCTCTGCTTCCCTTTATTAACTGTTTAACAACAAGGCAACACATCCCCCTATTCATCTATGATCTTCTACCCCAGTCCCTGTGCGAACTTGAATGGATTTTGCACGCATTGAGTAACATCGGGCCCCGATCAGGAATCTTAATAGAATTCTATGCCCCGAAACCCCCAAAGGAAAGAACAACAGGGTCTTATCTAAATGAATGAATGCTGCACCGGGGAGATTTGAGACCTCGGCAGAGAGAAAGCGCGGGAGATACAGGAGTGTGTGATCATAACGCGCACCAGGCCTTCTGAGTGAGGGGTGCGAATTCCCCCCCCACCCTCTCGCTCACTCCTTTCCAGGAATCTGTTTATCCAGCCAGGATGGCTTTGAACCCGGGAGTCTTTGTAGTTGCGGTAGACTCGCTGTGGCATCTGCTAATGTCAATGCTAATGATACCAGCCCCGTTCCCCTGCCTGTCGAACGGCAGGGAAATAAAAAAAAGGGGGTGGTGCCTCCGGAGACGATCGCCTTTCTTATTTTCCGTCTCTTACTGGATCGTTTATGAATGTATTCATGACATGGGGAGGAGAAAACATCGAGGTTGGAAAAAAAGACGCGAAGCCCTCGCAAGAACAAGAACATCCTCGCGGAGTCAGTGGCTGAACTAGCTTCTTTCCTCGGTCCCGGCATTTGCATAGATGCTTCAAGAGCGGAACCCCTTGAGACTGAGGTGGGAAGCCCCATCAGCAGCTTGAGGCTGGTAGGAATAAACGATAAGGGTTGAAATAATTCAGGCTCTTACCCGCTTCTTCCAGCAGCTTGGCTGATCCTTTGCAACTCTGTCTGCCGTTCTGCTCGCCCACCACCACCACCCCCCCCCCCCTTCCCGTAAGTGTTTTTGAGGCAAATGAAATGGAAGGCACATGGGGGTCAAGTGACTGAGGCAGACCAGGTCAGACAGACAGCATGTGATCGGCAGACTCCTGGAGAGACCATTTACACGGGACGCTAAATGACTAATACAAAGGGAGGCCGCATATCCACTTGTTTTTTTCTGTACTTTGCATCTGATTTAAATGGGAATGAGCAGGACAGAAGCTGAACTATACCCTCGTTTAACAAGCAGCGACAGCTCCTACCAGGTATAACTGCACATTTTTCCCCTTTGATATATAAACACATCAGAACAATTCAATTAGCTGCTCAGAAAATACACGCTGCAGATGATCACATATGGCAAGGCAAAATCAAGTAAAAGAGCAAAAGACTGCATCGTGTTGAAAACAAGAATCTTTGATTCTCTTGATTATGAGTGATTTTATATATATATTTATGGATTATATGTGTGTGTGTGTGTGTGTGTGTGTGTGTGTGTGTGTGTGTGTGTGTGTGTGTAAAATACACATGCACCGACATAGACACACATGTAGTATATATATATACACAAACACACATATATACATACGTACTACACACATATAATATAAAGCCAATGTGAATGTGCATGGGTCTGAAAATATGCATATGGCCAGAAATGATATATTTTCTAATACATGGGATATGTACTACCATGCAGGTATTCAAATGTGCATTCTTTCTTTTTTAACCACATATTGATGTAAGTTTCTTTTTTGCATCCTGTGCTCCATCAGTCTGGGTACATGCAGGATGTTACACTCCCCGGGCAGGTCTGGGTCTGTGGAAAAAAGGAGAGCAGCGTCTCGCTTTGAAACAGTCTAATCCTGCTCTGTTTTCTTCTGTCTGCTATGGAGGTCAAGCATCTATCAGGACACGGGAGAATTCCCGGCTTGGTGTGTTCATTTTCTCAGACCTACTTCTTCCGTCACATATCCACACGGACACGTCGGGGGGGGACTAGATTTGCTGTGCAGAGATGAACACTCAACCCATGAGGTGGGGGGTTGGGGGATGTAAGCAGCTAACACCACACATTCACTCTTTCTTATGATTAGCGTCTCCGCCGAAAAACAATTGTTTTAGAAACGAGACAAATTCTCAGTCACGGCATTCAACATTAATTGTGTCATTCCCTACACTGTTTTTTTTTTTTTAGAGCGGCCTCCAGCAGCTGACATGCCTCCAGTGTGAACACGCACACAATCTACACACTGCTCTCCTTAGCCAAGTGAGCAAATCGCTGCATATATAGAAATATCCCCCTGCAATCACATTAATAATTTGCAACAAATGCCATTTCGGAAGATCGAAGAGATATGTACTTGCCAGTCGCAGCAAAATAAAACAAGGCTCAGAGAGAGAGAGAAGTGATGCTTGGCTGCTTCGTTTAGCTGATACAAAAAAGCGAGCCATGCCAAAAATACTCTGTTGAGCGGCAACAATTATTGACGTAAGCAGTGTGCTGTCGATACCGGTGCGAACGTGCCTGATGTGAGTGAGAGAATCTCTGCCGAGGCGGATAACATCACGAAAACGGGTGGGATTGAGGCTGAAGCTGTAGATAAACAGATGCTGTTTTCTAGCGTTTTTTCTCCTTTACTACCTGTGTGAGAGACAAACTACAGAGTGGCCACGTTCATGTCTTCACTAGTGTGCAAATGAAATGGATAGGATGGATATGTAGCACTTTCCTTCAGCACAG